>JAWNKZ010000254.1:8115000-8750000 GCA_035041615.1 Drosophila anomalipes
AAAGGGCCAACTGCTGCCTGTTAAAAGTCAGCGATGTTAATTGCTTTTTTACACGCATTAGCATAACAACAACAACAGCAACAACTGCAAACAACAACAACAACAGCAACAACAACAAAAACAACAACAGCAACAATAATAACAACAACAACAACAGCAACAATAACAGCAACAACAGCAACAACTAAAACAACAACTGCAAACGGCAATTGGCGCATCATAAAATGATGTTGCCAGTGGGTGACTGACTTGGCTTAGATTTGGGTGCGTTTCTTGACTAAGTAATGCATTCTGCTCACACACACACACACACATATATATATATATATATATATATATTCTCTATATGCGAAAAGTGCAGCAAAATAATATTGTTACGCATGGGGAACATGAATTTAGAGAAAATGCATTTAGCCAAGCGCATAATTCAATTTTATTTTATGCAACTGCAACTGCAACTGCAACACACACACACACACACACACACACACACACACAGCCACAATAACAACAATAATAAGATTAATAACAATGGCAAAGTGCACAACAATAGCAACAACAATTGGCACAAATTGTTTACAGCGCCGACGGTTGCTCTTAAATTTGATTGCTTTAATTAAGCAACAAACATCAAATCTGAAGTGTTGCCAGACCGAAATCCGAAATCGACTAACTAATGCCCTATATACAAATATATACAAATTAAATAGCAAGATTAATAAACAAGACAACGGAAAGGGAACAAAAATAGTTCCTTTATTTTACAATATACATTTACCTACCTTGCACACACATATATATATATATATATATATGTATATATGTATATTTATCGAAGATTTGCAACTGCAACAATGTATAATTGTACCCCCCGAAGGCGTTGCATGCTAGGTGCATCCACACACAGGGCATTGGGGCATCACATTGGTTGGCCCGTCGAAGGCAACGGTGATCGTTTTAATTAGACCATTTCGGGGCGCTGGCAGCTGAACCATATTGCATTAGTGGCAACAGCAACAGCAACAACAAGAACAACAGCAACACGCCTAGCAGCTGTTGCCAACAGCAATAATGACAATTACACGAAGAGCAAGAATAGCAACAAAAATGTTTATGTATTTTAATTAAGCCTATTTAAAAAGCCCGACAATTTTGCCAGTCATCAATGTTTTCTTTTTTTTTTTTGTGTTTTTTTTTTGTTTGTTTTTTTTTTGTTCTTTTTTTTTGTGTTTTTTATTTTTGTGTGTTTTTTTTTTAGTATCAGCTATTTGAATTTTTGCATTCACCACACAAAGTTGTCGCTAGCGAATTGCGTGACAAAACACACACACACACACACACACACACACACACACACAGAGAGAGAATTATTTTGATTAATTTTGTTTTGTTTTGATTGATGTGTTTTTGTTTTGATTTCAAGTTTGCAGCATATTTGTCGCATTTCGCTCAAAGTGTGTGGCACTTGTTTCTGCCACTAATGAGCATCATTTAGTATGGCCATTTAATCTGATTAATTGTAGTTTTTGCCCAACTAAATCCACTGCGTAATCTTTCGCGTCGAATTATTAATGGTTTAACTCGAACTAACAGCAACATTTCAAATTTTTAACTAATTTTACGAAATGAAAATTAGTTTCATTGCTCACCCCCCCCACCCCAAAGTGCAGTTTGCCCCTTGCCAATTAGCAAGGTTAATTTGGCAGCGTTGCCAGCGTTGTTTGATATTTGGCTAGGAAGTTAAGTTGATTTATGACCCAATATTAATAGTATTAAATTCTCATTTCCTATGTATATATATGTGTGTATATATTTATATGCAAACCTATATAAAGTGCTGTCAAAACAGCTGTTGCTGTTTTAATAGGCGCCTTCACCCCTGACCCTAATCAGCAACAATTGATGAGCAGCAAGTTTGAAAAAACGGTGCTGAAATTAGGTATTTAATGACAGGTTTCAGGCATTGCGCTAATGCAGATGTAGATTAAGATTCCGATTGATTAATGATATACGTCACTATATGTGTAGCCATTAAGTGAGCTGTGTTCTCTAATCAAATTTAGTTCTGACTAAATCGCAATTTTTAATTGGCAAACAAAAAGCAAAAAAAAAAAAAAATAGAAGAAAAAAAATGAAAAAACGACATGTAAATTGACATGATTTATATTGAACAGCGAACATATTAAAGTTTATATATTATATGCATTTCCAATTAATATTATTCAAATTGGACAGACAAAGGCAACATTTTTAACTGAGTCAGCGCTGATTGCGTTGCGTTGCATGTTGCTACGATTTGTTGCACTTGTTGATTACATCGATTTACACTTAAGTCAACACTTAACCCATTCGATAAATATAAAGAATAAGAAGACTTATTAGCAAATGGCATGATGAACATTGAATACCCTCACTTTTATAATACAGTTCGACCCCACAACACACACTCGATAATTAGACCAAAATACTAGTGTGTGTGTGTGCGTGTGTGTGTATGTGTGTGTGTGTGTGTGTGTTGCTCTTAGACATATTTCTTGGGCATATTTCAGTTTGATTATTATCCTGTACTTGGCCGTTCATCGAGCCTTGTCCATATGCAACTAACATCTTCGAATTGTCGCCAAACTAATAAAAGTTGTTTCTTAACTTGGTATTTGGACACTTAAGCAAGTAAATTGTTTTTTTTTTTTTTTTAAATTTACTGTTTTAACTTGTAAAATTCCACTTACGAAATTAATTATTTTAATTATTCTTTAGCATTTTTTTGATTTTTTTTTTATAATTTTTAACGTTTAGTTTAATTAATCTGTTTTAGTTTTATATAATTCAATTTGCATCTTTCATTTTCTTAGCATTTTTTAAAAAACAATAAATAGACAAGTAAAAAAAATAGATACCCAAAAATATATGCATTTTTCGAAAAGTGTCTGTCTGATTTTGAATTTGGGAAAATATGTATTTGAAAAGGTGTGTGTTTGGCTGCAAGCAGGATGTTAATTAGATGAGGAACACTTCGAATTGGAATTGCATTGAGTTGCGCCATTGAGTTGATACTCCTGGGATCTTGGAATAGATCATCGGGCCATGTGCTCAACTCAAACTCAACTCAACTCGGCTTAGCTGAGCTGAGCTGAGCTCAGCTCATCACTTGGCCGGAGTTGTCTTTGGGCCTGGCTAAGAGTCGCACCCAGTTAGCCAGCTAGCGAGTTGGCCAGGCAGCTCTGTGGTGCTCTTGCAGAGATCGCAGTTAGCGTTTTGCCAATTATCGATGCAGGCCATGGATTGGCAGCAACTGGCAACTGGCTGACTCGGGCACCCAGTTGCCAATTAGCCAGGTTTACCGTCTGTCTGCCTGTCTGCCTGCCTGCCTGACAACGATGTTTGTTTTTTTTTTTTTTTTTTTTTTTTTAATTACAACTCGGCCAACTGCAGCCGCTTGCGAGAATTGCGTCGAGATGCCGGCAAGACTAAGACTCAGTCTAAAAGTGAAGCTAAAACTAAACTCAAACGCAACTCGATAATTGCAATGAATGAATGCCAAAAGCCAACAAACAATGCAACGCAAATGGGCCATTTAGTGCAGTCATTAGCATTTATAGCAGCCACACGTAGCACTAAAACAACAACGACAACAACGACAACAACGACAACAACGACAACAAATAGCGGCAACAACAACAACGACAGCAGCAGCAGCAAACAACGACTTCATCTATAAGTAGTGCTACATGCATCATTACTACAATTAAGTCAATATTTGCGCGCCGCAAACTGAGTTGTAAAGCGTCTTCGGCGTCTTCGTCTTTGTCGTCGACTTCGTCCTCTTCCTCTTCGCCTTCTTCCTCTTCGCCTTCTTCCTCTTCGTCTTCTTCATCTTCTTCTTCTTCTTGGTGGTTGTCGCCAGTGGGTCTTGGGTCTGGGGATAAGCAATAGCTTGCCACGTATTAACACATTTTCATCGTTACACTGTGCAACACAACTCAATTAATTGAATTATCAATCAAAATCGAAAACCAGCAAGAAAATTACAACAAACTCTAATCGAAAAAACGCATCACAAATAATTAGAAAGCGATCCTTTTTCTGGCTTGGGCGCTTCTTAAATTTAAAATAAAAAAAAATAAAAAATCGATAGTCGCCAAACGGGAGGGCCTGTTATCGATTATCGATTAAATTAAATAAGCTTCCTCTGCTTGTGGCACAGGGAAACTTATTAGGCGCAGAACTCTTTCATCGCCTTCTTTTGAAAAACGGCAAGTTTTTTGCCTTTTCCAAAATTGTGGCAAATCGATCAAGATAATATATGCCTTATGGTATCGAAGATGCTGCTCTGCCTCCTTTATCTGTCACATACTTTTGCCCAACCTATTTTGAGACATTTCCATGGGCGCCAGTTGGTATTCAGAATCAAAGAGAAAGATTTACTTTCACTTCAGATTGCGATTGCGATTGGAATTGGGAATAGAGAATAGTGAAAATATTAGGTGTTTGTCACCTGAGTTCTGCAGATGTTGTTAAAATTATATTTTGATGTTAATTAACAAAAGAAACAATCAAGTGACGCACAGAATGATATTGCTGTTGTTGTTGTTGCTGCTGTTGTTGTTGTTGTTGTTGTTGTTGCACAGTGTTACTTAATGGCTAAGCGCAGAAGCTTTTCATTTTTAGAAGTCTACACACATCGGAGAGAATGAGCATGATATGGCCAAAGAGAGAGAGGGGGAGGAGGGGGAGAGGGTAGGTGCAACAGAGAGGCGTGTATGTCTAAAAGTAGTCATCATTAAAATTCCTACAGTGACACACAGCAACTAAGCAGGCAGGCAGGCAGGCAGGCAGGCAGGCAGGCTGGCAGCCCAGCCAGCCAACCAACCAACCAGGCAGGCAGGCAGGCCAGGCAACTCCATGTAAGACAGAGAAGACGCTGTTGTGCTAAGAATGGGGGAGATGCAAGTGCAGCTGCAACTGCAACTGCGACAATGGCCAACCAATCCCCAACTGGGCGGGCAGCTAAGCAAACACAATGTGGCCGCTGTGCTTGTTTCAATTTTCGTTAATTATGTTATGACAACCAGCAAGAAAAGAGCACTTTTGGCCACACCAAAGATTGCATACACTTGCAACCTGGAGTTGATCGGCTGGCATTCAAATTGAACTCTCAAAATTATTATGTTGTTAAGCAAATCTTATTTGAACTCTCTGTTTCACAACTGGCTGCGAACGGAATCTGCCAGACTGGTCCACACAAGCAGTTGGAGTTACTCGATTGTTTCAGCGATATTGTGGTCCGATCTGATATCTGATCGAGCTGGACATTGCTTCAGCCAATCGGATAATGATAATAATATATGGGATCGGAGACGTTGCATATGTAGCGATAAAACCATAATAACCCCAACAAGGGTATACAAAACAAAAGAAGAAGCAACGGCTGCCACTAGGTATGAATTGAAGCTTGCAACTTGCAGCAGGGCCACATCTTAATGAGTGAACACAGCGACACCCAAGCAGGCAAACAGGCGACTGGCTCAGATTTATGGCCATATCACGGCGCACACACGCACAAACAGAGCGAGAGAGAGAGAGGGGGAGAGGGGGAGAGGGGGAGAGAGAGAGGGGGATAGAGAGAGGGGGAGAGGGGGAGACCCTATCATCTAAACTACGAAATGCAAAAGGCCGTAAAACCCAAACGACAACTCAAGTCAAACAGCCCACGGCGACAGATCGCAAAGAGATCCGCGTGGGCGTTGAGCGTTCTTTAGTTTAGTTCTCTTTTGCCACTAATTAGCAGCCAGTTGAATGCCGCACGTTGCACATTGCAACGTACACATAGATGTATGTATGTATGTACATATGTATGTAGGTGGCACCGATCCTCAGGCATTGGGGCTCTGGCCACAATCCCGATTTTACCTATTTAAGTGACAAGTAATGCTAATTACTGCATGTATCCCCTCACCCCTCACCCCCCACCCCCCACTCAGCACCCAGCAACTCCGCCGCCATTCGCCATTTGGCGCAGATCGTTTGACGCACTCAATACCAACAATGCAAGTCATTAGAATGTGTGTGTGTGTGTGCTTATGTGTGTGTGTGTGTGTTGTCTCTTGGCACAATGACACCAGCTGAAAGTGCACAATTGTTGATTAGTTAACAATATATTATAATAAAATGATATATAACAATATTATATTATAACAGTTTTAATAAAATGACAGCTTTGAGTGAGCTTAATTGTAAATTATCAATCAAATTAGTTATGTATTTATTTCTTTTATTATTTCCGTATATTTTTAAATGTGTTTTTAGCAATTTTTGTCAATTTCAGTGCTGTGTAAAATTTCTATATTTATTAATTACGACTTTAAATTTGTTCCATTTTTTCAAGATGTTAAAATCAAGTTTTTGTGAAAAATTTAAAAGAAAATATAAACTAAATAACAAATGAAATAACTCGCAATCTTTCAGACTATTTAATTTTTTTTTTTTTTTTTTTGTAGATCGCAATATAAACAATTAAAGATTTGTACGTGTTTGTTCGATATTTGTTCTACATAATGTTTGTTTTTGCAATTAATAACATTAAAATATTTTTGATATTCCTCGATTGGTATTTAGTTTATTAGCCACAGGCAAATAACATTGTCGAAATGTGTCAAGAATCCAGAAGCCACATTGTTTTTTAAGCTTTACCATTTTGATTGCTTTCAACTTTTATTAATTAATGTATTTATGCAAGTATGTTAAGATGCTAAGATTTATTAGTTTTGTTGTTATGCCAATTAATTAGGTATGTGTCGTGTGTGTGTGTGTGTGTGTGTGTGTGTGTGTGTGTGTGTGTGTGTGTGTGTGTGTGTGTGTATTTAAATGAAATTTACGGCAATCGTCAAAAGTCGAGTCTTTAATATATTTTTTAATTAACGCCTTTTTCTTGGCTGCTCGTTTGCTTTAATTTATTTATTATTGTATTTCTTTGGCAATTGCAATTGCAATTTGCTTTCTTTTGGTGCCTTTTGGTGTTGCAACTGCGCCAAGTGCATTAATTGGTAATTAATAATTGCTGCCAGCAAATGCAATTAAAAAGCAAAGCGCACAATTAAATGATTGAGTGCTTGTCTGCTTGTTGTTGTTTTTTATTATTACCCACTGTATGTGTGTGTGTGTGCGTGTGTGTGTGTGTATTTATAATTATAAATTGTATTTCCATGTTTATTTTTATTTTTACTTATCTTTTTTTTTTCTTCTTTGCTGGCCTCTTATTCGATTAGTTTCACTGAACGGAGACAATTTGCGCTCTCATTAATTTTTCAACGTCACTAGAGGTCGGGCGTCACCTCCCCTTCCCCTCCTCTTCCCCTCCCCTTCCCCTTTTCCTACCCCCTACCCACACCCCATCATGTGTGTGTGTGTGTGTGTGTATGTGTCTAATTTAAATAGAATAACAAACTAATTAGTGTTGATATTTTTTTCAACATTTGTTCAATTCTCTGTGGGCAATCACGATTCTCTATTTTTTTTTTTTCTATTTTGTTTTTGTTATTATTATTTATATATGTATATTTTAATTGAATTGCCTTCGGCCTGTTGCGATCGCTTCGCAATTGATTTATTGTTAATAAAAATTTGCTGTTGCCTTGTTAAATGTAAATGTGCCGCGATCCAACTTGCATAAGTAATCAAAATGCTAAGCACCCAACCTAAAAGCAACAATAAACCGCAAACAATAACAGCAACAACAGCAGCAACAGCAACATCAAAAGCAACAACAACAACAGCAACAGCAACAAATAACAGCGCACTCGATTATAAAGTGCAAAACTCTGTGTCGAATAAAGTCGCAAGTTATATGCTCTTTTTTTATACGATAATAGCATATGTATATGTGCATATATATAGGTAACGGTATTTATTGGAAATGTTGCTGAGCTTTTATGTTAAGCCAACCTACACCCTGTTACGCTAATTGTGACAGGATGAGTCATGCTCAACTCCATTTTGGCGTAATCAGCCTGAGCTGGGCAAAGCTGCCAGCTGTAATGCCAGAACGGCATATCTCTAATTAGCATAGGGAGAAGCGATTGAAATAACCAGACAATTTAAATGGCAGTGCGCGCAAACGCAAAACGATTGCGCACGAAAGAGTGTTATTAGAGCGAGAGAGCGATTATGCACATAGCTACACACACACACACACACACACAGGTATGTGTGTATGTATGCATGTATGTACAGATATCAGCGGCATGCCAATTAGCCGGCGTGCTGTCAGCGTTGGCGTCAGCAGCGACGCCGGTGACAAGTTTCGTTTTGAACTCAAAAAAAACTTACATATTTCGGTCAATTGCGTTTATTTTTAATTATTTTCTGTGCGCTTTTTAAGTGCGTTCCTGTTGCTGTTGTTGTTGCTCTGCATTAAGTACTTGTCCCCAAATTAATCAAATTATTTGCTTTTTTAGCATGTAGAAATAGAAAGAGTGAAAAATGAGAACGCAGCTGACTTTTGAGTTACATCTGGATGTGTATGCATACATACACACTTACACACACACACACACACACACATGTGCATGCATGTAATTGATAATATTCCTCGGCGTTGGCGACGCTTTCTGATTGATCGACTGATGTGGGCAGCAGCGTGTGTGTATGTGTGTGAGTGTGTAAATGTAAATGTGAATGTAAATGAATGAGTCTGAATCAGTGTGAATGAATGCTCGTTGCATTTGGCAGTCAGCCAACAACATATGTATGTGTTACACACACACACACACACACACACATACGCACAGACACAGATACACATTAATACTAATCACTGCCACCGCCTCTCGATGGATGTGTCAAAATGTGATGATTATTGCTATTGACAGATGAATGTACATACAGATACACATGTACATCAATTTTGGCATACAGGCTCTCCAATTACTCCTGCAGGGTTTCTGGCTTTTGTGTTTTAAGCCCGAATTCAAGTTACAGCCTGTTTGAGATTTAAACTAGAGATTATCATAACTTGGGGTTTATATTTATTCAGAGCTTTGTCTTTAATACAGAAAATATGCTCGCTTCATGCGACTTATACTAAGCGATTCAAGCGACCAAAAGCGACTGCCTCACACTACATGAAAGTATTTGAAACATACCATCGAAGAAGGTCTTAATCATAAGGAACTTACAATTACCGTTGCTCGCAGGCAACAACAGATTAAGACTACAAAACGGGAATGCAAGACAAGCTGCGGTGGTGTACATAGGCAAATACAGTTATTTCCAACAGAGATGGCTCAATATTTTTGCTAGAACTGAAATGAACAAGTAAATTCATAGAAATATAGATAGATATTTGCCGCACTCTACGAATTTACAGTGCATTTTGCATTCAGAAATATTTCCTGCTTTTTTTATGGTTTCTACAATCCATTTACAATAACACATTTTTAATGATTATCTATTTTATTTCTTGTCTCTTTATAGGTAAGTTTGTGGAACGTTTTCAACACACGTAAGCTCATCATTAGAAAGCACGCCAAGTGTTGTATATATAGATATATAGAAAGCTCACCAGATGTGGAGAGTTGAGGTGTTGACGAGTTGAGGAAGTAGCAAGAATCAAGGCTCAACTTTGTTGCTTGACGTGCACATAAAGCGTTAATTGTAGCACTTGTGACATTTTCTTACGTCACGTATCTTGTCAGGGAAGCTTTAACGGTTTATTGTGCCAAAATGCTGACGTAAATTCAACGACGAGAGATAGAGAGACAGAGCGAGCGAAAGAGAAAAAGAGAGAGAGAATAATACTGGCACTGGCAACTAGCAACGACAAAACTATATCAGCTATAATTCCAGTAGGCATTTTAATCAGCCGGCAAATGAACGTTGCGCATATTTTAAGGCTAATTAAGCCGCAAATTATGAGCCGCTTGTCAACGCGCTTTTCCACAGGCTTAAAAATTGCCTCCACTTTTTTGTATTTTTTTTTAATTTTTTATTTTTATTTTGGTATTACGAACGTTCAAGGGCTTATGGCTTACAATTACTTAATACGTAATACTGTTTATTGTTATTACTTTTTATCACAATTACTAATTCAGTTTTGCCACCAGTTGCAGCAATTTCCACTTAGATCTAGATAAAAATAAAGAAGAGCGCTTTGGCTTATAATTTGTTTTACGAGTCTTATGTCTAGATTGAGGTGCTTCAGTGTTGCCACCTGCACATTCAGTTGGATTCAGCTGGAATTGATTTCCCCAACACTCGCAATCAGTTTTACGCATACCATTTGAACCTTGGCAACGGCACTTCATTTCTGGGCCTGTTGTTCTTCAGATTAATGTTGCAATTGGTATTTCGAGGCGTTTTCTTTTTATTATTTTATTTATTTGTTTTTTTTTTTTTGTGACGTTTTTGATGTATTGATAATGAAGACGGGAGTTTTTTTTTTTTTTTAAATTTTATTAGATGTTTTAGTTTACAACTCCAGCAATAAATTTCAAGATTCCAAAGGTCGTCTCTATATTTTGAAAGCTAAATTGAAGAAACTTGATTATAAAGTGTCGTGGATTAGGACGTCGAAGCCGACCGGATTGGACGACTATATCATATAGCTGCCATAGGAAAAACATTTGAAAATATTTAATCTCGTGTGAAAGAAATTTGTATTATCAAGATATCCAGGCCAAACTCTGAAAGATATTATTATTAACTATTAATAATACTTCCAAATGCGCACTAAAACCTAGATATCAGCATATTAACTCTGATCTACGAATAGTTAGACAGACTTGTTCTTATTTCTGCTTATCGTTGGCTGTGTGTGTGTGTGTGTGTATCTGTGGGGCGTGTGAAATGTGTAAATTGTGCAGCTTAGTCACATTTAGCTGGTAAGTTCAATTAAAAGTAATTAAATATCGACAACTACAACGACAACGAACCACGACAAGAAGCACAACAAGGACAAACACGGCCAAAAGCTGGCAAATCAGAGAGACAATCGTTGGTGGCCAACACTTGGCTCCTCCTGCTCTCCACATTCCCCCGTCCGTTCGTCCGTTCGTCCGTCCGTCCGTCCGTCCGTCCGTTCGCCTGCTGGGGACCCAAGAGGTGGGTCCATTAAATGCAACACTGACAAAATTAATTGCCATTTTTTCGCATTTGGCAGAGCAACAAACGAAAATGTCAAGAAGACGCAGACGAAGACGCAGACGAAGACGAAGAAGAAGACGAAGACGAAGACGAAGAAGAAGAAGCCAGCGGACAAAGAGACGTTGGCAATGAGCAAAAAACGAGCAAAAATCAAACGAAAAATTATTCGCCAAGCATTTAAACTGATGTTGTTGGCTGTGCGGCGGATGAAGCGCTGGGCGGGGGGGGAGGGGTGGTGGCGTGTGCCAAGTACTGCAGGGGGTAAGTGGAGGGGTGTGTGTGCGTGTGTGTGTGTGTGTGCCTAGCGTCGCTTGCATTGCAAATTAGCAATTGCTGTCAGTGCGGCGGCAAAGCTGCTGCCAACAACCGAGCGGAAGTCGCCGCAAATTTGTGAAGGAAATGAGTTTGGCCCGACGCTGGAACTTGCAACCGATTTGAATTGAATCCATTTCCCAAACACCAAACCCCGCCCCGCTTAACCATCCCTCCGCACTCCCTCTCTGGCTGGCCATTGCATTTGGCTTCAATTGGTTTTTACAATTTGTCACTAAGCCGCAACGAGTAAGAGCAAAAGCGCGCGCGAGAGAGAGAGCGAGAGAGAGAGAGAGAGAGAGACAGAGAGAGAGAGAGAGAGACATAGAGCAAGAACAGCTGTGCAGCATTGCATGCAACTTAACCAGAGAAGCGCATCACTTAATCGTTGCAGACTCTACCACATCCCAACTGGGAGTAGTTCAGATGTCGAGCATTAGCATTAACTATGACAAACTTGATCTTTACTGATAGCTGAACGAGGCTTTCAACGAGTGCAAAATGGTCTTGCAAAGTATTTGCCTTTTTTTCGACAGAAATCAACATATCTTAAATGATCTATGCAGAATTAATAATAATAAATCCAACACGAATTGGGAAATGGTTGGTCAACGTATTCTTTTTCTATTTCTGTTTTTTTTTTTCTGCTTTAAAAATTGTAAAGATTCAGAAGAATTGTCGCTAAACTGCCGAGAAATAATACAAATTTTTTTTGTCTTTTATTCAAATGTGTTAAAAATTGATGTAAAACTTTTTCTGTTTGCAATTTACCTGCAAAAATGACGACTTGGCTTGCATGAAATACTTGTGTAAAAAGCATAACTCAAACAATTGCAGAATCATTATTCAGACATAACACTGGCAACACTGCTTGCACGCACCCCTTCCCCAACCCAATCATCTTGGCGTGTGTGCTCTCTTTTTTCAGTGTTGGCAACGCTCTTTGCGTCGCTTGCCATCTGCATAACACATATTAGAGCAACTATGTAACTATGCATGTGTGTCTGTGTGTGTGTGTATGTGTGTGTCTGTGTGTGTATGTGTGTGTGTCTGTGTGTGTGTGTGTGTGCATATGCTACTGCCCTTCTACAGTTGGTTTGCGTTTCTGGATGTGGTTCTTTTGCTGTTGCTGCTGCTTGCTTTTTTACTAATGGACAACATGTTGCACGCTTGAAAGCGTTGCATGTTTTTGTTGTTGTCAACTGTATACTATCTATTGTTGTAAAAACAATAACAACAGCAGCGGCAGCAGCAGCAGCAGCAGCAGCTCACATAAAAACATTATGTCTGAATCATGTTACAAAACAATTTAGCAAACAAACTGTCAAAAACATGACAACTTAAAGCGTTGCCTGAGACTCAGACACAGAGGTCGACAGCAGCAGCAGCAGCAACAGTAGCAGCGGCAGCGACTGTTGTTGTTGTTGTTGTTGCTGCTATTGTTGCTGTTGTTGTAGCTGTTGATGTTGACGTTGATGAGTCGAGCACATTGTAAATGACATTTGAGAGTGCAAGAGAGTGTAGAGTGATGTGATGGGAGAGCGGCGGAGAGTGGCGTAGAGTGGGAGGGATGTGCCCAGTTGAGTTGAGCTTTTGTGCTCCTAGTGCCAGCCTGCCAGCCTGCCTGCCAGCCTGACAAATTATATTTGTTAATTCCACTTTCGGTAGTCACACATGCACAGATTGCAGCCAACTCTCGCTCCCCCTCCACTTCCCCCTCCTCCTCCTCCTCCGGATTCTCTCGTGCTGTGCACCCCCGTTGTGTGTGGTGGTCTCACATGCAAATGATTTGCGTAATTAAATCAAAGCGCAACCCTTGACGCATTACGAATCGTATTGTGGGTGATGATGGTGGTGCTAGTGCTAGTGCTGATGGATGGTTGGTGGGGTTGCTATTGGCTTGAGCTCCACAAAATTTTCACACACACACGCACACACACACATGTGGCCACAGCGTTCGTTTTGGCCATAAATTCGAAGCTAAGCCATATAATTTTTGTAATGCCATTTACAATGGACGCTAAGCTGGCAAACGCCCCAAGATCAAGCGTATCGCAGTTGCGACTTTGCATGCAATTAAGTGCAGCAAGCAGCCTGGCAACCCTTTTGCCAGCACGCAATGCCATTAAACACGCACACACACGCACACACACACACACACGCACACATAGTTTTACATATGTGTGTGTTTGTTTATATATGTATGTACATACATATGCATGTATATACATAACTGCACATGATAATGTCATAAAATTAAATGGTCACACTTATTGTTGCCGTTGTCGCTGCTTTAATTAGAGTTTTTCCAGCGAAGAAAATTTCCTTTCCTTATTCCATGACTGGGCTGCCTCACTGGCTGCCTGCCTGACTGCCTGACTGGCTGGCTGGCAGCTATAAATATTATAATTATCAAAAAGTGCAGCCAGCAACGTCGTCCACATCCACCGTCGACGAGTAATCGTAATTGAGTTAATTAACACGCCACAAAACGCGCCAGGCGACTACTATGGACCGGGATATACAACTATGTTTTTATACACATACATACATAATCCATAGAGAGCGAGAGCGCGAGAGAGAGAGAGAGAGAGCAGGCAGCGCAGCAGGCCTTTAACTGCCTATACAAAATAGTAACAGAGCAGCAAAAGGCAGCAAATGTTAGAAGCGAGGACTCAACATGCAATTGTTCTTCTTCTTGCTATCGCTGCTATTGTCTGTCTACAGTCTGCAGAATCGAATGCGCCCATTTTGGTCAATTTAACAGTGAGTGAGATTTACATACTATCTATGTGCACAGTGGAGCGTATGTTAAAATTAACATTACATTATGAACGAAGATCGGAAGAGCGGAAGAATGTGGCCAAAGCTTTGCAACATTTTCTATGTATACATGCGACATTAGCAACAATTAAGTGATCGCATCAGCAGCCAGGCGAAAACTTGCCAAACAATTTTACTGATGACAAGGCTGCTAAACTGATGACTACCACTTGCCCAGCCTAAAACAACAATAACAATAACAAGCGAGACGACGACGATGACGACGACGACGAGATCATTAAAAGTCCAAAAGCAAAACAATTATGGAACTCATTGAAGCCAATTATTAATAAAAACAGCAGCAACATCAGCAGCAGCAGCAGCAGCAGTAGCAGCATCAGCAGCGACGAGGCGCAACAAGTGGCAAGTGGCCAACAGTAGCAGCAACAACAAACAACGGCAAAAACTGAAAGGCAACTGCAGCAAGAGCGGCCTTCGTCTTCTTCCGAGTGTGTGGCACAGTAGCAAAAGCACAACAAGAGCCATGTGGCAAAAAGGGCAGCAACAAAAGCAACACAAGCATTATTAATGAAGCTGCAAAGGAATGCAGACAAAACGAACGAAGAACGTCGAGAACAACGACAAAGAGGAGGAACTGGGCGTGGAGAGCGCACAACTTCACACATAAATGGGAGCAACATGTTGCCAATGATGATGATGATGATGATGATGATGATGACGATGATGATGACGATGCTGATGACGATGCTGATGATGATGATGATGATGATGATGATGATGATGATGATGATGATGATGGTGATGCTCGCTACTGGTAATATTGCTGATGTTGCTGGCAAATGCAGCGAGGGTGGCAATGAACACTAAAATAAAACAAATAAATCAAAACAAATCAATCAAAAATTGTGCAAGCTTTGAGAATTGTGCACTTGAAATTTTGAATTTATTTTCCAAAAATCGTTTAGCATTTTTTTTTTTAAATATGAAAAAGATGTTTTCGTATTACTTTTGAAGTAATGAATTTAAGATGCGGTGAAAAATGTACCTAATATTTGTAACTCTTGTGGTGCATCTCGCATATGCAACATGCTGTGCCACAGTCGTCGTAGTCGTCGTCGTCGTCGTCGGTGATGTCGCTGCGACAATTAAGTTTGTAAACTGCACATAAATGGCAGGGAAGATGTCGCCAGCCAACCAACTTACGAGTATCATGGCCATGAGATGCTGCTTAATAATGTCATAAAAATTAGAACGGCGTATTAATTGGCAGGCCAGCAACAACAGAGAGAAGAGCGCAGAGAGCAACTGCAACTGGCAACTGGCAACTGGCAATTGCAATTGGAACTGCGTGTGGGAGCGCAACATGTTGCCTAGTTATTATTTTGTTGCTGTTGCTGTTGTTGTTGATATTGTTACTGTTGCTGTTGCTGCTGCTGCTGCTGCTGCTACTGCTGCTACTGCTGCTGTTGTTTGCTTTTCGTTTTGCTGTTTTGTTGTTGCACTGCAATTTCGCGCAAATAAAATAAATTGGCAGCCAATTAAGTGAACGTCGCTCAGTCACAGCATATCAGAACAAAAGCATAAAGGCAGCAAATTAAGTGGCTGGCGCAGGCAGCAAGCAGCGAGCAGCAAGCAAACGAAAAGAATACGGAAAAAAATATATATATATATATATGTGTATATATATATGAGACAAAAGAAGAAGAAATGCATGCAATACTAGCCACAAGGTGGTAGACGTTGCATATAGTGGAAGCTGACCAACCGCGAAAGGCAAATAAAGAAAAATAAATTTAATTAACAGCGTAAGCCTTTATGAGTACATCAGAGAGAGAGAGCGAGCGAGCGAGAGAGAGAGGGCGAACTGCAAAGCTTAGATTAATAAATGTGAAACGCATGTTAACAACAGCAGCAGCAACAACAATAACAGTAGCAGCTAAATCCATTCGCCAGCTGCTGCGTCAGTCAGTTAGTCAGTTAGTCAATTCGCCAGCGTTCGTTCAGTTAGTGAGCCAATTACACGACAAAATCTTATATGATCGTGCAAATTGTATTTTTATTGCCAATTATTTATTTATTTCGTTTAGCGAACGACGCTGCCGACAGCTAAAATGTTATGAGAGGCGCGTCGCCTCGCGTCGCGACGCTTCCGTTGAGAGCAGCATCATCATTAACATACTCTGTACAAATTCGCGCTACCATTTCGAATTGCTGCTCGCTGCTAACACAAATACAGCTACAAATATATATTTATATATATATATATATATATGAGTCTGTTATTGCTAAAATCTCTCAAATTACTAACGGCTAATTCAATCCAGTTTGCATTTTATTGCTGGTTATTGTTCATTTAACAGTGTATGCACGCAGTCGATTATGCTCGATTCTTCTAAAGCGTGTCAGCCTCCCTCTCTCCCTTTCTCTCTTCCGCTATCTGCTTCATTCTTTCTCCCACGGCATTTGTGTACAGCTGTTGTTGTTGTTGTTATTGTCATTGGCGCTGTTGTCATTTTAAAATTCAGAAATGGTATTGAATTAATTGTCATTTTGTTGTTTGCCGTTGCTGGCGTTTTGTTGATTGTTTAGCAATCTTCATATTTATCTACGTAGATATGTACAAATATGCTTACATATATACATGTGTTTTTTTTTATTTTTTGCATTAGAGCACTCGACGTTCATTCATTAATTATCGGCAACAATCTATAAGCATATATTTTGCATTCAATGCAATTAAAAATAAAATTGTTGAGCAATCCGCATTGCACATTTTTGCTTAGATCTTCTATTAAGCTGTTGTAATTGTGTGATGTCGTCAATACGTTATTAACTTATTTATTTGCATTCAAATTATTTTCATTGCTCCCGCCCCCCCTCGCACAAAAAAAAACTAATTAAATTCAACGGTTAACAGCGCATGCTGTTTGTTAATTGGCTTTGCTGTTAAATTTTAATGTTAATGTTAAGCAATCGCAACTGTTCACTTTTAACATGGCGCTGATGTTTTCAACTATTGTTTTTACGGTTTTTTGTTGTTGAATGGTTCAATGAATGAAAAAAGGAAAAAGAAATACGATAAATTGAGATTGCAAATATTGATAAATGCAATTTATAAATCGACGGGGCCAAGCACAATACGCATATGATAATTTTCAATAAAAATTAAACGCAGATAGGACAGTAAATAATAAAAATTGCCTCAAACAAAGTGCGGCGTAAATAACAGTCGCTCGCACTTGAGTAATTTCGCATAAAACATAACCGAGTAGAAAGGATATTAATAAACCGACATAAACCTCCCACACACACACACACACTGATATACATGCGCATACGCTAACATTTGTGTGCACATGGACAAGTGGCTGCCATTGCCAGTTGTTTGTTGTTGCTACTGCTACTGCTGTTGCTGTTGCAGCGCCATCAAGTAAATCAGTGTCCAATGTGTAAATAATTTCCATTTGAATGAGCAATTGTGCATTTTTCATACACACACACACACACACACATGCATACATACAGATATGCATATGCATTGACTGCTGTTGGGCTTTTCATTTGCAGACGGGATGCGTCGACGTTTAAAGTCTCATGAAATTTTATTAAAATGAAGTAAATATGGCGTAAACGTGCTGATAAAACGGTTCGTGCTCAGCTATATAGAAGAAATGAATGGGCAGCAGCAGCACACGAACGTCGCGACGTCGACTGTGACGACAGTTGCCGCCCTCCCATGTCCCACTGTCCAGAGAGAGAGAGAGAGAGAGAGAGCGAGAGAGCAGCATAAGTGCCGGTGCAAAGGTTTAAGCGCAGCTTTTGTCTGTTAACAGTGCGCAGTGTGACAAACTGCCGCTTAAGAGTAATCGATGTGTGTGTGTGTGTGTGTCGTTGTTGTTGTTGTTGTGTGTGTGCAATTATTGATTATGGCAATTATTGATCAATGCGGTCAATGACTATACTGGCCAATTAGTAGTTAAGGCATGTATATACTTATATATGCATATTTATAAATATATACTTTAATGTTATAAATTATACCGTGCAACTATTGATTACCAAGTTCTGCTCTTCTTAAGTACCACATGCAATGTAACTTTTTTCGTTCTTTCTATCTCTCTGTCTTTTTGTCTCTCTGGCTTTTTGTCTTTCTGCTGCCCGCATGCAGGCAGCGCATGCAAAAGTCGCCGCAGAGATGCGTTTTTGAGGCGGTGCAGCATAAAATCGCTTATGTAAATAGTCTCGCAAATATCGTATATCGTATGCAAGTGTGTGTGTGCGTGTGTGTGTGTCTGTGTGTGTGTGTGTGTATGCAGATGTACGTGCTTGTGGGCCATGCGTGTGTTGTGTAAATTGCAGTGCAGCTGTGTGTGCAGTTGCCGTCCATGTTCGAAACGGTTGCTCTGTTATTAATGATGTCGCAGCATGTCGAGAGTGAAAGAGAGAGAAGCACATTGTCCTTTGTCTTTGCGGCTGCTGTTGCTGCTGCTGTTGTTGTTGTTAATTGTGAGAATGATGCCAGGCAGTTAACCGTTATTTAATGTGCGCTTGAGTAGAAGGGCTCCGAACTGACAATGTGTATGTAATTTTCATGCGGCTCGACAAATGTAATTAACTGTAATGAGTAGCGTTTGTGTGTGGTCAGTGTATCAATATTACATACAAATATATGCACATACATATATACATATGCATATGCACATGCATATGTGTGTGGCTGTGTGTGTGTGTGTGCGTGTGGTTATTTGGTCAAGTGAACATTGCTTTTGTCAGTTGCTATTTTGTTGGCCAGTGTCGTATTTATCTGGGCTCGTCTTCAAACAAGCAAATTAAAATCATTATTGCCATCATCGTCAATGCTGGAGCATGCAACACAGCAAATACATGCATAAGTGTTGGCCAAACAACAATTGACACAAATACAACAGCTAACAATTTCAACAGCAACAACAACAACAAGTACAACAATGGGGGGTGCAAAGAAAAGAAAACAAAGTGCAATCAGTTTGCCTCTTCTTCGTCTTCTTCGTCTTCTCCTTCTTCTTCTGTCTATCTATCTATTCAGTAGCTGTTAATCGTGCTCACTCGCTCACTCTCACTCGCTCACCCGCTCAAGCAACGCACAGTGTTTGTTTTAATTAGCTAACAGGAAAGCACAAGAATAAGCTAGTCTGCACAGTATGTCATACACTGAGCGAAATATGTGCACGAAATTAATTTGAATGTGTCGAAATTAAAAAAAAAAAAACAAATAAATTGATTCCTCAGACAAGGGCTATTTGAATGATATATTTTTAAATATAAAAAAAATTGTTATTTGATTTTGTTTATAAAAAAAAATATTGTTTAAGACTATCGGCAATTGTTGAAACCATTTTTTAAAAAAGCTTAAATTATGAATTTTTCGAAATCGTTTAGTGCCTAGTGCTGCGATAATTAAATGTGTGCATGATTTCTTACAGTGTAGATAAGCTATTGATAAACTATGCCCAAACATTTATCAAACCTTTGTCGTCCTATTAACAATAATCGTATCGATAGACCGGATTTTGCTTTTATTTATGTATTTGTTACTGTTACTGTTATTGTTATTGTTATTGATTTGGTTTTGGTTTTGCTTACGGCGTGGCCATCCCTGGTCAGTTGACAGTTTCAATTAGGCGTTAACACCAGCTAGCCAGCTAGATAGCCATGGCTCATAACTTCAGTTGGCCATCTCCATTTGGGGCTTGGGGCGCTGTTAGCTCTCAAGTGGCTGGCAATTACGTTCAATTAACTTGGCCAACTTGGTAACGGATGCGAAGTTGCAGTTGCCAGTTGCCAGTTGCCAGTTGGCCAAATGCGTTCGCTCTCTGTAATTAAATGATGCTGCTTGGCCTGGCTAACTGCCGGCATGCCACCTAATCATAAGTGATACCAAAAGGAAATGCATTTCAAGGCACACACCTGCAGCTGCGAACTGTGAGCTGTTTGCTGTTGGCTGTGAGCTGTGTTAGCCAAGAGAGCTCTGCGAGCCACTTAATTACGTTGATTCTTAGACGATTGCTTGCAATGGCAGTGGAAATGCCAATGCCAAAGCTGCAGTTGCTGTTGCGTTCGCTTTTCTTTTCTTGTTCTCTCCCTCTCCCTCTCTCCCTCTCTCTCTCTCTCCCTCTCTCTCTCTCTCGCGTCTTATTTATTTACTTGTTTTTTTTTTTTAGCTGGCAACGTCAACTTAATTAATTGTGCGTCCGGCCCGGGCGTGCAGGCGACTTTACTTGGTTTCCCTCCCCCTCCCCCCTCTCTCTCTCTCTCCCTCTCTCTCTCTCTCACACTCTCCGTCTCTCTCTCTCTCTCTCTCGCTGTCTCTTTCTGTTTGTCTGTGTTTTTTTCTCTCTGATTTTGGCTAATGCGAGTGCAACTGGTTTTTGTGGCAGTAATCAGCGATCTGCGATCAGCGTTCGATTGATGCGATCGTTTGCAATTTCTATTTGAGCGTAAATTGCTAATTTTGTGGAAAACACATTAATTAGCGCAACTTAAGTGCGCCAAGCTGCAATCGAGTTGAAATGCCGCTTAAGCTGGCCATCCTCATCGTCAGCATCGTCAGCATCATTATGATTGCCTGCAATTTGGTGAATGCACCATTTAATCAACTTGTTGCGGCACGTGCAAATTCAAGTGAGTCGAACGCATTCACATAAACCCATCTACTTCGATGGAGCGGCTATTTTAATGACTGAAGCTCTGCCTAAATACATAGCGGGAAAACAAAATTAAATGAAGTGATTAAAAATAAACCAAATAAATTAGTGACTAAAGGTGTGCCTAGTTTATTTAGTGGCGAAACGGAAAAATAAAAAATAAAAAATTAAATTTTACTCAATTGAATTATAAATTTCGGAGGGAATTATTTAAATTCCTTCTTTGTTAGCAGTTGCAAACTGTCTAGAAATGATTGTAATTTGACTCAAATAAAATCATAGCTTCTTGAACATGAACCATGACATTATACACTTGTACATTTATTAATAATTATTAGTTTACTTGCACATATCTTATTTTTATTTATTTTGTGGCGAAATTGAAAAGTTTTCACATTTTTGGCGTTGATAGGCACAAAGTAAGCGAATGTTTTGTTTATTAAGCTCAACTCGCTTGCTCACTTCAGCACACACATAAGAGAGAGAGAGAGAGAGGGAGAGAGAGAGAGAGCACTCTCTGTGGATGTGGATGGTTTCATTAACTAATTAACGCCGCTTGACGTCCACTGCATTCGGCATTGTGAAGCAATTAAGCTCCGTTTGAAGTTGGCAGCGCCCAGCGTTTGCTCAAAGCATTTGAACGCTTTTGTCGTTGAGCAGATGACAATGACTACGTGAACTGCAAACTAGAGCGTCAGCGTCGCCGTCGACGCCAGCGTCCTTCTAGTCAGTAGTCAGTAGCCAGTAGCCAGTAGCCAGTAGCCAGTAGCCAGCTGCGTCTGCGTCTGCGTTGCTTAGTCCATAAAAGCGCAATTTGTCGTAATTGTTTAAGCAGAAAGAAATAACAGCAAATGGCAGACAGCAAACAGCATAATACATAAAACAACTTAATAAAAATTCCATTGCCGTGTTGTATATCAGCTCAGTCGCAAGGGGGGGGCGGGGCTGGCGGCTGGGTTGATAGCGGCGGCAGCTGGGTAAAAGAGAGCGGGCAAATAATAACAATGCGAATTGTCGTACAAATCAAAACGTTTTGGCGCAATGTGTCGCTGACAGAGCGATAGAGCGATGGAGCGATGGAGCGGGAGTGGGTGGGGGTTGGGGTTGGGTGGTGTCAAGCATAAATCTCACTTAGATTCGCAGAAAGCAGAAAAGGAAAATCTGTACAAATAGATTAACAATAACAAGAGCAACAATAACAACAATAACAGCAACAGCAACAGCAACATCAACAGCAAACAAATGCCCAGCCCAATACATGGATACATATGTTGCCACAATAATAAACACCGTATCAGCAGCAACAAAAACAACAACAACAACAACAACCACAACCACAACAACAGCAGCAAAGCGCATAAATCAAACAAGCAGTTCGACTGGGGGCTGCTGTCGATTCCGACTGCATATGGCAGCATTTGTGCTTCGCTGTTTTTTTTTTATTTCTCCATTTTTTGTTGTTAATGTTGTTGTTGTTGTTGTTAGTTATTGAGATTGAGTGAAATAACAATAACGTTCAACTGTCGATGGCACTAGAACAGGCGTAAACACAAACACGACACTTACACAGCTCGCACACACACACACACACAACTCCACCACGCTTGTACACTATTTCCACAGACTTTGTTAACTATGCAGGCGACAAAATTGTCACTAAGTATTTGTTGCTATCAATGCATTTTTTGTAAATATGTGGCTAACTCTTATAAATGTCTAATGATTTCTCAAATGTCTAAAAATATATTAATATTTATTGAGCTATACATCCATTTCAATTATTAAATGGACAGAGAAAACGATTTCAGCCACTTTGTCGGCTGTTTAAAATGCATGTAGAAACGGTGACTGGCAACCAAAACATATACAAACACCAAAAAAAAAAAAAAATAAAAACAAAGAACGGGAGTTTAGTTGAAGCTGCTGCGAGTGACATCGGAAATTGTCAAGTGCCAAAAAAGCTGCTTGCTCGGTGACAGAGTCACTGGGAGAGAGAAAGAGATGGCCATAGTCACACTCTCTTTTATATGGTCGTGTGTGTGTGAGTGTGTGCATTTGATTTTGATTGGTATTTATGGCAGTTCAAGTATACATTGAAAACACGAAGATTGGCAAATTGTTGTCGTTGTTGTTGTTGTTGTTAGCGCAGCACATGCTGCTGACAGGACGAAGGCAATGCTAAAGGGCAACACACTGAACACTTGGTCTCTCCATAGTTAATTTAACAACAACAAAAACAACAACGAGGACAATCAGAACTGTTTAAATTGTAAACGCGGCAATTTAATTTTTCGTTCAGCCACTTAAAAGCTTGTTTTATGTCGCACAACTTTGCTCGAACAAAAACAAAAGCTATATAAAATATGCAAAAATACCAAATGTATGTTTGTGTAGAAAAACATAAAACATACTACATAAAACATACAACATACAACATACAACATGGACCACGGCAATCGCAGCCGTGACGTGACGCGACGTTGCGGCGAGGAGTGTGGCGAGTTGGCTTATTCCTTGTCGCATAACATGTTTGGCGTTACGCTGTGAAGACCAACTCGCCTCTCCCTCTCTCTCTCTTTGTCTCCGCGCGGATTCCCATCCCCACACTCGTCTGTCCATTGCGACTCCATTTCGTGCTTGGCTTTGCATAGCTTTGGTGACCATTCTCTCTTTCCCGCACTCTCCACTCTTCGCTCTCCACTCTTCGCTCTCCACTCTTCGCTCTTCACTCTCCACTCGCCATTCGCCACTCTTCAACTGTCCCGTGCCCTTTTTATGCCCGTGTTAAGACTTCGTTTGCATTTTTATGGCATAAAAATTAAAAATGAATTTTGTTTTTTTTATTGTTTGCTTGTTGTTTTTTTTTGTTTTGTTTTTTTGTTTTGTTGTTTTGCTGTTGTTGTTGTTTTCTGGCCGACGTCTTGCTGTACTGTTTCTTTGTACCTTGTTATATATATTTTTGTGGCATTGTTTTAGTTTTTCATATTGCGCACTTGACGTTTTTTTCGCCTCTTTTGTTGCTCGCAATTTGGTTTTGTTTTAATTTTGTTTTCCATTGAGTCTCTTTTGTTTTGCATAAGTTTGGTGAACGTATTTTTTAATTTGTGCTCGGAAGCCTTGCATGGCCAAAGGACATTGAAATTGAACTTTGTTAGGTGTTTTTGAATAGTCCGCCTGAGGGCAATGTGGCCTTAAAGCAATACTTAAACGTATCTTGCATTAAGCATCGCTAGGCATAAATATTGGCCAATATGCATAATATAAGTACATACACACATACATACATACATACATACATACATACATACATACATACACACGAACACACCTGGAGAATAACTTGACACTTTTTTGAACATCATGTACAAAATTCAATATATTCATTTAAAAGTGAGGCGACATTTTGTTCCTTAATTAACTTTATAGTCAACATGTATCCAGTAAAGTTCCTTTGATCAGAATACAACATTTTAAGATGGGGAAAAAGTTCGCATTGCTTCAGGAATGATGAAAATCAGATAAATTTGCTTGGCAACGATGCCAAATGATATGTTGGTCACACAAAATGCAAAGAATTCTATATTAAATGAAGTAAAAAAGGAGTCATGCGAGGTGCTTGCCACCAAGTCATTATTATATATCTTCATACCTATTCTACTGTCCCGATGTGTGTATGCGTCTGCTCTGTAAAGTAGGCAATATAAATTTAAAATGCCAAGTTTCCAAAAGGACAACGTTCAACATAGTTGTTATCCGTAAAATGCGTATAACGGCGCTTGTTGCTTTTTTTTTTTTTTTTTTGGTGCAGCCCTGGCAACTCTTAACTCGTCAACTCGATCTCTCTGCGCTCTATCGAAATAGAGTAGAAAATATCAAAATGTTAATTTCGCCTCTTTAAATCCAGTTTAAATTCAGATTGTGCTTTCCATATTTATGATCTTGTGGAGAGTTTTCGTTTGAATTAATTAACGCTGCTCATTGACTGCAAGTGGCACAGTTCAGTGATACGTTAATGTGCATGCTTCTGCAGCCACCAAAATGCACATTTCAATATTAATATTTTTTTATATCACTCACATTATTATTTTCCATAATTTTGCCATAAATTTTCTCTTTGCTCGTTGCGTGCACAAATTTAATTTATGTGATTTTTGTTTGCGCCAATGCAAATTGACGTAACGCAACCCGCCAATCCGCCCAGACAGACAGACAGGTGTGGAGGGGGGAGGGGGGAGAGAGGCGGGTGACTGGTGGCAGGTTGGCAGCTCGCGCAGGGGGCAGGGGGCGGTGTCTCTGCACGCTCAGCACGTTTATTCGCACTTAATTCGCACTTTTTGACACCTTTCGCTGTCGGTCAGTTGTTGCACGACGCAGCGCAAACCCAAAAGCCCAAAAACCAAAATAAACAAAATTGCGTTGCCCTTAAAAAGCCAACAACACCACAAACGCCACCCCCCCCCACCCCCCCACTATGCCCGCTATTACCTGCCCCCAATCCATATGCAAGCTGTCAGCAACATAATGTGCAATGGCAAAAAGCGAACGACTCGAAAAATTATGCAAAATAAATTAATTACCAATTAAGGGTGAGCCACGCCGCCTTTTAAGGGGGGGGTGAACGTGGAGTGGGGCAGGGAGGGGGGGTGGGGGGTATGGGGTTTAGTCTGCAACGACAGCAGGCCCTTCAAAAAACGCAGTCAAAAGTTGGGGCTCCCGATTTGCAGCTGTTGCAGGCATATGCAGAATTTTCTCTCGGCTTTGCGAGGGGTTGTTGTTGCCCAAAAAACGGGGTTGCTGTCTGTGTGTGTGTGTGATTGTGTGTGTGTGATTGTGCGTGTGTGTGTGCGTGTGTGTGTGGCAAACAAGGGGCTGCCGTAACGCGTTTGTCACATGAGCCTCGGCCACTAATTAGTGTCATTAAATGCGCTCCACATGCTCGACATGCGACAACATTTGCAATACTTCAACAATCCCCTTACCCCCAACCACCACCCGCCCAACCACCCCTCCCCCCCGCTGCGGCTATCGTCTAGTTTTGTGGAGCGCATGCATAAAGCATGACACAAAATTGCAGCAGTCCACTTTTGTCGCCAAATAAAAAACCATAAGCATAACTGACCGCAAAGTCAACTCGGAAAATTTGTGAAAACTGCACATGGAAGACTGCCAGTGGTGTGAATGACTGGGCGAGGGTGGGCAATGGTGGGGGAGGGGGAGCGGGGGTGGTGTATAAAACTAGCGAGAGTTTCTTATAACCGTAGTAACTTCCGTTAACTTGCGTGCAATCCTGTAATTTACCCCTTCCCCTCCCCCCCTCCCCCACCACTTCCGCGCTCCACGCTCCACTCAACGAGTCTCCGCGACCGCAATTGGGGTTAAAAAGGGTTTAAGCTAACACACATATGTGTATATGTATGTATCTGTGTATGTGTGTGTGTGTGTGTTGTGTGTGTGTCTGTATAATTATGGAGTCGCAACCAAATACGAAAGGAAACACCCCTCCACCCCTCCACCCCTCCACCCCTCCACCCCAACACTTTCGGCTGGTCAGCGGCTGGACGGCCTTCGCTTAGCAAACTAAACTGTGAAAAAGCCCGCGGGAAATGTTACCGAAAAATAAAAATAGAAAATTCAAAGGGGTCCTAAGTCTATGGGTATTACTGCCATGAAAATTTGAATATTGATTGGGTTTAATGAGCGCTCTGGTCGCGCAATTAGTATGCCCTTCCCCCCTCCCTACCCCAACTGACCACCCCAGCTTAGTTGACCCGGCCCGGCCAGGTATCGGTTGCGTTTCCGTTTGCGTTTGCCTCACTTCGCTGGCGACACAGGCGACAAGGCTCGGAAGCGGAAGCCTGCTGGGCAACCAGTGTTGACTAAGTAAAAAAAAAAACAGGGGCTGGACGGGGCTGAGGGTGATTGCGGGTTTGAGCACATTCACGGTAACTCGACCAAAAAGAGATACTTAATGAAAGAGTGCCATCATCAGCCGCTGTAAATATATTGTTTTAGTTCAGTTAGGGTGCTATTGGAGCATACTTGATTAAGGAGGAGTTGTTATTTAAATGGCAAGAATAGCTTATTATAAATAATAAATATAATTGAACAACATACACCTCGAAAAACAATTGATATTATAGATATTTCAATGAAGTTATTAGTTAAAGAATATCAATGACGACTTCAAGTCGAAAGTTGCGTCTTGAGAATGGATGACACCAAATAGTTGAAATACTGCTTAATTCAAATCGTCTCATTGCGAATTAAGTTAAACAAAGCAGAAACGGAACGGACTTTTGCGCAAATAATATGGAATGTGTTGGAACAAAATGGAATGAAACAGGGGCTTCTTTTTTATATATGTATATACCCTAGCCGAGGGATTAGAAATTTGTTATTGAAGTTTGTAAGCAGACTTCTCCGTTCCCATTAGGTATATACATAAATTCTTGATCAGCCGAGTCTGTCTCAATTTTAAAGTGATGTTTTTGTGTAACACTATATCATATTGCTACCATTGGAATGATCGGTGGAAAGATGAGTTTTTGTGAGAGACATTTTTGTTTTTTTTCGTTGTTTACTCAGATATTATTATTAATAATATAATATAATAGACAGCAAATCATGAGAATCCGACAACTATATTTAAATTGAATTTAAATGCATTTTATTATGCTCTTTAAGATTGGATTAAACGATACTTTTATGGAATAAAGAAAGGGGACTCTGTGAAAATTTCAAATAAAATTGTAAGCATTTGTAATATATTCGAATTGAAAACTAAATACAAATTGATATGAAATGGAAATGGTTTGGGATGATGGAAAAAACGTACAGAAAATCTAAAATTGAATTGAATGAAATCAAATGGAATGGAAATTAAACAAAATGAAAATGTGATTTGAGCAAGAACAAATCACGAGTTAAATCGTTGGGCGAATCTGCTCAAAACTCCGCCGTGCACATTCACAATGCACAATTCTGACGATTTTGGGCTTGGGAGGAGGAAGAAGGCCTGGTTTTGAATGTAATGCATAAATTAATTGATCGCCCACGCACAGCTCAAAACTATGAATGCCCAATGAATGCTCTGCTGCCTCCAATAAAATTGGGCACCCACAACCCAACAACACCCAACCACAATCCTCAACCACCAATCCCAAACACCACCAAACCATCGCGCATAAGCTTTGTTGCCATTGAATTCCATTTGGCGATTCAATTTAGTCTAAACTAAAATAACAATGCAGTTTCCCAATGCTGGGGAAGGGGGCCGGGGTGTGTGCGGGTGTGTGCGGGTATGTGTGGGTGTGTGTGTGTGTGTGTGTGCTATACTGCTGACTTGCATCATTGTATCATTGGATTCGAGGTTGGGGGAAAAGCGAGCGTTGAATTTACATAAATTGATTTGATTGAATTTTTATGAGTGAGTTGCCCGATGCTTGGGAGAGCACTTGATGAGTTTTTGACACTGGCCACACACACACACCCAAACACACCCAACCACACACACACACACATACACACACAGACAAAGACACACAAACTGCCACTCAATGTCTAATTAAAGTCATTGCCAGCAGCTGCAACAGCAGACCATGCAACAGTCGCAGACTCAACCACAGTCATCTCTCTCGCTCTCCCCCACCCCCCTCTCTTGCTCTCTCTCTCTCTCTCTCTCTCTCTCTGTGTGTGTGTGTGTGTGTGCCCCCAAGGCCGGGTCACAGTTGGCGCTACATGGAAACAAACAGCAGAAACAAACAACATCCACGATGGTGGCTTAATGCATTTGGCCATAGACGACGACGACGACGACGACGGCGACGACGACAATTGACGCTTGGACCAGACACCGTTACACATGAAGCATGCACCCAGAGAGGCAAGGCTGGAGGGGGTACGGGGCGTGGTTGGGCATTTTAGGGTTTCGGTCGGCAACTGAAATTGGCAACAAACTAACTATTTAGCGCTTTGGTTTTGGCCTGATTCGAGGCGGGCCATTCCATGCCACATGCCGCATGCCACATGCCACAGGCCATCAACTAGAGATGGTCAATGACTTATATGTAAAATTCGAATAATTGAAACAAACAACTTAAACTATAATAAAAAAATTATGTTTTAATTGAGGATTCAAATAGTTTATATTCTTTTATCGACGTTTTCAATTGGAATTCACAATTTTTCGACTTGTTGAGTGGACTTAGCTCGTGTCACGAGTAAAGCACGACACGCACTCAACTCTACACACAAAAAGTTGCTCGTTGCGTTTCATTCTATGTTCTTCTGTTGCCAATTTGTCATAAATCTCTTTATTTAAAATTGTTGGTGGCTTTTTCTGCGTTATGCTTGCATTGATTTGTGTGCATTGATTTGTTGTAATGTTGTTGTTGTTGTCGTTGTTGTTGTTGTTCGTTGTTGTTGTTGATGCTACTGCTGACCATTGACAGAGGCCTTGGCCATGCATGCATTGTTATCGTTATCGAGCTACTGCAGTCAGCAATTTGCAGCGACAAATAAAGCAAAAGTGACATCAATTGGATGACAGTTATAACGGTTGCGTTTCGCTGGAGAATACCCTACCAAAAACAAAACAGAAAAATAAAAAACGATGACATTCAACAGGAATGCTGTCATAAGTTTTTGTACAGTTTTTGAAAACAGTTCGAAATTGCTATTACAAATCAGATTTATTTCTGAATTCAAATCACTGCTCAAATTGCTAAAAAAATAAAAATAAAAGCATTAAAAATACATGAAATGTATGCCTGCCTGCCTCCTGTGAGGTTTGAACTCACGACCCCTGGTTTACGAGACCAGTGCTCTACCACTGAGCTAAAGAGGCAATTTGCCAACTCATCAATAGTTAGCTCAGTTATGACAAGGACCGACGCCCCCGCACCAAATACGACCGAAAACAGTAAGAAAAAGATTAGTCGTAAACAGCGATCGAAGCTTGTGTTTCGCTAAAAATAGCACGAAACGAAAGTGTTGGTGAATCGACACGTCGACAGCTTGATCGTGCCAAGGTCACCGCTTTCTCTGACTGTCGTTCAGATTTTGCTTGTGCCAGCAGCGGAGGCAACGGCTCGTTGGTCTAGTGGTATGATTCTCGCTTCGGGTGCGAGAGGTCCCGGGTTCAACTCCCGGACGAGCCCTATTAATGTTTTCTTTTGCTTTAGTGGTGTGCCTAATATTTTTCTTTTTTATATTATCTAAAATTTCATTTGGCCGTTTTGCAAGCACTTTGTCAAATCTGCGTCCTACAATGGTCTCGGTTAAAATTTACCACAGTTAACATATATTAATATATGTTGCGCACAAGAGTATGCTATAATAAAAATATTAAGGTTAATGCCAAACGCCGCCGTGTCTGAATGGGATTAGACAGCACTGTTAGCCTACTTACAGCTGCTCGGTGCCGTTATGTTCCCTCTGAAACATAGATCAACATTGGAGCATCTCTTATTGTGTTTTGTTTAATATCGTTTGACATGGTTTACTATATTAATTTCGATGCTGGATATGACAGCGATGACGATGCTCTAGACTTGAGCGCCGCTAACCGCTTTATTGTGCCCGTAGTACCGCATTACGGACCTACGTACGGCAATGTTGATCAAAACAACAATAACAATAGCAACAACAACAACAACAACATCATTCGTAACCGCTTCATTGTGCCCCTAATACCGCCGCCGTTCGATCATATCGAAAGCAACAACAACAACAACATGAACAACAACATGATCATCAACAGCCTCAACAAGATCAGCACGAAACCGCCATCGGCCTATGAAATCTACTTTGCCTCGATTAGCCATCCCAATGTACACACACACACACACACACACGCACACACACACACGCACACACACAAACTAAACAACCCTAATCAGTCTCTCTCTCTCTCTCTCTCTATTTCTCTTTCTCGGTCTCTTTCGCTCGGCAGATGATGACTATGGATATAACCAAATCTGAACCCGGACTTGTCGGGCTTTCATCCAATCAGCAACAGCAGCAGTCAGCACAGCAGCAGCAGCAACAACAGCAACAGCAGCAGCAACAACAACAACAACAGGCAGCAAACATGAACAACAACGGGCAGAATAACAACGGCAACAACAACAACAACAATGGCCTCAGCAATGGCAATTCGGTGAACAATAACAGCAACAACAACAACAACAACAGCAACAACAATAATAATAATAATAGCAACGTGCAGAACATTGCCGCTGCGGCGAACAACAATAACAACAACAACAACAACGGGAACCAACTATGCGCCGGCTGTGGCAAGCACATCCAGGACCGTTATCTGTTGCGCGCCCTGGACATGCTGTGGCACGAAGATTGCCTAAAGTGCGGCTGCTGTGATTGCCGCCTCGGCGAGGTCGGCTCCACGCTCTACACCAAGGGCAATTTGATGCTCTGCAAGCGTGACTATTTGAGGTGAGAGAGAGAGACAGACAGAGAGAGAGTGAAAGAGTGAGAGTGAGAGGATAAAATGCAATTCTTTATTCTCTTGCAGATTGTTTGGCAATACGGGCTACTGTGCCGCCTGCAGCAAAGTCATTCCAGCCTTCGAGATGGTGATGCGTGCTCGCACCAATGTTTATCATCTGGAGTGCTTTGCATGCCAGCAATGCAATCATAGGTGAGCTATCAATATATTTTTACATATATATATATACACACCGGGACAGTAAAATAGGTGTGAAGACAATAACTTGATCCTTTGGCATCGTTGCCAAACAAATTTATCTGATTTTCATCATTCATCTTAAAATGTCTAATTCTGATCAAAGGAACTTTACTGGATATTCGAATAGTTGACCTTGCACTAAATATTATTTGTTTTATTATTATTTGATAGATCTGTTAATTAATTGTCTCTATTACAATGAATGTAGTCAAAACATCGCATCTATTTCACTGTCCTCAGCTCAAAGTGGACTTTTAAAATTGAAATGTGCCTAACAATTTGACCGAACGCTATCTAAAGTCAGATATTTCCATTAGGAAACTATGTCGCCATACTTATAAATGAATATTTTAATGTTCAGCTGTGTACATATCTGTATAAACATGCATACATACGGATATATATATATATATATATATATATATATATATATACGAATGAAGTTGTGCAAAAGTGTGTAGCCGACAGAAGAAAGCATCTTCGACCCCATAAAGTAAATATATTCGAGGCGATCTAGCCATGTGTGTCTGTCCGTCCGTCTGAATGAACAAATGCATCTCGCTATATAATATAAGTTCTGGTATATCGCGCGCATATCAGGTACACATTATTTTATCGATAACTTTGTCCGTTTGGCGAATATCAATATAAATCCGTTTTTGATAGCAATACAAGCCGCCAATTTAATGGTATATATTTCCAGTTGATACATAATATAACTTGACATATTATTAATCAATTGTGGAAATTTCATCAAGATCGGATAATAGACACGCTCAAGAAATCACCTGCCACATTTTACCACCATTTCATCTCCTCCTCCTCCGTCTCCAACTGCAAAAACTCACATAAAATACTTATGCATTTTTATAGGCCATTTGCCTATCAGCAGCACTACAAAATTCACACACCCTCGCCAAAGAAATCCCTTTTTAATCTTTGGCCAATATACAAAGCCAAAATGGCACTTGGAATTTTATTATTATGCAGCACAGAAACATCAGCAATAACAGCAACAAATTGGCATCATTTACAAGTTTGTTTTCTTACAGAGGCAGAGACAGAGGCAGAGACAGAGTCAGATACGGAGACAGGGGAGGGGTTTGGTTTGCCAGCTGGGCCAGGAACGGGGGGCGGGCGTTAGCAGGCAACCCCTTTGAGTGTCGTTGAGTTTCTATGAAAACCGCATAAATTTCGTTGGCATATTTGATTCTCGAAACCCTTTTGGGTGCCATCAACTAGTCATCGACATTGCCATCTACATATGTATGCATGTGTGTGTGTGTGTGTGTGTATCTTATGGATATGCTGTTCATGTGCAATGAGGCCAACTGCTTGTTTCACAAATTTATTGCATTTGGGCAATTCGCGAAATGTCACTCTAGAGAGTTTTTAAAGTGCGTACACACCTCGGGCCTGGTCAACAGTTTCTTTTTTCTTTTTTCCGTTTTCTGTTTTGTTTCTTTTCTTTTGTGCCGTTTGCATCAATAATGCGGCCACACATATGCCGGCGTCTCAGCCCCAGCCAATTTGTGCCCCTGCCCGCGCTGTCTACATTCTCGATTGGAGTTGCTCGTGCAACGTATCGCATTAAATATTAAAAATGCCGCCACACGGCATTGCCGTACAAAAATATTGAAATAAATGTTACAACATATTGGCACATTGTCCAAATTGTGCTCGTTGCCATCCAGCTCCAGTTCCAGTTCCAGCTTCAGTTTCAGTTTCAGTATCAGTTCCACTTCCAGTTCCATACAATTGAGTTCATTTTATCCGACTGTTTGCAAATGCAATCCATGTTGCTTTTGTTGTGCATTGTCGAAAATTGACATTAAAAATGTAACGAAATAAAAATTGAAGGGTGTGATGACGTCGGCCGTGGCACATGGCACGTGCACCCAGCTGCATCGAGGCTCAAGTGTTTCGATGCAACTAGCTCGATTCGAATCCAATTGAAATGAAGTGTGTTTTTAACAGTTGCCTGTTAACATTAACATTCAGCTGGCTACTGTCTGTTCAAAATCTGATGATATTGCTTAATATAAGTTGTATGGAATGTAATTGTATTTATTGCGTGTAAATCTAGAATTCTTTATTGATGTTGAGACTCTGCGCTTATCAACTAAATTACGAATTTAGGTGGCCGTTGTTATAAATACATATGAACTATTGCTGTATTTATTATGTTAACGATCAATTGACTCATCTGTTAACAGATTTGGTGGTGTCCAACAAATTGGATGTGACATCACCCTCAATGTACAACAAATATGTGCTATTGTTTTATAATGTAATTAATAGAAAATTAAATAATATAGTTCATCAATCAGAAAATAGTATAGTATAGTAGTATATAGTAATAATAGTAACGATTGAATGCCTCTTCAAGCTGGTGATCACACCAATGGTATCAATCGATATCGATATCATATGTTAAGTACACAGTTGCATGTTAAATTACAGCTGTTATGTTACATTGCAGTCTTAGTACTAACCCACTAGTGGCCTGCTACAATAGGTTTGTCCAATGTTTAACGCAATTTATTTGATTTTGTGTGTTTAATTTCTAGTTTGAGAATTATATGTAGTAAGTCTGTGCATTACAGCTATTCGATTAGATATAGACAATATCAGTTTGCAGAAATATATTTTAATGGGATTCAAGACTGGGGGACTGACTTGACCACTTAATGAAACCACAGGTTATGATGAATGTTTTCGGATCATTGTCCTGCTTAAATTTGTATATAAGGCGCATATTTTCATAACATTCTCCAACATATCTTTGTGTACAAATTTATGCCCGATGTATCGGGCATATGTCTTGCCACGAAAAGTATCCCCAAACCCAAATCTATTCTCTATTCAGCATTGTAGTGATGGGCTCGACCTATCTAATATTACGTGAGAGCTCCATTAAGCCTTTATTGCAAGGATATTATTCAAATCAGACCTTTTGAAAATAGAACCACAATTTGCACTTTTGACCAATACAATTTGACCGTTAAATTTGAGTCTTTTATTGTGAAATTTTCACAAGTGAGTCACAAGTCTATTTAGGTGGTGCCTGTCAAGGTATTTGTATCGTTATCTGTTTGGCAGACTCTTAAATTCGGCGTGCTGCTGCAGTAAAGAGTCCGCCGCTCTTTGAACCCTTTGGAGCATATGTGTTTTTGGTTTCCTTGCACCTCATTCCACAAAAGCTTTCGGGCTCTTGCAGTAATGTGTACGTGGCTCTAACGTAAATAAATTCAATTATCAAAAAAGTCATTGAGCCGTGGCCGCATGGCCAGCGGGTAGTCTGCAATGTCCACGCCACCATGCACAACTCACCCCCAACCCCAACCCCAACCATCCCCTTATCAAGTCAGCTCGCAAAGTTGTTGTTGGTCGCGCAATTCACATTTAATATGCGGGCCTTCACTTGCCACATTATGAACCAGCAGCGGCAACAACAAAATGTCGCTTTGCACTTTTTTTTTTCTCATTTGTATTTGTGTAAACCAAAGTGCATCAAATTTTTGCTGTTTGGTTTTTTTTTTTGTTTGTTGTTGTTTATTTTTATTTGTTATTTGTAAGCTGTTGCTGAAAAGTTTGCATAATTTCCTGCTGCCAGCATCGACGACGTCGTTAGTTGAGTGGCAGCTGTGGCAGCGCGGGCAGTTGGAGTTGAAGCGGTAAACACAGTGCAAAGTTTGACAGTGAATCTTTCGTAGGAGAAAGAGCAAAGAGTGAGTGACAAAGAAGGACGGAGAATAAGAGAGAGGGAGAGAGCGAGAGAGCGAGAGAGGGAGAGAGGAAGAGAGGAAGAGAAAAAAAAGCAGCGTGCGCCATTTTAACAATTTTTGTATTTCCTGTTGACAATTTGTTGGTGGTCTTCGCTTGCCCGGATGTATGATTCCTGCACACACACACACACACACACACACACACACACACACACGCACACACATGTGTGTGTGATGGTGTGCATGATGTCACAGGTGCGTTCAATGCCATGGCTAAAAAATGTTGTTTTTTGCTGTTCATTTGTATACATTGTTGACTCAGCCGTTTTTTGTTGTTTTGGTAGATAAACGTAGCGTAGACGACAAGAGCACAAACGTGCCACGCCCACACAGCCCACATACAGAATATATATATATACGTATACATATGGTAGAGTCAGTCCGTCAATCGATTTGCTGCAACGCCAGCAGCCAAAAAGAAAATGAAACAAAAAAAAAAAAAAAAAAAAGTTGACGTAAATCAAAAGCCAAATTTCGTATCCGCTGTAAGTCTGCTGTAAGCTGCTTTACCCAGACTCCCGCACTGCCCCATTCTGGCCAGATGGGGTACATGTACTTGTCAAACATTAAAATGATGCACTGCAACACATCGAGTAATGCTAAAACTGGCAACAAATTGGGCACTCTAGTTCCTTATAGGAAGATGCAATAAATTTGATTTCAAAAATTGAATATTATAAAAATGAACATTTTTATGGTCTGCGGTCCATATGAACTATTCTCATCGAAAACGGTTCTTTAATATTTCTCAAAAATTGCTCAATTTTTATGCTGAAAAGTTGGTATTTCATGGTATTTCACAAAGTTGAAGTCAGACTCTAAAAAGTTATATTTTCTCCCAAATCCTAACATGTTAAATATAAAATAAATAAAATTTAAATATAAAAATAAATATAAATATAATAATATTTATATATAATATAAAAAACATAAGCGTTGTACTTGTTCTCAATGTGGTTATTAAAATCATATTCGGATTTATTAGGTATGTTTGGCGACAGTTTTGTGAATTTTGACATTTTTTAAGATCAACGATGCAAATAATTCCTTGGGTTAGAGTATTCAATTGGTCGTAGGCTTGTTACCACTTTCGCTCTGCCTTGTTTGGGTTGTAATGCGAGCTGTTGTGTGCTGAATGTTGGGCAACTGTTGCAGAGACACCGTCCACCTCCTACCCCTCCCCCTCCTAGCTGCAACTTCACAGTTGCGTTCCAACTTCACTCTCCACACTGACTCTTGTTCCCGTACAGGTGCTAACATAAATATTTTGACAAAGGGCTTCATGTAGTACACACACAGAGTTTCTCGACTGAAAATGGGCGACTTTATTTGCAACTGGCTGAATGCACACTGCATTTCACTGGGGCGGAACTTGTTGTACTCCTGTATTCCACGACACCCCCCACTTTCCAACTCAAACCCCTTAATTCTGTTGGACCTTTCGCAGCAGCAACAGCAACAGCAGCAGCAAGAGCAACAGCAGCAGCAGCGGCAACAGCAGCAGCAATTCTCAATTTCAGATCTGTGGTGCACTTCCGCCTGTTGCCTCGTGACATTTTCAAATGCTTATCTGACTTCCTTTTGAGCCGTCATCATTCAGATTCTGATTCTCAGACCGCTCGTCAACAACAATCGCTGTTGCTGTTGCTGTTGTTGTTGCTGTTGTCCTGCTTGCTTGCTTACTGGCTTGTGTCCTTGTGCTTCTGTCCTCCAGGCTTGTCTTCGTCTGCTCTTTTGTTTCAGCCAACTCAGTTCCTGGCCATTCACCATTCACCGTTAACCGCTGTCAATTGCCATCTTTGTGCTGTCAGTCGCTTACAGGCTTAAGCATGTGGAAAAATCGTTTCCAGTTAGTTCCTGTTCAACTTGAAAGTTACTTCCAGCTTCCTTCTACCGGGCAGTACTTCAATACACCTTCAAGAATTATGATATTATGCTGGAAATCTGAAGAAAACAGTTCAAGAATGAGACTAACCTTATACTTGATATCTTTATTCATATTCAATGGGTGATATAATGGAAACACTCTCTTCAATTTATATTACTTGTATTCTTTACACTCTCCTCCTGGGAGAGTTATAAAATTCAAATTCCATTTGATTCGTGTCGAGTCCTTGCTAAAACTAGTTCAAATCATTTCTCTTGCTTGCAGATTCTGCGTTGGCGATCGTTTCTACCTATGCGAGAATAAAATACTCTGCGAATACGATTACGAGGAGCGTCTGGTGTTCGCCTCGATGGCCAATCATCCGATGCTGAAGCGTCATGTCTCGTCTCTGGGCCAGGGTTCGCCAACTGGGGCTGCGGGCGCCGCTGGCGCTGCTGGTGGATTGCTGGGCGGTGGCCCAGTTGGCGTTACTGGCGGCGCAAATGTTAATGGCGGCACTGGCATTATAAATGGGCCCCGCACACCGGGCGACCACAATAACAACAACAATGGACCGCAAACGCCCACTGGAGGTGGCGGCGGCTCACCATTTGCGGCCGCCGCAGCGGCAGCAGCTGCTGCCGCGCACATGAAGAATCAGCTGGGGGCGTCCAGCTAAAATAAAGCCCTGGGCATGAGCGGCAGCAGCGGCGGCAGCAGCAGCTCTGGTCAGCAGTTCTATGGAGCCGCCGGCTTTGGTCTGCATCATCATCATCATCATCAGCAGCAGCAGCAGCAGCAGCATCAACAACATCAACAGCATCAACAGCAGCAACAACAACATCAACAGCAGCAACAACATCATCAGCAGCAGCAACAGCAACAGCAGCAGCAGCACCAGCAGCAGCACCAGCAGCAGTTCATGGGCTTGGGCTTAGGCTTGGGAGTGGGGATGGGCGTGGGTGTGGGTGGCATTGGGGGTGGTGGCGGAGGCGTTGGCAGCATGGGTAGCAGCTGCAAGCGCTACCAAAGAAAGTTCTACAATCGCAACTAAATAGCCCAAATGCACTCAATGAATACACTATAGCTTGATATATCGAAATACACAGCATATATCGATATATATATATATATATTTATAATATTCATATAAACCATAAAATGTTCGTTTTGCTTTGACTGAGTTGAAGTTTCATAGTTTTAATTAGTTTGGCTTTTTTTTCTAGCTACCTACTATAAGAGTATATATATTCTCTATAATATATTTACGTCCCATCTGCAGTTTTGGACGCATCGATTAATTTTTCTTTGTATCATCATGATTTTTAACATTGAAGTGACAATATGCATAAGTTTTAATAATTACAAAAGAAAAACAAACAAAAAAAAAAAAAAGAAGAAAACTGTTTTTATTCTGATTTATTGTTCCCTTAAGCTCTGTAAATATTTTGAGTGCAGCTTGTGCTAAAAAGTGTGTAATGTATTTAGTTATCACATATATGAAAAACAAAACTGTTAAGCCGTTAATATATATTATACCTTTTTTTTTTCTGTACATTTTTAAGTCACAGCACCGCTCTATGTACGGGATATACATAGACATGTATACATTTTTTTTTTTTTTAAATATCTTTTACGCTCGAAGCGTGCGGTGCCAAAACAACTCAAAGCAGTGCCAAAAAAAAAAAAAAAATAATAAAAATAATAATTAATAAACAAAGAAAGAACGAAACAAGAAAACGTCAAAAACACTTATTAACGGCATAAAAACTATTTTAAATGGTTTTAAATATTTATTTTGCTATTATTATTTAGAAATTAAAAGGAAAAAAATGAGAGAGAGTACAATCAAGCTTCTCTATGACGAATTTAAGTACATTGTACTTATGACAACTGTACCGCATTTGACGCATCTTTACTCATCTACTCAATGTGTCATCAAAACTTTGATGTTTTCTTTTTTCAAAACGACATTCGAATTGCTGTTGAATGTTTTTGTTTCTGAAAAAATATGCTCTGAATCAAATTACTTGGTTGATTCTCAACAAAAAAAATCTCATTGCGGCTTCAATATCTTTCAGGAGTTGTTTCGAGTTCGTTATAGATAAGTTTGACTGTGCAAATTGAAAGAAATTTGTTGAAAATCCCCACCGACCATTTTTATTTTTATTTTTTTTTTTATATTTTTTAATTTTTATTATATTTATGTATTGTTTGGTTTGGAACTTCATTTCGATATAAAGGCCGCCAGATGTAAAATAAGCTGAGAAATTGGCTTTTTATTTAATGTGTAAATATTTAAAATATTTATATTTTCTATATGTGTACTACAACTTATTTTTCACGTTCATTTTGAAGTCTGTTAGAGCCACATTGTTGATTATTATTTAAGTTTAGTTAGTGCGAGGCTAAAAGATTGCAACAAATCGACATTTTTTTTTTACTTAATGAAAAAATATGCTAAATACAAAATATAAATATAATGCAGAAGTTAAAGTTAAAGAAGCCTTGGAATAAGTATAACAAATGAAGTAAATAAAGGCTAGACTATGCAAGTGTAAGGATTATATGAAAATATTAAGTAAAATATGATATGTGTATAAACTAACAAAATATATATATGAAACAACCGCAAAACGAAACAAACGCAAACAAAACTAGTTACAATATAAATGTATTTATTAATATGATATAAATCAATTTTTTTTTTTATTATTATAAATATTCAATATGCATATTTAATTGTCAGCAACTCATGCGATTCCATATAATCTATAAATACTTGAAAACTAAGTGTTAAATTAAAAATGAGAAATCTAAAAAAAAAACAAAAAAAAAAACAAAACGTAAACTAGTAAAAATATTTACGTATTAATAAAAAAAATATATATCCAAAATAATTAATACAATTTGTAAGCCGTAAGCGAAATGCAAAAGCAGTGAAAAGAATAACCAAAGTGTGTATAAGCAAAAAGCAAAAAGCAAAAAAAAAAAGAAAATCAAAAAAAAAAATTATTCAATAAATATGCATTAAATACTTATATATACACAATACTACCTACATGTTAAATAAATGTAAACTGCATAAGCGAAGATTTTTTTTAATGCGCAACGTCAAGAATCAAAAGTATCTAAAATTTAAGTTACACATACAATGATATAGGACCGTATTGAATGAAAAATGTACGCCGCGTTGCGTTTAATTTTAGAATAATGCAAAACAAAGAAATCAAAACTGACAAAATACAAAAAAAAAAAAACACACAAAAAAAAACACAAAAAAAAAACACAAGTTTTAAAAAAGAAAACCAAAACAAAAATAAAAATAAATGTAATTAACAAAAATTGAAAACAGTTGAATTTTTTTTTTTTTGGTTGGGTTAAACTACAATTGAATTTGGAGACAAAATTTAGTAAATTATGAGACTGATTCCACTATGCTCAAAACTTCGTATGATCAAATTACCACTTGATTTCAAAACACTGATCGCCCAATTTTTATTTGTCTTTGCGAAACTACAAATAAAACAATTAGTTCAAATATAACACACTTTTCGGCAAACCACCCAATAACTAAGGGACAAATTTAAAAGCGAAACGGATTTCATTCATTATTTTTCTGTATTTTAAGAATGTAAGAAATGCTCCAAGAAAAACTAATAATAACAGTAAAATTGATATGGACGAGCAAATCATTCGATTAATGGTTGGATCATCTACACCTGTCAATATTTGGCTTTAGCTTTTTAAAGCTATAAGCATTTGCTGCCAAATGGAGCTTGGCGTGAATTTAGCTACTTTGCCTGCACTTAAATGTGCAGCTGGTTTTGTTATTGTTCTTATTGCTATTGTTGTTTATTGTTGGTTGCTGCTGATGCCAGCGCTGTCAATTGGCATTTTGCTTTGCATGCTCGTGCTTGACATTTGTTGACTCTTTCGCTTTGACAGCCATTAATCACGGCATTGTTGTTGCCAATTTCAAATCCACACGCAGACACACAGACATTGGAAGGAGGGGATTGTGTTGGCCCGGGGGTTGTCTGATAAATGATGCTTCATATTTTGGAGCTGGCTGCAATTGAAATAATAAAACGGCTTTGTGCCCCATCCAAGTTGCCTGCAATTGCCGTTGCCTGCCGCTTGCCGCTTGCCACTTGCCACTTGATTAATGAAACTTTAAAAGGGAACACGCGTCCTTTTTGTTGTTGCTGTGCCGCTTTTGTCTGTGGCAGCGGATGCGCGCAACTACAACGACCGCAAAAACTTTCAGATAAGCGATCTTTTCAATATATCTATGAAGAATATATACACATTCACACAGATTATATGTGTGTGTGTGTGTGTGTGTGTACGTACACGACGAAAAGTTTTGGCGTCTTATTGGTTTGTCTTCGATGTGAGTAGAGGCAAAAGGGACTTGGCGTCGCCGCTGCAGGCCATAACAATAAAAGTCATTTATAGATTTCGATTTGTGCGACGCGCTCATATGTGAGACATACCCTGCCCTGCCCTGCCCCTGGGGAGATTGCACTACCCACCCCACCCTCTGCTATCAGAGGCATAAGTTTGACGTTGCATAGTTTTAGGCTGCTTATCAGCACTTTTGTTTTATTGTGTGTGCGACTGCTGTGGTTGCTGTGGCTGCTGTGGCTGCTGGTGGTTGGGCCAGCACAAAATTTTGGTTTCCTAGGGCCAAGATGACTGGTATCTGGGAGGGAGGCGATGAGGGGGAGTCGCCTTTGTTTTCGACATTGGGTGTCATAATCAGTATAATGCTTATGAAAATGTCTTTTGTGCCGTTTGCCGCTTATCAGCAAATATACGTAGCGAATACGGAGCGTTGTTCTCATCGTCCTTTTGTTTACGGCTCCGTCGTGTCGCCGCTCCATCGGAATCTATAAAAATAATGTTTCAATTTGGTACGCCTTCCATCCCGGGCATTGCCTCATTTACTCTCTGTCAATCACAAGAATGATGAAAATGATGTGTTCACCAAAAATGTGGATAAAATGTATGGTAAAAAAAAATCGTTGAAATTGTCTATATAAAAGACCCGTATTTTAAATGTTTAGAAATTGTTTTCCATTACAGTTAGTGTTACTTAGGAATAAGGAGCGATTCCAAAATATTTATGTTGTATTCTGCTCTTCTAGCTGCCACGAGTTTTTCAAGATTAGAATTAGTTTAACCAAACTGTTGCCATTTGTTAAGAACGTTATTTTCTTACTTGTTATATAAATTAGTTCTGAGTTTCATTTATGTACATCATCCGAGGTGCTGTATTTTCTGTAAAGAGCAGTCCACTTTTTAAATCATAATCCTGACTTTGATTAAAGACACATAAATGTCGCATACCTTAACTCATATTGCTTTGTATCCAATGAAATAATGACATTCTACAGCTTGGATATTAGTTGCGAATTGGAATATTTTAGTAGGTTAAGTAAGTTTAGTAGGTACAGCAAAAAATGTACGAAATTAAAATATGATATGATGTATTAATCCAGTAAGAATACCGCAATCGACAGTGCTTTACTAGAAGATACCCTGTACCTAAGTTTTAATGAACACTTATTGCCACATATTATCAGAGAAGGTTAAGCAAGTGTCCATTTTTGATAGTAGGTATTTTTGGAAGAATGTTTTCTGAAAATGGCTGAAAATACACAAGTATTTTCGATGTTATGAAAAATGTGGTAAATGTCATAAACAGTTAACATTTCAAGAAAAATACGCGCTTCTTTAAAAATACGATTATGACTTGACTAATTTGTTCTAATATATTATAAATTAATACTGAAAAAATTGTTTAATTTTTTTTATTCGATGCTTTTTAGAAATGTGGTGTTCGCCCGTCTTTTATTTTAATTAAATAATAACAAAAAACCGATCAGCTGTTTTATTTGAATCAAGCGGAAATTTCGCTACTCGCACAACCACAGCGGAGACTCATAATCGAATTGCAATATTGGAAACCGTCTATTCCATATACATATTTGCACAGCCTCACAATACTCTGCTTACCCATTTTGAATGCAGTGCCGGAAAAAGTGCAAATCGGGAAAATCAACTGTCAGTGTTTGTAGATTTGTATCCCAAGTGGCAGCAAGTCGAGCAATACAAACAGTGACACTGAGCAAACGGCTGATATTGAATGAGATTGCAGCTGTATGTCAATTGGTCACAACTCCTGCCCAAGCTCATACTCCAACCTCACACTTATGCACCACTCACACTCGTAAGCTGAACCCTCTATAGAAAAGAATAGCGACAGCAAACACATCAACAACAACAACAACAACAACAACAGCAGTGTCAAGTGTCCACCGTTTTAATTTAAAACAAACAAAAGCATTGTTCAAGCAATTAAATTCATAATTATTATGATTATTGTGATGTTGCTACTGAATGCCACAACCCTCAAGCCAGCGTTGCACACCCCACCAACACCAAGACAAACACCAACACCAACACGAACACGAACACGAACACCACCCTTAACCGTCAACCACGGCCCAGCATTAAAGGAGTCATTCGCAAAAAACACTTGACAAATTCCGCGCTGCCGCCGCATGCTTAATTAAATGAGTTTGCGCACAACTCTTTTCATGTTTTAATTACGCAAATACTCAGCATAACTCAGCGCTGCTTCTGCTTCTATTTCTGCTTCTGCTTCGGCTTTGACTATGGCAACAACAACAATAACAATATCAAGCTGAGGAGCAACAAAATATGCATGAGATAGAAATTTGTCTAAGCTTTCAGGCTTTGCCATTTCCTTTGTAATGCGAACAACTTCAAAGCGGGAATGTCGTCAAAATTCAAAGTTGCTATCCCCATACACGCTCCGCTTTAACTCGCTCACATTACTCCTGCTCAAATTGTTTGAGTAATTAGTCCACCTGCATGACCGATCAGCTGCGAAGCAAGAACAAGAGCCGTTATAGCTGCTCTACCAACTTAACGAACCGTTTGTGCACAGAGCCGCCACTAAGTAATGTGGAATGTGGAGCGAGCAATTTGGATCTCCTTCTAGATTCTAGTATTATCATTTTGTCGTGTAGTCTTTTATTGTTGGGGAGCGAAATGCCCCGCGACCTATCCACTTCTGCGTCTATAACTCTTCAAGCAGACCCAACTCTTTCACGTATGCAGGAATCTTTGTCGAGTTGAGGGTTATTAATTTCTAAATAGTAGCAAAACAAATGTAGACCCCAATTTATAAAAAAAAATCCTTTCTAAAATTAGAGGTCGGGTACCTCACTGAGAAGTTGCTCAATGCGCACGCTTCTGTCTTAGGCGACGCAATCTGCCATAATGTGCTATGAGCCCAATATTAGTTATGAATTCGAATGCGTATATATATTTATAATAATATTTCTAACTGTGGACTAGTATTTAAATTTCAGCTCATTTACTCCGGTTTGCAAGGGTATGTAATCTTCGGCGTGCCGAATATAACCGTTCATTCATGTTGATTTTATATTCGGTTTCTATTCAATACTTTAATTATTATTAGTTATTTTTATATTTTGAAGTTTTAACAATCTAGTTTTGCCAGCTGTACGATTTAGTGTAAGTTATACTTGATCCCAGGTTTTAAATTCCACCTTTGTTCATCTGATTTTCTCCGATTATCAAACCAAAACATGTTGTATGAACAATTTTGCGGTCCGACTTCCAGCATTGGTTGCAACAGTAACATTTTTCTAATTTAGAATACTTGAATATCGACCGCACATTCGAATATTGAAAGTCAATAATGAATGAAACCATCCTTTTGAAAGCATCGAATCGGGAGACTCTTATTTTTTTGAGAAACATTTTGTGAATTTGTTAATAACAGTATGATTGGAATAAAGATTTTTAAAAATTTAAAGAAATTTAACTTACATATTTAAGGATAAGACCGTTTGTCCCAGTGACTGACCAGTAACCAGTGCGCAACACAAAATAAATAAGCTGCAACAAATAAATGACATTTTGCAGGAACTTTTAAGCTATTGGCTTTTAAGTCAGAAAATTTGGAAAATACGATTGCCAATGGGAAATAATGTGGAGAAAGTAGGCAAACGAACTAAAAACTAAAGAAAAGAATAGAAAAATGAAATTTTTAAAATTTAGAGAAATTGGGCTTAAGATTTCAGTCGAAACGAGAAGAACAGGCGAGACCGAGAATTCCTTATTTCTACAGTTACAGTACACCGGGAATATTTACAGAAATACATTAGTTAGAAGTAAATTAAAGTTTGGGGTATTGTTTAAAATTGGTGTTGAATGTATGCATTGAGTAAATGCACAAGCAGATACAGATACATAATGTAAGGCGACTATAGTTGGGAGCATCATAAATATACGCAGCCCACAACTCACGCAAGGGCCAATCACAGGCAGAGACCCCCCTCGACCCCAGCCACAATAAAAGGACGACCAACCCCATCACCAACAACGACAACACAAATCTGACCCACATGTCAAGTGATGCACATAACTAAAGACGGACCAGAGTCAGAGTCAGAATCAGAATCAGAGCCAAAGCTGCTTGATGGCTGGGGGCGTCTAGAGAGTGAGGCGTGCTTTGGGCCCGAGGGCGTAGGTGTGGCCAAATGTTAAATGTATATCCGTTGTTGTCGTTGGCGTTGTCGTCAACGTCTTAAAGGAGAGCGCGCGGTGAGCGAGAGCACTGTGTGCAAAATGTGAACGCCCACTTTTCGTTATTGCTTGTAAGTTGCTGCAAATGCCACCACAAGCACCACCACCATCGCACAAAACACAAACACAAACACACACATACACATAAAAAAGCAGGCAGCAGCAGTTGGGCAGGCGCCAAAGAAGAAATGTAAGAGTCAACTGCTATGTTAAGTTTAACAGCGCCGCGTTATGTTAAACAATGTTATGCTATGTGTGTCTGTTGACGCTGTTGTAGGCGTTGCCAACGCAAACTTAATAGTTGTTGTTGTTGTTGTTGAAGTTGCGCTTTTGTTGCGTTTTTGTGTTATCTGATGCAGACAAACTAAGCAAACGGGGTTGTATCCGAACAAAGCTTGGGGGCACATTCAACCTCCCCTGCCCAACCAAACAATTTTATAGGTATTTGTCTTGCTCACTTGTCAGACGTGGCCGTTGCTGTTGCAGTTGCAATTCTATTCACGCATTTCCCCATTTTTGGTATAGTAATTTCCATGATTTAATTAAAACTTTTGCTCGTTGCATGCAACAAAGCCACTAAATATAACAGTTGTTATTGCATTTTACCTATCATTAATATATGATAACCAACCATTTACAAATGACTAATAAAATCAGGCAATTTATATAAGCATTTATGCCTGGCCATATTGTAATTTGTATGTAGTTATGGCTTTCAAGAAGCATTATCCGCTTACAGGCTGTATTCCGTTGAATGTACGGAAATCGATTAATTAAATAGGCACTGTCGCAACTTTGGATTGTATAGTCATAAATGCTTTTTTTAAAGTCTTTTCTTTAGCGGTTTGACTATACAAAAAGTGCTTAAGAAAGCCCGTTTTATTAATAAACTCAAATATTCTTCTGGAAAATATAAATACTTTGGAAACAAATATATAAATAATTTAGAAGTACCTTAAGCTCACCTGTTCACATATGTAAATATTAATTGAAAAATAACCGACTGATTTTGTATATACAGGCTATATGACATGGAAGTGCTAAAAATAAAATGTGGATGGCCTGAAAAGTATTTACCATTCTTGGGAGAAGCTGACTTGTAATCTACCTGACATATTTGTCGACCTTACCTCAAAAATCGTTTGGGATTTTTGAAAAGGTCTTTGAAGGAAGGTACTAAGGAAGCCAATATCCCATAATTTCGATAGTTAAGATTAACATACAAATTTCGGCTCAATAAAGTTTGTTATTAATATTATTATGTACAGCAAAATTGTAGTTATGAACTAAACAAACTAGCTTAATGCTTGCTGGGGCCCACAGCTTCAGCTCAATAAAGTGAAAATTTCGATATACACTTTTATATACTTTTATGGTTCAAAATTACTGATTTGAATACAAGAGAATTCACAGATCCGATCATTTTTTGTCAAGATATCAACTATAATTGCTTTTTCAAAACCAGGTGAGGTTTTTCTTAAAACCGGCGTAAAATTTAGAGTAATATGTCCAAACTTTACAGACTTGATTATTATTATATTATTTTAAATAGTTTTTAAAAATGCATATAATATAATTTGCAAAACAAAAAAATTCTACATTTTACGGCTATTTTCTCTCTAGTTGATTGACGGAGATAATTTTGAATGAAAAAAAAAACATTTTTTTTAAATAAGGGTCTGTTTTTCTTTATTTTAGAAATATTTTCTATTCTTAAAAAATATATTTCTGAAAAATGGAAAAGAAGCCTTTTAGACAAACACAAGAAAATGCTTTTATTTTTCAGGACGATTTTCTAAAATGAGTCAACAAATTTTGTATATACTTTTCAATCGCTTTAATATGATATGAAAATAAAAATAATCAGTAACTTATCATTGTAAATATATGTATGTTATTAGTAACTGGCACTCCCATGAGATGACGTCTGCTTGAGCTGCTTATCTTAATCCCCATACAGCATTGTATAATGATAATGAACATGTAAATAATATCAATAGATTAGGCTTATTACATGTTGCAATAGATTAAAACTCAAATAGTTCAATTGCACTATTCAAAAAGAGTTTGCCCAAAAATTAAGCTGAAATGCTTCAAAACTCATTAAATAACAATATCTAAAATCTAAGTGCGATTAAGAAAGGCTCAAGATGTCTTAAGGGTTCAACATGACTCTATTCTTAGTTAGCAGTTAGTTGGGCTAGTTAGTCAAAGGCTTTGTCTGCTTTGTCCCCATCCAAAAGCTAAAAGCCAATTTGTATGCAGTCGCCATAAATTAGCCGACCAAAAACTTAACTTGGCCTGGGGAATGCTAGAGAGATACAGTGAGAGGGAGGGAGGGAGATGTGAGGAAGGCGCTTCACGTCCGCTACTCATTTGTCTCTCGTCAGCCAATCCTCTTCTCACTGCCTCACCCCCGCCCCTCCGCCCTCCCCCTCTCGATCTTATTGTGCTGTGCGGGCGCATGAAACTTTTTAATCTCCTACGATTATTCTCGCATTTGCCATTTGTTTACACAAACACATGAAGGCAAAGGGTGGGGGGTGTAGAGGGGTAGGGCGGCAAGAAGCGCGTGGCGAAACTGGATGAGCACCGGGGTGGTGGGTGTTTTGGGTGAAACGTGGCTGTTTGTGTCTATGTTTGAGCTTATCAAATAATGGCAACATTTGCTACGATTCACTCCAGTTCCACTCGCCTCACAGTCTCTAATCGCGGTTAATCTCAAAACAAACGTTCGCCAATTTATTTTCCACTTTGGCGGGGCAAAACTTTCGCCCTCCCCACCCCCGTCAACCGCCAGCGCCCACAGCCCAGCAAAGTGGCAGCTCCAACTAATGACTTAATTTATCTGCCACAGGGCTTTCAGCGGGCGGCAAATTAAGTTGATTGTTTCTGTTTCTGTTTCAGTTTCAGATCGGTTCGAAAAAATACCAAATTGTACTATGTGTGTATGTATGTATGTGTGTATGTATGTGTGTATGTGTGTATGTATGTGTGTATGTACATATGTATTTATGTGAAGCCCGCATTGCCCAGCGGTATATGTGTGTGTGTTCCTGCCCCATTTGTAGCACTGTGTGGCACTGTTAGCTGTCTTTGCCTGATTAGATTTACTTTTCCTTTTTTTTTTTTTCTCTTTCGATTTCTTCTAGTTCATTTTTCTTCCATGATGCTCACACGAGGGTTGCTTAATCGTTTTGCAATCTGTCGATGATTGCGTATAAATGTTATATCCAATTATGTTCGACTATATTGTATTAGTGTTGTTGTCGATGTTTGTGTGTGCGTTTTGTGGTCCTTTTGTTTTCGCTAATAAACATGACAGATATTGCCAAATCTATCATTGTCATTATGCTTCGATTGTTTGCCACCCACACACACACACACACACACACACGCAAACGCACACAAAAAAAAAAGTCATTAGCATTGGGCAATTTGTTAAGCCTCTCCCAACTGGCCAAAGTGCCACGCCCCAACACACACAGAAGCACAGACAGCCTCTCCTCCGAACCAACAACAACTAACGCCGCTGTACATGAAACATGCCGCTGATTGTTGTAATTAATCGAATTAACAAGCAAGCCAGCACCCAAGCGCCCCGTCCCGTCCCCTACCCCGCCACCCAAACTCTCATTTCCGGCATTGACTGCATTGTCCAGGACCATTGTCTTGAGTCCTTGCCCCACCCCCTGCCACAGTCCCGACATTGAGGTTGGGCTTTTGTCTCGCTTTGAATGCGTAAGCGACGCCTGCATTTGACAGTGATTAGACGGAGTTGGTTGCCAGGCTGATAACCAGGCAATGAACCGTTATGCATAACCATACTCACACATATACACACACACACACGCACACACACACACACAAACAAGAGTCAGTCAGATACAGGCAGTCGTCACACACTCACCCCAAGGGCTTTAGCTTTAACCCCAAATGAAACGCTTTGATACATTGGCAATTAGGGCATTTGAGCTGTACGCTTAGCTTGGCTACTGAATACTGCATTCATATGACTACTATATTTGTATCTTTGAAGGATTTTAAGTTATAATTGTAATTATTATACGCATATATTTATTATTCAATTTAATTGTATTCTTTACTGTACTATCGAGTCGACATTGGCTGTACTTAAATTCATTGAACACGAAATATTCTTTGCTTAATTGAAAAAAAATATGTTGCATACTTTTTCGTTTCAGCTGCTAGGATACATTTTTAATGGAGCAAACATAGAGCAAAAATAGAGCATACGCAATTCGTTGAGTCAATTGTGTTTTGTCTGCTTAACTCTGTAAAGCTTGCTGACCAATGGCTATTTGTGGTTTGTGACGCGGGCACTTGAGGCTATCGCCTTTGAACTGACTGCAACTGATGTAGGTAAAACGCCGCTGCTTGTGTCTAGTATGGGTGCTGGAGGAGGGGTGGGGCTTAAAAAAACCTGTTAATAAGTGACCTGGAACTATGTACATGTTTGAAAGACTGTGCGCTGGCTAATAATTTCACATTTCACATTTCAATCTCATTCTCTTCTAAGTAGTAAAATATGCTTCTTGAGGGGTAGATGACGGAGGGGAAGGGTGGGGTCTGGGTACATTTGCTTTGGCAATCGCATTGTAATCCATTAGAAATTGCCAGTCGTCGGAGATATCTCACAGTTTGGCTATCTCTTAAATGTCTGGCAGCGATCAAAATGGCAGAAGTACGTGAGTCCTGGCAAATGTTTCGCCTTTATTGCCTGTGAAATTAGTATTTATGAGCGAACGGAAGTCCATGAGCAAAAGCAGCAGCCGTAGACTCCAGACTCGAGTCAGATACAATGCAGTCAACATCAAATAGGCGTCCTGGGAAGCCAGCCAGGATATTAGAAATGATTAAGGCACCTGAACCATTCTGCAATAAAATTGAATTATGACTTTTAATATTGGCAAAAAAAAAGAAAGAAGTATATGTATATATATATATATATAAAATGAAAATAAGACCACCGCTATTTTACGTGCCCCACTGCCGTTACCACCACCACCACCTAACCAGCATACCGTACCAACCCCAGACATTTGTTAAATTTCGCAGAATTTTTGGTTCCTAGGGTTGCGATGCAATTATCAATCGTTAGTTGTCTAGCTTTTAGCGGGTTGCTTAAAATACGATTTTGTATGAAATGGTTTACCTCAATATGAACTTTTCAAATCGCCTCCTCTCATATGGATTGTCTGTCAGCAAACTGGTTCAATGTGAAAATCAATTCAGTTTCAATGCTCTTTTTCAGAGCAAATATAAAAACCTAGCAGCTAACAGCATAGAGATCGCCACAAAACTTATAAGGGGTCGCTAATAATAATATTGTTATTTAAATATTATGCAAACCGGTTCAAGCTCAGGAAATGGTTCGATTATAGCACGTGCAGTGCAGCCCTGAAAGTGACATGGCTAGCAAACGCCAATTACAATTTACTTTAATGGCCAAGACATAATGCCATAACACTTTTAGACAAAGTCCTCGTTCTGTCATGGGCCATGTGGCAATTAATTTGCATTTTTAAATTGCAAAATGGTCGCTGCTTGCAGTTTGGCTTATGTGGATAGAGTTGGTAAAGAGTGGTAGCCATGTTGCGGGATATTGCAGAGTGTCCTAAAATCGAACAGATTGCAATAATTACAAGGAAACGCGAGAGTCCTCCTCTCGACCCTCCCCCTAAATGGTCGTCGAAAGGGTTAAAATGTTAATGGCAATCAACTTGCCGCGCCGCCTAATTTTTATGTGGCTCATGCAGAGCGCATTTTTAATGAAGCCAACGTCAAGGGGTTAAAGCACAAATTAATGAAAATAAATTGTTATTTGCCAAGTGCCAGCCGGCAAGGAGGAATAATAATAATAGCCAAGTGTCCTGGCTGCCACTTGAGAGAAGAAAGAAAAAAAAAATAATCAAAGTAGAAAATACCGAAAAGAAATTTTTAGATAAATTAGACCACAAGCTGCTTAGTCTTTGAGGAGAGCGAGAGGAATAAAGAGGGTGTTGCTGCTTGTTGGTCCTTTGGTAGACAGGCCATGTAATTTCCATAATTAATTTCTTTGCGCTCTTTTTCCGCCTTTTTTAACGCATTTTCATAATTCGAGTGTGTTTCAATGAGGCCAAAACGTCGCCAAATGCCGTCCGTCATTAATAATCAATTTTGAAATGTGCATGCGAAAAGAAAAAATGTGGCAAAAAGGCAGAAGCCCCACACAGATACAACAAGTTACAATGCAGGGTGCATTCAATTTGAAATCCAAAGACTTATTAGATTTCCAATGTGCACTGTCAGAGTAGGCTAGCAGTTTGATCGGAATACCTCGCAATCAGTTAGTGTGTCAAATCAGAGTAAAATTTTGTAAGGAAAACAGAAACAAATAATATAAATCAATCTTGTCGTTTTGCAGTCAATCACTTAAAAAATTATTAAAATATTTAATATTTTAAAAAAAGATTTATCAATTCCATTTAATAACTGGCATTGGAAATACTTTGCTACCTTCTGTGAAATCGAAATGCCTTCACAATATGTAGCGCAAGAGGCTTTCCAATTTTTACCGCACAGTTGAACAAAAAACTCCCCTCAAAAGTATAAAAAAAAATAATAAAAACAGGAAAATACAAAAAAAATGTCGGAAAAAATCACGCATTAATTAACCGCAATTATGTGCGGAGTCGTGGGCGTGCCATGACTCCCTTAACACCCGTCCCATCCCCTCTCCTATTCTGCAGCCCGTGGCAATGTCTATGCCATCGGCGTCCAACATCTTGGCCGCAACTTGAGGCGAGAGTCAATAAAGTAAATGGTCGACGGTTGCTGGCTAAAAAATCAAGTCAAATTACGTGCTTATGAACGGGAAAATGTCGAAATGATTTACCGTGCATAATCGCCACTCGGCTAACAGCCAGCGTAATCCACTCCACTCAGCCGACCCGCCCCCCCGACCCAACGTGCCACAGTGATTCCCACGTTTCCATCTGAAGCAGCTTGGGTGAGTTCGCTTCTTGGCCAGCAGCTTCAAAAAAAAACAAAAAAAAAGTAAATAAAATGTGCAAAGAAAGGAAAAAAAAAAACAAGGAAAGCGAAAGAAAAATTAAAATTAAAATTTCATTTTCACGTGGCGCTGGCTGTGGTACGACTACTAGGTTATTCTACGGCGGGGTCTTTATTCCGCATCCGACTGCTGGCCATGACCATGGCCTGAATGCCTCTGCGTGCTGTTTGTTGCTTCTGGTTCTGCTTGTCGTTTTGTTTTGAGCCTGTGAGCCTCTGCCTGTTCCTGTTCCTTGTGTTTGTTTGGCTGTCTGGTTGTTTGCTTGGTTTCATTGTTGTTTGCTTGTTTGTTTACTTAATATTGAACCGCCCCCTTAAACAGCCTGAACAGCCTGTTCAGGCCGACTCCCAAATCCGAATGAAAACAATTTCTTGTCGCTTGCCGTTTTCGCCGGTATTTATTTATTTATTTTATATTTTGTTTATTTTTTTTTCTCGACTGGCTTTTTTTTTTCTTTTGGAATTATCTTATATTTAGAGTTTGCCGAATTTGATGTAAATTTAATTTATTGCCTTTTTAGCTGCGTATTTACTTTTCCTTGACCCTCGTAATTTATTTGCTGTCAACTTTTCCAATGTTTGTCAGCCGATTAAATTGCCGATTAGACTGATTTGCATGAGAATTTATGGAGGTACACTTGGCCAGCAAGTATTCTTAAAAAAGTATATAAGACAAACAGAGATAGAGAGAGAGAGAGAGAGAGAGCGACCGAGAGAGAGAAAAGATAGTGTGTGAGAGAGAGAGAGTGAGAAAGTCTGAGGGAGAGATAAAGTGTCTGTGTGAAAGAGAGAGAGAGAGAGAGAGAGAGAGAGAGAGAGAGAGAGAGAGAGAGAGAGAGAGAAGAGAGAGAGAGAGAGAGAGAGAGAGAGAGAGAGAAGAGAGAGAGAGAGAGTGAGAGATAGGTCGAGTGGCAAAGAGAAAGAAGTGTGTGAAAGAGAGAGAGAAAGAGAGATAGAGAAATAGAGAGAGAAAGTGAGAGAGAGAGAAAGAGAGAGAGAGAGAGAGAGAGAGAAAGAGAAAGAGAGAAAGATATAAAGAGAGAGATAAAGAGAGAGATAAAGAGAGACAGATAGAGTGGCAAAGGGAAAGAGGTGTGTGCAAGAGGGAAATATAAGAGCGAGAGAGAGAGAGAGAGAGCGGGAAACAGAGAAAAAGTGTAGGGGGAAATAGAGAGAAATGCAAGAATATCAGCGGTGATATATCATCATATATCGGAGCTATAATTATAATATGCAATGACAAAACTATATCGCCTTTTCAAAATAAAATTATCTGGGAAATGATAAAGATAAATCGCCAATCATCTTTTCGTGAAGATGATCAAAAAAATAATATAGCTTAAGTTTCTCTATATAAAAATAGGTAAAATATCTGAGCGTCATTAGCAACTAAAAAGTCGGTAACTGAATATGTGGCTAGATTTGTAAACTCCTTTTTATCGTCTTCATCTAATTCGCAAAAAAAGAATATAAAAAAGAACGTTTCGCATATTGACAACATTAATCATAAATTGAAGCGTTATTATTGTTATTATTATTATTTTTTTTTGGAATTTGCTACGCATAACCATTCATCTACGCTTAGATCCTTTGAGACAGGGACTGCAATTCAACCCTTAATAGACAGCCGAATGCCATAAACAAATCTATAAGCTGCGTGTTGCTGTACGTGTGTTTGTGTGTGTGTGTGATTAATGTGTGCCTGCATTAAAGTGTGTGTGTGTGTGTATGTGTGTGTGAGCTGGAGTCCTGTTATGCCCACCCTTCTGGTGCCTGGTGTCCTGTGCTTGTCATCAGGTGCATTTAATTGCGCGATTTTCGCGCCCACTAGAAAACGCGACGTTGGCCTCGCACTAATTGGCCCTTACACATGGCCATAAATTAATATATTTTAAGTTGAATTGTCTAAGCTTTAAGCAGAAGGCAGAAGGCAGAAGGCAGCAGGCAGTGTGCAGCAGCCTAGGTGTGTGGGGATGTCTCATTAATGCCTGTGGGCTCATTATAATAATTAAGACTAATTTATGATGTCATTAATTTTAAATATACATGTGTAACTAAATACATTCATGCATGGCAGATAGTTGTACATGTTCTGGTCAATTCTCTGTCATGGTAGGGTTAATGTGTGTGTGTGTGTGTGTGTGCATGGGTGTTAAATGAGCGAATGATTAGATAATACGCATAAAGGAGTAGCAGCCATGGCCAATAACAGTTTTTAAACTTTAATTATTTAATATATTTAGATGCACAAAGCATTTCTTTAAGACCGTTAGGCAGCTAGCATTTTATAATATAATTATTTATAATATAACAAAATAATTCGTGAATTATTTTGAAAAATATTATGTATGCGATTTAATTTCCATAAGCCCAATTGAATACTTGTAAGTAGGTCATCATCCCATATTTCAAGCTTAAGTCTCAGGTGGTACTCAAAAATTGATATTCCCAAAGAAAATCTTAAACCAACTGGGTCTAATTTCAAAGAAATAGATTTTTATATTAAACACTTTTTTGGTGATTAGCGTAATCTATATTTATTTCAAAAATACATATGAGAATTAACAAACATTATCTGAAAGCGATTTTTTATTTTATGTCAGCTGCTGCTGATTTAGTAGCAGTGGCAAGTAGTTTACTCAGGATTTAAAATGCGTTTATGATTGCTTGGGATTCCATGTCAATTGAGCAGACACAATTTCACACATACACACCAACAGGCACACACACACACACACACACATGTCGCTCCCACTAATTATTAAGTTAATTTCCGGTTGGCTTAATGCGATGCTGCCTCAAATGTTTTTGGACTTGGTCGGTCTGCTTGGCCGGACTGCTGCACATCATAAAATTTATCAAAATATGAAAATCACACCCAAGTACGCACACCCACACAACCACTTGAAACACCCTCTTGTGGGTCTCAAGTGCAAAACGAGCGCTTAATTAGCCTCGTCGTGTGAATTGTTTAACATTTTTGGGACCTCACGGCGTATGCACGTTGCTTTTTATGATTTTCACACTTTCCCGGGCTGTTGCCCGACTGCGAAATTTAATTACCACACTGCGGCCGAATCGCGTGATGAACCCAGGGACGGAACGGGTTGGACTTGACCGACAGTGGCATAGTCTGTCTGCGGGCAGCAATGGGGGGGTGGGGACGGGGGGTGGTGGTTGTGGAGACGTGGACCACTTGGTGTACAAATTACACATGTAGACCCAGCCGCTTGATTGGAACTTTGAAGGGTCACACTCGCACTTGAAACCATCCGCCTGGTCCTCGTCCAGATTCTGATTCTGTTCTTGATTCACATTTATCTCGCCAACTGCAATTGAAGGCTGACATTAAAATTTTAACAGTGCTATGACACAAAACCACAAGATTTTCATTTCTTCAATAAATTCCGATATTCTGAGTTAGGGTTTTCTCTCCTACATCCATGTGTGTCTTCCACAGGTATTTGTTACTTGGCTTAACCTCGTTGAAAAAAACAGATAGAGTATTGTGTCCAAATCGTCCGACAATTTTAGTTGCATATTTTAAGAAACCATCAGTCAATAAATTAAATATTGATTTCTACGTTTTCACAGGTCCGGCGTGTCCGCGTGAGCAAATAAAATTATTTGGGATTTGCACACTATATATTATTTAACTTTAACATTCTTTAAAATATTTATTTTAGAAGTGGAAATCGATCAAAGATATATACATATATTACAATTAAATTTAAGTGTAGTCACTTAATTTTAGATATAGACTATGGGCAACCGCTCTACCATTCAAATATTTTCAACATATATCTCCCAAAGTTCTTGATATAGAAGCGGCTCATTTGCACTTAATTTAGGTTGGGTATTACACTAAAATTAGAGTGTTGCGAATTCGACCGACTGCAAAGTTCTTACTTGATTTTGATTTCTTTTTGTTTACAATTTTTGCATACTTGCAAGTTGCACGCAGACTTTCGTGCAGTTGCAACTCCACCATGTCGACTGTTTTGAACACTTACAGTAATATAGAATATATACTTGTATTATCAGGCCATTCGGCCACATTTGTGGCCGGCACATTAACAAAACTCGTTACGAGGCCGCTTGGTTGGCGGATTATTTTGGTGGTGGGGCATTGGGTGGGAGTTTGGGTGTGGTTGTGGACATGGGTAAGGTTTTCGGCATCTGTCTTGTCGCACTGTGGTTTTTACACCTTTTGCGCCTTTGTCAACATTTTAATGACAGCAATTCACAATGTTCTGGGGCCGCTGATTGCGCTCATGATACCTGGCATTGTCTGCGGTAGTTAGCAGCAGGCCCAGCACCAACATCGGCATGAGTAGCAGTTAAAAGTACACGACCAGGAACAGGAACACGAAGAGGACCAGGACCAGTCATCAACTCAACCCCTGTGCCAGTGTCCTCATTTTGAAGCCGTCGCCAGCGCTTGTGTAATGTGTTTGAAGTTTGTTTGTGCGCCAGATAAGTGTCATATTTAATTTTTTCCTGCTGTCACATTTTATTGTTGCATATTCATGACCAAAATGGATGGGGATTGGGGGGATGGAAAGAAGAGCAGTGGTGACTTTCAGCTACCAGCGAACAACGGGCTGCTCTTATCTTTTTTATGTAACAAGTTTTCTTGCCAGCATGTTAAATGAGACATGGCCATAACGAGTATCTGAGTAGTCGATGGAGCAGCAGCACAGCTCTTCCATTTGATATCATTTACACTGCTAATTTTCAACAGAGTTGAATGTTTTCAATGAGAATATCACGAATAAAAGCGTTAAAGAGAGTTTCGACTATTTTCGGGCTGAAACATAAGTCATATTTGTATTTTCAATGAATAGCCGATTTTTAAACTTAAACTTAGATGTAGTTGAACATTATTAATTGCTAAATGACGCATGAAAAGGCCGTTTCCACAGTTGATTATCTTTCTTGAACATATCATATCTATTAGCCGCTGTTTGTCATATATGAAACCATTAATTTTCCTGCCGTGCGGAAAAAGAGAAAAAAAAAACTGAGCCGTTGAGTTTGTCATTTAATTTAATTTGACTGGCACAAGTCTGGGACAAAGCTCTCTGAAAAGTGAGCAGAGGATAAAGTGTCACGCACATATATCTAAATAGAGTAGCCCTCATCCTGCCTGACCTCCCTGCAGACATACTTGATATGCTTATCCTGCTCACATGTGTCTGGAGACAACTTCATAGAAGATTTCACGTGCCTTGTCAAAAGGAATTTAAATAATGACAAACGACGCACGCCGAAGTCAAAGATGAGAACAGACCAAAAGTTGGCATCCCTCTCTTGTTGCAAAAAGAAAAAAAAACATAGAAAGAAATAAAAAATAACCGCAGCAAAGATAAAGAATTGCGGTTATCGGTTAGTCTTTTCGTGGGGCCAAGTTTTTCGACTGTTGAAAATTCTAATGTTGTCACATTTGCATCTATCCATGTGTGTGTGACTGTGTGTTTGTGTATGTGTGAGATCACGTAGCACGTGGCAGATTGCATTGGGATTGGTTTGGCGTTTAGTGGAGGCAACTGAAATATATATTTACAGTCGCCCTTTTTATTCAAATGATAGCGCTTTAGATTTTTTATATTTTCTCTGTAAACATACTCTATATTGAAGGTCCTGTGTAGTGTATTTGGTTTTTTTTTATTGTATTTGCATCTTATTAGAAATAAATTTTTTTTCCCAGTTTGTTATTTCATAAATACCTTTGTTTCATATCTATGACAAAGTGGTGAATTATTGCACAAAAAAGTATGCTATGATTGTCGAATGATAAAAATGCAAAGATCGTGAAATATTTAAGACACTTTTATTGTAATTGTAATTTTGTGAATTTTATTTTGAGCGACAATTTCGTTTTGACAGAGATTTTAACTGTTTTTTTTTTTCAAACCTATCGAAAGATGTCTTACGACAGCCAATAGAACAGTTATTGGACATAATTATTACAGTAAGTAACTATTCAAGTCCGAATTGACTTAATATTCACAAATATGTATTTCTTCTACTGATTTTCAGTTCGCTTACCAGCTACAGAGCATCCCTAAGTCGCAGCGGTTCAATCGTTTTACAATTTCTTCTTTTTTTGATTTATGGCACATAAGCATCTACAACAACAACATAAAAAATATGAACAAAAAAACCGTACCGTTTTTCTTTGGTATTTCCCGGTCCGGAATTATTTAACATTTGGCTTTGTTTGGGGCTAGTTTTTAATAGAAAAATAAAAACGAAATGAAATTTATGACGGAAATGATAAGAGAGCACGCACATACATATACCCTCACTCACTCATCGAGAGTAGAATACAGAAATCCAACCAGGATATCTCATAACTGGCTAAACAAAAACTTTTGGCCGAAAACATTTCTATTTGCAGTTTCCGTTTGTTTTGCAGCTATTTGAAACATTTTTTAGCCCGCTGCCCAGCGGAAACGGATGCGGCCATTGTTGAACATGGACAAACACAAACACAAACACACACATATAAGGACAAACAGGATTAATGCTAACAACAAATATAACTTTATTAAAAAATAAATGAAATTTGTGCACTGGTTGCTGGTTAAATTCAAAAAGGACTTTGCCTAGCAGGATTTGGCCGCAAAACAAAAACTAAGTGAAAACAAAAAACTGGACGTTAAAACTATGCAAAGAATTTCCAAGTTGAGACAAAGGCCTAATGCCAAAGTCCGGGCTACAGCTGCTCCAGCCCAAACCCCAGTCCCACTTAGACCTTTGCTATTTTGGCATTCTGCAAATTGTTGTCCTTGTATGTGTGGAGCCTGTGGCCTGTGGCAACGGCAGCTGATACTGCTCGAGGCACGTTGAAAGCATTTCTGACATTACAACTGACCCAAAGATAGCGTCACAGCACACACAGGACACACATGAGCGCCTCCTCAAGTACATGTGTGTGTGTGTGTGTGTGTGTGCGTTAAACGGAAAACGGAAACACATTTGACTGCTGGACAATGATTCGGTCTGCGTCTACGGTGTCCGTAGACTGAACCTGGCCCAAAGGCGTATGCGGTATTAATTCAATTGAATAATTACTTACACAAACATACAACAACAACAGCAACTGCAAAATAAGCATAAATTTATCATGTTGAGCAGTTCAAATGCATTCATTGAGTCATATGACATTTAAGATTCGTATTCTAATTTGAAGAGGGCTAACATAATAAAGTTAAAATACCTTGAATATCCCATATAGAGGAGCAGGAGCCAATAATCCACAATTAGTTATTTGTTTCTATCTCGGACTCTTCTCTCTCTCTCTCTCTCTCTCTCTCTCTCTCTCTCTCTCTCTCTCTATCTAACTCCATCTCTCTCTCTCAAAGTATTTCATTCCTTCGTTGTTAAATGCCTAATTTGTTGTGTTGCATGTTTAGTTACAGCTGCCGCAAAATGCGCCCTACACCCCAGCAACCGAAAGGGTTTCAACTGGCCGCCAACGCTTTCGAGCACATTTGTCATCATTTACTAACACAACTACACAATACACTGTGCCTCCATTATGTGTGTGCGTGTGTGTGTGTGTGTGTGTGTGTGTTTGTGCGCGTGTGTGTGTGTGTGTGTGATTTGTGTTCATTGGCTTAAATGGCTTGTGACGCAGTCCTGTTATTGGTTTAAGCACCTGTGGCACATGCCACATACGGATGTGTCACAAGCACTCATATTGCATTAATTATCCTTATATCACTGTGAATAATGATAATTATCGTAATGCTGATGGTGATGATGATCGTGATGACGATGCTTGCCATACATCATCACGTGGCTTGCGTTCTTCTAGACTGAATGCAGACTAGGCACATATCTTTATTCTTTTCAAGGTTTTTTTTTTTAATAATTAGATGATAGTTGGAAAAAAGATTCATTGCTTAATATTCAATTAATCTGCTCACTTTTTGTTTTATACCATAACATAACAGTACAATATTTATAAACATTTTGAAAGATTTTTTGAAAGGCTCGTCGATTTTTCTTTATAGAACAAATTAAACTAATTTTAAGATGACACTTCAGATTTAAAGAATCTTTTTAAGCGTTTTCAAATGCAACCCTGCGGTTTCAGTAAGCGTATTTGTATTAGACCTAATTAGACACTCTGCGTTACTCGCTGTCTCTCTCGATCTCTCTGGCAATTAAAATTAGACAAAAATTCATTTAATTTCGGATTTATAAATACATTTACATCTATATATATATATATAGAGATTAATATTCATGCATTTATATTTATATCTACTTGTATATACATATAATTGTATTAATGTCGAGGGTTTCCGTAAGAACGAATTCGCTTGACATTTTCCGGGCTCATTTATGTTGAACTCTTATTAATTCGATTTTTATCGTGCCCCTGGGAGTCATTGTGCGGCATTTCACGAGTTTCGAGAATTGTGCATATTTCCGCCATGCCACTCCCCATAGCCCCAGTAAACGTCCCAGTCCCACTCCCAAGGCGCATACACCTACAATACACATTGAGGAACAACAGAGAACTCACCTAAAGCGCGTAAATCTCGTGCGTCTTTATTTCTTCATTAATTTAAGCGGCTACGTCGACGCTGGCAGCGACGCCGGCAGCGTCAGGGAGGCACACTTCAGTGCTGAGATTGCCAAAGGCAGATTATTGTATTATTGTTACCCTTACAAACAAAGTGTATAAAAACTATGCCGTTTTGCATCAATATCAACATTATCCATCAATCTATCTATCAATTATTTTACTTTTGCTTTAAAAATATAAGCTAACAGTATTTAAACTATGACTATGACATTTACTTAACACTTTTTTTGTATTACTTTTTTCACTTTTGTTACTTATATAATAGGCTATGGAAGTGTATTTCATATTCAGCATGCTGCTGTTAACATAATTTACTTGGGGTGACCGTGTGACAAGCGGGTCGGGGGTTGGGTGTTTTTTTGGCTCGCGATTTGAACGAGTTAACGTTAACGTTAACCCCTTACAGCTGTGGCAATTTAGACAGTCGTCCTGCTTCTGGGCTCAGCCTTGAAAATCTAATTAAAACAACAACCACCGATTTTTGTCTTTTGGGCCGCGTCTAAAGCTTTATAAATGTTTTGATTGCATTAAAGCGCTGCCAAGCGAGACGCCAGCCAAACATTTGAAGAGAGAAAGATAGAGAGAGAGAAAGAGAGATAGAGATAGAGATAGATATAGATATATATAGAGAGAGAGAGAGAGAGGGGGGGGGAGAGAGCGATTGAGATTGAGAAAAGTGGATATACTATGATACATAGCTAAATACTCGCTAAATACTAATAGTTAAAGGGTAAATAGCTAGTCGATGAAGATATTTAGCAAAAGATTTATAATATTTTAGATGCTACTTATTTAATAGCTTACAATCAAACAAAACCACAAAAACAAAACTGCCTACTAAATTGTATGCGAAAATTATTCAAGTCGAGTTGCAGTTCAATGAATAGCGACTAAAAATAATGCAGCTTTTCACATGTAAATAAAGTCTTCAATGTTAATAAGCCATTATTAAGTCAAAAAAGTGATAGAGAATCCAAGAAGGAGAGAATTTTCGAGTGCTCTCTCAGCACTTAATAAATAACATAATAATATATAAGTATTTAAATAATATTAAAATTTCAAAACTGTAAGCTAAATTTCAAATCATTTGAAGAATATAAAAATATTAAAAATACTAATAATTCACAAAAATTTAATTTAATTTAACTTAACATTTCTTATATACTTAAAGTCTACTTTTAAATGCGTAGCAGTGCTTGGATTTGAATTGGATAGTTTCGATTTCAATTCTGCTAGCATTTTCTTAAAACATTTTAATAAGTCAAAAAGCAATTTCAAAAATCCATATTAAATAACATCAGGTGCAGAATATTGTTATTCGTAATTTCACTGTTAAAAATATGAAGCTAATTTGCTTGACCTATATTTAAATATAATATATAGATTGCTCTAACTTTTTATAATTAGGAAAATTTGTGAAGTCTTTTTCGTTTCAATGACATTTGCTTCTTGGTCTAACTGTTAATGCAGGAAATCCTTATTTGATTAAGTTGCGATTCGATATCGTATTGAATTTAATTTTAAGTATAATTTTATATAATTGTTGCATATTTTTGGTTGACACGAAAAACTCGAAAAAATCGCAGTTTCATTCCTTTCCAAAGAACATTTGGCTTTTGCTTTTAATGTAGAAAATGCATATTTGATTAAGCTGTAAATCAAGATCAATTTGAGTTTAGCTGCAAGTATATTTATATATACATATTTTAACTGCGTGGTTATGGCGCCGAACATTATCTACTTGAAATCAAATGAATGACTAAGTTCTAATAAAAGTAATAATTATGTGCAACACATTTATTATTACCCTTGGACAGTCTTCGATTGTCTTTCACCTAAAACGAACATTTTGTTAGACGTGTGCAGTGAACTTGCTAGACTTACAAATGTGTCTGTGTGTGTGTGTGTGTGTGTGTATGTGTGTATGTGTGTGTGTGTGTTTGCGTTTTGGTGTCTGTGTTTGAGTTAGTCTATTATTTCAGCTCGATTAAATCGTCTTACGGCTCAACGAGCTTTGTCTTAATATTATGTAGATGTCTAGAGATAACAAGGAGCCGGTCGCAATCTGATTCGTATTCGCAGGACCCTGTGAGTCCATTGTGCCCATAATTCGAGCACATCATAAGCACATCCTTATGCAAATCTTCATGTGTGTTGGTTGATAAACAAAATGTAATTTACTACAAACGGCCAAAGGACCCAGGCACCTTGCAGCGTCTTTGGGGCAACGTGTTGCGCCTTGCGAGATGCGAGCTGTGAACCTGCGAGCTTTGAGTTGTCTCTCGACAGCTGCCAGGACATGCGGCAGCAGGACCAGCTAAAGATAAATGCCTGTCTACTGCCAGGCAGCTCCTTGCTCTTTGCTCCATTCTCCATGCCACTTGCTGCATGCTCCCTGTCGAGTGGCCTCGACAATGGTAACGGCTGTGCAAAGTTGATGATGATGAGTTTGTTTGAGGTGGCTGCTGATGTGGTTGCCTGCTTTTGAGGTCCCATTGGGTTGGGGTTGGTGCGGACTTATGAGGCCCGTCACACATGTCGCCAAACGGCAAACACTTTGGGCTGCCTGTTGCCAGATGCTTACTTCTGTTTCATCGTCTTCTTCGTCTTCCTCTTGCGCCCATATAGATGATGTGCTCATATGCTGTATGTGCCATTGTCAAAAAACATTTATGCAAACAGAAGGCTGAAAACTTTTGCAACTGACTTTTCAATTTGGTTGCTTCTCGAAATGTCAGTTGCCGCCAAGCTGCTAGTCAACTTTCTAGCAAAATCAACAGCTTTAACAACTGGATTGCATTTCTTTTTTTTGGTGAAGTGTGCATAGTTTTTCTCACTCTCCTTTCTCTCTCCCTCTCTCTCTCTCTCGCTCTCTCTCTCGCTCTCTCTCTCTGTCTCCATCTCTTACGTGTGCTCTCACTCTCATTCCCCATTTGGCATTCGCTTGCGCTCGCGTGCTCTTCCTCTCTCTCTCTGTCTCGCCAGCTGGCTCTCTCGGCAAAAGCTCCTCCTACATTTATGTGCTATGTCGCCGCTTTTGCTTTGGGGATTTTTATGACAAAAACCAGCAGCAACAATTACAACAAATACACCAAAGGCTGCAGCCAAAGGCTACGACAATGAGAGCCGAGCGTTTTCCACTTGTTGTTGCTGCTGCTGCTCCTGTTGTAGGGGCGTCGCCATTTTGTATACTGCGCTGCTGTTGGCTCCACCCATTTTGCTAGTATACAAATACCACAAGCAAAGCTCAAACCTGCACATTATGTACACCAATTTACATAGCCACTCAACTCTGGATATATATATATATATATATATATACTTAGCAGATATACCATTTACTTTGCAGTTATGTACTGTGCAAATAATCGTAGTGCCTTTTTTCGCTTTTCTGCACTCTTCACTCAATTTCCTTTCGACTAGTAAATAATTTATATTTTACGAATTGTCATTTGCTTGCACAACTTTAGCCATCTAAAGCACTAACTATTTTATTAGAAAATTAAAACAAAGACACACAAAAAGTTTTACTTCAATTTCGTTTCAATCTTACAGTTTTAACCAAATTTTGCAAGATATTATATAAAAAGTCTTTGACTTATAAGCGCGAACTTATGACAATGTTTTTTATCTATATAATTTAATTTTTTTTTTTAATTTTTAAAGCCAAATATGTAAAAATTTATGGCCCTCAGAATTTGAATCAGATGATAATTATTACATTTTTTAATATCTAAGCATCTGTTATCAAAATAGATCAATTTCCCATACAAATCTTATTGGATATATATTCTGTAAAGAGGATTTAAAATGCATATTTTTTTCGAATTTCTCTTTAATTTTTGGGAAAATATTTTACAATAGAATGGACCGATTTAAGGTCCGGTATCAATACCACAAGCGTATTTTATTTTAGAATTTATGTATTTAGCGGGGCTTTCAAGTTAAGGAAACAGTTTACCCCCCGACGTCTCACAATTTCCAAATATTATTTAATTTAGATCCAAATAAATGGAAGAAACAATTTTACTGCCCGTTTAATGCAATTTGCGAGCGTCTCGTCAAAAACAATCGAAGAAATTCAATTAAATACAAAAGTGCTCACTTTTTTTCCGCTTGTTGTTTTTTGTTTTTTTTTTTTGTTTTTGTGGTGCATAATTGGTAATTGGATTTGCGGCTCAGATTCTGCTTGTCGACTATTTAACTTGTTAATTTTATTGTTGTTCTTTTGGAGTCGTCTGCAGACGTCTCTAGCCGGGTTATCCACCCACTTCTTACTCCCCGTGTTCGTCTCCATCGCAGTTGGTGTCTCGAGACCCCGTCTAATGAGTGAGTAAACAGTCAAATTTTGTAAATTCGGTACATTTTCGGCGGGAACCCATCAGCCTTTCTTCTTCTTTGATTTGAGTAACAATGAGTGAATGAAAGAAAGTAAAACAAAATCCTTTTGTACTGAGCCGAGTTCATTTATAATTAAGTTGTCTAATTCATTTCGGCTTTTGTTGATATTTTTTACTTCTTTGGCACTTGTTCCTGTTGTTCCGTATTATTTGTTGTTGTTGTTGTTGTTCTCATTACCACAAAATCCACTCTTGACTCCCTGCCGCACTGAATCAACAAAACAAATGTTTTTTTTTTTCTTTTACTGCTTTGCCTGCTTTTTTCTGCTGCTGTTGTTGTTTTTAATGATTCTTATGGCATTCAAGTGGCTTTTTATGCGCACTTCACTTTCAGCTGGCAGAGTCGAGACCTCCCCAGACCCGGACCTGGAGGGCTTCAAGTGCCCAAGTCGACGCGAGCGGAAACGGAAATGGAAACGGCAAAAGCAACGCCATGAAGTTAATTTTATTTATGCGCAGATAAAACAATGGTCAGAGCCAAAGGAAAGACAACGTCACCTGGCTCCAGCTGGGTCTAAGCACGGCGCTTGCCAGGAGACATACTTAAAATGCAATAAATACAAATGAAAAATGAGAACGAGCAAAGGATGTGTAATATTAAAAGCACTCAACAACTTACTGCTCCAAAGAGATGTGTGGAAAGTAACTTGCCTAGGATTATTAGAGACCGATTTGAGAAAAGCCAACTCAAATAAATGAAATTCTTATTATATTTATTTTTAAGCTGATCAAAAATGCAATTTAAAACTGTGCTGCATTATTATATTGTATTTCCCATACAAGATACAGATATACAGATATATAATCGTGTGATTAACCCTACACTTATTAACCCTAAACCACGAAAAGTTGTACAAATGAATGTAAAGAAGAATAAGAATAAAGCATCGCTGATCGCATAAAGTATATATATTCTCGATTATCATCAACAGCAGAGTCGATTTAAAGCTAAATACACCAAATTGGAATATACGTTCTTTGTCGTTACCTTCCAGCGGTTTCTAATGAAAATATATTAAGTTATATGATACATTTTAAATTATTACTTGAAACGATATAAAAATAATATATGTTCCCATTCATATGCATTTCATACCCACAGGCGCAATTTTTTTGCATCATTTCGGAATTTCGCGAGAACGCCAAAAAGAAACGTGGCAAATGCAAAATGTGTCGCCTAATTTGCCATTAGCGCTATAAAGGCAAATTATGAAGTTGTACCACTTTTCCCACACCATTTGGAGTGTGCTGCCTCCCATTTGAATTGTTGCTGTTGCTGTTGCTGTTGTTGTTGTTTGTCCGCTTATCGCACTTTCCACTTTCCTCTGGCTGCTCTAATTCGCCTAATATGGCCAAATGACACGAGGCACGTTCCCAGAACTGCGGCTGGCTGCTGGGCCCTGTTTAGTCGACTGGGCGTGCCATTTTTCACGGCCCTTGTTACTGCTTATCCTCATGGCTCATAATAGCTTTTCATTATTGTTATTATGCCGAGAGCTCCACTCGTAAAAATCTCCGATACAACATTAACAAACGCACAAACAAAGCGCCAAACGAACAATCTGAAGACAGAGGACAACAACAATAACAACAGCAACAGTGAGGATAAAAAATGCCAAGACTTAAGCTCTGAAGAAGCGAGAGAAAAGAAAAAAAAGAAGAAAACAAGCAGATTCCTTGAGGACAGCAAATATTCAAATGAAGTCGCGCGATAAGCCGACTCCAAATCTTGGAAAAACTGCCATCCCCCTCTGCGCTTAAAGGCTGCGTCCTTCTGCTGGCATTCTTGCCACAAGTCTATGCCTATGCTGTGGAATTTTTGCAAAGGCGCTCTATGTGTGTCCTGTGCCGGTGGCTATGACTGAGATGTTCGCCCCCCCCTCCCCCACTCCGCATCTTGTAATGGGGTGTGATTTGCACACTTTTCCTCTCTGTTGTTGGTCCCTTGTTGTTTTCCATCTTCTTCGTTTTCTTCTTGTTGCTGTCTTTGGCTTTGCCTTTTTGGCCGCGCGCCGCCGCCAGTAAAAAGAGATTTTTTTTTTTTGGCCCATCCTTAACTAAGCCATAAAATTCCATTTTACAAACTGTGAATCCTTCATGATCGCTTTAAGTGGTTCGCGCGTACTTTTTTTTATACTTTTACGATTTTGCCTGCCCTTCAACCCTATGCGGGCAGTTGACGGCAATCATTGCCGGATACTTACGCGGATTTGCATCTTTGTTCGGTATTCTTGTGCCCCTGCCTGGGAGAAGAATGTCTTTGTCTTGTTGGTTGTCAAAAAAATTTTACTTTTTTTTTGTTTGTTGGCTGGTTGCAACTTGTTTGTTTACTTTTGCCATGTCTTCATAAAATTAGACAATGACGCCCAGGCGTCTTCAGTACTCGAGCCGCGCCCCTGCCTCCTTCAGCCAACTTGTTTGCGTTTGTCATTTTTATGCGAGTTCTTCAAAACTTTACGCCCAAATGGCGTTTACTTAACGTCTTGCACTCGGCCAATGAGATTCGTTATTAGGTTAAGTGCTTTGTCCTGCCATTGTTTCGAGTACAGCTTCTGCTCCTGTTCCTTGCTTTTAGCTGTTTTCGCATCTATAACTCTCAGGAGTCTATAGAAAAGAAGTTTCGGCAATATTTAAAAAGACTATGTCCATGTTTCCTCGAATAGAACTAGTAGCTCAGGATATTTTATATGTATATATATATATAGTTTCAGTAACACAGGTTGTTACTTTGTTTTATTACCGCATACTATTTAAATGTGTCAGTGTACAATTGCATTCTTTGGGTAAGAAGTAACCCCGACAATCTGGCGAGGTAAAACCGAGCATTGCGATAGTGTGCAATCCGAACCTGAACAATACACAGATCTCTTAGATTGGCAAATCTATCCGCCTATCTCTAGAGCAGACCATATAAGTTTAGTCCAGTGGGAATAGCTTATGTAAAAATAAAAGAACCACACCCGAGGACATTACACGTTTTCACTATATTATTGTATCTATATATATATATATATATATATATAGTGAATCTTTTGCACTGTCAAATATGACCAATAGCTGGATAACTGATTCATTCCATCAAGTTATTCCATTCATTCTTTCACAGAACGCAGACAACAGTTTTGCAAACAGTTCAACTTATCACTGACGTCGCGGCGTCTGTTTCGAGTAAGGAGTAACCGTTAGAGAAACAGTACATTAGCTTAATGATTTTGCCACAGGAAACCGGATGAGATGAGAGAGAAGCAGAGACAAAGAGAGAGAAAGAGAAAGAGGAGAATGAACTGTGGAAAAGAAATTGCATGGCCTGATGGCATGATGTTGACGATGTTACGCAGCACATTTCATAATTCCCGCGCCATGATTAAGTGCCCAGCCCAAACGAATAGAGGAGAGCGGAGAGAGGTAAGCGGAGAGTTGAGCTTTGAGTTTTTCTTTGGCAAAAGTTTTTGCAAGTTGTTGCAGTGGCTCTCTCAAGATGGCGGTCGTATAATTAACTGATTATGTGCGGCAGGTGGGGAACTAAAGATGCGCGATGGTGCGAAAGCATGAAACTTGTTACTCACTCCCCCTCCCACTCTCTCTCTCTCTCTCTCTCTCACTCTCTATCTGTCTCTATTTCTCTTGCTTTCTTAACTGGGTTTACGTAAGCGCTGAAACTTCAACGAGCGTTTGTACTAAGCAGAAAAGCTGAAAAGTCTGAGGTGGGTAAACATCAGACACAGCTCTAGCAAAATTATTAAAAGCAAAAAAGAAAATTAATTTGAAAGCTTGACCTCATCTTTATGAATATTTGAAAAACTGATCAATAAATTTAAGTGTAGCGATTCATTTCTTAATTTTTTTTTAGAAATAAGTACATTATTAATTTGACATAATAATAAGGCTCTTGGATATATCCAAATTTGAAATAAGTGTCTTTCGAAACAAGAGCAGTTAAAAATGTGGCTGTGTTTATTAATCTTTTTTTCTGAAAAGTACATTTTTCTATTATGGATATAAAAAAAAAAACATCTATTATGCTAGGGAAATATGTTATCAACTTGAAAGATATAAATACCCTTAACCCAATAAGGAGTTTTTTTATAAAACCTCTCAATAATAACTTTAATATAAATATAATAATGGAATCTATAAACTAAAAAAAATAACAAATAATTTAATCCACACATCCAGTAAAAAACAAATATTAAGAGACTTATTTTTGCTTAACACACACAAATACTTTCAATGCTGAATCGCTCACATATAAACCAGAACCTTCAAGCTCATCGTTCCTAGGTTTTAACCATTTACATGTATCTGTATCTATTGCAATGTTGTATTTATGACTATTTGCTTTGTTGTTGTGTTGTGTTGCGTACTATTCAAAATTCAAAAGCAAAAGCAAATCCAAATCAAAATCAAAACTAATGAAGTGAAAACGGCACTAAAATGTCTTAATATGTTTTCGACGCAAACGGGGCAACCTGTAAAATGGTAAACGGTTTGCACACAAGGAAAAGCCTGGCACATAATATTCTTGTTGATTTCTTTTCGGGCGATTTACTGCCTACACACGATGCGTTGTGTTGTGTTTCACTTATTGCTGATGTTTGTGGTTGTTGTTCTTGTTGCTATTGTTGGCTGGCTTTGTGCTTGTGCGCTGCTTATCTCAATGCAGGGATCAGCAGTAGTAGCAGCAGGAGCGACGGCAGCAGCTTTAGTCCTGCTCCCCGGCGTGTCCTGATCGATAAATTTTCCATTAAAGTTATTTTTAAATGCCGCAAAAAACAAGACAGGAGTCTGACTAGCTGACTGACTGGCTGGTTGGCTGGCTGGCTGGCTGGCTGGCTAGCTGGCAGGGAGGTAGAAGTTTGCCAGGACGAACGTGTGCCAGCCTGCGCCAGGATAATGTACTCGTTATGCCTGATAAAGTTATAAACTCGTATGTGCTGGCAGCGAGGGTTGTCCTTTTACTGCCTATCGAATTGATTTACTGCCTTCCAAATTTCCACACAACACACACACACATTCTCAAATTTTGTGGATGGGCTTGGAGGGCAGGGGGTGAATAAATGAACCGGTTTTTGGCAGCTCTAAACCGTTTCAGCCTCTCGATTCTTTTTGCTTATAAGAATTCTACACATAAATTAAAATAAAATTGAGCTTATCTCAATTAGGTACGAGCCATACATTATTTTTACATTTCGATCTAAAAATATGCACGATTTGATTACCAAATTTGTTCATGCGGGTTCTTTCGTTATTAGTTCAAAAAATATTAATATCAAATCAAATTATGTAATATTATTGTTTTATCTTTAGCCAAATTTTATATTTTATATTTTATAAGTAAGTAAATTTGGCTTATTTTCAAAATTTCGGCTTATAAAACAAATTGTACTTGAATTTCAACAATTCTTTTCTTTAAATTATAAAAAAAAACGAATCAAAATATTTGCTTGATGATGTGTCTGATTTTCGGAGCTAGTGAAACCTTAAACAGCTTGAACAACAATAACAATAACAATAGCAACTCATACTCATGCTGACAAGCATATACAGTCACTCACATATGTAAACGCACACCTATCATATTTGTGGTTGCGGCAGGAGAAAGTTATCTGATTGAGTGCGAACTGCCAATGGTCTCAACACTCCCAGTTAGCAGCCAAGCCGCCAGGACATGGCCAGGATGCTTCACTCACTACCTATGCATGTATGTGTCTCTCTCTCTTTAACTATATGAATGTGTGTTTGTGTTTGCTTGTGTGTATGCTTTTTGTGCGATGATCTAAAACGGAAATCCTGTGGGCAGATAACTGCCATGTATTTAGGCAAGCTCCCAACCCTGTAAATGTGTGTGCGTGTGTTTGTGTGTGTGTGCCATTTAGCTACAACCGACAGAAACCCCAACCCCGTCTTTCAAACCCAAAAAACCTCAGTGGCAACGTTGTCCTTGTTGGCATTTTTTTTTTTACTGCTTGCCTGATGCTGTTGCTGGTTATTGAATTAGCCCAATAAACCAGAAAAACAAGACAATAACACACACACACACCCACACACATGCAAAATAAACGCATACCGCACAAGCGCTGCCTCTACTCCAATCCCCAACCTCACCCCAACCCCATCCAAGTCAGCAGCCGACAACCCTCCAGCCAGGAGGCGTCAAAATAACAGAGAAGGAAACAAACATTTCAGCACTCGCATTTCAATGGCCAAACGGCTGCCAGGCAACTCATTAGAATGTTGGCTTCCACAGGGCGCTAATAGCCCCAGTTACCCAACACCTCCACCTTCCCCATACCCACTACTTTCTATTTCCATGTCCCCCTTTCCCATTCAACACAAAACTCCCTAGCATAATTGGAGGCGATAATTTTGTGGGTTCTGTATTTTGGGGGGGACGCTGTTTGAGTTGTTGTCATTTGTTGACGACCTGTTTCAATTGTGTTTCTGTTTACCGTATGTGTTCTGGTTACACCTGCACATGTGTACCAATTTGCTTGTTAGATCAAAGCAACAGTGCTAAGGTTTCATTATCAGTCGATGATAGACAGTTGGGGGTTGGCGATGCTAACTGCAATAGTCTCTGTTTTGAAATAATTAATATAACGAGGATAGCACTTCCACTTACTTCGTCGGAGATCAACTAAACATGTCTACAAGATATTACCTCGAAATATGAATCAATAAAATATGTTACCAGTACCACCTTTGCATTTTATTAACTTTAGTTCTAGAGTTTGTGAGCTATTGTTTTTTTTTCGGTTTTTAGGAGAGGGATGAACGTTTTTCTAAAGGTACGATATTCCGCCCGAGAAGCGTGGATTGGACTACCCAAATCCCTGTTGGTTCTGCTGAGGAACCAGAACAATCGAGACCGACACGTGGAAGGTGGTATCCAAGAGAAGTGAAGGTGGTGGAGCCCTCCTAGTTATCGGGATAGATGAGCTCTTCCAGAATATGATTGTGGAAAGGGGGCGCCAGATCTCCATTCGATACGGGATGCTTGCCGTAGTAACGGATTGAAGAAGAAGGTTGGAGCATAGTTGCAACCTGCTCCAACGAATAAGGAGGCTGATATGGCGGATGTTCCCACCACATCAGGCACTCCCGATGCCTGATCAGTCGGTCCCTAAAACCTCACCTTAGGGACTGGCATGTTTCTCCAGAAGAGTCTATGTCTGACCATTGAAGCTGCAATTAAATACGAATAGCAGTATACCAAGCCACAACCCCAGGAAAACATACTGGGAAGGATTCAATTCGACCTTAGAGTTCAAACTAGCCAATGGAATATCTGGTATACCCAGAAACCCATTGGAACTATAGACGGCCGTGGGTAATATTAATAAAAGCATAAGTGCTTTTGAAGGAAATTGCCCGGTAGGGAAAAAGTATATGGAGAAGGATGTCCCCTGGTGGAACGATAGCCTGGAAAGGCTGCGCCTGACCACACGTCGGGAGACGGAGTATGGGAACAGTACCGTGAAAGTCTGACCTCCTAAAATAAGGAGATTAGGAAGGCCAAACAGAAGAATTACATACTTCTGCGAAACGGCTGATGAGCAAGCAGAGAGGCCCCTAAAAGAGCCAGAACTGTCGATCTAAGCAAGTAATACCCAAGAAGAACAGGCTTAGGACACTCACCGGCCTCCTACAGGGCATTGTAGACTAAGAAGTCACCTAACTAAACTAGGTATTTGTAATAACGAACCGTGCAGGTTATGTGCAACTGAGGAAGAATCCTTAATCCTCAATATAAATCCTAGTAGAGCTTGTCGCCTCAACTAGAAGAAGATGCAGCATCCTTGAGATGCATGTTATGAGTTTCAAAGATGTAGAAGCCCTCAATCTAGCAAAGATTCCCGCATTCGTGCGGGAACTGTGGTTGATGGAGGAGCTTTAGGCTCAGAAGGGGCAAATAGATAGCAGTGCAAGCATCCGAATAATAATAATAAAAATACAAAGCCATAACGCTCTTCAAATTTAAAAACCTCCAACAAATAACTTTTCAATATTTCATTTCTATGCACTTTTTTGATGATAGTTTAAAGGCGTTTTAGTGTGTCTGATTCTTTTACATTATCTTTTGCGTTTTTTATATTTGTTGTATAAAACAAAGTTTATGCTATCTTGACATAAAAGACTCTTTTACCTTTAGATATTTTATTTTACTTTCACCACTTTCGGCTTATGGAATAATATTTTTCTCATTCTCTTTTTTAGTATTTCGGTCTAACTTTCTTTGCTATTATAATTACTTTCTTTGTCGAATCTATAGCCTTAAATACATAGTATATTTGATCATCGGCTTGGCAGTCTTCATTTACTGCGATTTACATTTGTTGGTTTTGTGCAACAAGTATGCAGGCTGCTAAGTTGTTGTCCTTCGTAGGACATCGCAGACGTGGAGCGTCCGTGCGTTGCGGAAGTAATTTTTATTTTGCCAGACAATTTGCTTATTTTGTGATTTCCGTTTGCCTGCCCCAAGCGGGCCAAATATTTCCGGCATTTGACTTGCTCTCTGTCTGCCCATTTTTATTTTTTTTTATTTATTCTGTCTTCTTTATTGCTAGTTTGTTTTTGCCTCCTTACAGATTCTTAAATCCTTTTGGCACATTAAGCGCTCCCCTCGTCCACTTTTATCACATTTAATTTTACACAAATCCTAAATGAAAAACAAGTGAGAACGTTGCAGTCGGGCGTAACCGACTGCGAAATACTCTGATACCATAAGTAATACCATCTGATAGCCGGTGCCACAGAACAGGGTGGGTGTAGCCAAGAAATACTGATCCTTATAGGAGATTTTTAGTAATCTACCGCCCAAGTTTCCCATTAAAATTGCGGTAGATGTAGGCATTTGTGCAATTTTCGGGCGTGTGTGTAGCTGTAGCTCTTAAATTACGGAGGATATGGACTTTGGGAATTTTAGAGGGGGTAGTGGACGATGCTGAAAAACAATTATTAGATAAGGTTCCTAGTAATCTTCCTTCCAAGTTTGGTAACTGTTTCTGGTCTCCATCTCTAACGCAAAAAGCTGCGTTCCTACAGACGGATAAACAGCATGACGAACATTGCAGAAAACCAAGATACTATGATACCTTCGGTATCAAAGTATTATAAAATACATACATATAAATGTATTTAAAAATGTTTGTGGTGCTTGCAGCAGCTGCTCGTGTTGTGGTTGTTGTTGTCTGCGGAAGAACATTTATATGAGGCGAACGTGGAAACGTCAGCGAGCATGCATATAAAACAAGTACGAACATTGCAGTCGGGCGTAACCGGCTGCAGAATACTCTGGTACCACTTGGCAGACTAGCTAATAACAGGCGGTATAGAAACTCCTTGCGTGTGTTTCGACCATTGCAATGAGTTGCCATCAATCCATCTTTTCAGTTTGGTGACTCTAGTTTTTAAATTGTGGGCGATATGTGTTTTTATCGATTAGCACTCATCGATGTTACCGATTTATCGGTATACCCAGTGGGCGTACCAGCCCAATTTGACGCAGCATGACGGACATTGTACAAAAACCAATATTCTCTCTTCGCCGTCAGAGTATAAATATGACCGTTACGCTTCATTCGGTCAGCAACAGATACAGGACTCATAGTCGCATTGTTGTTATCCGAAGTCATTTAACAATAATCGCGCGCATATGAAATGGACCATGAGCCATCCACATGACGATGGCCGACGACGACGACGACGATGACGACGACGACGACGACGACGACGACGACGATAACGACGACGGCGATGACGATGACGATGTCGTTGTCGTTGTCATAGTCGCTGAATTTGCCTGAGCCCTTGACTCGCATGAATGCATGAAATTCGTACTTAAATTGTTACATAGCTGTAAGCTCGAATACTTTATTTGTTGTATATTACACAGAGAGAAAAATCAAGAATTTTAGTATCATATCAAGCCCATAAAGTATGAAGAGTAGAGTATGTCAAGGTACAAAAAGACATATTTTAATGTATAAAAGATGATCAAATATTAATATTTCATATGTAAAGTGCAAAACAAACTTATTTTGAGCCCGTTGATGCATAAATTATTTCTGCTTTGGTTTGTTTGACTTGCATTGTTTTTAATTTATCTAGAGATCAAGCCACGACTGCAAAGCCGGAATTTAAGAACCAAAGATGCCTAACTTGGGGGAATGATATTAAGAAGCTCCTCTTATAAAAATCGAGAAAGTCATTATCTTCCACAATGCTAGAGGTAAGGCTTCCAAATTTAAGAGCTATATTCTAAGAATTTTTAGAAATCTCATAAACCAACTTCCCAGAAAGTTTTAGAGCTAGGGTCGTCAACCACCGCCACCCAGACAACCCCCACCCCAACCACGCAAGACGGTGCTGTCTCGCCTGTTGTCAGTTGGTATTGCACTCGCATGAGAGTATTCCCAGTCGGTTACACCCGGCTTGTTTTTTTGTGTCCATGGTAGAGTACTCCCTCGATACCGATTCGAACGTTTCGGCGCTGCACTACATGCCCGGATGTGTAGTCATTGTTGGGTGCTCATAAATTGCAAATGGCCAAATACCGTTTAATGGTCACCGGCCCCAAAAACAGCAGCAGCAACAGCAACAACGATTGCAACATGGAAAATACACACGAAAGAGTTCGAAAGAGTTCCATTGCCAATGGGATGGATCAGGAAAGTAATATTTTTATGGTTATTTTAGCTCAATTTCAGCTGTCTAATGTAAGAAAAAAAAATTATTGAAAAAGCATAGCACTTTTTAAAAATCATAAAATGAAAAATTTTTGCCATATACTTTATTTAATTTATAGCCTAGCAATAATAATTTATTTTTAATTACTATGAAAAGGTAAAAATAAATTTTAAGTTTTGATTCACATCCTCAAAAGTTTGAATAGACGTAAAATGGCAACTGTACTTAGATTAGCTGTAACTTGTAGAGGCTTGAAACAGAAAATGTTTATAGGTTTATTTTTTGATACGAATTCATTTGTATTGATATAATCGTGTTCATTCATTTGAAACATCATCTTTAAGGGTATACAAAAATTGTCAATCATATCGATAGCTGTTGGTAGCCGACTCGATGTTGTTGTCTTTTTGTTTACGACGCTTGATGCGGCGGCCGTTACTTTTATTGCTTGGCCGCTGGCAGGATCTGAGTTCTGGCCACTGTCCATTGGCCACTGTCACACATGGCCGGAAATCGGCTCCGACACTGCATGAGGCCAAACATTTGCATAAAATGCCAGAACGGAGCCGCAACGACCACTACGGCTGCCAAACGAGCTGCCAATGAAACCGGCCTGTATCCAGCACCCTGCAGCCAGCAGCAGGACAAGGCTTGATTTTCGATTTTTCTCACTGATTTTGCACATTTTTCAGTGTCGAGCTTTTGATTTTTATTTTCAGTTTTTTTTGTTTTTTTGTTTTTTTTTGTTTCAGTCGATGCAGCGCATGTAGTTTATGTGTTTATAGATTAATCGCTTTTTGGTTAAATGACTTCGATAGTCGCCGTCATAACTCCGATCCACCCCCACCCGACCACTCTTGGTGTATGTGGGTGCTGCTGAAAACGAGTATTCGTTCAGTGGGTGAATGTTTCGCTTTAAAGTTGCCACATTTTATTGTAAATTGCTGGCGACAGCTGTGGGAAAGCCCACGACATGCAATGAAGGCCATCGAGGGGAGATGGGGAGAGGAAGTGAGTATAATACAAGGGACCAAACAGATGTACAGATATATTATTGGATTGAGTATGAGTTAAAGCATGAAACTTTAGAGTTTGACTTTCAGTTTCCCTTTATTGGTATAGGTCTAAGATTTTAATATATCTGATATTTATTTGAAGAAATTAATAACATCAATGTGGTCATAGCTTATAAATCAAACTAATTTTATATTGCCTGCCCTCATGCTCCGCCTGGCTGACTGAGAAGGTAAAATTAAAACCTGGTAAGCCTGGAGCTACAGCCAGCTCCAATAAGGCTACCGGGATAAGAAAGCTACAGTCGTCTTATATACTTGTAGGAAATCCATTGGACTTTAGTGGGGTATGTCGCTTAATATTGTCGGATGGATGTCTCTATCAATTATTAGACCCATCCTCTTCTATGGGGTATTAGTATGGTGGCCATGTCTAAATAGGCAAACCACTCAGAAACACCTAAACAAGGAGCAGCGTATGGCTGCACTATGCATCTCAGGTGTTCTTCGCACCACGCCCAATGAGACGCTAGACGCCATCTTCGAGATTCCATGTCTAGAATCAGAAGGCATTGAACAGGCTACACTTACGGCCATAGGACTGAGAGAATCCACAGTGTGGGTCAATCAGAACAGAGGGCCATGCCCCCATTCTAGTGGGTAATGCAATGATTCCCACAAAAGCGGGCAGCTGTGTGCCAGTAGTACAACTCCATACACCCTTTCACAAGTGTGGGAACCTATTTCTTATCAAAATCTTTTTGAAATTCATAAACGCATCTGGCTGGTCTACACTGTGGTTCATGCCCACATGATTGCATAAGAAAGGAAGTAGATTTCACACGGTATCACAACGGCCCAAAAATGGCTTAAGCGTGTCAACCTTGGTCGACAGCCATTAAACTGATATAGCCTGCTGCAAAGACATGGCTAATTTTATTAGTAGCTTGTAAAAAAACATAGATTGTAAGGCGAGTTCAGAACTTTAAGCCTAAATAAAACAATTTTTGCTTAAATTCAAATTAGAAAAGGTCTGATATTTTATTCCTTTATTCCCATATTGAATCAAATATCAAAAAATTTAAAAATGTATTCAAGAATTATCAATCGCATTTTAAAGTGACAACCGAATAAAAAATCAGTTCAACAAAGGCACATAATATCAACACCGCTCGACTTTACCATATAAAGTTTTATCTAGCTATAATTTTAAATTAAATGTGAACAGGTGTACTAGGTCTGAAAGGTATGCAGTTTTCGGCAGGTCGAATATTGGCTCCTGTCCACAAATACTAGTAAGTGATGCATTTAAAGCTGCCTCAACGCGTCTCTCTCTCTCTCTCTGGTTGCCTGTCGACTTGTCTGCTAAGTTGCCTGTCCTGTTTTTGGCATTAACAAAAATGTTAAATATGTTTTTACAATTCTAATTATGCAGCCGCGTCTACCGCCAAATTACAACAAATGGCAGCAGCAGCAACAACAACTCGACTGCCACTCGGCATAATTAAGAGTGTGTCTGTGTGTGTGTGTAGGTGTATGTGTGGGCAAGTGTGTGTCTTGCTGAGATTGTCACTCTTAACATGCATAAAAAATAAGTAACAGCGACAACGGCAACGGCATTTTAAAAGTTTTACAAATTAAGACATGCGAAGTGTGAGCAGTGAGCGGTGAACGGTGAGCGACGGTGCGGGGAGGAAGGGGCTTTGCCTCTGCCAATGACTATTTCCGTCTGCAACCCCCTGCCATAAGCCCCACGCACAGCAGTCCCCGTCCACCATCAAACGCTGAAACACTTGCTGAGCTCATGTTAATCAGGTTATGATAATTATTTGTAACAAATTGTTGGGAAATGGGCGGCTCGAGGGCTGTCAACGGGGTTACGAGAAAATGGGATGTGGAGGGGAGGGGTAGGTGAGTGGTAGCTTTGCAATTAAAATGTGTAAAATCCACGACGCGACAGTGGAAAACTTTATGAAAATGACAAGGCGCAAGCGACATTTTCATTAAAACAATTAAAATTTAAACTGGCGTTAAATTATACAGGCATTAAACGGGCAATGGGGCGAGAGCTTCCGCAAGAGGCACAAAGATAAGGGCGGCTTTTAAGTGCTTGCCAAAGACTACATTTTCCGGGCACAATGAACCAACGCCCAACACTGATGCTCCTCAATTATTCAGTGGCGGAACACAAACTAAAGCCAAGAATCGAAACTGAAACAGAAACTGAAACAAGAACTGAAACTGAAACTGAAACAGAAACAGAAATGGTAAACTTTTTTGGCTGCGTGTCACTTTGCCAGTTTGTGACTTCTTCTTGTGGGCTGTCAAAGAAAGGAGATGCATATATATATATATGTATATATATGTATTTGGCCAGAAATTAACTGCCAACTTGATAAACTATCCATACGCAGTAACTTGACAAGCTCAAAGGCAAACCGCAGGTGAAGCCAAAAGCGCCAAAAGTTGACGGCTAAGAAGTTGACATTTTCACTCTGTATCCAAATAGTTTTCTAGGGGCGGGCTTGCTTTACTGGCAGGTGCACGATAAAAGTTTCGAGTTGACAATTAAGAAATTAAGTTGCCACTTAGGCAACTGTCAGTTTGTGTTTGACAAGCAGTCACAGATAGCTGTATCCACTCACTCAACTTTTGACTTCTTCGAGTGCCCTTCCTGAGGATCTGATAACCAAGACATCCAACTTGCCAACTGCTTAGTAAACTAACAAAGTGAAAAATTCCCGACCGTGAGAAAATTTGGAAAAACTGTACAACTTTTTGTTTTTCATTCAATAGTTCTCAAACTCATTTTCATGTAAAAATTAATTAAATATTGTGTTTTCGAAAAAAAAACTTCAAAATATTACGTCAAAAACCTTAGTCTTCATTAATGTATAATATTTTCTTATTTATTACATTTTTTTATTAAGACAAAAGCTAAAACTTGTCAAACTAAAGACATTTTTATAGTTAATAATTCACAAACTAGGAAATCTCTCTCACTATTTATCTGATTTAAACTGCTCTAGATAGTAAGGTTCATTTTCCATTATATAACAACTGCCTACTCAATCTTTTAATCTTTCACTATTTCTTGTACGTATGTTTTACGTAACTCATAAAGCAATTTCATAGAGCATTTGAACTTCGTGGAATTGTTGTTTGGTAAAGTTTTTCCCGTTTTATTTGTTGGCGTTTTGTTTGCATTATCAACAGACTAACACCTTTCCAGATGTGTGAGAGTGCGTGTGTGAGTGTGTTTGCGTTAACTGATAGCTGCTCTTAGCAATAAATGCCACTCATAATTAAATCAAATTTTTGCCTGCCCCTCACTTGACTCACTTTCATTCTGAGCAAAAACTTTTTGCGTGAAGCTTAAACATAATTTTCCTACATGTTCACCCCACACCCATCACCACCCCAACACCCAGGCCCTGGACGCATTATCTCCAACTCCTTAGCATATAAGAGCATATTCACCAATCGCATTTACTTTATCATTGGCAAAAGGTAAATACACTCGGCAATCTTTTTCCCTACCCACGACCCCCACCCACCCTGAGGGCATAGCTTTTAATATGCCAACTGTGGAGTTCTACCTCCAACCCAGATCGCACACAAGCGTGCAGCACATCCATAGTTTTCTCTAATGAGCGGCAATGTGGCAAGCGTATCATTTTTGGCTGTAAATTTTTAGCATGTCGTGGGTGATGTTTCAAGTTATCCGCAATCCCCAACTGCCAACTGCCAACCTCCATCCCAAATAATATGTATGCTTGGCATATGCCTGCTTTAGTTGTATCGCTATAGCTTTTGATATTGTTGCGTGTTTGTGCGCGTTTGGCATGCCAAAATGACATTAGTCACACAGCCATCGAGTCATCCGAGACCGGCAACAAGGACTCGCGACTGTGTGTGTGTGTGTGTGTGTGTGTGTGTGTGTCTTTGTGTGTTAGCAGACAGCTTTATTTAGCATCCTATTTTGCTACGCCTGCATGTATGTAGTTAGTTTCCTCCACAACATTTCCAACATTTCGCATCTCCATTTCTGGCCATGCTTTGTTTGTTTGACTGCCGCCGCCAACGCAATGGAAGCTGCTGCCACAATTTTGTCGGCACATTTTTGGTATACCATATGAATTTTGGGTTTTATGTGAGTGGCTCAGTGAAGGGGAAGGGGGTGTTTATTGAGGGCTGTGTGCCTTACTGCACTTGTCGCAACAATTTAAAGTGTCATTGCATCAAACTAACACAAATTTTACTATATTTTTGATTACCAGTCGAATACCAGTTGCTCGGTTCAATTAAGTTGTTTGATTTGTTCTTAAAATTTTATATATGTATACCTTGTAATAGATAAGCCTCGCAAGAAGTAAACGAAGTTTTCTACTATAAAAAGTGTTTTTTTTTTTTCGCATCCGCTGAAGATTGTTCACTTAACTACATTTGGAATTGTTATAGAGTATTTAACATTTCACCACCTTACCCTCCTTCTCCCCCTCGGACAAGTCCATTAGCCCATGCTCTAGCCAAAATTGACATGGACAATATTTCAAAGCAACATACAAAAGAAAAAGAAATTTAAAATGGAGTGTGGGAGGGAGAGGGAGAAGAAAATAAACATCCGGTTTAAAATGGCAGTCGCTGAGCCATTTTGACAAATCTACCAGTTATTATGCGCCTTTGTGAGCAGCGAAAGTACGAAAGGTCAGACACTAAAAAGGTGCATGATGGCTGTTGATGTGGATGTCGATGTGAATGTCTGCGTGTGGGGTTGGGTGTGAGTGTGGCCGATAAATGTGCTGCAAAGGAGGCAACAAAAGGTAACGGCGTCCATGTAAGCGATACCTAATTTCCGTTGTATTTTGCGAGTTGCGAGTTGCTAGTGGCGAGTGGCGAGTTGTACTTTCTATTGAGTTAAGGGTGGCTGGCAGTGCCGGTTGCCTCCCGGCCCCACAAAGCAGCCCTCAATGTTGTTTGTCTTGCATTTTATTAACAGGACGGTCAGGATCTCTCCCTCCCCCTCTCTCTCTCTCTCTCTCTCGCTGTGTGTCTCTTGACAAGCTTTCAAGCGCAGCGAGCCGTGCGCTTTTATAAACTTATCTCATAACATTAATTGTGGTCAACACTTTTGGCCATTTCTGGCCTGACCATACACATACGTATACAAATTCTTGGCTGGGTAAGGGGCTGATTGGCTGGTTGGGGCAGAGACGCATGCTTACATTGTCAGTGATTTATGCAACAGCGGCACATGAGCCATAAATACCAAAATGCCAAAAGTTTCGCACAGGTGAATATGTGGCTATAAGCAGGAGCCGTGTATGTGTCTATGTGCGCTCCCAAGTGACCAACTAAGCAGCAAAAGGATCAACCACTAACCATTCAGGCAGTCGAGCAACAAAAGGCCATGGCCAAAGTTAAATATTTAAGCAACCGACAAAACAACTCAATTAATTTGAAACGTTTCGCCAGAGGCCGCCACACACAGCCAAATGGCAATTGAGCTTATCCCGACTCCATTTCCATCACCATTCTGAACAATTCCATGAGATGATATACTATTATATCAATCGGATGACGCGACGAAAATAAAAAAGGCCAACAGGCACATATTATGGCTAGCAGCGTTTTGGGCCACATCAGCACATTTGATTGTCCAAGCAACTGTTACGCAGTCACACTTACAGTCGCAGTCGCAGTCACAGTCACAGTCACAGTTACTGTTACATGCTCATTAAACTATTTTCAGCCTCGAGCATAAGGAAAACAAAGTGGGGAAAGCAAACGCAAAAGTAAAGAAGAAAAAGTGCCGTTAATTTCCCTTTATAAACCTGCTGGGAAACATTTTCCGTAATGCTGCAGGCAGCAAAAACAAAAGCACAATGGACTTGGAAGAAAAACTTAAGAAAAAACCAAAAAAAAACTCAATTATAAAAACTCGACTGAACGACTAGCATATATCCTATAGCTAGATGTGATAATAAGTATATAATAACTGTACAAACCGATCAATAGGCAGAATTATTTTTGGTCTGTCATAATCTAGAAAGAAAGAGCGTGAAACAAAACTCTCCAGGAAAAATGTGAAAGTTTTCAACGGTTTCCACATGAATCCCATACATATTGCCAAGTTAGGTGGTATGGTGTGGTGAAATGAGTTTCTAGAAAGTATTAATTTGGATTAATATTATTTTTAATTGTTATTATTAATCGAATCTTGATCTTTGGTAATGTACCCATTGAATTATCGTGTTTAGGGTACAAGAAGCATTAAGAAAATACAACTTAGACACAAGATAAACATCCTGCATTCAAGGTTGAGTACAAAGAGTGTGGTGGGGAGGCGTGTTAAGATGCCCCCGCTGAAGCAACCAACAACAACTGAACAACTGCTGTAATCAGCAGTTAACAAAATATAAAAACAAAAAGGGACATCAGGGCACACACAGGACTCATGGCCTGGGCGCGGGTGACGGAGCGAAGGACAACGCAGTGCGCTAACGAGCAATTAGATTTCATTCTAAGCTTGGGAATTAATTGCAGTTTTTGCCAGGCTTCGCCACGGGCGCTGCCAACAAATAAGCCTGGCTAAGTTCAAAGAGCCAATCGCCCGTTCACGGAGACATACACTTGAAAAAATAAATGTCTTGGAATCACATTAATCTTTAAAAAGTGGAAATTCAACTTATCAACCCTAACAAAAAGATATATTTTAGGTTTGTATATATTTTGAAACTAATAATGAACAATATATTTTTGGAATTGTCCACTTATGGCATGAATTTCTACTTTTAGAAATTTAATTACAATATTTCTGTTTCCAGGGTAATTTTAATTGATGCCGATATCGAAGCCCGAGGATATATATTTTTTCTTAGTGCAGAAGACTGAACTGTGCCCCTGTGGCAAGTATTGTGTGTACCATATGTTGTCCGTTTTGTGATTCATTGTGAAAATGGCCAATTGGCATGAAGGGGCAGCAATGGGAAAATGTCGAAATGGAGAGCAAAAGGGAGAGCCCATCTTCATCTTCACACTACTTGACAACGTAAGCACCTTTCGAAATTGCACATTAGCACATTAGCTAGAGCTGCCATCCCCGAGATAATGAGGTTGGGCTGCGTTCCACACATTCAGCGTTATTTTTGGGACGTTTTAGCCACAGTTTGCCTCGTCTTGTGATTAATTTTTTATTGCAGGCAGAGGGCATACAGAGTCTAGGGAAGTGATTGTTAGTTGCTTCTGCCGGCGGGGGCAAATAATTGGGGTTTGTCTCACTGACGCCTGTTTACGAGTATGACGACAATGGACTTTTCGGGTAACAGTTTGGTAACGAGCTAATAAGCCGCAAAGGACTTGCGTGTAGGTGTGTAGACAACTAAGTGTTTATAGGTGCCACAAATTGGGCTTAAGGACTGTTAACTACATTGCAATTAATCAGAAGGGCTCGTTACAATGCAAACTAATGTAAAGAATCTACAAATAAGACAATTGAAAATCTTGACTTTTTCTATCTACGATTACAAAATAATTTAAAGCAGGTAAGAATGCTGCGATATACCCAGAATCCAGCTGTTAAATATATTCTAGTTTTATTGGCATAGTTCTCTTTAAAAAGTTTTGCACCCAAATGTGAGCAGGTCTGCGAGCGTGATATTTGTGACCATTCCCTAACGACAGCCTTTCGTAGCTGCTCAACTGTCTCAAAATGGCGATTACCTGCATAAACTCGACCGAACAGTTTTCTATGGGATGCAGGTCTAAGAGCTTAAGATCTTTATCCAGAAACCACCCACGACAGGCCCGCGACACATGTATGAAGCATTATCCTGTTGGAGTAAGGCATTTTGGGTCTGGTTGATGCTCCATAAAGCTCACCAAAACTTCGTCCAACAGGTTTATATAATCCTCCGATCTCATTCGGCCTGAAATTTTACAAATCGGGGTCCTGTTGTGATGACCGAACACAGCCTAGATTATGGGTGAAGCATGGCGTAGCATTTTCATACAGCCTAGCTCGTAATATTGCAGATTTTTGCCTGTGTGATAATTTTTTGCGGTTGGTTTTTTAGCATTGTTTGTTGTAGTATTTTTTTTTTTAATTTTAACACATTATTAATTGCCGACCGATGTAATTTAATTCATATTTGCCTGTTTCTCAATCAAGCATCCTTGTATGCCAGGATATTAATTAAATTTGTGTAAGCAACTAATCTGTTTGTAAGTGTAAAATATTAAATAAATATGTATACTTTATTATCCCAACCAAACAAAATTCATATAATGCTCAACTTATTTTTCCAAAGGCTTCAAATTGACTGCCTTTATTCGAATTTCGCACCCAAACTAGCCATAACAAGAGAGAATGTTGCAGTCGAGCGAAACCGACTGCGAAATACTTTGATACCGTAAGTAATACCAGCTGATAACAGGTAGCAAAAAACAGATTATGTGAAGCCAAGAAATACTGTTCAAGCTTCCCTTCTAAGTTGCGCAAGATATGAGCTAGTAGCGTTCTTTCCGAGTCTGTTAGTTTTAGCTCTCAAATTACGGGAGGTATGGGATTTAGAAAATTGGAGGCGGGAGTGGGCATATATATATATATATATATAACGGCGGGTGTAAGCGGGTGTTTGTATCCTTAAACGAGGTTACCATAAAGTTACCTACCAAGTTTGGCCACTCTATCTTTAAATCTTTATCTTCAATTTGTACACATTGTCTGACGCGGGCACAGTACGTTCCGGGACCAGTATACGTTCCAAGTTTCCAGTCTTTATCTCTATGGGTGTCGAAAAAAGATGCGTTCATACAGACGGACAGACAGGCGGACGGACATTACACAAAACCAATATACTATGATACCTTCGGAAGCAAAGTATAAAAAGGTATTTTAAATTGCTTTGTCCTGCAAACTCTTGTGGAAGCCCTGAAGCTGTATAGTTAATGTGAACTAATTGCCTAGGCTGGCAGTCAGAAACCATCAAGGTAAATCACGTTACTACTTACCTACCTAACCAGGCTAGCTCAACAGAACTTGGCCGAACCAAGCTAAATCGATTCGAGCCATTGAACCACGTCGAATTTAAACACTCTGAAGCGGACTGAAACCGAAATGAAGGTAAGCCCGGTGCAGTACTGCCAGAGGGTGGGGTGGGGTGGGGGGCGTGGTCTTATCAATAACCATAATGATGCTGATATGTTGAAATGTTGAGTACTTGGGCACATTCAAAGCTTGTCTAACGAGCGCGTAAACGGCGCGTGCAATTTCCCAAAGCCATTAAAAACTCAAGAGATAGATGAGCAAGGGATGGGAGAGAGTGAAGACTACACGAAAGAAAAAAAATTGGCAACACAAACATTAAGATGGCGCCAGGGTTGGCGTTGCAGGCGTGAAATTAAATTGAACAACTTTTGACAGCTAATCTAAGGAGCGCAACTAGAGTAGATGTTGCCTGCCTCTGCTGATCTCTTACACGCATTAAATTTTAATGGAGCACTCAAAAAGTCTGCCACAAAATGCCGTTAAAAGTGCCGGTTCCGAATGGAAGGGGAGAGAAACTAATGAAGCCAGCTGCTGGCTGGTGGTTGCTCAACCACAGATGCGAATCACAGCAAAACCAAAAAAGAGCAAAGATTCACCACAGCAGGAAAGAGAACAGCAGTTTAAAAGTATAAATTGAAGTGAATGTGAACTGAAGCTGAGACGGAGACCCAAAAACACACTGGCAGATTGGATGGCAGAGGAGGTTCGACTGCGTCTGCCAATCGAACCCATGTCCAACTAATCCGCTCTTAATTAAAGATTGCCGCCCCGCAGCCCCCTGCAACCCCGTCTGCTATAGCTGCAAAGTTTTCAACGTCGCGTCGCCTCCTTGGCAAATAGACTCGTACTTGCAAATTTTCCATATTAAGTTGTTTGGGTGGGGGCAAAATTTTCTGGCCAGCAGCCGTCGCTAAACCTCAAGAAATAAATCTTTGACAAAGCTGCGCCGCAAACTTGTTTGTCTAAGCAGCAGCCCCCTCTGCTGTCCTTGTCTCCGTGCCTTCTCCCCCACACCCACATCTCGACTGTCCATTGCCTAGCTTTAAGTTGGCCAACCGAAGGTGTTATTATAATGTACCAATATGTCTGGCCGCCAAGTAACGTTGTTGCTTCTGTTGCTGTTGCTGCTGCTGCTGCTGCTGCTGCTGCTGCTTCTGCTCCTTGGACGTGATAAGATCATAATCCCATTTATGTCTTTACTCGGGGCGGCGCACAGAAACTTTTGTGGCTCCCGAACGGGGTAACACAAGACGCCGCTGTTTATATATAAACTCAGGTCAGAGAGCACTAAATCAAGTTGCCACCGTCCACAAGCCAAACGGGTGGTGCTCCTGATAGTAGTGGTGGTGGTCCTGCACTGCAAGAAAAAGTACGCCTCATAGAATTTAGAATATGGCTCTGAAAAGTAAACGTGTTTTTTTTTTACTTATTTATAGCTTTTGAAACATTAAATATTCATTTGTTTGCCTTTGCTGACGAATCTTAAAAATATCCTATGTACTTATAGTTATTAGAAAATGTCAATCTTTTATTAAAAATAAAAATATATCCAAGAAGTCAAAGTATATGTTCAAATATACCTAAAATTTACATCTCTAAAAAGGACTGCGATTTCGTAATTCCAAATTTTAGGTTTTTACTCTGAGTGTGCACGCAAAGAAGCTGTTAAGCAGCTTAAAACTATACTTGGGCTTCCACTTGGGCAATTGTTGATAAGCGCCCAGCCAAACGACAGTTTTGCATTGGAACAAATTTGAGACTTTTGTTAAGAAAAGTTTTTGGCCAAAGAAGCTGCAAGGATTTTGTGAAATGGGTAACGTCAGCTGCTAAAAAGGCATTCCGTGTATGTGTGTGTGCTTGTGTGTGTGTGTGTTTGTGTGTGTGTGTGTGTTTGTGTGTGTGTATGAGAGAGTATGTGATGATGATTTTATCAGTAAACCACGTACAGCAAATACTCGCAGCAGAAGCAGCAGCAGCCAAATCTATGCCCCAAAACAAAAGCCGACTGAAACACGTGGGTTTGAGCATAAGCTCTTTTGACTTAAAGAAAGCGTATATGCTAAGGTTTTATAATTGCAAATAAAGAGCCCAATTAAGTACATAGACTAAGACCAAAACTGAGTCGTTTTTATCAAATTACTTTTTGTGAATTAACTAAGCAGAATAAACGAAAATGATAAATGGTGTAAATTGATGTATATTTTTAATTGCTCAGCGCTCACAAAAAGTATAAAAACTACCGAAATGACAATTTCTAGCGATGGGTGAAAAACTGTGGAATCAATGTTATATATGTGAGAGTTAAATATACGTCCGATTGGCTCAAGACTTATATCAAATTACCAGTCAATCTATGTTTATGTGCCGTAAGTTGGCAGCTTCGGTATTTCGATTTATCCATAATTGTAAATTGTATATAAAGCCTAATAATTAAGGGCTGACAACAAAGTCATAAGTCAATTGTCAATTATGTATTTTAATGAAATTTAAGAATTTCGAAGCCATACAAAGAACACGAAATATACTATTAAACCACATTCCGGTTAGTTCATATCTTTGAAAGTTTCCATTTGCTTTCTTGCCTTTTGTCTCTTGTGATTTCTTACGCTTGGCACAACTTATTTAGTTGCAGACCACATTGGGTGTGTGTGTGTGTGTGCGTGTGTGTGCGTGTATGTGCAGCTGATAAAACAAATGAGCCTTAATGCGACTTGCTTGAATAGACTTAAAATGTGCGGGTGTTTGTTTGGGGCCCTTTGAATTGGGCCCGAAGCTCTCGAGCCCAGTCAACTGTAACTAATTTGTTGCACACAAGTTGGTACCTCTCAGCTTTCATGGTATGTCCATCTATAGACCACTTTGTGCTGCAGCTTGCAGTTTACCATCGACTCAAAGCTTGGCTCGTAAATAACTTTATTAACAGCACATTGAAATAACGTTTGTGTATTTTAAGAACTGTAACGAATATAAGACAAGCAATTTCTAATTATATTGTATTCAATAATTCCCATTTTACAAGCGGTTGTTAAAATGTTTGATGAAAGTTTTACACTGAAAATTTCTTCAAAATTGCAGCCTTTTCTAGAAACTTTGTTTTTTTTCTTCAGGTGCTCTCACAATTGACCATCAATTTTATAATTGGTTTTCTATGATTTTTGTAAGCTGATCTACTTTAGCAAGAGAATAATTAAGCAAATGAGCAAAGAAGTGTATAAAAATAGGTGAAAATAAAAAATTTAAATATTCGCTAAAATTATTGTACAAACATTAAACAACATGGAATAATTTTTAATAGAGCTTCAAATAATTACAAAATTCAATAATCAATTAACTACAGAGTTCGGCAGACCAAAAGCCATATAAGATATTTCGTAAAGACTCTCAGCACTCAAGATAAATTATATGAGATAATTATATATTCCATCCAATCCACACACTCAATTTCCATTTGCAAGTTATTGCTGAGGGATCAGAGGTTTTTAGAAGACATTTTAGACTTGTATTCAGTTTGTGCCTTCCGGCGCTTTATGAGTTACATGTTTAATTATTTTTACTTTTGTTTGGCTGTTAATACTTTATCTGATGATAGACGATAGCTTTATGAGTGTTTTCAAATAGTTTTTTGCAGCTCAAGTTACTGATGATTGAGTTGTTTGCAAAGTGAAAGGCATTTGCTAAGGAGTTGGAGAGTAGCAGACACAATTCTGGTACCCGCATGGCATATTGGAGTAGAGCCGAGCAGACAGGACACACATGACATACACACACACCATCAGATACACACAGAGAGAGACACACACACACACACACGCACACAGTAATAGTTATCAGCTGGCGAAAATGTTTTGGCGGCGAGTGAGAATTTTGCACGGGAGCTGAATCTGTGCGCCTGTCTGTCTGACTGCATCAAGAGTGTGTGTGTGTGTGTGTGTGTGTGTGTGTGTGTGTGTATTTCCAATGAGGTTTTGTTTCAATTTCCTTTCGATAGGCCACAGGCATCCCGAGTACAGGACGCGGGCGTCGACAATTTCATGCATAAATTCATTCGATGTGTGTGTGTTTCTCTGTGTATGTGTGTCTGTGGGCTTCATGCCTCACTGAAATTCGAGTGAGATACTTCCTTCCGCCACATTTGTTTGTTTTGACTGTTAAACCTCCCTCGCACCCGCCCCCACCCAATAACACTACCGCCTCCACCTACTCGTTGTTGCATCGTACTGCTGATGATGATGATGACTTTGCATCTAAAACAATTAAGTTTCATTTAAAAATAAAAAAGAAAAAAGGAGAACACATCAAATCGGCGCTGCCAAAACAATTTACATACTGCGCATAACTTGGCTTAAATGAGTTTTGCAACAAATTCTGACAGGACGGGTGACAGCAGCCACAGCAACATCAGCAATAACAACAACAACGTTGTCCACCGACGTGGTTGCGATTTGCAGCTAATCCCTTATGGGCATTTTGTCATTCCCTCATCCCCTCGCCCCTACTCTGGCCCATTTATCCCATCAGTTTGTGTGGCAGGCTGGCAAGCAGGCAGGCGGGCTGCAGGAACATCAACAACGTCCAGGCCAGATCCCTTGCCAGGTTGCGGCTCATGCAAATTTCATGGGGTACGCAGAAAAAAGCGACACATAAAAAATGTGAAATACATTTCCTGTCGTCTAGTCACTGGGACTGGGCGAGGGACATGCGAGCACCAGCAGCAGCAGCAGCAGCCAGGACATGGCTAGGACAGTGTCGTTCACGTCGACGTCGACGTCGACGACGACGACAAGTGCGACAAGTGTGCCCGGCTGTGGGCGTGCCACATAAATAAATATATGTATGCATGTATGTTTGTGTGTTTTTGCAACGGCAACAACAAGTTGTAAAAAAAGTCAAGCACACAATTTATATCCTGGACAAAGGACAGTCGCCGCTTATCCCAACTCCAGATAGTGGACGACTCTCGGTTCACTTACCCTTCACCAACCCCCACCACTCTCCTCCACAGCCAGGGATGCCTGGGCAGCCTGGGCAGAAACTTTGCTGCCGAATTTAATCCAATAATAAATGGAATATTGCTGACCTCGGGCATTAAATTAAATGTTGTTATCAGTCGAGTGCAGAGAAATTATCAGGCGGCGGTTTGCCACACACACACGCACACATACTCTTACGCAGTTGCATGCCGCAATCACGGGCTGAAGCTATCGCAAAGGAAGGGAGTTGTGTGAGCGCAAGTTGAGTTATTTGTGCTGAAACTTGATATAATATGGCAATTGCCAACGAGCAAATATACTGAAGTTGCCTGTGCTCCACTTGGAGATACCCTGTTTTCAGATATAAGCTAATGTCCTCCGTACATGTACTCAAATGTAAATAATACAAATAATACAATGAATTGTTAACTAGAAATGAGATGACATGACATGTATAGGCAGTTATCAAGTTACTTGAAAAACATTTCGATCAAACTAAATTTTGCAGTAATTGTCTTCTTCTTTTTTTTTTGTATTGTATGCTAAAGGGATTTTGTATTTAATCTTGTTGCTTAGTATACTACAAAATGTTGTTGTACAAATGAATACATTCATTAGAAAATTGACAATTATTTTGCTATTGGCAATAACTTTAAACTTGTTGACTATTCATCCGCTTTATTTTTTAAGTCGGCACGCTATTCGAACACAAAGTCGCAGTCGATATCAGTTGCCTCGTTCAAAGTTTCTGTCTCTTACAAATGAGTTGCGTCTCTGTGGGGGGCAGTGGGTAAGAGTTATGAGCAAGTGACATTCTAGTAGCAGCATGCGTGGAGGGGCTGTAAGGCTGGAGGGGAGACTTCTGACTGTGACTGAATGTGCGTCTGTTTGGCCGGATATTAAGCTCGTTTGCATATAATTTGCGTTGCAGAGACAGAAGCAGCAACTGAATGTGAAACTAAAAGAGGAACAGAAACCAAAAACAGTTGCAACTCGACGCCCGTTGACGATGTTGACGGTTATTTTTGGGGCTCGCCGCGATAAGAGCAGAACAGCCGAGGCAGCAACCAGTCCGTAGTGGCATTAAGAATCAGACAGTGGTTTTTTGGGCACAGAGTAAAGCAATTAAGTTTTGTGGCCACTCGGTATTATCCGACTGCGGCTGTCCCTTCATGGTTGCTAGCATTGTAATTGAGGCTGAAAATTGTTTGCCCGACCAACCAAAAAGACGGCCAGCTCTTCATATGCTGAATTTATAACAGGTAATAATCGCATTGTACGTGTTTACAATCTGGCTATGTAAATACTTTTTAACCACATAGAATATCACTGGCAGCTCGACAGCTCGGATTGTTGAGATCAGTATTCCTAAAACTTCCAACACAAAATCAATAAAAGTTCTAATGTTTAGAATATAGTGAATTTCATATCGTTTAAGAACGTTGTCCTAAGGTTTTTTTTTGTGTAATCCCCGAGCTCATTTGTATTATATCTACATATTTTTTGAATACAGAACAATGTTATTTGCCTTAACTATTTTTTTATAGTTATAATTTCTGCAACATGCATAAATAGTCAATTTGTAAGTAAGGAATGATTTATCCATCTTGAGAAATATTTCAGAATGAATTGTACTTGGAATTTGCAGAATAAGTCAGCAATCGTTCATTACTGAGTGCAAGCAGAATATTGTAAAATATTGGAAAAGGCTTACTTTAATCATTAGCAACAGTCGCGATTCGCCTTGTAGCGCAACCATTTCAAAGAGGTTTCCTGTATTTAAACAGATATGCTATGATAAATATTTATAATACAAGTTTCCAATTCTAGGCAAACTTTGCACATAAGCCAACATATTTGAGTCGCCACTTTAAGCCAGTTTACTTTTCGAATTGCCAACGGCAAAAGTGTTTTTACCTTGCTATGAGCCCAGACAACTTTATACAAAGGGCAAACAGCTTGGACCCAATGTGTGTTGCCAATCAGCTAAAGTCTTAAAACACTTTTGCATAAGTTAACGCACACACACACAAATCTGCGTGTGAGTGTGGGTGGGTGGGTGTGTGTGTGTGTGTGTGTGTCTATCTATGTATAAGGATATATTGCATGTGAATGCTTTTTAATCCTTTTTGCGTGACGGCAGCTGGCGTTGAGAGACTCGCAACACGGCTCGACAATTGTCTTAGTCCTCCCAGTGACAGGGCTTTTCGGCGTAAGTCGGCCAGGCGTTGATTATAATTGACTTTGGCTGACTTAAGTGCCAAAATGGAAATATCATGTACCACATACAGTTTATAATTGTCTGAGACGCCTGCCAAAAATGTACATGTACGAGTATGAGTGGCAATTGCCTTGGGGTACTTTTCTCACTTTAAGAATTGTATTCTATATTGCCAGGGCACCATAGTGATAGTTAAAAACGCATGATTACCCCAAATGAAATCAAATGATGTGCAGAAATGTTTAATATACGTATAATCATGCTTCTAACGTTGTCCTGGACACTGGTCAGTCCATAACATAATACACTTTCAATCTATTGCCATGGATGTTAAGTGCTTCCAATTGCACAGCACCCACCCACTCCTGATATTCCAGAACGAAACATTCCACAATTCTTACAAGTACATACCAAACATAAAGGCAACAAAATAGTTTCAGTCTTGGCCAATAAAAATGAAAAAAAAAAAAAAATTATAAACACATTGTCATGGTATCACCTTCCTTTCTTCTCCCCCTGGAGAAGTGGGGGGGCAGATGGTGTTGCCGGTGGTGGTGTGGCAAACAAAAAGCCATTACAGCTTGAACTTCAACTGAAAGTTGTACTTGCTGTGTGACTGCGAAGTTTTCGATTTGAGTTTAGCTTCCTTTCTTTGTCTACCCTGTCCTCTGTTGTCAAAACAGAAAGGGATGTATTCGATAAGTAGAATAATGAACAATTGGAAATTTATATGTGGTCTTTTTCGGTAAACTGTGCTACATTTAAATAGGCTACCGTTTTTTTCTTGTAATTTGTTTGATATATTCTTACACTTTTTTCACGAAAATTTTCAAAACAACAAACAGAGTATCTCGCAATTGTGTACTAACATCTGTTCTTGTGCTATTGTTTTCGTATTCCTACTTATTTTTTTTTGATTTTCGCACCTTGCTGAGAAAGTGCAGTAAACTGGCATAAAAAATTGGCGCACTTGCGACGTGACTCTTGCACCCGCATCATCCTAATCATCAGCATCATAACAGAACATAATGATGTTGATGATGCCATCAGCATGATTAAAAAACTTTCGCATCAGCTGCTAAATCTGCATTGATCGGGTAATGCTAAAAAGAGGATGCGGTCGGTTCAACGGCCTCCCGTCTCTGGCTTGCGGCAATGCGCCGACTAAATAATTGATCCCCAATGTCTCATTTAGCCACACACACACATACACATACGACCCACAAACCTTCCTCCGCTTGCTCCTTTGGCATTCACGCAAAATCAAACTGAAGTCCATAACAAGTAACTGACCGCCTCATAAAGCAATTAAGTGCATGTGGCTGTCCGACCAAGCAGCAACGTGTTGGAATATCCCCAGCAAAATCAACAACAATAACAGGCATCCACATTGCTGACCCTTGCTGTCCCCATTTGACGCCAAACTCTTGGATTGGGTGCTTGTGTGCCCGCTGAGTTTGGCTTAGTAAGGAGCTCAAGTAATTCATAGCATTAATTATATTATACGACCCCAAAGCTGAACGAGACGAGCACTTAATTTAGAAGGGGAAGGCAGCAGCAGCAGAAGCAGCTATTGAGGATAGTCCTGAGCAGTCTGTGTGGCCCTCCTGGACAACAGCTGGCGTTGGTTGACTACATTCAAATTAGCATTGCCTACTTTTCAGCATATCATAAATGTTTTTAATGCTCCATATTGAAATTAAGCATACATAAATGTAGACCTTGACATTATTTTAAGCAGTATCCAGTATTTTTAGTATTTTGCTTTTTTTCTCCTATTAACAACACAAATTTTCTGATTTCATATTGATATTAACCCTAAAATTGGTTAATAAAATATTGTCAAATGAATCAAGATTATTATCACATATTAGTTTTTCACGCTTTGGTGGTTTAAACAATTTACATGTACATCCAATTCTTTGTGTATAGATGAATGCATGTATACATAGAGAAGGAAAAATGCATGTTTAATTTCAGTATCGTACTTAGTGTTTTCCCTTTAAGCCGATATAGCTTTTCCGGCGAATCGAATTTTCCAAAACTCCGTATCAATGTTCACCAAAATCAGTCACAAAAGGAAAATTTAGTTTTTACCAATTTCATTCAGTCTGCACTTTTATAATTATACTCGCAAACACAATGTCCTGTTGTTAAGCAAAAAATTCGAAAATCTACATTCGATTTAGTATTATTACAGTAGAGGGTATTTCCCAGTCTTTATTGATTTATTATATATTCATTTATTGTTATAAAAATATTATCTAATAAATTTGAATACAAATCTCTAAATACTGTGGAGAAATTGATTTATGCGCAAAAGCAAAGTAAACTGCAAAAAAAATACTAATTAATAAATACATTTGACCAAAAGCGAGTAAATATGGACAGCCGTTGCTGGTTATGTTGTTGTTATTATTGTTGCTGTTGTTGCTGTTGTTGCTGTTTTTGTAGTGTGTGACAATGCGCAGATAAAAGTAATTAACGCCTATTTGGGGAATTGGCCATATTGTGCGCTGCGGGGGCTTCGACTCTGGTCAATAATAGCTACAACAAAACGTGGTTGAAGCGAGCATCAACAACAACAACAACAACATGCATGCAATAATTATTGACTTATTGGCCATAATGGAATTTAAGAGTCCGATGCCACCGAAAAATATTTGCATAAAATTTGCATTGACAACGGTTGAAAGCAATTGAAACAATAATTTCGTCATTAATGTGCGACAATCCTCCAGCCCGTCCACAAATCCAGCAATGGAGCCCCAAAAGTGCCTTTTCCCTCGGAACGCACACCCCGTTGATCCACCTTTTGGCCGACTGCAATCCACCTGCAAATGCGAATTGAAAACGTGCTTATCGGCGCGCATCAGCAACGTGGCCTGAACCCGGGGACCCGAACATGAACTCGAACAACCAGAAACAGTAGCAGCAGCAGCAGGACACCAGAATCCCTGTCCGAATTGCATTTAAACGCCATTACTCGCACATTGCAATTGTTTAATGCGTTTAATTACATTTGTTGGCTGGCACTTAATGTTTTTATAATTAATAGAATCAATATTGATATTGGACCTGGGACTTTGTGCTCCACAAGCCACTCACACCAGCCGCAGGGCCAAACAGTTGTGGTTAATTGTAGATTAAAAATGCAGCAATGCGGTTGCATTCAATGCGTTTCGCGTTTGTTCATACAGGCGTTAATTTTCTGGTTAAACTATGGAGCTCAATAAAAGAATATTTTCAAATGTAGTAGTATGTATATACTTTGTATGTGGTATGTAAATAAAGGAGCACTCAAAAAAAAAATTTTTTAAATAAATAAATTTTAAAAAATTAACACCACGGTAAAACTCTGATAAAGCCACACACAATTTAGAACACTTTTTGATTGCCATACGACGATTTGGTAATAAATATATATAAAAATATATATGTTATTTCTGGTGTATATGACATTTCTTCAAATCAATAACAAATTCAGACAGTAAAATTAAATATTATTGTAATTGATACGGGGAAATTATATCATTGCATACTTAAATATAACAAATAAAAAATATTTAAAATTTGCAAATTTACAAAATAAATTTGTTTTATATTAATATGAAAAAGTTATTTGTAATAAAAAATGGTATTAATTAATATATTAGCTAAATTTAATAAAGAACAGTTCAACATTAACCTATTATATGCGCCTGATTGTAGCTATTTAAAAATATTTCGTCTGATTTCAAACTGATTAAAATGCAATTTTTATTTGCTTTTAAATTGTTTACCTGCAAATATTTTTATTTGTTTTGCGCGACGCATTTAATTATAATTGTAAGGAAGCATAGTGGAAGGACGGAAAGCGCATGCATGCATGCATGCAAAATGTAAACTGGCTAACCCATTCCCCGTCCCCGCCAAATGGAGTCACAAGTAAAAAAAATGTAAGTGCTTTAAAATGCAAGCAGCGTAAAAGATTAGCACGATTATTTCAGCTTGAAGGCGTTTAACTTTACATTGCAGCGCACACGTTGCGAGTTCAAAGGGTTCACAATTGCGCACACAACTCCCCAGATCCATTCATTCACCCTTGCAACTTGAGTTTCATGTTGCACAGTTCTGGGCACTTGGGCAAAAGCCAGAAATTGCCAAGTTTTGTTACGCTTTTCGTTTCGTTTCGTTTCGTTTCGCGTGAAATGTAACTTAAAAAATGTCAGGCTTAATGCACCGATTTGAAATTTACTCATCGTTATATGAATATAAAAACGTTATTATATGGGATCTGGAAATTGGGGGTTGGTGTCTATGATGCGCTTTTACCTGGTGGTTAGTTCTTGGCCAACCATGGAATCAAATATATAAGATACATTATTTATTTTTTTATTTTTTAAAATTTATTTTATATGTGTGTGTGCAAGAGGATGTGGGTGGAGGTGTGAGCAACATGGATTTATTGTGGAGAGCAAACTTAAGATGAAAAACATATTTTTATGAGTGGAAATACAGTTATTTTGCTTTATGTCATTTCTTTCTACTGAACAATGATGCTGATTGACAAAGATTGATGCAATGTATTTTTCCTTTTCATAGAAATAACAAATAAGCACAATAATAAATACTTATGTAAACTGAATTCAAAATGGTTGAAGAACTCTTCCTCTATGTAATGATTGAAGTTGAATGGCATGTGTTGATGGTGTAAGCGAAATACTATTAAGGAGTGTATACAAGTTTTTGATTTAAGTTCCTAAAGTTTCGTCTGGAGATGTGAGCTTGTCAATTGATTCACATTCACTAGCTGTTAGATCATAATTTGTGTGAGTCTCTTTGCAATGATCATTATTTATATTGGCTTCATTGAAGCTAGAGCTATTTATATGATCTAGATTGTTGTTGGTCATATCCACTTTGGGAGTCATAGTTTGATGACCATCCAATGAGCTCTCATTCGAGTTCATACTCTTATGCAAGTTGTTAGGTGTGAAAAGATGGGTTCGACTCTCGTGGGAAGACGAATGTGGTGAAACATCTGAATTCGGTGGATCCATTTCTGGCATCATCTGAGAGACATTTCCCATCATATCGGTTGACTTGGTACGGACATTGCGCATGAGATAGGACTTCCGTTTGTGTTCTAGAAAACTTAACATATTCAAACCTATATTAATGTTGGGCAACAGTTCTGCATAATGCGTATTCGGATTGTCGTCATCATTCATATTAAAGATTAAAAGTGAACTGCTGCTTTGCGGAAAGTATATATTGGGCATTGAGGGCATCACCGGGCCAGTCGGCGTCAAAAAGGTGTTCCTCTTCCGAATGTCTATCGGTGAGTCTCCATTGCCGTTCTCACAGTTTTGTGTGAACTGAGATATTGATTCGCTATCGATATTTTGATCATATTCGTAGTCGTTATCCGGATTTAGGTCACTCTGTTCATCAATGTTCCTATTATTGTTGCTGCTGCTGTTGACCCAGGAACTGTGATTTGTGTAGGGGTACGAGCTGAACGAGCTAAATTGGCTGCCGTATATCTGCTCGTCCGTATGCTGTATGGCAAAGCTCCACGCTTGACTGGAAGATAAGCTACTCGGATGCTCTTGCCGATCCTGTTGGAATTGTATATGTTGCTCGAGCGACTGTGCCGACTGTTCCCAACGTTCTGATTGTTCCGATTGTTGCGAGGATGCGGTACTCGAGGTACAAAAATACGTTGGCTGTGGATGATTGGGTCCTGAAAATAAAAGTCAAAATTATCAATATTATCACCTGAGTATACAACGCTTTAAATTAATAATTATTTTTCTGTGTATAATAACGGGTTACTCACCCATGGGTCTGTAAAAGAATGTCAATGACGCTGTGCCTCTCGTCCCACTTGCAGTAGCAAAATTAGGTTGCGGCACATACGGTGGTGCATACGGCGGCAGCGGCGGCGGCGGATACATCCTCATATACAGGCACCAGCATACATAGTCGGTCTGTGTGCCGACATCGATCAGAAGCGGTGGTGGGGGTTCTGGCTGTGGATTTGCAGGTAGCGTCGACAAACCTGAACCTCCGTACACACTCACATGCATGCGCGCCAGATCCTGAGGAGTCAAATTGTGCGGATGGCTGGACGACACATTCTGTGCGAGACGGAACAAGAGAGAGAGAGAGAGAGAGAGAGAACCATTAAATGAAGAGATTCTCATTGCAGACACTACTCACCGATGACAAAAATAGACTCGGATGCAGCGATGTTACTTCCAGAATGGCAGTGGTGTAGGCTGCCATCTGGGCTTGGCTCATTTTGGCAAAACGGCCGCACAGCAAGGGCAGCATTAGATTATGGGCACGTAACAAAAGATTCCTCAATGTGCCAAGATACTCCGAGCTTGACAGGCCACAATCGGCCACTTGTTTGACAAAATCTTCAAATGACGGAAACTCTGCCTCAGTACCTTCTGACGGCATGTCGGAGCTACTCATTGGTGCTGGCATTATTGGGACGACAAAGTCCAGCACCTCTTCTTTTCGATCATCCATTGAAGCTGGCATATTTGGTATAGCTTCTGGCAGCATTGAAATCGAACCATAGGAATACGGGGTCCAGTCGACTCTAGCGTAAGGACTGCGTGACGCTTGTCTCTGCTGCGGTATGAAGACATCCGCCTGCCACCATTCTCGCCGTGACGCTGCTCCCTGTGCCTGCTTTCTCGTTTCCGCGAATGAAGAAGCCGAGACTTGCTGTTTGTTGTCCTGACTTAACTGATGGTATGCTGGTATGGTATGTGCTGACGGCTGTGGTGAAACTTCAGTAGACGGGTGCTCCATCTTTGCACACCGTTTGACTGGAGGTGGCACCACTCGCTGCATTTGCGGTTGTAATGAAACCACACAAGGCTTCTGTTCAATCCTTGGACAGCTTTGACGATGCATTACTCCCCCAGTTGCCGGCTGTGACGTATTAAGTTTTCGTCCCTCTTTTGGCCAGCTTTTGGGAATCGGTGGCACCGGATGTACAGACGCTGAAGCTTGCATACATTTTCCGGGAATCGATGGTGCAACTGCAATAATAGTTGCCTGCACTTCTGGAAAACATTCGCTCTGTGGTACACTTTTGACTTTTTGCTCAGATTGTCTATTCCAATCATTGTGTGACAGTACCGTAGGAGCCGATAACTTTTGCGCAACTCGTTGCTTCAGTTCTGGCCATTCTGTCGGCTGTGTCGTACTGGGGTTTCCTGCCTTTTTTGGCCACTTATCGGGATTCGATGGCAACAGATGTACGGGCAACTGTGATGTAAGAGTACATCCTGAAACATGAGATTCCAAATGATCTATAGATTTCCCGGATTTCGTTGGTGCAGCTGCAGCACTATTTTGCTGCACTTCAGGGCAGCATTCACTGCGTGAAGGTATCGTGTTAGCCAATGGCTTCGGCTTAATTTTATGCCTTAATTCTGGCCATTCATTAAGGGGAAGCCAGTTTACTGTTGGCTGTGTGGTATAAGGCTGGCGTGTGACCGCATCGGTAGGCTGTTCTCTTTCACACCAATCATCTTGTATTGTCGACTCCATCTGTGCTCCAAATCCGATGCCCTGCAGCTCTATATCCGTACGTTTTTGTGGTCGAACAGCAGCACTCTGATGTTCCAAGTCAAGGTCCAGCAGTACGGACTGCCGAAGGGCTTGCTGTTGTTGTTGCTGCTCCTGCTCCTGCTCCTGTTGTTGTTTCTGCTGCTCTTTCTGCTGCTGATGATGATAATACTGATGCAGTTGCTGTTGCAATTGCTGGTGTTGAAGCTGATGCAGCTGCTGCTGATGCAGTTGGTGCTGATGCAATTGCTGCTGCTGCAGTTGCTGCTGCAGTTGCTGCTGATGATGATGATGCATTTTCTGCTGGTAAAGCTGCTGCAGCTGCTGCCGATGAAGTTGCTGCTGCTGCTGCATTTGTTGTTGGTGCTGATTTGGTTGTTGTTGGTTTTGCTGTTGGTGCTGCGGCGGTTGTTGCTGTTGCAGTTGCTCCTGCTGCGGCAATTGCTCCAGTTGATGTGGGTGATTCTGCTGCAGTTGCTGTTGCCGCTGCTGGTGCAGTTGTTGCTGCTGTAATTGCTGCTCACGTTGATGATGATGCATCTGCTGCTGGTGAAGCTGTTGCAGTTGTTGCTGATCCAGTTGATGCGGCTGCACTTGTTGCTGTAGTTGCTGTTGTTGTTGCAATTCCCCTTGTTGACCTTGGTGCTGCTGCTGAAGTTGCTGCTGTTGCTGCTCTTGGTTCTTCAGCTGCTGCTGATGCAACTCTTGCTGCTGTTGTTGCTGTTGTGGCAGTTGTTGCTGCTGTTGTTGATTTTGTTGTTGCTCTTGCTCCTGCTGCTGCAATTGCTCCTGTTGACGGGGGTGCTCCTCCTGCAGTTGCTGTTGCTGGTGCAGTTGTTGCTGCTGTATTTGCTGCTCATTTTGATGATGATGCATCTGCTGCTGATGAAGCTGTTGCAGTTGCTGCTGATGCAGTTGATGCTGATGCAGTTGTAGTTGCTGTTTTTGTTGCAATTGCTCCTGTTGACCTTGGTGCTGCTGCTGAAGGTGCTGTTGCTGTTGCTGCTCTTGATGCTTCAGCTGCTGCTGATGCAACTCTTGCTGCTTTTGTTGCTGTTGTTGTCGCTGTTGCTCCTGCTGCTGCAATTGCTCCAGTTGATGCGGGAGATTCTGCTGTAGTTGCTGCTGTTGCTGTTGCTGCTGGTGATGCAGTTGTTGCTGCTCATTTTGATGATGATGCATCTGCTGCTGATGAAGCTGTTGCAGTTGTTGGTGCTGCAATTGTTGTTGCTGCAGTTGCTGTTGCTGATGCAGTTGTATTTGCTGTTGTTGTTGCAATTGCTCCTGTTGACCTTGGTGCTGCTGCTGAAGTTGTTGCTGTTGCTGTTGCTGCTCTTGACGCTGAAGCTGCTGCTGATGCAGCTGTTGCTGCTGATGCAATTGTTGCAGTTCTTGCTGCTGTTGTTGATGTTGTTGTCTCTGTTGCTCCTGCTGCTGCAGTTGCTCCTGTTGACGTGGATGGTCCTGCTGGAGTTGCTGCTGTTGATTCTGAAGCAGCTGGTGATGCAGTTGTTGCGGCTGCATTTGCTGTTGTTGTTGTTGTTGCTGTTGTTGTTGTTGCTGTTGTTGTTGCTGTTGTTGCTGTAGTTGCTCCTGCTGCTGCAATGGCTGCTGTTGATGTGGGCGCTTCTGTACCACGTCTTGCCAATACTTTCGGGCCGGCAATACCAGCTGTGGCTCAGGTGCAGCACCCTGTCGTTCCATGTCGCTCCAACAACCATTGGGTACCAGTACCGGTACCGGTACCGATTCCTGCTGCAGATCAGGTTCTACTTGTGATTGAATCTTTGTCATCTGGTGCTGCCTATCAGGCATAAATTCAAGATATGACAATATGTCTGGAGCTTGCTCACGCTGTCTAACAATAAAGCACTCCTGTTCCACATTTTGGCCACATTCTCGGGCTGCTAGGCTTGGCACTTGGTTTCGCGGCTGCACTGCCACTTGCGTGCAGGGCGGTTGCTCGTGCCAAGTGGGTTCCATTCCTGCGCCACCGATCGAATTACCAAAGACGGGCCACATGGGATGCATGTGCTTCTGCACGCGGTGTGATCCGTTGTAGCTGGACTGCTCCGACACAGACTCTCGCTCATTATTATTCTCGAGATTGGGATCCATTGGACGTGGTGATGATGTCTGACATTGCGGAATGACCTGTGTCGCTTCTTCCGAATCCAGCAGCTGGGTGGCATATGAGCCACTGGGTTGGAAGACAGCAGCATACGGCGACATCCGACCACCCGTCGTCTCCAGTTGCTCATCTTCTATTGAGCAGATAGTGGGTACTCATTAGAAGTGATTTTTATGGATTATTTTTGAAAACTTACTAAAGCTGTGAATTAGTTCGTTTGAGGCTTGATTTGCCGAGTTTGTGGATGTGACTCTAGACTCGTCAGACATACTGTATATTTACGTCTGAATGAGAACCTATACTGAATGAAAAGTTAAGGTCGTCGATCCGTATCTGTAAATGCAGGTAGTCCAAAGTCGTCAACTTCAAATTTGCAAGTATCTGGAAAATGTATAGGCTGATATGTATATTATTTACAAGCATTTTACATTTAAAGCTAGAATCTTTAAAACTCCCAAGATTGTCTAAATTATGCCAAAAGGGTCGGTAGAACCAGCAATAGGTGGAACTCGTATGACTAGCCTGTTCATAAATGTCTTGGTTTTGTGTAATGTAAATCGTGTCTGTTCCAGTTTAAAAAGCTTTCAACTGCACCAAACGTGCCTGGCATATTGAAGGACACCAGCTCCCTCAACCGTATACCAAAGCTGGCTTTTTTATGGTGCTTTAGAAGACGCTGGCGCTACGCACAAAAATCTCTCATCCAGAGGGCCGACAACATTTTTTGCAATTATTTCAAATATTTTTCAACACGGCTTTGAAATGCGACGTGCCGACGAATACAACAAGAGCCAAAGGATACAAAAAAAAAAAACCCCTTTTGTTATGTGTGAATGTTGCTGTGGTTTTTTGTCTTGCGCCAAAATATTTTTCCACATTTTATGCTGCGCATATTTTTTGCCGCAGCCTTGGCGCGAAATTAGCGGCAAGTGGTTGAGGAAGTGGAAAAAAGGCAGCGTAGATAAACTTTAAATAAAACATGGCACACAACAAGTTCGCTGGGCTGGGGATTGAATGGGGTGGGGCAATGGTGCGGGTGAGGGCGCGGGAGCAAACGTCGAACGCTGGCACAGACCGCAATTCAAATAAAATCCTTTAGGGCTTTTGACTTTTAACTCATCCGTTTAACGAGCGCTCATGTTCGTGAGACGGCGAATGGCAGGATAGCTGGATAGCAAGATTGGAGGATGGCAGAATGGCAGGATGGAAAGATTGCCTTGGTAAGGACAATACCCTTGACACCTACACTCGCATATATATATACATATATCTATATATACACAAACTCACATGCAGCTATGGAGTTCAGCACGTCGCGACTTGAGCGCAATTGCAAAACAATGGCCGAAACAAGCAAAACCATCTTTATATGCGGTATATCTGAATGTGAAATACTCTGTAAAACAATGTATCTTCTTCATCTCGAACGATATACACAACAATTTTGATATTTGAGTAAGTTTACGAAATAGAAGGGGAAGCACGCACTGGATATTAAACTGCATTATACCATATTTAATAAAACCAAAAATAAATATATATATATATATATATATATATATACAAGCATGTATATGTCTATATAGGAAGAGACATTTTAGAGATCTAGTACTAGTACTATCGAACGATCCAAAGATATTTACAAAATAATAATATTTTTGCTCATATCAATTACCTATTTCATTTAGCTTATTTCAGGTCTAAAGTTAAAGAATTTGACTTTAAGGTTAATCGGCCATTCGATGCCCACCCTAAGCTCACTTGTATTGAGTATTTGCTCAGTCGACTCAACACTTCAAACAAACACACACACAAAACGTTTTACAATTTTTATAAGTCTTTCTCGACTGGGATATATATATACATATAACACTGCTTTGATTGCTTTTGCCTGCTGTCCCTCTCTCTCTCTCTCTCTCTCTCTCTCTCTCTCTCCTTTTTCTCGCAAAAGCGCCCAACCTGTGAGTCGATTGATGACGACATCCCAAGCCATTGCCAATTGTCTGTTTGGCAATGGGCCTGCTGTTGTTGTTGTTGTTGCTCTGGTATTTTAGAATTGTGAACAATTGCCACTCGATGCGCATAATAAACGAGTTCAAATCCTGCGCAAAAAAGGATTCGCCTGCGCCACATGAAAGGCGTCGATTGCGGCGCTCGCTTAAATATGCAATGAGCCAATTCATACACAATGGCACGAGCATTTGGCAATGGCATTCGCATTGACTTTGGCCCTACAGGATTGCGACATTTATAGCTAACTGAATACACTTGTCGCGAATACGCCCCGTGGACACAAGTCCCTCCCCGCTAAAAAGAGAGTATGCTTCGTTTAATAAATTGAGCGTTTTATGCTATTTATGCGGCTGATTTGACATTAATGTGGCCTGAACAGACTACGCCTACCACTCCCCACCTTCCTCCTTCCTCCCCGCACACGCATATGCATAAATCAGCGTGCGTGTGTGTTTATTTACATGTTGCTTGCCTGCGCCTTCAGCTGCCGCTGCCGCTGCCTCTGCCGCTTCCGTTTGCCACCTTTTTATTTATGACAACATCTGTCGCAACAACTTACGATTTTTGGTATGTTTGTGTGTGCTTATGTGAGTGTGTGTGTGTGTGTGTGTGTGTTGAGGCGTTAACATCTACGCCATGCATACACACACACACACATCGTTTATCATTTTAACGGTGCAACTCCTTTTCGTGCCTCAGTGTCTTAGTTCCCAGCCACCTTACGCTTCATTATCCTTAAGCTTTCCGTATTTTATGCCCAAACTTTTGCCATAAAATGCCCCCCCAATAACAACGAAAGAATGAGAGGCCGCCTGAGAAGGCTACCACCACCAAACATAATTTTCCCCAATTTTCCAACATGATCGTTTGAGTTCAATGTACTCACCTCACAAGTTATCCAATTGTTTATTTCTCCCTCTTGTAAATGTCTTGCTTTTATATATATATAATGAAATCCAGATGTTATAAGAGAGGAAAATTGTTTGAAATTTTGAGAGCCAACTACTGAGATCTGCGTCGAGTTGTGAAAATAAATATAAATATAAATACATATTTTTTTTATAAAAATAAAAAACTGAATTATAATCTGTGACTCGATTAACCCCGAAAACATGTTTGAAATCAAGATATTAAATGGTCCATTGCAGGGTGTCAAACCAAAACGAATATCGGTTCTGATTCCGATTGTTGTAATGAGTCCTTTTTTACGGCATTCGATTACGTATTGCTACCTTGATTTCTACTGTACGGCACCAATATGTTACGATAGACTGCAAAAGTTTGAAAAAAGGAAGAGTCGGAAAAGAAAAAAAACGGCAAAAGTAAGTTGTGTACACAAACTTCAAGTCGCCAGCAACACGGGATCGGTCGCGTTGACGCTCAGCTATGATATTTTAGTTCCGATACGGTCTTCTCGGAACTAATAATGTCTGTTCTGGTAACTGGTTGTTAAAAAAAAACTTTTAGCTTAGGTTTTGATTGTGAATTTCAATCGGTAAATATATGGTTCTGACTAAGATTCTTGTTTGACACCGTTGATTCGTTGTGAATTCCTAAGTATTTGTCAATCTATATATTGGTATAAGTAGAATTGAAATAGAACAATAAACAGTACTTTAATAAATTGTCAACTGACAACTACTTAGAAACATAACATTAATAACTCAACCATTTCTAGGATACGGCAATATTGCTAATTCGTATCCTTTGAGCAGACATATAAATTTGGTAAATGAGTAAAATATTTCAATAATTCAAGAGGTTAATAAGAATATGTGTATGAAGACATTCCAATTTAACGAAAATATTTTCAGTTCGTAAGAATTTTGGTGTTTTACCCACCAGCAATAACAATTCCCAGTTGCCAATCAATGTCAAAGAGTTGAAAACTGTAGACGACAATAATTCACGTTTGCCAGCTAATAAATTAGAGGAAAACACTGTGCAGGCATCAAAGGATAACACGAATAACTTTTGTGCTCAACTTGATGTCACACACACACACACACACACACACACATACACACACACACACACACGCTGAATGCGACATTAACCTGTGCAAATAATCAGCCGTAAATATTTTACTGATGAAACAAAGGACACAAAAGTTTTTCTTCATTTGTAGGAGAGTCGCTGGTTATGGAAGGGACAGGCGGGAAAGTCAGCTGAAAATATTTAAGGCATAACACTGTTGTCATGGTGGCAGTCGGTTGGCCTCTAATGTGGCATGCCACAGAAATGTAGCAAAATCTTTACTCTGGCTTAGTTTTATATATGGCATAAGCTTTGCTGGTCATTTACGGGGTCACGGAAATCCCGACAAAACCATAGCGCTGATAATGATAAGGATGATGAAGATAAGGCTGATGATGATGTGGCTTACGGTACGAAGCCAACAAATAGAAATGAATGTCAATTGATAATCAAAATAAATGCCTAACGGCGTTCCATGAATTGGACTGAGAACTTCCATTAAGTGAAAGCTTGACAAATCCATGAGAGCATGAGCAGCCGAGGGTGGAAAGAAAGTAACTAACATGAGCAAGGCTATGTTCAACTTGCTTCCAATTCGATTAGAATATAAAATAAACTCGATTGAAACTTAAATTTAAGTTGCGCAGTGTTCTATGCCTCGCCATTTTCATATATATATTTATATTTTCAAACAAAATGTCGGTTTTGCTACTGGAATGTTGAACTATTATTAGATGCCAGTAGCTGAGCTGAGAGCGGGGATCAGCTTCGGGGACTGAGGGTTGAGGTGCGTGTCAAGGGGCGAGTCCTTGGCCATAAATTCATGTTGGTGTCGCCTGCACATGCAAATGTCTAAATGCCTAAATGCCTAATGAGTGAAGCTGGCGGCAGCAAAAACAGGGACACAAATGAGTCCTTAAAGATTAATTAATCTTTGTGGCACATGCGGCCGACGCTGATGCCGCTGGTTTCACAAAACAACAGTTGCATAGGACACGCGTGTATTGTGTGTGTGTGTGTGTGTGTATTTTGGCCGGGGCCAAGGCAATGCTGACCATTGTCCTGAGTCCTTTTTGGTTTCGGTTTTTAAGCTAATGACACAAAACGCCAAAAAGGATGCGAATCCAGGGGGTTAATTTGCCGGCTGGGTCGCTGCTCGGTCGTTCGGTCGCCTGGTCCGGCTTATCTTTTGCTTTTGAAGAAATAATTAATGACCTCGTTTTTGCCACTGTGGCCGGACTCGCAGTCGTGCGCATCAGGAAGGGCATACGGAAGCGGGAATTGGAGTTGGAGCAGGAGCAAGAGCAGGAACAGGAGCTGCGTGCTGGCCATTAAAAATCGTTTATTTCGATTTGATTTAATCCAAAATAGATTGCCCTGTCGGGCGATGCGACACAGACAGAGATGCGGCCAATTTATGCACTCAATTTACGCGCACACCCACACACAAGCACACACATAAACAGGACACAGCATGCTGCAGGACGCTGAACTGTTGCAGTTGGAGCTGCATTGTTGGGCGTCCTGGCGCATTTATAAATTTCATTGGTTAATCCTTATTTTCGCATTAAGGGAGCGCACACACCGAGCACATTGCCGCAGAGCTATGCAAATGTATGCATTGTCCTGTTGCGCCACAGCACCAAGCCCCATCCGTACCTATCGTAGCCTATCCCCCCCCCACCTCACTTCGTCCATGCCCGCCACGCACCTAGCCGCTGGCAATTAAACTAATCGCACGCTAGGCTTAAAATGCGATTTGCGGCGTCGATTGCCAATTTCGCCATTGAAACATTTCAAATGTTTGCTGGAATATGTCGTGGAGCGAGGCGGGAGGGTGTCGGTCTCGGCAGTTTGCCCTTTGCGATTTGCCGCGAAAATTTATTTTAGCCAACACGTTGAAATTTTCCATTTTCCACATTTGCTCCCAACTTGGCAAACACCACAAATGACATTTAAACTGTTTGCATTTAGAGCCGCTAAATGTTTAGCGGTTTTTGTTTTGCGGCTGCCCAATCCCCATCCCACCCCTCCCCCTTGCTTAATCCAAATGTTTAGGAACGACCTAAAATGTGCCCGGAGGATAACAGCAGGATTCATGCGTCCGCCTCCTACATTTGGCAAAACTTACCCCACAAGTGCTGCAAATAGTCCGACAAATTTAATGTTGATCGGTGATACGCTGGCTTTTATCACTACTTTATCACTTCGAAATGCTTTGCCTTGCTTTTTTACTTTCTTCAATACGTCCGTGCCGTAATTGGTAAATTTTGAAATTACAATGTCATTTTCAATTCAATTCAAATATTGCTTTCTATTAAATCGCAGCCTACTTTGAGATTATGTGCATAGTTAGGAGTAAGCAAACGCTTCTATACTCAATATTAATGTCAAAAAACAATCGCTCAGAATATGAGTTTTTGCATCAAAAATCTGTTTTTTTTTTCATTAACATTGAACTACTTTTTCCATGGAAACAATAGGTCAGAAGAACATATCTGCAAGGATATGGCTTGCTTATAATTAGTAAAATTCCTGAACTGGGTGACATTTTACCAACTCAAAGCCCAAATTAGTAGGAGTCTTTGGACACATGACTTCCAAAAAAAAGGTAAAAAAAATAATGGCTTTGAGTAAATATATATGTCTGTCCGCCCATTCGTTTGTCCGTCTGTATGAACACGCCGATCTCAGAGACCATAAAAGCTAGAGACTTCAAGTTTGGAATATAAGTTCCCATATTATCGTTCTGTGAATATCGATACTCATAAATTTCTGATGGCAAATACAGACATTTGGCTGTAGTAACAATTAGACCTAAAATGTTGATTCATGCGTCCGCCTTCCATATTTGACAAAACTTACCACTCTAATGTTGCAAATAGTCCGCCAAATTAAATGTTGATCTGGGATACGCTGGCTATACTTTATCACTTCGAAATGCTTTGCCTTGCTTTTTTACTTTTTTCAATACGTCCGTGCCGTATTTGGTAAATTTTGAGATTACAATGTCAATTTTCAATTCAATTCAAATATTGCTTTCTATTAAATCGCAGCCTACTTTGAGATTATGTGCATACATAGGAGTAAGCAAGCGCCTGCTTCTGTACTTAATATTAATGTCAAAATCGAAGCACAATATCATATAGCTCCCATAGGAACAATCGCTCAGAATATGAGTTTTTGCATTAAAATTCTGTTTTTTTTTTCATTAACATTGAAACATCCATGGAAACAATTGGTCGATCAATTCAATTTATACTTCAAATAAGATGTCGGCAGAAGGACATATCTGCAAGGATATGAGTTGTTTATAAAGCCCAACTTAGTAAGAGTCTTTTGACACGTGACTTCCAAAATAAAGGTAAAAGCAATATAATGGCTTTGAGTAAATATATGTTTTTCCGTCCATTCGTCTGTTCGTCCGTATGATCACAAGCAACTCAGTGACTATAAGAGCTAGAGACTTCAAGTTTAAATATAAACTCTCATATTATCATATCATCGTTCCGTGAATATCAATACACGTAAATTTCCGATAGCGAATACAGCCAAAAGTTTAGTGACGACCAAAATGTGACCGGAGGACAACAGCAGGATTCATGCGTCCGCCTCTCATATTTGACAAGACTTACCATATTTGACAAGACTTACCACTCTAATGTTGCAAAGAGTCCGCCAAATTTAATGTTGATCGGTGATACGCTGGCTATACTTTATCACTTCGAAATGCTTTGCCTTGCTTTTTTACTTTTTTCAATACGTTCGTGCCGTATTTGGTAAATTTTGAGATTATAATGGAAACCAACTGTATCGACAATTTTCAATTCAATTCAAATATTGCTTTCTATTAAATCGCAGCCTACTTTCAGATTATGTGCATACATAGGAGTAAGCAAACGCCTGCTTCTGTACTTAATATTAATGTCAACATTATAATTGAATTAAAATGTCGCCAGATGGACATATATCCGACATATATCCGACCCCATAAAGATATATTCTTGATCAGGATCATCAGCCAAGTCGATAAAGCCATGTCCGTCTGTCCGCACGTCTGACCGTTTGTCTGTCCGTCTGTATGAACACGCCGATCTCAAAGGCCATAAGACCTAGGGACTTCAAGTTTGGAATATAGGTTCTCAAATTATCATATTATCATTGTGATCATATATCATATTATCAGTGAATATCGATACATATACTCTTCCGATACAATACACACTAATATATTATTGATCAGCTGCACAAATGTCATCAAGATCGGACAGCAAACATCCAAGTTATACCATGATAATCAACGCTTGCGTAAATACAATCCTCGAACTTCGACTAAAGGCACTCGTGTTTATGGTGCTAAGAACTGTACCAAGCCTAAAGGAACCTTGTTTACACATTTTATAGCGACGCCTCTATTTCTTACACTTTTATTTTTATTTTTATTTTTCCCAGATTATTCCATATTTGTGTTTTTTTGAACTAGTTGAAGTGCGAAATTCGATTAAAGGCAGTCACTTTCTAACCTTCGGAAAAGGAAATAGGAAGTTATATTTATTTAATATTTAGTCGAGTTCTCTCGACTACAACATTCTTACTGGCTTATTTCTGAAAATTCATGAGTGCAAAATCAGTAATTCTGCCTCTCACAAGTTAAGAAACGCGTATATTTTTTCGTCACTGTTCGGAATATATGGAAATATATGTCTATACAAAAATTTCCTATTTATAGGAGCAATATTTCTTTCAGTGTGTGTTGTTTATTACATTAACTTAAAAGTTTTGGATTTAACAAAATCTTAGTAAAGCATTTTGCACTTAACATGGGTATTTTATAACCGAAGAGAAATATCTTTGATTAATTGCGTAACGTAATCTCTTTTGCAATGTATAAAAAAAGCTAATAAGTTTTGTCTTATTTTTCTTATAACATTGCTAACAAAAAGGTAAGGAAACTTGGGTAAACCACAAATGGGAACAATATTAAATGCTCCTTTGAAGAGTTGTCAAAGAGGCAGCGGAAGAATACAATTTTCATGTGATTAATGATGTCAACGTTGGTCCCGCAAGTGGCTGGCCATTCTAATCGCCAATTCCCTGGTTGCTCTTTAGCAGAAATCAAGCATGGAGACGCAACTGGGTGCCTTAAAGCGAACCCGTCAAGAATGCGTCAATTTAATTGCGCACGTGACGCGCGCTCGAGTCATGAATGACAAAGAGAACAAGACAAAGGAAGGAGGAATATAGAATAGAGTGGAAGTGGAAGTGGAAGTCGACTTGAGATGGGGAACTGTGACGACTCGAAGCCACGTGACGTTGACATGCACATTGACAGGAGGATGTTAGGATGTGGGCAGTGGATTTGCACTGGCTTCAAGGAACCTTCGAACCATTGCAGCGGCTAATAACGGACCCAACATTTTCAACATGCTGCGCTCTATATTTGATTTTTCGCAAATTTCATTAAGCTAGATAAATGGTTGGCTATTAACAACAACAACAAAAGCAGCAACAACAAGCTTAATGTAGCAACCACAGTGGTTGTAGGCATTGTATTTCTGTTTTGTATTTATGCAAAAATTCGTTATGGATGCCAAAAGCGGAAGCGGAAATCGCACTCAGTTCTGTTGTTCCTCATACACTATCAACTCGGGGCCATAACAACTGTGTGCGGAAGTGTGTAAGGTTTCATGAATTCGCAATATATTTTTGTTTAACAAAATGAATACGAGTATAAGTTTCAGCAACGTTATTGTACAAAAACTTTAAACAATTTTGCATTACAAAGCTGATGAAAATTGCTTAAATACCAATAAATAAATTATCTTTATTCCTGATCATTAGCCAAAAGTAGTGTAGATTTCTCTGTCCGCCTTAAGTAGCGCTTAGATCTCATAGACTATAATATAAACACATTGGTGTAGATCAGGTCAACTCTTTTCTCAATCTTCAACTTTACACATTACTTTTGAAGTCCAACATTCTATTGTATAATTTTGAATGAAGTGCATACAGAATTCGATGATTTGTCAATTGGTTAGGGCTTGTGGCAGGATGTGGCTCTGGTGACATGATAAATTGCATGAAATTATTTTCAAACTGCCAACCCCCGGTATACGGAATGGGGGGCGGGGAGGTAAGTAGGTAGTGCTCTGGTCGTCTGCCCGTTTGCCCGTGTGTATGTCTTGACGATATCTGCGGTATCTGTAAAATGCTATACTTAAAAGTTAATTGTAGCTGAGAGCAAACTTTTTGGCGGAGCCTCACGAATTTGAAATTTATTCAAATTTCGTATACAAAATGCGACATGTTGTAATTCTCCAAGCGATTGTTGTTATTGTTGCCACTTTGCCTGTTGTTTGTTGTTGTTTGTCTTGTTGGGCTTATCAGGCCCGCATTTTGTTTGCTTGCCAATTTTCGTAACTTTAAGATTTATCGCACAGAAGTCTGAGTCTGATGAATGCGACATTGTTACCAAATCCGAAACGCGAATTGCGACAGCTGCTGGGATTGACTGGGCTGACTGGGCACGAGTGAAATGCCAGAATGTGGACAGGCTTTCGACTGGGCCTGGCAAATTGGTCATTAACTGAAGCCCAGCCCAGCACAGAAACAAACACACCCGCGCACACGAGACAGATAGATGGAACACAACGATAGATTGCAGGACATGGCGTCAGGACATTTTAATTTGTTCTGTCAACGGCACACGTTGACCGCAGAGTTGCAGTTGCACCCAAAACTGATTTGTTTGGCGCACAACACCTGAAGCACACCCCAGCTCCATCCTAACCTCTACTGAACCACCACACAAGCAGTCAATCGTAACGTGAAAGGACACTTTGTTGATTTCTAATTTCACGCTGCGTTGTGTGAAAATCAACACCGTTCAACGGTCTCGGTTTTCCAGTTTCCGACGTTGATGGAAATCGAAAACGCAGCCCGCAGAAAAACGCAGCAAATGAAGCCTAATCGCTCAGCATAGCCAATTTTCCCAAACTCCCAATACTCTTTTCCCCCTATTTGATTGAAAATGCAAATAGATTTGCAAATTTGCTTATTATCTGAAAAGCAAGGTTAACCACATATTGTTAGTACACAGAAAATGTAAGTGTTTATATACTTTGGGAGAGCTATTTCTGCAATTATTGCCGTATTTTCGTATTTCAAAAAGATTAAAAAGATCAAAAAAATACCTTTGGTATAACTATCAGATAGATTTATCATATACAGAATATCGTCTGAATATTGATATATATATTTGATATTAAACTCCGCAGAATTAACTCGCTGTTAAGATAGAACTCTCTCAAAAACAAAATTCTGCTCTCTAATCTTAAATATGTATAGTTAAGCTACAAAATAAACATAAATATACGTATAGAGAAACAAATTCCAGAAATTTCTTTTCTAAACTTTTTCAGCAATAACTTAACTAATAATATTTTTCTTCATTTTATAAAATAACGTAGCATGAACTCTTTTGCATTTCTATAAAATTAGTGATTGACATATAATCTTGAGCATTTAAAATATGAGACCAGGATATGATCCCTAAACTCCAGGGTACGTTGGATGATTTGTATTTGAGGAAGTGTACTGAAAGTACGATACAAACTTTAACGTTTTACTGAGGTGCTCTTGGCAGCATTTCTGAATGCTCACCTTCACAAGAATTCTTGGTGTAATTGTGCGTTGCGGCACGCGAAATTAAACAAGGACTAAATGCTGAGTGGGCAGCTGGTTGCCCATAGACAATGGAGCTTTGGAGTTGGGAGAAGTAGAAAATGATGCGGTTGCTGCTGGCGATGTAGTGGCTCAAGGGGTCGCTAAATAACAAAAGAATGATAAACGCCCAGCAGCGACGTCTGCCACAACCCCCACACCACAATGCCCCGCGTCACAAAGCTGCCTTCAAGCCTCCTAGCCAGTCGACAGTTGCGCTAGGGCCTCATGGAACACTGCGAGGTGTCGCAAAAGTTTTTGCCATCTGAAGAGGGCATGCCGTCTATTGTCCCCCAAAGTGTTTTTTATATCCTTGCCGAATGTCTCATAATATTGTCATCAAGCGTATAACGCCTTCAATGGCTCAAATATTACAAAGTATATACAATGTGAGTATATACATTCTGGATCAATAGCCAAGTCGTAGTATCTAGATGTATGAGCGAACATATAATATATATATATATACTGAAGTTACGCTAATCATCATCACAATACTACATCAAATGGCTCCCATTGGAAAAACACCCCGATTTTTTTTTAATCCGTAATGAAATCTAGACTTTAACAGGTGCATTCCGGTCTATAATAAGAGTATATTATATTCGGATAGGTAACGTTCTTTATATTCAGCTTTGCCAAGTTTTGGGCTGGAGAAGTTTTTCGAAATTTCGTGTGTTTTATTATCTTTTATTATTATTTTATTTGCCTTTGTCTTAGTTGTTGAGCGCACTGTTCTTGTTGCTGCTTCTTATGTGCTTCTGCTTCCTCTTGCTGCTCGACGCTAAATTGGCCGTTAAGATGTAAAAGATGCGGATTTCGGTGATTTAGCAAGTTGGTTGCCATCATTTCCATTGTTGCCTTTGTCACAGTTTTGTTGTTAACGGAGTTTCGCTAGCTGCGGCCTGCCGGCCCAAACTTGCGGCGGAAATCGCGCTAATTTTGCCACCTGGCGCCAAGAAGAAGAAGAACATTACGGACGACCAACGGAAAACAATAGCTGTTGTACTCTATTCAATGCCAACAAGTCGGTGGCTTGGATTGGCAATAATAATAAGCCTAACAGTTGAGGTTGATATGACAAAGGGTTTATTTGTGATAAGCTCAATCATTTTAAATTAATAATAGCTCCAATTTTCTGAAAAAAATATATAAGCAATCAATCTCAACGGAATTGCTAAATTTTTTTTAATTGTAAGAAGTCATCCATAAAATAAGCCTGTGTTATATTTGTTCCCCATATAATTGGCTTTGTGATGTTTACAATGTCATACCTAGTATTTCTAGTATTTACTGAAACTTGGTTAAGGCCTGATATTTCCGATCATTCTACTACCACGCTTGGGTGGTCGTTGTCTGATTGGTGTTAATTCCAACCTTGCGTCAGATTATTTCATACCTCCATTCTCTCTAGACCTTGAATTTACAAATTTAAAATTTTTTTTAAGGCTTTTTCATTATTTATCACCACCTCAATCAGATGTCTCTATCTATCTAAATCATCTCTGGAGTTCCGGGATGTGTACGGTTCTGAGTCTCTTTGCAAACCTTTACTTAAAATATTTACGTTCTCTATTGATTGTTCTTGTTCTTTTCCCGCTGTTTTGAAGAAGTCATTTATTATTCTTCTCCATAAAAATGGCTCAAAGTCTGATGTAAGAAACTACAGGGGTATTTCCAAATTGTCCGCAATTACTAGGACATTTAAAAAAATAGGAACAACTCAACTGCAATACTTATTATTTGTATTATCTATTATTTCACCTTTCCAGCATGGTTTTGTATAATGTAGGACTACTACCACTAACATTCTTGAATTTACTTCACTTCTGATCAAAGGAATTCAGAATAAAATGTAAACTGATGTCGTTTATATAGACTTCAGTAAGGCCTTTGATTCAGTTGAAAATTGTCTCCTGGTTCATAAACTAAACCTTGCCTTGCCTACTCATTTGCTAGCGTATTATTTCTAGAAACATTTTAACGTTCGTTCAGTTTGGTCTTGGCTATAATGTGTTGATGTCTCTGCTCAGCTAGCAGAGACATATACCTTGAAGCAGGAAAAGCACATTTGCCGAAAGAAGCTTAGCGAAGACACAAGCCAAATGTTATAATCCTAAAGGCAGATATTGAACGTCAAAGCTCTACGCATTCCAAATATTTTATTTTTATTCCCTGAACCCATTGAAAATTGGTAAAAAGCGTATAAGGGTTTTGTGAAATGTATGTAACACGCTGAAGGAAACATCTTCGACCTCATAAGGTACATATATCCTTGATCAGATCAACACCCGTCTGTCCGTCCGTCTTTATGAGCACGCGTATCTCGGAGACTATAAGAGCTAGAGACTTCAAATTTGGAATAGAGGTATTCGTATGCCCGGCGCAGATGAAGTTAGCTTTATTTTTCGATGGCAATAAATATTTGCAGACCTGCTCACATTTGGGTGTAAGACTTTTTAATAAGAAATTTGCAAAATAAATTATAATATATTTAACAGCTGGGCTTAGGCATCAATGCATTCTTACTTGCTACATTCAAATTTATTACAATATAAATCATAATGCTTTTAGGTATTGCTTTGACCAATGTTCTTGTCGAAATTCCACAACTTCTGCTTGTATAAAGAAGATCAACTTGGTTTTATCATTTAAATATATAATTATTAGACCAAAAAAACAATTCAAAATAGGTATTTCAATGTAGAAAAAGCAATAATTTATTTGATAATGATTATTCAGTTTATTAAGTGATTATTAAGTGATGCAGATAATGATTTTGTCTTTAGATTCCCTCAGATTCACACATGAATTAATGTGTTTCATACATATAGAACTGTCAGAACAATAAGTTTATCTATGAATAGAATAGAAACCAACATAAAATATTCAATTTTTTCGTTTGTCCGATGTCAGTTTTTTTTTCAACATGGGAAATTTGCATTTGTTTCAATTGATTGAATGCCTCTCAGCTGTCGTTTAAAACTTATCCAGGGGCATCTATCTAATGATAAGGGTTGGCCACAGGAAACACTCGTTGATCATTTCCTAAAACAGCATCCGTTCTGGTATTTTTCTCACATCTTTCGAGTTTCCGTTGATGCATTGAATTGGCTGTAGAAACATATATATATATATATATTTAAAGACTTTGTTGTTGTCGTGGTCGCTGCGGCCGTTGTTGCTATTGTAACGTTATGGTCAAAAACAAGCTATTAAAAAAAATTGTCCGCACATTTCGCAATTCTCGCATTTCCGTCACATCGCTCGTTTCTCGGCCAGCGGAAACGCAACGTCCAAAATCGTAGCCAAATCGATAATCAAAGTGTATCAAAACTGCGGGCCACCAATTTTGGGGCCCTGTTGGCTCTGGTTAATTGGCAGGCCCAAAAGGCGGACGCCAGGCGCATTCCAATTGCCAATGTCGTCTTCTATGGGTAGTACGATCGGTAACGTTTTCGCTTTGTGAATGAAACTCAAAACTAGCACTACAGTTCCACCTCACTACTCCTCAGCGCTTCGCTGCACCATACATACCTAAAAGAGAGCCACACCCGTTGACGAGGGACGCCCACGCCCATTGCCAAAAACGTTGCTGCCATCAGCTATTCCATTCAATAGACGTATTCGTGGCGCTATTTTTAATACATTAATCAATTGGCAATCACGTTCCACAAGCACACAGCAATACCAACTACAAAAACAACAACAACAACAATCATAAGTATATTCGACACGAATTGGATTAATGGCAACTCCCCTCTGCGCCTGGCAGCCGCTCCTCAATGCTTCAAGTGCTTCTAACATTTCAATCGCCTTGGCTCATGTTCACTTCCTTCCGCTTCCGCTTTGGTTTTTTTATCTTTCTTTTTTTATGATCCACACTCGACGCTTTATCTGTTTCAAGTGCAGCCAACTTCTAGTTGTTGGCGTTGCAGCCTCTCATCTTGTGGCAGCTGTGACAATGCTGCCGCCTCCGTGTCGCATATTAAAAATATTCTCAATGAGTTTGGCATGTGTCACAATATCCAAGAGCATTTCGTAATATGCAATAAATATATTCAATATTTTATTTAAAAAAAATGTTAAATAATTATATACATTCAAATCTTGAACTGAAATTTGCATTATTTACAGTCCAGATTACAAAAAAAAAACTTTAAAATTATGAAATTTGACAAGCTGAAAATTACAAAAATTAATTGAAACAAAATAAATACTAAAATAATAAAGTGAATTACAATATTGGATATTCAATTGTTGAATAAAAAGAAAAAATAAACAAGTTCAAGATGACGATTCAATGAAAAAATAAAACTTATTCATTGTCCTGTTGTCGAATTTAGAGGATATTTGTACTCCAGCTCAAAACATTTTACTTATTCCACCAACAAATTTAGAACAAATCATATGCAATATGCTATTTTATTCGCCGAAAATATGGTAAGGCAAACTGAATTTATCCACCCATTGGGCTATTCTGAGAAAAGAATTAAAATCATTATTGTAGTGCCCTCAATTAGTGCAGAGTAGCATTAACCGATCACCAGTTTTATGGCCAATAGTCTATAGCATAGGCGACCGGCTACGTTCCGTGGTCAGTCGCCAGCTGCCAATGCGACGACAACGCTTCGTATTTGGTTTGAATATTGTTTTCATCTTGCTTCTTTTTTTTTTTGCTAATTTATGCCACGTCGCAGCTAATTAATTTCTGTTAGCCAGCCCAAGACATGGGGGCAGCATTGGCAAATCTACAACAGCAGCAAAAGCAACAGCAATAGCAATAGCAGCAGCAACAAACAAGAAAGTCTCACGGCTCGTGCATGGAATAAGCAATGGGTGTCGATTGTTGTTATTGTTGTTGTCTTCGGATTTTCATTAGAAATGTTTGCGCGTTTTTCAGTCGGTGCGTCGCCATTTTTGCCTTGGCTAAGCCAAACTCGCGCTTTGATGTGCCAATAGCAACAGCAACAACAACAGCAACAACCAACCAACAACACCAGCAATAATATTGTTGCCTTAACAAGCGTCTAATTGTGTAACTGCAAAAGCAACATTAATAAATTCAAAGGCGTTCGTCGTTTGCCATTTCCATTTTCAATGTTAATCGTCGAATGCAAAATGCCAAATGTAAATTTAAAATGCAATATGCTTAATGCACCCACGAGAGCAACTATTGATACCAGAGACACGGATAGCGGCTTGTAGGGGTGATAGGGGACCTAAATGTGCCTCTGCCTCTGTCTCTGTCTCTACCCATTTCCATTTTCATTTTCGTTTTCATTCCCATTGAAAGACGTTTCCTGCCTTACGCGCTCCCATTTCCCCATGCCCCTTTCCTTCCCTCCCTCCCTCTCTCTCTCTTTCTCTCTCTATCAGCATATTAGTTCAGCAGCAACATTGGAGACATTTGCATTTACCAACATACTCTTATACCATTTACAGAGGGAGAGCATTGAGCTTTTGCCACATATTGTGTAAGGCCATATAGAAGACATCTGGAAGGGTATATTTGATTCGGTGTGCCCCCGATAGTTTTGTTCTTACTAGATTTTTAAAGTAGTAGCCTTTACAGGTGCCCGTTTGGCTATGAACTGAGTAGACTTACAAAAGAGATGCAAGATGTGATAGGGACCCTTAAGTCACCATAATAGAAATACTTTAGATATTATACACATTATATATGCACGAAAATTTTATGGAAAAAAAGCTCTTGTAAGAATAATAAAAATCATTAATATCGAACCAATATATATCGTATAGCTTTGAGAGGAACAATCGGGTAGCTTTTGTACTTATAGTAAAAGGGTATGTAATCTGTAGAAGACATACACTCACATAGAAACATATATGTGCAGTTGCAATCGTTTGTTTGAATGTTCCATATATTTCAAACAAAATACATTAATTTCAATGGAATACAATTAAACACGTTCCATCCGAGTTGGGCATTTTAACGCTGCACGCCATAAATATCGAGTGAAAGATTCAATTTTCAGCCTTCAGGGTCGCTCTCCCTCTCGCTCCCTCTCTCTCTCCCTCTCTCTCTCTCTCTCTCTCTCTCTCTCTCCTGTTTCCCGCTGAGTGCCTTGGCAAGAAATCAATGGGAAGCCCTCAATTCACACTATGAAAATACCGAGCAATTAAAATTAGGTTGAAACAAGTGAATAAATTTATAAAACTTTTTATTGTTGCACACTTATAGCACTTAAGTTATAAACATTTTCCATTTTTCCATTTTTCTCTTTTTTTTTTATTTATTGTACTTCTTGTTTGAATTTTACAATATTTATGTTTCGATTTGTCGGTTGTTGTTGTTGTTATTAGTTGAATTTTTATTTTATTGTGCCAAAGCCAAATTCGAATGCGATTTAATAATTATAAAATATTAAATATTTATAATCCTAAATGAATATTTTCGCATTTCGATAAGAACAAATACAAAAGAAAGTTCTTTATAGTTAATATACGTTTAATATGTTCGCATATACTCCTATATATTTATAAATATATATATATATATAATCGTATATATGTATGAGTATGTGTGGATGTGGGCGTGGGTTATGGATGAACGATAATATGTATGATATACATTATGCACGACTATATATTAACCATATAGTAGCTGATATGCTGCCGATATTGCTTGGTTCTGTTCCACTCGTCACGTTCGCTCGCCTTAATATTTACATTAAGTAGAAATTTGTTAATCATATTATAATGCATTCATAGTTTGTAACTCTGTTCGATCTCTTTCACTCTCGCTCGCTCTCTCTCTCTCTTTCACACTCTTGCACTAAAAAACAAACAAAAAAAAAAAAAAACAAAGAACGACTTTTATTTATTTACAAAACGATTTGCCAATTTCGCATTTAGAATTCAATAAACGTTCATTGCGGCAAACAGTTTGGCTACAAATTTAATTTAAATTTAGGCACTGACAAAAATTTTCCATTGAAATGATTTTTATAAATTCGTGATTTGGTATTCAAATACAAATAAATTGATAAGGCTTTTATTGAATTATTGAGTAGTTTGTCGAAAGTCAAAGTTCGGTGATTTTGGCCAAACTATTTGCCAGCTTTGAACGTAAGAAGCGCAATTTAAATAATTATTTATTAATTATAGTAATTAATTGCTGTGCCTTTGCATTACAAACAAGTCAACATAACATTTAAATTAAATATTAGGCAATAATATATACTCGTACGCGTATTTAATATATTTCTTCAGTTTTGCAAGTTTGCGAGCTCCTTTCAGTTTTCTTTTTGTGTAAAGATGCTGATGCTGTTCTTATTGTTGTTTCTGTTTTTGTTGTTGTTGCTGTTGTTGTTGTTGTTGCTGCTGCTGCTGCTCCTGCTGCTGCTGCTCTTATGCCTTGTATAAGTGGTACCAGACGTAAATGTACACTTAGGTTGTTAACAAAAAATGCATTTGCTGCTGGCCAGAACTTGAGCTTCAGCCCTTCGAGCCGGCCAGAAGTCCAACTCCGCCTCCGATACCGATTCCATTGTTCTCCTCGATGTACACGTTGCCCGGTTGCAGCGTTTTTAGAATGCGTCGCTCCTGATGCTTGGCATGCTTCTCCACTAGTGACATGGAGCAAAAGAGACAGACAGAGAAAGAGGGAGAGAGAGAGAGAGAGACATAAATATGAGTAAAATTTTGAGCTGTAGGCCACAAGCATGGCTGTCAAAACTGAGTGACAGCCGTAGGCCCCCATTGAGTCGGTATTAATATTCTGTGCTGGCGCGTTCTCATTTGCATTTGCCATGGAATCAATTGCGATCGCATTGGATGGGCCCATTAAACGGCTATTGTCGCCGCCATGAGGCCGCCGCCCACTGGCTCAATGGCCAATTTAAATGCCAATTCGCAAACGCCTTGGACATAAAGGAGCAAACACACAACAAAAATAACACACACACACACACACACACATACAATTGAAAAAATGAAATTCTTTCGATTGTGGAATGCAACCCCGCCGCGTGTTTGCAACGCCCAGCTCAGACACAGTCGCAGTTCGAGTCACAGTCCCCGTTACAGCCCAGTCCCCTGCCAGGCGTATCACATTGGACGGGTGGACGATCTCAAGTGGTTTGACCTTTGACACACTTACCAGGCAGCAGCACATGTTGTGGCTGAAAGATGCCCGACTGCGCAGACGCCGATGCCGCCGCCGCCGTCATGGCCGAGGCGGGCAGACCACGCAACGCATCCGCATTGCCTATGAAGAAGGTGCCACCATCCAGACTCTGCACCTCGGCCAGCTTGGCCATCAGTTTTGTGGACAACTCTTCTACATCTGCAAAAATAAAAGAGAAAGAAAAGATGAAATTAAGAAAATGTTTACATTTGTCAAAACCATTAACAACATCTGGAATTTTGGTTAGAAATACTTAGTTGGTATTAGCAGTTGATCGTAAGTTTTTCATAAAGAACAGCTACTACTACTTGCTCATTCCACTATATTTTAATACGCGTATAAAGATATATACATATACATAAAGTGCTTCAGATCGAAGATCGTTGCCAGCATTTAATATTAAAGGGGAATTTCAAACTTTCTCAAAACTTAGGCAGATAATCAAGTTAAAAAGGAGCGAAACTTTTAACTTTTAACTTTTAATTTAACAGCAATCGATAGCAGAGAAAACCATCTTTCCATTTGTGTGCTGAAGGTCAAAATTGTCTCGGTTCCCGTCTACTTAAGTACGTACATATTGTATACGTATGTATGTACGCCGTATAAACAAGTAATTTTCGCAAGCTCTATGAAATACTGTAAAGGCCTTACTAAACACAGCCATAAGTCTGTTAAAATATTTATTATATTTTTGTATTCGCGCTGTCAGATCAACAATTATTACTACCAGACATTGTTGATTGTCAGTGCCAGGAAATCGAAAGGGGGTCGTTCAGGGGCCTTTGGTGCGCATTTCCGACTTGTAAACAAGCGTTGTGGGCGTAAATGTTGGGCGTGGCCAAAATAGACAGCCAGCAGATAATTTATAATTTATTTTTAAACTGAAGTCAACAAAGAAACAAACCAAAAACAAAATCGACACACGTCGAGAAAACTGAAAAAAAAAAAAAATGAAAAAAAAATGTACTGAAGAAGAAGAAGAAGAAGCAGTAAGCAAAGAAAAAGATCAACATGAAAATTAAGTTCCGTTGCCCAACGGACACGATGTGGCTGGCTTTCGATTCTTTGCTCTTTATTATAAACAATCCCAGCAAAATTTCACACAAGAACAACAACAATGATGAAAACAATTTTGTGAAGAAAAACAGAATGAAAATACCAAATTGGAAACAAAAAATTAAAAAAAAGCAAAAACAATTTTCAAATTTGCGCAGTTCAATTATTTTCGAAATGTTCAATGCGCCACAGAGAATCTAAGTACATATGTATATATGAACATACCGATGAGTAGTCTCTATAGAGGTGGTGCGAGTATGAGTATGAGTACGGATAAGAGTACGGCTATGATCACGGGTCTGAGTACATGCCAGAGTACGCGTACATATGTACGTATATATCGTCAATTGTATACGTATATAGTATGTCAGTTTATTTGGAATATTGGGAATAGCGGCACAATTTCAATTTTCCATGGAAACGGTATGCCAAGAATATTCTAGCAAACTGATTAGTGAAAACAGCAAGTCCGGGGAAAAAAACAAAGAAGTACCACACGAGGGCGGAGGGGGGGCTGAATTTAAACAGATCATCTGATTCAAGTGATCTCAAAATGATTTTGTGTATTTCGATTTTGTACATACGTTCCTAATTTCTCCGAATGTTTAGCTTTTAGATTTTATGCATATTCAATATTTTATTTTAAAAAATAGATGCTAGTCGACGACGCCTGCTTCAATGTGTCACATCCGTCATAACAAAAATTAATTCCCTCTACAAGAGTATAGAAATCGGCTTACATTATCAAAGAATAAATCAATAAAAATTGAAATAAAAAAAACCTTTATTAAGATACTTATTTTTTTCCCTCTTATTATAATTTTCTGCTATTTTTCTTTGGTTCAAAGTGGACATTAATTTAAGGATCTTGTCTGAGTGTAATCGGAAGTAAGAAAAACCTATAGAAAAACACAGATATCTTCTTATGTTTAACTCTCGAAACGTTATATAAAAACTCTGTGAATCTCTTGCTCTACTCCATGTATTTCTTTCTCTTTCTCTTTTGTCTCTTTCTCTGTGTATATATCTCTCTACTCTTGCTCCATTGAATACTTCATATTATGTTTTCATAAATTGTAATTTTGTTTGCGGTGCCACGCGACTTGCCCTCGCTGGACTATACAGCCTCTGTCTTCGGTTCCAGCTCCTTCTTCATCTTCTCCATGTCCATGTGGATGGAGGAAGGCAGGAACGGCATTGTTATTTTTGGAAATGCCGTAAAAGTACAGGGAACGGAACACAGCACAGATCGACGAGTGTGCCTGCTGCAACATTTGTGCGAGTTGTGTGAATTTTTTTTTTTTATTTTTTTGTTATTCTGCATTTGCTTAGCTGGCGCATTGAGCAAATTTATTGCCTGCGATGCTGCAAGTTGAAGGAAACCATGAGCGCGTGCCAAGCAAAAATGGCAAATGTAAATGGAAAGGGTAGTGAACACGAAGGGGGAAAGGGGGAAGCTGATAAAAGGGGCGGAGGACCTGCATTGAAGTGGGGAGCAACAGACATGCAATTGTCAAGAGTGCGCTTGAATGCGCCCAGTCACACCTTTCCTTGCAACAACAACTTCCTGTACTCGACTCGACAGCTGGTCCAATATTTAATCATCATCATCATCATCATCATCAACAGGAGACGAAGACCCACAACTTGATCGAATTCAATGACTATTTTTAGACAGCAAACGGGAAGCGGAGCACTGCGCCAACAAGAAGTGTTTTTTTTTTTTTTGTTAAGCATTTATCCAAGTGCAACGTTCGGCATTCGATTGCTGCTCGATTTCCCATACGGTTGACACTCTTTGCAGGCTGCCGGAGGCCACACAAAAAGGCGTTGCATGAAGAAGGCGTCGCATGAAGAAGGCGTCGCATGAAGAAGGCGTCGCAGTCGCTGCTTGGCATTTCCTGCCCTTCGTTTGTTTTATAGCACTTGGCTGCCGCTGTGACATGATTTCGGAATTTTATTACATGCCCGCGGAAGTGATTCGTCTCTGCGGTCTACAAACATCCGCTTGTCCTTGAGCTAGACACGCCACGCACACGCAACATTTGTGGCGTGTTGCGTTTACTCTTCCGTTGCACGTGTCTTTTACCTGGACATGCATTTGTTGTTGTGTATTTCCGGTTTTGGTCTGCCAATTGATTGTATAGCCCGGGTATCTCTCTGGGATATTTACACGTCTTTGTGGGATCGTTAGCAAGTGCTGATGTTTTGTTTTTGTTCATTTTTTATTTACGATTTTTGGTTTATTTATTTTTTTTTACTCGTCTGTCTCGGTTGCTGTATTTTCATTTCGCTGGCGGCTTCATAAATTTTCCACGCTGGACATGAATGCACTTTCTGCTGGGCGCTGCGTGGGCCGACGCCAACGCCAACGTCAACGTTAACGTCGACGTCGACACGCGCTGAATTATGATTACAAGAGGCGAAGGAAAACAACACAACATGGAACCCATCAAAGAAAAGCATACATTATTTTCGTTGCCCCCAAACACGCACCCGTGGGTGGGTAGGCGGGAAAAGCGTGGAAAATTCACGATGTTTACCAATGTTCCTGTTATTCTTTGGCCTTTAGTTATTGCCTGTTGCGCATCAAATACCATGTGGCATCGAAATTGCTATGAGAATATTTCTTACAACTAGACCAATACACGTTTAAGTATCGGAGGCTATCGGAGTACTTACTGCATTTAAGTTTTAACTTTTGAATTGAGACCCTTTTAACTATTAACTTTAACAACATGCGCCGAGTATTAAAATATCTGTATTTTTTCGAGAATATAAGAATATATAAGAAGATATATTATTGAATGTGAGTCTTATGCATAATTTTATCTAACTTTTACATAATTTTATCTAAAGCAATATACTAAAAGCTCATGCTCAGTTTGATTATCAATATCAGAAATGTGATTGAAGTTAATATACCACTTGATAAAGCAGCTGGCCTATAAAACTTGAAAGCAGTAAATCATATCAAGCAAATGTAAACATATATATAAATAGATAGGTATACATAATTACTTTGATTTATTTCTTCCTTCTTGGCATAATTAAGCAGCATTTGTGACTGACAGCACTAAGCAGACAATACATAATCGTGGCACAAAAGTGAGAATGAGAAATGCGTGGTGTGTGCCACATTTGTTGCACGTGCAATGCTGCAAAATATCTATATCATATGTATATAAATGACGATAATTTATGACGTCTTTCGAATGGAAGCAAATATGTTTGTCAAGGCCATCGAAAGCAGCATCTCTTCAAATTCGCAAAGAGCAACGTACAAATTTCCGAACAGACCCTCAATTAGAATCGAGATCAGTTTATACCCTTGTTTTTATAATTATGTCATGAAGCTGGTAATCCAATCTCCAACCCCAACCAGTATAGAACTAGAAACGATCGCTGGAAAGATGAGTACTTGTTTGAAGAACTGTTTTGTTTCCCAACTTATCCTAAGCAACTAGAAATGTGTGTGTTATAATTAATACTCAGAACAAAAAATATGAACATCGAACTTTATTTATTGTAGTTTTTTTTTTTTGAAACTATGTAATAAATTTGTGGTAAATTTGAGATGACGGCAACTTGAGTACGGTCTGGAAAAGTATGTTATTTTTGGCGTATTTAATTTGAAACTTTTTGTGTGTGGGATAAAAATCAGATTTCATCCTCATTAACTTTCCTTAAGCATATTGCTTGTATCAAATTTGTTTGTAAATACGATATCCTCCATGCCAGCTGGCTATATGCGGTTCTTAGGCGCTGTGCTTCACTGGTAACCTGCCACCTGCTCGTATATCTATCAATCTATCTGAAATTTGTTACCCTTCATGTTCGGTTGCGGTTTGTGGTCATGTGGAACGCATGTTTGCGGTCAGCTTCAACACGAACATGCCAAAAACGAAATAAATTAAAAATGCTAATGCAATAACAACAAAACTTTCAAGCTGGCTACAAATATTAATAAGCATAACAAAAGTGTTTATTGTTGTTGTTGTTGAAAATGTATGCAAAACGTGTCGCTGGCGATGTTGTCAACAAGGCAACATCACGGACGGACGCACATGCGCCAAATATTTGGACGTTTCGTTCTACTTTGAGGCTGGCGCGCAAACGCTGTTCTTTTGGAGGGCGGCAGAGCTGCTCATTAATATGCGGCTCAGCTGCTCAGCTGCTCAGCTTGCTGCAACTTTAGCTTCCAAATCTTGCAGCTCGCAGCTCGCAGCTCGTGCTGCAATTCGCTGGAAATCTGCAAAAAGGGACGCGCGTCTTTTGCATTGCATTTTGTGGCTACATTGTTAACGAGATGCCGCGATGGCGATTGTCGGGCAACTCCCATATATCAAAGTGTCGTGTTTGGTGCCCTGACGCCTTATAAATATGTAAGGGTTTAGTGCAGCGGCTGGTTGTTGTTGTTTGTTGTTGCTGTTGTTGTTGCTGTTCCCCATCAGCTTTCTACTAGAAATCAAATAAAACGCAACCAACACACACGACGGGCATGCTAAGCAGCTCCGGGTGGAGGTGCATGCCACTGCATGCCACGATCACAGTGCCGCCGGGTTTCGGCTGGGAATGGAATCGTAAAACACGGCCACTCATTTATCCACTGGACTCGCTGGTAACCTTTGGCAATGCTACGCGTTGCGCACATAAAAACAACATTATTTTGAGTGCCTCTCGCGGAGGCACGTCCAAGTCCAAGGCGTGTGAAAGTCACAGCAAAGGCCACAAACAAATTACCCTAAACGAGGCATCTACGAACTGTGGAAAATTTGCTTCTAAGTTCACTTCAAAACGTTGTCCAAAATTTAAATAAGATTTTTTTTTTTAATTATTGGAGAAAGTTAGAAAGTCACCTTAAAAATAGATATAATAAATTCATTAAACGAATGCAGTGGAACATTGGGACGAAGCAGGCGCGTTGGGCAATGGAGTAGCTCATTTCACGCTGTTCACGCTGGGTTTTGAAAACAGTTTGAATAGCAACTGGAGCTGGTTCACAAGACATTATTTCAATCTGCTATGCCTTAACGATCTTACGGCATCTTTTAATGAGTGGTACTCAAAACTCACCTTGATCCAAACGGCGCTCCATGCGGCGCCACTGGCGCATATGATGGATGAGTATGCAGGCGGCCACCGAGAAGAAGAGCAGGCAGGCGAGCACTGCGATAAAGAGGGCGCATGTCTGCCAGTCGAGAGACAGGGCAGCGGCTGCCTCTTCATGCAACTGCTGCAGCTGCTCGTGGCTCAAGTGCTGCAGCGGCGTTGCCTGATCGAAATGCTCATATTCCGATGACTTTCGGCGCTGCAAAAAAAAAAGTACACACAATATCGACATGGATTATTGAGAGGCGGAGGCAAGGCAGCCAGCAGACTTCATACCTCTTTCCAGTTTGGCTCCGTTTTGGCCAGCACCACCCAATCGATTTTCAGGTCGTAGATGGAGCCGCAAACGGTATCGATGTGCAGCTGGCAGGGGCGCAGTGGAATCATCTCGCCCTGGCAGCTGGTGCATGGCGTACACTTGTCCTGCACCTGATCCCACCAATGCTGCGGTGCACACGGTGAACTGGGCAACACAAAGGCGCTGACGCTACCGCTACTCAAGGCAGTGGCAGAGGCAGCGGCAGCGGTTGCAGTTGATGCTGTGGTTGCAGCATTTGACGTGGTTGCGATGGTTGCGGTGGCCACAGCGCACAAGGAACATGTTGTGGTTAGGAGCAGCAGCGTCAAATAGGCGCCAGTTTTATTTAAATATGGATAGCTATTTCTTCTAGTTACTGTTGTTCTTCTTGCTGCTGCTCCTCCTGCTGCTGCTGCTGTTGTTGTTGTTGTTGTTGTGCTGCCGCTGGTGCTCTGCTGGCTGCGCCGCCTTCGTCGGCGTTTATGAAATTTCGAGCTGATGTTTCTTTCTAATCTTGTTGTTGCCTTTGTTGTTGTTGTTGTTGCTGTTGTTGTTGCTGCTGTTGCTGCTGTTGTTGCTGCTGTTGTTGTGCGCATTATGCTTAGTGTTAAGTTGTTTTTGTTGTTACAATTACCGCTACTCGTTGTTAATTTCGTTGCTATTGTTGTTGCTGTTGTTGCTGCCGCTGATCTGCCGGCTGCGCTGCCTTGCAGTATTATTTGTTGCATCTCTGAAAAGAACAAAAGTATGAGGAAAAATTATGAAAAATACTATTTTTCTGTCTTGAAATAAATAAACTATATATATATATATATATTTATATATATCGTAAAACTTACAATAAAAAACTTCAACTTTTAACGGTTTGTATGGCAAATGACCTGGAGTCGCTCTCAACACTGCCTTAATAAGCTCTACACAAAAAATACATATATAAATTACGAAAGAAGATAATGTTCATATGGAGAGCAAATACAAATGTCACATGGAGTTTGCTTGCCTTAAATCTGTTGTTAATCGTCCGTGGAAAAAGCTAAGGAATAAATGCGAAAACATTATTCGAAAGAAGTGAGGCGAATTTGTGATTGATAAACAGAAAATATGTTCTCCGCAACAGAAGGGAAATGCTATCAACATCTGCCAGAATAACTCTTTCAGACAAAATTGGAAGCAGCATCAAAAATTTGAAACCCTGGCTTTGAAAATAATCTTGATGATTCTGGTTACCGCTGGAAAAATTGTGAATTTTTGGCTCATTGTGACTTGGTCTGAGTTTCTACTGTGGAATAGCCAAATACCTTTCAATTTGGCATTTGGCTTCTTGTATATATAAATATATAGAATATAGCTTATGGTTTTAATTAACTTATATTCACACGATTTTTCAGATGGGAAAATATAAATATATTCTTCTAGGCGTTATCGGCAGTTTTTCACTTGCAGTTTTCCCAGGCGCGCTTTTTTCGCACACTCATCAAGGCAATCACAGCGGTATATTGTAGCTGTGTCTTGTTTTGTTTTCCTTTTAATGTATACAGTATTTTTCTTTTATTGATATAGAGTTGCAAACTAATGGAAAATTGCAAGAAAACAGCGGGACACCAGCTACTGTACCGCTCCGTTCCGCTGTACCGCACTGCATAATCGCCCATTAAAAACGCGCGCAAAGGCAAACTATTAAAACGGCCGGCGGCCAATGATGATAATGCGACGCCATCATCATCATCATAATGATGATGATCAACACAGCCATCATCATAAATGCGTACAGTTTGCAATCAACTTTAATGTCAACGGGGTGCTTAGGCGTTTCGCTAATCCAATCCTATGACCACTCCCGCAACCCCCCCCTCCCAACACACACACACACACACTATCTGCCTACCACCCGGCTATGGTTCGGTTCATTGCTCAGCTGCTGTCCGCTCTCTGCTGGAGTTAGCCAGTGTCTCCGATTCCTTTGCATCAGCAACAACGGCAACAATAACAACAACGAAACTATTATAAATGGCATACAATTATTATTTATGCAGCTGCTGTCAATCAATGGAGTAAGAGAGTGTGAGGGAGAGAGAGAGAGAGAGAGAGAGAGAGAGAGAGAGAGAGAGGGGGAAGCAAAGGCGCAACAGTAACTGTGATGGTTCCACATCCACTCAGCCAGTGTCTTCACTTCCGTTGCACCAGCGAATATTGACTGCAACCAGAACAAGCAGCCATCGAATCAAAGAACCAACTCTTTTGTCCACTTTTACAGACGAGTTTCATTGGGTGGATTAGAAATACCCATTTTTAAGCTAAGAACTGGGTTCAGGGTCGACTACCACATTCTTACTTGTTTATCTATTTATGTATTCCATGTTGAACAAAACAGTACAAAATTTTATAAAATGGATTTAAAAAATAAGAATTTAATGTTGTAATTCAAATCAAATCAAACTTAAGCTGAATAATTAAATTAAAATTTAAAATATAAGAAAAATTATATTACAATGTTAATGTATGTTCTACATACTAATCTCCCAGCTTGAAGAGAAGACCCCAGCCCAAATAAATAATATGAAAAATTAAATGACAAATTCGTTAACAATATAAAATTGTCTAACTGATATTACATTTTAATACAACTTGTCTTCAAGTCTACCAGTTTGCCTTATATAGAAATGGATGAGAAAATGTGCATGTCTGCAACAAATATAAAAAATAAACCCAAAAATATACTTTCTATTTTATTTCACCCAATATTCAATTGTGAATATACTCAAATACACTAACAACTCATTGCAGTCATTTGTACCTAACTTTGCGAGGATTCTAATAAATTGTAATCTGATTGAATATTGAATTACGAGAATGGAGTTCATGAAAGACAACAATCTTTGCTGGCCTATAAATATTGTTTGCTGGCAAAAGAGAAAGTCAAATCAAAATAAAAACTGTTATAAACTGAACTGATCGCACTTATTATTGAGTGCGTGGAAAGTGGGGATAGAAAAGTGCGTATCTTCATTAGCTGTACTATATACATATATGCACGTGTATATGTGTATGTATATATATTTGTGTGTGTGTGTGTGTGTGTATGTACTTAGCAGTAATGACGAATAGAGCACATGTCACATAGAGCAATGACAGCAGCAAACGAATACAAATGGAAGCAGCAAACAGGAAGAAGATATATTTAATTAAAATCAACCATTACTCGTTTGGCCACCGGCACCGTAAACCGACGAACTGAGTTCAATGAGTGGTCATAAAAGGGTTGGGGGCGGGGCGTGGGGCGTGGGGCATGGGGCATGAGTACGGGGCACAGGAAAGGCGAAGAGCACTAAAGCACGGTAGCGCAATGGCTCATAAGGGGGCACATATGTATACATATATATATATATATATATATATATATATATATATATATATGTATATACACACACATAAGTACATATAAGTATATATGGATATTAATATACTTTGATGCCGAAGGTCTCGTGGTATATTGGTTTTGTGCAATGTCCGTCATGCTGCCTGTCCGCCTGTCCGTCCGTATAAACGCAACTTTTTTCGACACCCTTAAAGACTTGTAAATTGAAAGCTATACTGGTCTGTGTTCGGGACAGACAATGTGTAACAATTGGAGTGTCCTCTAGGAGGCTAGGACATCGATAAAATCGATATTCACAAATCGATAAGGCCATATATCTCCGGCATATGCCACGCCTACCCCCGCAGCCCCAAGGCTCCCACAGTTTTTGAGTTAAGGCCATCAAATTTGGTAGTTATGTTACTGGTAACCTTGAAAACCGATAACAACTATTTATTCCTAGTAACACCCTTTAAAAATCCCCCAAAAACGACAAAAGCCCCCAAAATGCACAATATTTTCTTGGCTACATTCGCTCTGTTCGTTGCTACCTGCTATCAGCTGATATTACTTATGGTATCAAAGTATTTCGCAGTCGGTTACGCCTTACGCGACTGCAACGTTCTCTCTTGCTTATAATGGATGCCACTTAAAATCGATGCTTGTCTGAAGACAAGTCCAAATTGACTAAGTGAAATCAATCAATGGATAATTAAAAACAGAAAAACAGAGAAACCAAATGCGACAAGCTGATCAAAGTGTGGTGGTACAATGGATGTGGGGCCAGGGGATTGGGGGAAGACGGTGGGGATTATTAGCTAGTCAGTTCGGTTAACAATTGCTTGTGTTTGAGTTCGATTACTTTAGCAAGCTTTGTGATCCGTTCAGCAATTTTAATATCTAATGAAATTCAAATCGGAAATGCCCCATAAGGCATTGACCATTTCCTCCACCCACCTATGTAAATATATATGTATATATATATATATATGTGTGTATGTGTGTGTCTGTATGTCTGCCACCTGTTTTCCACTTGACTATTAAAAGCGCATTTCGACGCAAATTGAATTATTAAAATTTGTATTTGATTTCTGTTTATTGCACCTTGTCGTTCCGGTGTTGCTCGCACTATCTCAACAATATATATATATATACATATAAATCTATATATATTTACACATACATTACATACATACACACTTCGAATAAATGGCCAGCAATGAATCGTTGGGATATTCGCTTTGATCTTTGGCCAAGTTAACAAATGCGCCAATTTGCGTCGCTTTTTATTATTTATTGGCCCAATGCCATCTATCTGTCAGTTGCTCAATTAGACAGTAGTTCCATCAGTCATTTAGTCTACAGTCCTCAAACATGGCAACAACAATAATTAACAGAACACGCCAACATAAATATTATTAACCATTATGGCTGTATATCTCTGCATTCAATAAATTCCAATCAACAGTGGGCCTAACACGATGTTATATGTTGTTATATATATATATATATATAATGTTTATCTAGTCAAACATTGTAGGAGCATAAAACCTTTTTTCTCTAAGAGATTGTACTACTTGTTATATTTTCTATAAAATGTGGAATTCTCCCGATCCAAGGAAATTTTTTACTTTCACTTGCAACTTGATTAATGAGACAACGATAATGACACGTTTCTAATTGCAGCTTACATATATGTATATATAAATACTGTTTAATTACCAAAAGTGGTCGATATTCTTCTTCGCTCATATTTTGAACTGGTAGTTTTTCTTGAGATTGTATTCAAACTGAGTGGACTAAGATTGTGCCACTTGAGTAGTGAAGTATTCCAATTTAGATTTCCAATACCCCTGACCTGGCATGGTTTGCCTTTCTGTTAGATAGTTGCTACACATTCGGCTGCTCCTGATCTTGGCCAGCAGCAGCTGCTGACAGTTAAGGAAAGTCAACTCGATTAGTTGGAGATGAAAAGCGCAGACAACAAAAACAACAAGAAAACCAGCAAGAAAATCAAGTGTAACTTATTTTTAGTGCACTGCCAGATCTACTTAAACTTATGCATGCGAACATATATATATATATATATATATATATATATTTTAAAATATTTATATATTTAAATATATATATATATATATATATATATATATATGGCACCCGAGATTTTCCAAGTAGTCCACGACACATGCCAACGACAGAGAATGGAGGCCAAAGACTGGCTGGTGTAGCAACTGCAGAGACATTGAGGCAGCAACACCAACACCAACACCAACGACAACAGCTGCCTTGGCAGTCGCACGTTGCTCGCCAAGAGATTATTATGTCAGAGGCATACATATGTATATATAAGATACATTTTGGTGCAACTGACGGAGGCGTGCAGCGCCCTGTCTTTTGACGCTGTCGCCGTTGTTATCGCCGTTGTCTGACAACTGACAGCGACAGCAATTTAAATCGTGTTGCATTTGCAGCTCGGTGATAATTGAAACTGAACCAACCGCTCGAGAGGCGTCCAAGACGCCACACTCGAATAGTCCACAAAATTGGGTCAGTCGACAAGTTGAGTTTTGCGAATTTTAACCAAATGAAATATGTAGCACACAAGTAGATATTATAGATTATTTGAACTACAGACATCATTTCTAATCTGTGCCCAATACAATTGAAATTCCCTCAAAATATCGACTATTTCTTCCTTATTACCTGGCTATAGGGTATGGCTTAGTCGAGCTATAGCATGCACACAATTTAGGTATATATGTATATAGATATATATACATATATATAGATATGTAAGGCAACCCTTCAGTATTTTGTATTTTTAAACCAACAGCAGGCGGCTGTCGCCAGAAATGTTTGCCAAAAAAATAATGAGAACAATTTGTTAGCTGCAATATGCACATGTACGTAAAGTACATATATATATATATGTATATATATGGAAATTTACTGCCAGCTACCAAAAACATAGGGGTTTTATATCTTTCAAATTACGTTAATTAATTATTATGTTATCTTTTTAAAATGACGTAATTTGCAGTGTATTTTGTCAAGTACGGCAAAGTGAATTCATTTGTGTATCTTATTTGTAACTGAGTCTTGTCAATGGTACAGGGCATCTCAAAGTTGAGCAAACTCCTGCTCGTTAGCAACTAATGTGTGTTAAAGTAATTGCGCAAGATGATTACCAAATTTTCCATAGTAATTCGAGTTTTCTATCTTGTGGCAACTTAAATTTATACAGCAATGCCAAGAATTTCTCCTTGCCGTTGACGTCCAGTTATAACAACAATAACAGCAACAGTAATAATACAAAAAAAAAAAACAAAAAAAAAAAGAATAACATCAAGAATAGCAGACAGCAGTCGCCAGAGACATTTATACAAATGTCAACTGAATGCTCACAGCGTATTTTTTATGATTGTTGTTGTTTATTAGTATTAGTTGTGGCTTTTGTTTTTTTTTGTTTTTTTTTTTTTTTTCTTCTTGTCTTTGTTGTGTATATTGAAAGCGCGACATACCATTAAAAACGTTTCCATGAGCAAACACAGCAACAATTTAATGAAACGCGCCATGAGCAGTGCCACCAGAAACAACAACAACAACAACAACAAACGCAATAACAACAACTGCAACAACAACAAAAACAACGCGGACTGATCAGCGTTTAGTGAAATTCATCAACAATTTAGTGAAATTGTTTAGAGCTTTTCAGTTAGTTGTCTGTATGATTTTGTTTTTTAAGTGTACCTCGGGAATTTTAGTGTGAAATGCAAAAATTAAACAAATTGATTAAGCTTCAAACCGACTGCTTGATACTCTGCTACCTCAGCAATAACAGATTAACACCTGTGGAAAGTGGTGCGACCTTTGAGTAGGGTTGTCAGGTTAGATCTACAATTGCAACGGACGGTAATCAAAACAAGTATATTTTTTTTAACCTTGAAGAAAGTTGACTTCGTAATACCCTACTCTGTACACAACTCAACCCACCATTAAATCATGCATCGATAATTTTTATGCGTTTTTTATAAATGTCTCCATACCAGTTCATACTTTTTGAAGAGGTGCAATATTTACCTTTCATAGGATATAAAATTAGAACAGGTTTCACACAGATATTGAAAATACTCGATGATAAAAATACATATTTTTTATATGCAATTAAGATATGCTTGCTAAACGGCATTGGAAAATCAAAAGCATTAAAATAAATTCTAGAAAAATAAAACAGTTTCCCAGACAAACTTTTAAGGAGATGGCACAAAAATTACAGTGGAATTCTTACAACTTTTACTTGCTTATCGTTAATAACAGCTAACTAAGATTCTCAATATAAACAATGAAAGCAACTTAAATATATTTTTGCTTCTACTGACAGATGTTTTTATTATTACTTTATTTTTTTCTTGAATCAACTATTTATTTTTTTAGCAGCTACTTTAACGCTACTCAAATTTATCTTAGGAATTTAAATGATTTGCAATATGCAAAGCATTTAAATAAAAATCCCCCAAGTGATTTGCAAGTCATTTATCAAAATTGTAGATTATTAAGAAAAAAATGTAAAGATTGTGTTTGTATGTGGCTAGTAATTGGAGTTACTCTAAACCATAGCTAATCTTAACTAATAATATATTATTTATTAACACAATAAATCGGTTTCAAAATGCTAATACAAAGAAAGAAATTGTGATGGAATCTTGTAGAGAAATCAGCCTTATATCGTGATATGATGATCATTTGATTTTTAAGCACATTTTCATTTGAACTACAGTTACGTATTGCTTTTTTAAATGACTTTACGCTTTATAGCTGTGCGGCAAATATCACACGATGACTTGCTGATCTCTGGCCTAAACAAACAAAAGATTTGAATATATTCGAACAGCAGAATCCAATATGTATCTTTTGAACATTACAGCGAAGTGAAAACATTTTTTTTCATCTGCTATATTGTTAATTGACTTTGAACGTTCTCGAATATAAAAAGTTTATTTGGCCGAAAAAATTAACGGCTCAAAAATACCCCAATTCTGACTGTTTTTAAAGTCCAACAGCAGAAAGAAATGCAGAAAAACGTATTTAGTATTTTAGCAAACTTTTCGTTTTGAGTTAATAAAATGTTGACTGTATACAACTTATTTAAAGCTCATACCTAGTATAATTAGTAATGATTTTATTGAAGCTCTAACTTCTGTCTTTCTCTCTAACTTTGTAATTAAAAATGATAATAATCGCGCTTTAGACAGCAACAATTTTAAGTTCTTACACTTTTCGTATTAATGGATCATCGATTGATATAATATTAAAATAAAGAATAAAAGTCTTCGATCTACTCAAATGTTTGGCTATATTTATCTGGTTTGCATATTTTGGCAAATGCCAAATGGCAGGCGATCGATTGGCGATGCTTTTGTTTGGCTTACGAATACAGTTTGATGCTCGCTGATGATGTAGATTCAAATACAAATGTAGATACAGATACGGATACGGATACGGATGCAGATTGGAGGGCAAGCAACTTATTTTTACACCGCACTGTAGCACTGTGGCAGACAGATTTTTGACATTTAGAAATTGGAGGGTCGTCGCTCATTATGTAAGCAATGGTAACAATGGAAGAGTTCAATGTGTTTTTGAATTTTTTCCATTTATTTATGGATAATGGGAACCAGTTGCAGGAGCAACAGAAGTAACAAGTGCCGACAACAGAGAAAATAACAAAACAAAACAGAATAGAATAGAACAGAACAGAAGAGAACACAACCGTACCGAACCGAACCGAACTCCCTAGCGACTGTAGGGTCTGGGTCTGCTGATGTTTTACCCTTTGGCATTTTCCTTCCGCTCCCGGGTTTTTATGGCATGTGTGCACGTTAATAGTACGAGTGTACGGCTAGCATATCCATTAGTTTTGTGCGTTTACGAGTCTACTCGTATTTGTGTTTGTCTTTGTGTTTGTGTTTGTATTTGGATTTGTATTCGTATTCCTATTCGTATTCGTATTCATATTCGTATTCGTATTCATATTCGTATTTGTATTCGTATTCGTACTGTGCCCCCTAATGTCAGTGCATCAGGGCAACAAGAACAGTTTGTCAGTTGTCGGATTGTGGGGGTTTCTGATTCAGATTCCGATTATGATTCTGATTCCGATTCTCATTTGTTTTTGTTTTTTGTATGTGTGTGTGTGTGCGTGTGTGTGTGTGTGTGTGTGTGTGTGTGTCTTTGTGTGTATGGCTTTTTTTTTGCGCGACTTTGGACGGCTGGCACAGAGGGCTGCCACTGTTTCTACACTCGATTTATATTTTTTATCATTTGATTTAATTTAATTCCATTCCATTTTGGCTGCAGACCCAGCCTCAGTCTTCAGCCCCAGTCCGAAGCCAGAGTCGCTGCTGCTGACCCCCCTGTGCCGCCTGAAAAAGCACACACACACACACACACACACACACTGAAAAGTACCGGGAACGAGACGATAGAGGTAGAGAGATGCAGACAGGGAAAGTAGGAAAGAGAGAGAGAGAGAGAGAGAGGAATGATCAGCATCATGATGATCGTCCAACGGCAACTGTCGTCGGGCTGCTTCCGAAACAGGGCATAACCATAACTGTTGCTTATGAGTTCGGTTGTGAAACACCCCCGCCCAACCCCTTGTTTTGTCCGTCTGTATATAGCAAAATATGAACATGATCTGCCGCCTGCCGCCATATATACCTTATATACCTTATCTGTACATATATACATAGATATTTAGTCGTACATAACTGTGTATTAAATAAATCACTCACTTTTTTCGTTATTTCTTTTTCGCTCGTTTGTTTGCGGTTTCTTGTTATTTTTTATTTTTTATTTTTTATTATATAAATATTTATATGCATATATTTTGTGTTGTTGAGGTTGATCTCTGCGTTGATTATTTATTTTTAATTATTTTGTATTTTTTAATTTGTTGCATGCATCTTTTATTTGGTGACTCTTCAATTTACGAGTTGATGTCGTTACACTCCGATCAATCGATCGATCGCTACATCAATCAATCATTAATCAATCAATTAGTCGCAATGCAAGCACAATTTATTAAACTTTTCGTTTGCATATCGTTAGCACTTTATTCTCTATGGATCGTGTTGAGTGCAATAACAATAAAATAAAAAAAAAAACATTCAGATACTCGCGAATCACTAATCAAACGTATAGAGAATATAATCCACAATATATGCAGAGCTAGATATTTGTACGTATGTGTGTGTATTTAGTCGTACTATATATGTATATATGCATCTAGGTAAGTATACAACCAGACATGGCAATGGCAATGTTTCGAGTGCCGTCGCGTTTTCCACATGTGATTATACAAAATATTGTAAAAAAAAAAAAAATTTTTAAAAAATTAAATACGTTTCTTTATGCTAGGTTTTTTTTTTTTTTTGTGTTCAGAACCACTTGGAACGAACGACGATCGCAGCGATAATCCGCACCTCGTCGCGTGCGTGGAGAGACTGAGGCATGCAACGCCAGCATTGCTGGTGCTTAAGCGACGGCGCACGCCAGTGTTGCCCAACCAGCATTTTTCCCGTTAGAAATCTAACTATATCCTCAAAGTGCAAATAGCTGAACTATATATAGCTTAGCAAAAATGTACAATTACGATTGGGCAAGCGATTCGTGTATCATCTTTTTGTTTTTCGCGTTTTTATTTAGGTTTTTAACTTTTGAAAAGCATTACAAATATGATACTTAACAATAACAATACTTGAATCCAACAATTTCGACAAGAATTAAAGCACAAACAAAGGCCCTACTCATCAGTGTTAAGTGATAAGCTACATTATTGATTTATTTTCCATATAAAGATATAATATTACCAAGTATTAAATATTAAGTAAGATAAAACTATATAAACAAAAAGTTTGTGTCTATGGCAACTCTAGCGAATGAGAGACTCATTGTAGATCGTGAGTAAAAAAACGAGAGAGAGAGAGAGAGAGAGAGAGAGAGAGAGAGAGAGAGAGAGAGAGAGAGAGAGAGAGAGAGCGGTTTACTGTTGGGGGTGGCTTGCCTATCACAATTTTACTGCGATGCCAGGCATTCACTGTTCGGTTCGCATTGGTTTCCTCATTCCTCTCTTAACCTAGGCGCTTACAAATATTTCGTGGTATTTAACTGGAGGGTTTCAGCAATATCCTGCCTAAAGATATGCACCACTTACTTTTATTTATTTTCGAAATATTCTGCTGGTATAACATTGTACGATTAATAATTCAATAATATATATTTATAATGTCCGATTCAGCATTATGCAATTTTGAAGAACAGCTACCACAATATCGGAATGCGGCTATAATCATCACTGGCAGCATACTTATGGGCTGGCACATATCGAATGATTACTGCTGAAATCCCTAAGAAAACGAGTCGTTGTTTTCCTTAAGATTTCGTGGCTGTATATCAGCTTTGCTTTATCTAATATTATAAATTGGAGCCACCCTAACCAATATGCTGGTTAACCGAGTCAAAATTCATCAGTTCCCCTTTCTCAATATATATATGTACTTCTATATTAAACAACTTAATGTGATTTTAATGTGGCATACGATTTTCAAATAATAATAACATACAACTGTGAAATAGAGTTGTACAAATATTTATTGATTTAGATGCAGATATGTAAATTGCTATGGTATAAAACTGTTAGTACTTGAGTTTCTATGGCTAGCGTCAATATTTTATCTGGTGGTGAATTGTTGCACAAATGGGTGTTGCAGCAGTTGTAGACGGACTGCAATTACTTGAGGTAGCCCTGGTCGATAGCATGCTTAAACATCTCGGCAATGCGCTGCTGCTTGGCGGGCTGCTCGAAGGGCGTAATGTTCCAGATATCGGTGAGCACAGCGTTCTCGACAATGGCATCCAGATCGGGCACCTCTTCGTCCTCGATGAGGGACATGGGCAGCGATTCGATGCCCATGCCGCAACCGAAGCGACCAAACTGCATCAGCTCGTCCTGCAGCGATTGCCAAGAAATTATCGACTCAGCATCGCCGCCCAGATCGCTGATGAGCGCCTGAGCGCTCTCTAAATAGGCGCGGAGCAGATCATCGTAGTGAGTCTCGCGCAGCTCCTGACTGGTGCAGGAGTAAACAAAGAAAGTGATATCCAGCGCAACGGATGCGCAACGGGCCAGCTGATAGTCAATGATGATGATCTCTTGCGGTACACCCGAATCGCTGTAACGCGTTAGGAAATTGGGTGTCCAGCAGTCACCATGCCCAAAGACACTCAGCTTGGAGCGTGTGGACACCAGATTGATCAGATCATCGAACAACTGCGGTTGCAAAAAATTGTTTGCCAGCGTCTCGTATTTGGTGTTGGGATACGTCTTGGCCACAGCATCGATGGCTACCTTCTGGGCGAGCACCAAAAAATCCTTATACCATTCGCGCGTGTGCTCCCCATAGTAGGTCTCCTCCAGAGTGCCAGCAGCCTTCTCAAAGTTGGCTGCATCCAACGCCCGAAACGCCAATGCCACGCCATGATATCGACCCATTGTACGCATCGTCAGCAGCGCGTCCTCCAGCGAGATGTAGCTCTGGCTAAAAGGGAAACATTTTTGGAGTAACTTTTTTTTATATTATATTATAAGGCTTAAAGAGATATTTTGAAATTAATAATATTGATCAGCTAGTAAAATATGACAACAACAAAAATCAAATAATAATGAAACAAATTCCTTATAATTTGTGGACAGCTGAAATCCATTCACTTACCGATTGGGCGAGCGATAGCCACGGAAGCCGACATCCTCGAGCACTATGAAATCATTGATGCCATCGCACAAGGACGCATAGCACTTGGGATACTCCACGAAGGGTTTAGTTGGCTTGGGCTTACGCGAATTTTGGAATGCCTCGATCGCTGGTATGACCTTTGTGTAGAACTGAATCTCGTTGCGGAAGAAGTCCGTGGAGCGAAAGAGACGACGCCGATGCAAATTGGCCGGCATGCCCTTGATAATGACATTGACCTCCAGCTCTTTGCTCTCGGGCTCTTTAATGCCGTAGACGCACAGGCGGAACACGCGACTCAAGTACGAGTCACCCTTCTTGCCGCCCTCACCAAACTTATAGGATGTATGCTTGGTGCCGCCTGCATTCTGGATGATCTTATCCAAAGTATTCACGTTGAATTTAGCGGAGATGTCTGCAAATGTTGGCTCGCTCATCTTCACTAATGGGCCTAGGCATCCGTAGAATTAAATTAGCTAATTAATTAAAGACTTTATTTAATTTTTTTCTTTTTTCGTTCATTGTTATTGATAGTGCCAAAGTCGCAAGCTGACTTGATTAAGCACACGTCAACTATACCCACCGAAACCACAATTTGTGCTCTGTGTCAGCAATGTGTCTGACGTGGTTGAAGCTGGGCGAGATACTGTTCTGTGTTTGAAAGGCACGCGTCAATTTAACTTGCGCTTTGTTACACAAACAATACACTTCAAATTCACCGCCAAGAAATTGTTCCCTAAATGCAGGAAGATAACAACAAGGCGTTTAGTGTATGCGTATGCGTATATGTATATATATATATATATATCTATATGTACATGTATATTACGCGCATTTGATTATTTTTTGGCTGTATCGTATGAGGCTCAGGTCACAGCTGATTGACCGTCATCACATTGAGCGTCTAGTGTTGGGCAACAAGACACGTGTCGATGGGTGTACCCCCGCATTTAGTGCAGTATATGTCTACATATATATATATGCAGAGCAGCATTCCAGTTATTATTCTGCAGTTATTATATTACACACAGCTGTTTTGCAGATAGCCACTTTACAGCACTGAGTTCAGTGTGGGCTAATACCCCACCAAATCGTAACTTGAGTTCAGTGCTGTGTAACGCTTGCGGATTGCACGTGTTGAAACTGAATTGAGTTGAATTTTGTTTTCGGTGAAATCAGCAATTTGTTGCGCCATGGCTGCGCAGGACTCGACGATGAAAAGGAAGCACATTTCGAAGAAAAACAAATCTGCCTGGCGCAAAACAGACATCCAAGATGTCGAACAGTTTCTAGAGGATCAGCGACAGGAGGAGCGCGTCGGGTAAGCCAATTGTCTCTGTTCTGCGATTTGTAAACAAAACACGCTTCACTTCTTGCTGACTCTGCTACTTGCAGCACCTTCACAGACAAACAAAATGAGGATCTGTTCATGGTGGATGCCTCGCCGGAAAAGAGTGCTCCCAGCGTGCTGACAGTCAAGCAGAAGCGCAAACTGAACGCGCTAAAGCCCATGCGCAGTCACCAGGCGCTGGAGAACACATCCAAGGTGCAGGATCCCATTGTCAAGCGGTAAGCAACGGATTCTCTCAATGATTCTGCAACAATGGGGCATACTCAATTTGTGCAAGTGCAAGGAGACCTGATCAAACATAGATATATTGTACACACTAAATTAGGTCAGCGAGTTGCATCGATTTAGTTCATGTCTGCTTGTAGGATCAAAATCTAGAGATCTCGAGCATCAGTAAGTGCTCAATTTTGTTGTTATTTGTTCTCAAAAAACTGTTAGATCTGAAGCACCTAATTCATTTTAATACTGATTTCAATTGTTATATCTGCGGAAATTAATTAATCATATATCTGTTCATGTCATTCTTTGCTTCTTTGCTGTAATAGCAATCATGTGCGACCCATGAAAAATGGACGGAATATCGAGCTGGAGGTTTGCAGTCCGACGAAGGGGCGTCATCGCCAGGCTAACCGAGATCGGGGTCTCTACTACGAGAAGCTGGATCAGCGTTTGGCAGCGCGAGAGAACGGAAAGAAGGCCAGCAAAGTTGACAAGGACATTTGGCAGGAAGAGGACTTTCGCGACAATATACCCGGCCTCAAGGACAAGAAGGGATGGATCAGCCGCGATCTGGCCGTGCACATTGCAGGCAACGTGGGCCGCAAGGTGGTCAAAACGCACGCCAGCCTGCACCACAAAACCACCAAGGCCAAGTAAGAAATTAACTATTGCCCAATTGTGTTTTGGCATTGTAATGCTTATGTTATGTTTGTTGCGGTTGTTGCAGAAAGTTTGAGGCGCCGCATCCGGGAATGAGCTACAATCCGTCGCTGAAGGCACATCTGGATTTGCTGGCGCAGGTTGTTGATCGCGAGGATGGCATTATCAAGAAGGAGCAGCATCTCAAGCGGGTGACCACCAGCATGTTTAGCAAGGTGACGCCCGAGGAGCGCGACAGCCGCCGTCTCCAAGAAATGAGCGAGGGCATCAAGGCGGATGGTGACCCACAATCGGAGACCGATAATGATGAGGATGATGATCGAGCGCAGCTGGCGGCCACCGATAATGCCTATCAGCCGATTAATGCGCCCGTGGAGAACAAGAAAAAGAGCAAACAGGCGCGCAGCAAAGAACTCAAGCAAAAGAAGCTGCAGCGCCTACAGGAGGCCAAGAAAGCGCTCAAAAAACAAACCGCCGACCTGATTAGGTAAGCAAAACCGAAACAGCAAATGAATCTATATTTATATATCTATAAACTCAACTAAACCTGCATCGATCTATCTGCGCAGAATCAAATCGATACGCGCCGAGCTGAACGAGGAAGCCGCCGAGCTGAATGAGGTGAAGAAGCGCCGCAAATCGAAGGCGGAGCGCAAAAAGTTTGAGACAAAGCGTCTGGGCCGGCACAAGTTTGAGGCGCCCGATCTGGACGTGAACATGACCGAGGATCTGGCCGGCAATCTGCGCAACGTTAAGCCCGAGAGTAACCTGCTCACAGATCGCTTCAAGCTGATGCAGAAGCACAACATGCTGCCCACTACTGTAGCCGTCACCCGCAAGCGCTCCAAGGTGAAGCGTTTTCCGCGCAACTCTCACAAAGAGGCCGGCGTCAGCTTTCAGGATTTGCGCGATCAACGCAGAGCGGCCGCTGCGGCGGCAAAGGCCAATAAGGACAGCATCAAAATTTAGTCTATGTCAAAATTCCCTCTTTTCGTTTTATTCAAAAACAAATACATAAGATATACCTACATACAAATATATATATATTATATATATATACATATACATAAGTGAATAACACCCCCCCGCCCAAAAAAAAGAAACTAGATCAGCGATTTGGCCACGCCTCGTTTCATTTTAGAATTCTTCTTTTTTTTGGTCTGCGGCGCACCAGCATCCCGATCCTGGTCCACAGGTGCATCCAAGCGCTTGATGCCGCTGCAATCAAAAATTGATTAACTTCAGCTTAATAATAAGTAAACAAAACACATTTTTTTGGTTTTAGTTTCATTTTGTCACTCGGAATGAAAATGAGCCGAGTTTCTAAATTAAAATCGTTCCTACTCGGAACGATGCAAGCAAAGAGCGAGAGAGAGAGAGAGAAGGCACATGTCTCGTGTGCTATTTCTGTCCCTTACTAGACGATAGGCACCTTACCTCTTAACGGAGAGCAGACCACTGCCCTTGCCGCCACCATTGGTCTGCAGTGCCTGATTCCAATCCTTATCGCTGCCCTTGATTTGGTATTCATCGAGCATCTCGGCCTTGAGGCGTTTCAGTTCCTTGCGTTGGTTTTTCACTAGCTTCTGGGCCGTCTGCTCCAGCTCATTGTGCAGGGACATGTTGAGCGGCTGGAGTTGGTCGCCACGCGGCAATTGTTCCATCTGCGGCATGCCATCCTCAATGTGTTGCTCGATCACCGTGCGAAAGCATTGATTGCACTTCTTTAACGCATCGTAGAACTTGGCCAGCAGCTGGTTGCCCGGCATGTTCAGCTCCGAGCCGAGTGCGTCCACTGTCTTGCCCTGCACCCCGAGCGCCAGGAGAACAGCCTTCTGCACATTATCCAACTTCAGGCCGGGAATGCGACCCTGGAAATACAGCTGAGCAATGTCGGTGAGCAGATCGAGTATCAGACGAAACTCGGACTGTTGGCGTGCATAGCTCTCCAGCCGTTGCAGATCGTGCGGCAGAAAGTGTATATCAAGCGTTCGCTTGCTCAGCACAGTGGATGCATCATCAGCATCATCGCCCTTAACCGCATTGTTCTTGAGCAGAGCCAGGCAGAGTTTCGTTTCGAATTCACGAAATGCTGTGCCCATCAGCTTGAGGACGCGCCGTCGGAAGTCATTGTAGTAGAGACTTAGCCAGGGTGTCGCCTTTGGGGTCGCCAGTGTGTGCAGCATGATGCAGCTGTGCTCCGCGGTCAGCTCATTGGCCTTCTGGCTGAGATAGACGGGCACAAAGCCGGCGCTCTTCCAGAACTTGAGCAGGTCGACGGTGAGGCCATAGGAGGTGCCAATATAATCAACCGGCTCCGGTTGGCGCTCATGCAGACGTTGCAGCAGAACGGGAATGCGACTACGTGGTCGTATCTGCTCCTTTAGCAGACCAATCTCCTCTTCCTCCACCTCCTCGATGCCAGCTGTAATAAAGAAAAAAAAAGTCAGTCAGAGATGATGATGATGCTTGAAATCCCCGAGCTGCCTGAGCTGCTCACCTTGACTGTTGGGCAGGGGCGCATCGCCGAGATTGGCATGACGATGAGCATAGTAGTCCTTGAGCAAATGGACAGCACGTTTGCCATAGCCCATGCGCTGGTAACTGGGATGGGTGGCGATGCGCACAATGCGAACACCGGAGAGCTTTGGGAAATCACGATCGCCGTATTGCTCGGCTATGTTCCAGGGTATCAGATCGCCGGCGGCCTTCTTGCCGCGTCCCAGAGAATCGCTGATGCTCTGCGCTGAGATTTGGCCCTCGAGCGTCACTTGAATGACAACGAGAATCTCGGGCAATTGATCCATGCGCTGAACGGGTCCGAGCAGGCAGAACAAATGATGGGCGGGCGCATCGCTCATCATTTGCAGATCGTTGGGTGTGTTCTTGTAGTGCGATGACACATAGATGTACACCATGCGATGCAGAAAGGACTCGGCGGCCTTGTGATACGAGAACAGTGCATCACGATCAATATAGTAGAGGTCGCAGGCATCGGGCGTCGGACAGCCGGAGCTGATGTTGGGCACGATGTTCGCGTCCAGGCAGAGCAAATTGATTAACCAGCGCTCGATATCATCATTGGACTGATAGCGTATGGACTCGTCCAACTTGAGCGGTGGACGGGCATTGTTCTCCTTCTGCAGCTGGGAGATGAGCTTCAAGCTTAGCGAACGTCCGGTGCCCTCATAGCCATTGATTGTGCTAGCCATGAAGATCAGATACGGACCGATCATCTTCTTGACCAGTGGCAGTGGAATCGCTGCCGCCTCATCGATCAGCAGCAGATCGGCGGCATTCAACAGATGCGTATCGCTGGGCGCTATATACTGAATGGTCTGACGGCTGTTGCGCGTTATATTTATCCGAATGATGGCTTTCTTGTAGTCGGGATTTGTGCTGCGAATGATTGTATAATCGGCATGCTCCTGATACTCAAGCCCATCGAAGCCCTTCAGCACGAACTCAAAGAGCGTTATCAAATTATCGGGATGCGGCGATGTCACATAAATATTCACATAGCCAAATGCAACGGCTGCAGCGATGGACAGGCCCAAAGCAGCCGATTTACCGCGTCCACGTGCGGCAGTAAGAGAAATTGGCGGCTTCAGCTGCTTATCGACCAGCGCCTCAATAAACTGGGCCACTGCGTTGCCCTGATCATAGGTCTTGCATAGATTAACCAGTGCGCCCGCGGGCTGCACATTTAATAGGCTCTCCTTCAGCTCCTTAAGGCTGCTCTCGTTCTCCGATCGGCCAATGTTCGCCGGCTGTCAAAACGAAATGAAACAATTAACAATTTGGCAACACTCTCGACTGTAACTCGAAATAAACTGGGGGTGGGGTGGACGCATACATTCACTGGGTCCACATTGATCGTCTTGGAGCTGAGGGGCAGCACGGTGAGGTCATCGTTGACCACCAGGCAGCGCTTGCAGTCAGCCAGTGATAGAATCAGACGCTCATTGAAGCGACAGGTGACCGTCTGATGGGCCTCGGTGCGGAATCGCATGTGCACATCCATGCTCATGGTGAAGAGCTGCTTGAGCGACTGCATTGTCTTTAGCAGCAATATAATCAGACCGCCGCCCTCGACTGTTTCGATGGTGCGCGCCAGCAGATTGGGTGTGAGTGCCTCGAAATCCTGTAAAACACAAACGCCATAGGTGCGACCCAGTATGGCGTGCGTCTCCGAGTAGTAGCGTCCGTGTATGGTGGTTGCCACGCGGAACGCATCAAACAAGTCCACCTCATTCATATCCACCTTGCCGTGGGCGATCTTCTTGGCACGCTTCTTGCCGTGACTGCGGACACGTTAAATATGAGCATGGAGATTGAAGAATCGATTGAAAACAGCAACTACGACTCACTTGGAGATGGCATCATCCTTGTTCTTGTAGCACCACAGCACATTGGGACGCGCCTTTACAGTTGATTTGATCAGTATATCATAGAGAATGGGCACCTGATCGCGCGCTTTGTCGCCGGTGATGATGAACATGGTGCGATGGCCCAGTTTGACGCCATTCTCAATCATAACGCGTATGCGATTATCTATTTTCTTTTTCACCATTTTAATCTAATTTGACCAAATCTGAAGTAGTGAAGCAACTCGACGCAATGCTGTCGGTGTTGTTGTTATTGTTGTTGCGGGAAGTTCAAACGCACGTGTGACTCGTTGTGCTGCGAAGCGCGCGCTGTGAGCCAAACAGCTGTGAATTATCGATAACTAAAATATCGCATAGAAAATATCATTAACCAGATTGCGCAGACGGCGTTGATATCGCATCTACGTAAAAAGAGCTGTTAATGTTTATTTTCAACTCAGATATTGCTTAGTTTACAGGGCAATTAATTTTCTACAAACGTCAAAAACTGCTTGATTCTGGTATCATAAACATTTACAATTCTACAATTCATGTTGATATTTCGACATATGCAGCAATTTTAATTTGTGTACAAGTTTCGAAAATTTAAGAAATACCGCAAATATTGAGCAGAATTGCAGAAAATCGTTTCCATTAACATATGTGAACTCCTCATGTTGTGGCCTTTACGACAATCGACGGATCCCACTGCCAGCATTTTGTGTTCGCAGCCAACTTAACGTGACTGAAGTAAGCGTTCGCAGCCAACTTTGTGCACAGAACAGCTGTTTGTGTGGTGAAAACGAATCAGCGATACTGTTTCACATTCGTAAAATGGCGTCGGAGGTAGCGGTTGAACAACAAGACCAAGAATTTGTAAGTGTACAAACAAATAATTGTTGAACCAATTGGATACATACATTAATGTGTTAGCAACAAAATGACACACGCCCTAAAATAGTGTAAAATGATGCATGTAAATGCAACAGGGCAACACTGAACTACACAAACTGCTTGCGTGTTTTTAACTTTGCGTGCGCGTTGTATTTGTGCGTGTGTGTGTGTGGATTCTTGTGCACTTGTGTGAGTGTTTATGCGAGAGTTTTTCGGATCTTGTTTGGGTTGTGTGTGTGTGTGTATGTGTGTTGCAATGTGTGTTTCATCAAATTCTGTTGCGGTATTTGGCACTTGCCAAAAATGTATGTGTGTATGTACATTCTTAAATAACATGCGTGCGTGCGTGTGTGTGTATGTGGGGGATATGCCAGCACGTGTTATTTAAAAAAAAAGAAGAACAGCAGCAATTGTAAATTCCTCTACGCTGGCTATCGCTGTTATCACACAACACAAATAACAACAGCACAACCAAAACGAAGCAACAACAACTGGCATGGACAAATGAAAGTTCACATGTGTGTGTGTGTGTTTGTGTGTTTGTGTGTGTGAGTGTTGTGTAGCAAGTGGTTGTGCTCTTGCTCTCCCTCTCTCTCGCTCTCTCTCCCTCTCTGCCGCTCTGTCGTCGCTTTTATCACTGTTAATTTCTGGTGTTGCTTCGCTCGCGTTGCATTTAGTAGGGAAAGTGATTTCCGTTCGCTGCTCTGCTCTTGTTGCTTCTGTTGTTGTTGTTGTTCGTGTCGCTGCTGCTGCATATTACAGTGCACGTTAAACCTTATGCGATCGCAAAACCAGTTTACAGTTAGACAACACAAAGAGTGCATTTATATATAAAAAAAAACAAAAAGATCTCTCTCTGTCTCTCTCTCTCTCTCTGGCTGTTTGTGTCGCTGTCTGTCCCATAATCAGACTTCCTCCAGCTGACGCAAAGTTTATTGTTTGCCTAATCGCTGGCAGTGATGTGCAGTGGCATCAGGATCTCTTAAATGGTTGGCGGGGGACGAGGCACGGGGCGAATGGCTGGGCTGACCTTGCTTAAAGCTGCTTTAAACGTACACGAAAATAAGACACACACACAGACATACACACAGCCACACACACAGACACACACACCACTGTACCCTACCTGGACCAGCTCCACATAGTTGTGTGTGTGTGTGTGTGTGTTTGTGTCTGCATGTGTCTTATTGATACGCATTTGTTTATTTATTATTCACTTTATTTGCACGCTGAAGCTCATCGTTCATTGAAGCGCTTTTAAATTGATTTTGTTTCGCTTGAATTTTAGTGTTTTTTTTTCTTTTCGTTTCGTTGGTTGTTTAAATTCCAAGTAAAATCTTTGCAATTTTTTTCTTTATTTGGCCAATTTGCTTTTCATTCATTTAATTGGCAATTTGTTTATCTGCTCGTCGGTATTCCCTTTACCAGAAATGTGGCATGTCTATTCAAATGTGTATTTTGTTGTTCATGCTTTGCTCAATGTTGTTCGAACATTTTGTTCTTTTCAGTACAACTTTTTTAGTTTTATTTGGGTTTTTTTTTTTATATACTTTTAAGCTATTATTTATTGAAACTTATTTTGTGAGGGTATCAAATCATCGGTATCCCAATTAAAGCTTCATATAATATATATATTATTAGTATGTGAAGAATGAGAATAAACCTAAATCAAATTAAATCGTTGACAGCGGAATCTGCTGACTGAATCTTAAACTAAGCTAGACATATATTTTAAAGATTTGCGGCAGCAGCTTCAGTAGAGCTGTTGTTGGTCTTTTTTTGCTCTTTGACGTGTTAAACTAACAGTAAACAATGTTTTTTAATTTGTTGACTGAAGGCTTAAGCCTTCTCTTTCTCTGCCTAAATCTAATGTTTTCTTTTTACTAAGTTACAAACGCTTAAGTGTTTTTGATTGGAATTTATCCCTGGGTTTCCCAATGCTTGCAATGAGTGTTCTATTTTTATTGGGGATTTTTTCTTCTTAATTTTAGACGTGGGTCTCAAATTTCTTCGCAAAGTGAACCTTAAATTTTGGCGTGAATCAGTCAGTTGAGCGGTGGGAATAAACTGTTTGATTTACACACACACACACAGTATATATATGTATATAAATATATATATATATATATAGAAATTAGCAGGCAGTGGAAAGGGTAATTCAGCCTTAGACATCTTATCCAAGTACAGAAATTCAATTAAGGCTGTCTCCGGTGAATAATTAAATGTTCAGCTTACTTTCTGTGTGACACTTGATAATTAAATAAGGCAATCAATTGACAGGCTTTTAAGTTGAATGCATATGCCTTCAACACTGTGTACATACATACACAGTGTACATTTGGATGTATGTGTGTGTATTTTGCATACATCATTGATTTCACTTGAACAGAAATTACACATTACACTCATATATTGCAGTGCCCCATTGCAGCTGCCTCTTGCATTTGTTCGTTGTGGTTTATCCTTGCTCGCGGACTGTGCACCCCGTTCCCCTCAATGGGGCAGCCACAAAAAGTACAATAACCTTTTTGGCACACAGTCTGAACGGAATAGGTGAGCTGGAAGGAAGGGAGCAGTGCGGCTTTTGATGGCTGTAATGCTTTCTTTTTTCTTTTCTTTTGTTCAGCCTGTTGCTGTGACCGCTTTTCATTTAGCTTGCCTTCTGCTGACTGACTGATTGACTGACTGACTGACTGACTGACTGACTGACTCGTTGGTTTCCTCATTTGTGTTGATTAAGCCGCTCACAGATAGCAACAATAAGTTTCATGAAAGGCGAAATATTAAATGTTCGTATATATATAATTATGTTTGTATGCATGTGTCTATGGACATATATATATAACATACAAAAAACTATGTGCAGCTAAATATGTAAATGCCTATGTATGTATATGTAACTGAAAATAGGTCAGCACGCTGCGGTCGTCGCTATCACACACAAACACACACACACACACACACATACACGCGCAGGCAACAACAACAATGCAACACACAAACCGACAAAATGGAACAGCGAATCCCAAACCCGCAAACCCAACCCTCTACCCTAAAAAACCCCAAACAACAAAAAAAAAAAAAACAAAAAACTCAAAATAGAAAAAAATGCGAAGCCCCATTTCGGGTCTGTCTGGGGGCTTAGACGCTGCGCTAAGCACTCTGACACTCTGGCACCCCAATCCCCAACCCCCCCTGCTCCCTACCCTTTCCACCCATTTGCCCATGCTCCACTGCCCATCGCTTGGGGCCATAATAATTCATAGTCTAGCCAAAGTAGTGTTCAAAAATAAGCAAGGCGAAAATAAACAAAATGCAGACAGTGGAACAAATAACTGCGTATTGCGGCATGCTCTAAACAATATTATATAATATATAAGTACATATGTACACAAATATATATTGATTGATTGATTGATTGATTGATTGGTTTCCATTTAATAGTTCGCTAATAATATTATGTATATGATCAGCTTATTGATTATTATACAAATAAATAATTATATATATGTATATATATATATGATTATTTAATTATCATTATTATTATCTCATCAAAATTGACTAGAACCAGACTCTTTTTCAAGTTTAGCTTGAACACAACATATAAAGTTGAGTATGTTTAGCAAGATGCCGTTTTTATCCCTTTGTAGACTTGGCTTATATTCGACATTTTTTCTGTAGGCAGTACATATGTATGTCGAGGACTATCGGATCAGCTCACTATGTCATATAGCTTGTTGCTAAGTTATGGTATGAAAAACTTTATTGCTTAACAAGTAGTTCTAACCAACCTTACCCAGTCTACGTACTATTGTGCTCATTATATGGCTTTCATATGAACAATCAATAGACTTAAGATTTATGGTAAATCAAATAACAATGCTGTGGTCGAGTGAGCTCGACATCGATGTACCCGCAAATGTACGCAGGTGTGGAAGTGCTCTTAATTCTTATAGCAAGCACAGGCACTGAAAAGTAACAAAAAAATAAAAAATACGGAAAATACTTGCGTCTGCTGATCGTAATGAGATCCATATAAGAATTCGTTTTCAACTGAAACTTGGGCTTTTATTTTACATGCTTTTGCACAAAACCCACTTTTAAATTGGGTCTTTCTTCTTTTCGATTTTTTTGGTTAAAGTTATTAACTGTGAACAGGAAGGAAAAGTTAATTAAACCACATTTCGGACATGAATTTAAATATGAATATATGACGGCATATGAAAGCTGCAACTTTTGGTATTATATTGTTTACTTTGTAAAATGAGATGATATAGCAAGCGGACTTCAATTAGAGTCGCGGCGATTTGCCAAATGGAAACCACACACGAACAAATTGCACAAAAACTTAAACCTTTTAATATAAAATGTGTTTTTTGTTTTCTTCTTTCCACTTTTCCATCGCTGAGGCACACACAATGTGCACAATGCTTACTTTCGAGCTGTATATTTATAGAACTTTCTGTGTACTTAAAAGTACATATAAATAAGTACGTGCTTTTCTACATACATACATGCATACATCTGTATGCGCATTTCATTGCATGACATATATATATATATATATATATGTTATATATATATTTGTATATTGATTTGTATCTATTGCGTTGTATTTTCCCCTAGAAATAATCAGTAAATTGATTTTATAGGTTTGAGTTTTCTTAATACGTATTTATGACCGAAATTAAGTTTTTAATTTTAAGTTTTTGCTATTTAGAAAACTTGCTAGAAATCCCATTCAGGTTTGAGGAAAAATTTCCAAATGAAATAACAAATAGCGAAACCATGATTTAGGAATTGGCCTTTGATAATTATTTGCTGTTTCTTACCTGTACATAAATAATATCAGTAAATATATAGAGCGAATCTGGGAGACTGCTAGAGATATGAGATATGTATCTGAGTATATGCTACACATATACAGCTGCGGTCCAAATCATGTAGTCTACATACACTGAAGATAAATAAATATACCTAAGAAATTTTAACAACAAAATTAAAGTCTAAAAAAATTAATTGATTTAAGTTTTTTTTTTTTTGAGGTTTCTAGACATATTTTGTACTGGCTGCTTAAATCGAAAGCTTACCAACCAGCAAATGCTGAGAAAATTATGCTTATCATATAAATACCCAATTCGGATTTTTTATTGTCATCATTTCATTTAGCTGCTGTGGCTGGGATTTTTTTTTTGGGTCAATACAAATGGGATGAGTACTGTGGTAGCTCCTCCAAAAAAAGCAGACAACAAACATTTCTCTGCCTTGCGACTTGGGAGCATTTTGAATGCATTTCATTTGATTTCATTTCGTAATTGACAAAAGTCAAAAGTTAGAGAAGCAAACGAATTTCTGGCAATATGTATTGATATTGTTATTGTTGCTGCTGTTGCAGTTATTGTTATTGTTGTTGTTGCTATTGTTATTGTTGTTGTTGCTGTTGTTGTTGCTATTGTTGTTGTTGTTTGCGTATTTATTCCAATCACAGGTTGTTGAACTCTACATGTGACCGACCGGCCGAGTGGCTCGAGGCTCTCAGACTTCGAGACCCTCTCGTAGGCTGCTATTGCTGCTGCTGCTGCTGTTTCTGCTATTGCTGCTGCTGCTGCTGCTGCTGCTGCTACTACTGCTTGTATTGCTGCTTTTCGCTGCTTGCTGTTTGCTGTCTGCTGCTTGCTTTTGCTTCCGCAACGCTTTCTTCTTTTGCATGGGCGCTTTATCGGCGTTGCTTCTGCCGTTGTTTATACCCTGTAGCCATAAAATGCTTAGCATGGTTATCAGCAGCCGTGCAAAACTTGGCATCTTCCAGCAACAGAGAGTAGACATACACACTTACATTCATACATACATACGTTCATACATACATACATACATACATACATACATACATACATACATACATACATACACACGTACATACATACATTCATACATACATACAGACAGACATACAGAAAGACATATGTTAACACATGTATTTGTTCAACGGCAGGTGACCACTATGTGGACAACAGGGTAACTGCTCGTCCAGTTCGCCCTTACTAGTGGAAGAGCACTATTATTTTGTTTTGTTTTATTTTTGTTTCTTTGTTTCTGTCTTTTGTTGCGCCCCTCTTCGCTTCTATCGCTTAATGCGCGCAGCTCAGTTTAGCTCATCTGTGTTCTTTTGGCTTGCTGCTGTTGCTGCTGTTCTTGATGTTGTTGTTATTTCTAACAGAGTTCTTAGCAGCAGCGCCATTGTCTGACGTTTAATTTCCGCTGCTGCTGCTGATGCTGTTGTCATCTCTTATCCATCTCATCCATTACGGCGTGCTCAAGTCTTGGTTGCAATATTCTTTCAATTGCAAATTCGTTTGGGGGATTACATTGTTGTTGGGGTCGGTAACTGGGCGACAAATATGTCTGGCCACAGCGTCCGCAGCTCTCATCTTCAATCATATGTACAACGCTTTCCAATGGCCGGCGGCAGGCTGTTTTGCTTTCGAAAAATTCTTGCAAAAATGTTATTAAAACGGAGTTGAAAGAACTCCAATAGAGCGTTGATAACATCGACAGGCAGACCTTGCTAGCTGCCAACGTTGTTGTTGTTTTTTTTTTTTTTGTTACTCAGCCTTTTTGATTGGTTTGACCGATTTACATTGTGAAAAGAAATGAGTTTTTTTCTGCTATTATTACTTTTTTTTTGCGTTTTCGGTGTGTCTAACTTCACACACACACACACAGAGAGAGAGAGACATGTAGACATAGAGAACGAGCATACGTACAAATACAGAGAAGAGCTTTTATTGGCGTCTTTTGCCCTAAATTGGTCCACCATTCAGCAGCGAGTCTAGTTTTTGCCATTTCTGATAATTAAAAAGCCACATTTACCTCTGCTGCTGCTGCTGCTGCTGCTGTTATTACTATTATTGTCGCTGTACTCTGCTTTGCTCTGGTTTGCTCTGTAAGCTGGCATTTTGCCCAAAGCTTGCAAAAAACCGTTATGCCCGTGCAATACACACACACACACAAACACACACACACACACATAAATACACAATGCGATTGGCAAAGCTTTTGTGCTGTGCTGCAAGTTAATTAAGATTTGAACTAGCATGCGAAGTGCTCGACGAATTCGCCATTTGCATTCTTGACCAAATGATTAAAGCTCTACCATGCAGCTTTCAATCGGAAATTGATTACTCAAGTCCCAAACTGACTGACAAAAATACCGAAAATAAGTATAAAAAAACTTTTGTTTTTTGCTGTTTTGCTGAGAGAAGGGCAAGAAAAGCTGCATGCCAAAACACACTTGCTGTGTGACTTTGCTGGCAGTTCGCAACGTGTTTAAGCTTCCCTAGAATGGAGCTGCTGGCGATAGCCTAAAATGCCTTTAAGTGAACAGCAAATGGACACAGATCTGCAATGGGGAATGTGTAATGTCTGTTTGCTCATGGCCAAGATTTGTTGTTGTCATACATTGACGCTTCTTCTTCTTTGTGCACAATTCACATTTGGAGGAGGCGGAGGAGGAGGAGGAGTTGTTAATTGCTGTTCAATTTTGCACAACTCATCCCAATTACAACTGACAAACGCACTTAAATTTGTATGTACAATCGAGAGCTTTGTGCAATGAGTAAGCTCGAGTTGTGTTGGGAGTACGATAAACAGCACGCATCTCTTGCATAATGGTCGCTGGTCTGATCTGGAAGCTTGTTGGTCACGCTCAAGCGAAATAGCTGTTTGGCCAGAAGAAGAAATGTCGCATCATTGTCGTCGTCGCGTATTTCAATCAGCAATTCGCCAATTTCGATTTGAGCTCCACTTGCGTAACCGGAGCGAGCGACCAAACTGGACTGGAGCCCCACTAATCCCGTGCGGATCACTTTCTAAGCGGGTCGATGCGGGCCTGATGCTGTCGCGTCCCCATTGTCTGTCCGCCTGTCTGTCTGCTGATGAAACTTGTTTGGGTCTATAGGTCCACGACTGTCACAAATATATATATATTATATATATATTTATAAAAATATATATAATACATAATTTACGTATTTTCTTTTTGATGCGGATTTCTTGTTAAACAAACACACAACTAAAAAATACATATGTAAATATTATTTCTTTTTTTTTTTAGTGCTGGCAACAGCAGCGCTAGAAAGAAGAAACAAATATAAAAGAAAGTTTTGAACTTGATATATGCATGCAGCAGCAGCAGCAGCAGCTGAGGCAGCAGCAGCAGCAGCAACTTTTGTCTGGTGTCAATGTCACGCCTCCCGTTAGTGTTAAGGCGATCGCCACAAGAGAGCAGCATAATCATAATAACAATGATAATGATAATAATAATAGTAATAATAGTAGCAATAATCATGCGCAAATGGTAGAAAACGAATTCGGATCGCATTGAACCGGAGCAGACAGACGAACAGACACATGGACAGACACAATAACAGCGGGTGAAATTTTGTTGTACGCCGACAAACGGCGACGACACACTCAAAACAGCGGCGAAATTTCTTAACACTTTCATAAGAAGTCATAAAGAAGTCTAAGGAGGGAGTGAGAGAGAGAGAGACGGAGAGATAGAGAGAGCAAAGCTTAAATTAATATATATGTGTGCATGTACATCGTACAGCTTATGTACGTACGTAAATTAGATTAAGCACAAAAGCTGCTCAGCGAGGCGTGCGCTTAACTTTTGACTTTTGCCAAATGCGCACTTCATTTAGCCTTTTGCGTGTGTGTGAAAGAGTGCGCATGAATAACAGTATAACAGCAAGCGTTAGAAATTTTGGGCATTAACAGCACACTGTTAACAGCTAACAGACACAATTTATCCTTACTATAACATTTGTAAGCTTCACTCGTTGATCTCTCTCTCTCTCTCTCTCTCTGTCTCTATCGCTCCTACTCTCTGGCTAGCTGACATTGAACTGTGTCAGTGGCAGTAGCAGCAGCAGCAGCAGCAGCAACAACAGCAACAACAACGACACGAATAACAAAGGCGTGTAATGGGGCGGGCTGCTGCGTCTGCGCACGCTCTTTCGCTGCGCTGCTGCTGCTGTTGCTGCTGCTGTTGTTGCTCTGCTAGCGCTGCGTTGCGTCTGCGCTGCGCTGCGCTGCGGGCTTTGCCTGCTCGTTTCATTGTTTGTTGCTTTATGTGGCTGGCGGACAACTTTACTGCCTGCCTGCTGCTGCTGGCCCCATCAGTCGTCGTCGTCGTCGCAGCCGCGTCGCGTTGTTCATCTTGTTTCTTTGCTTCTCGTTGCCTGATCGACGCGCGCTGATTTATTTTTTTTTTTGTTATATTTTTCTTGTGGCTTGTTGCACAAAACTACGCAAATGTTAAACAGAATTTATCGTGCATTTACAGTTGATCAATAATTGCGTTTCAATTTATGGCATTTATAATCTATTTGGTGCTTTTCGTGTGAACTGTGTGCTTTAACTGATACCGTTGTCAACAAAATGCAATCGCCTCAGCCAAGTGTGACTAAGGATCAAGGAGCGGACTGTGATTATGCCTATGCCAAGTCCAGCAGCTGTCATCGACGTCTCTTTCTCTGCATAGCAAAGGTGCCTACTCTCTCTCTCTCTCTCTCTCTCTCTCTCTCTCTCTCTCTCTCTCTCGCTCTCTCTCGCTCTCTCTCTCTCTCTCTCTCTTTCTCTCTCTCTCTCTCTCTATTTTTCCCTCACATACTCCCACTCTCATTTATATATATATATACATAAATTGACTTTCCCAAGTTTTGTCTCAATTTACTGTGGTTTGCGCAGGCTTCTCTGGCTGCGGTTTTTATGTACATGATCTTCCAGCGACTTGCTACCTTGCCACATAGATGGTCCAGCTCTATCCACATCCCATCCTCATGCCCTTCTTTGAGTGCCACCTGTGGTGCTTGTCAGTCTCTTTGATTTTGCTTGCATTGCTTGCCTCAGCCCAGCCCATTCCATTCCATTCCATGCCATGCCATGCCTTGCCATGCCATGCCATGCCATCATTTGCAGTTGCAGCCGCCTGGCGTACTTTGTATTTCATTGTTGTGTTTTGCTGCGCTATTTATAGACGCGCTTCATTAGTTTTTGTTGACCGTTGCTTGCCTCTTCTGCTCTACCTTTGCATCTACATTTACATTTACCTTTAGCTCAGCTCGGCTCAGCTCAGCTCAGCTGTCAGTTGCAAAGCTGAAGCAAACTTTCAGTTTGATTTTCGGTTTGCTTTTGCTGCTTTCAACCTATTCTTCTTCTCTAGAATTATGCTTATGCGCATTTGTGTGTGTGTCTGTGTCTGTGTGTGTGTGTGTATAAAAAGCTTGAGAAAGTTGAGTTAACTGCTTGGTGGTGGTTGCAAGTCTATTTATTAACATGCATACAATTGTATGTGTATGCCTCAATTGTTGTTTATATATTTTTCGTTGGGGCCGTTGGCCATTTTAAGATCATTGCCTGGATAATGATAAGCCGAAATGGTAAAAATGGTAAATAAATAAAAATGGTCAATATACATTTTGGCCATGATATCGATTATCATAAAATCCTTGCTAATCTAACTGTTGTATTCAGTGTTCGCAAATTGTCAAAAACCAGGTGGCCACTCCACAACAACATAGAGACTAATCTAACTGTTGTATTCAGTGTTCGCAAATTGTCAAAAACCAGGTGGCAACTCCACAACAACATAGAGATGCAAAGCATCAAAATATTTAATATGCATTTCATTTAGCATACAGAGCATAAACAGTGGCTTCAGCAACGTTGAGAGACGTTGCCAATATTCCCGATGTCCGATGGCCAATTGGCATGGCTCGCTCGCAAAGTGCATGAAAAATGCCGCTTAAATCGCACGTGTTCCATTATCGTACATTAATTAATTAGCATTTGTTGAGGAACTTGTCCTATTCACTTTCGTGCAGAGCAATCTGTTTTCAACTTGATTCACCCAGTCAACAGTTGTTTGTTTTCCATTAGCTGACTCAACACACATAACGCACCTGTAACCAATTTTCGTCAACGACATCATTTGCCACGCAAATTCAATTCAATTTTTCCATTTTCAAATTGGTGTTCAAATATGCAAATATGGATGATGAAGGCGACTGGTGACTGGCGACTGGCGACTGACTGGCAATGCGTAATTTTAGTTAGTAATCAACCAACAACCCCCACCCCCCCAGCCGTTACCATTCACGCCTGCCACACAATGTTCATCTACACGCGACTGCGCACTAAGCGGAAGCACATTAAATCTGCTCTGAAGAGCATTTTTTTTAACTGTGCGAAAGTATGCGTTGCACTTACCCCCTGCCCGTTTGCCACCCACACACACACCCACAGTGCAGCAATGCAACAGGTCTTGGCCATGCCACCACGCACAAATGCAACCGGCATCTATTTCCGGCTGCTGTTTGCTGTTGCACATTGGAAACTGTGGCAAATGTCCGGCAGAGTTCTCGCAGCGGATGCCCCAATCAGCCAGCAATATCCTGCATTCCTTTTGCTATTCCTATCATCCTGATTAGAGCACAAATTGAACATAAAAATAAAAGGAAACCAGAACCAGTCTCAAAATGCATATTTTCCCAATCCCCAATTACCAGGCTGAGCGTGTAACAAGGTAATATCCGTATTTAAATAGAAAATTAAATTTTCCATTGATTTTTCACATAGAGCCGAACAAGTTGATTTCGATTAGAAAGAAACAACACAAATCGAGCTTAATCCAAACTAAACCAACTGAAAACTGTACCATTCAGTTGAAAAAGTATATATATATATATATATATATATATATATATATATATATATAAATTCTAAATGCTGCTTGACGATAATTGTCACAAAAGATTCTCGAAGATCACGAGTCAAATTGAGTGCTCAGCACTTGAGCATTTGCAGTTTATAATTTTATATTTTTATATAATTTTATATTCATTGATCTCGATGTTTATTAGTCACCGATTTCTAAAACGAAATGTGTGGTCATAAAGCTGAACGGTTGTCAACTCTCGATCCCCAATCGATGATTAGTCCACAGCGTGCGCACGACTCAATTGATCACACACAAGTCTTATGTACACTGACAAAAAAAGGCGAGCGAGAAATCTGTAGTTCGCTACGATATATATAAACTGCATACTGAAAATGCTTGCACCTGCTGGACAGCAACACGGTTGTTGTTGCTTCTCCGATCTTGCTCAATAATTGTATTCGCTCTGTGTATTTGTGACATCCGCAATTTTGTATATGTATGCAACTGTGCAACCCTGACAGAGGCGCCTCCCCTTTACAGACCACAAAACTGTTATCAGTAAGCAATTGCTCATTGACTGTTATACAACAATCAACTCGATTATTTTATTATCGCCACAAGCAAAAGCATGTGTGACCGACGGAAGAAAGCATCTCCAATCCCATAAATTAAAAGCGCTTGAGCCCTTCAATTTGGAAAGTAAATTCTCGGAGTCCCCAAGCAGATCCGGTCTATTTCATTTGATCGATAACTTGCCTCGTTTCCCGGCTAACGATACAAATCGATAACCGATAGCACTCAAAATCACAGTTTGTTTTACACAGCTTTACATTTGATAAGCTTGGACTTATGTGCATATTTATCAAATTCATATTCATTCCAGGGTATCTGCTTGTCTCTCAACTGCAGCCTTCTTACTCTGCTGCTGTTTTTTTAATTTTTTATTTCTTTCATACATGCTTTAAAGCGGTTTACAGTTTTAGAATGTTTCTCGTTGCTGTTGTTGCTGTTGTTGTTGTTTTTACTTTGCATGCGCAGTTAAGAGTGTTTTGAAAGCCGTTGCTGCTGCTGCTGCTGCTTTTGCAAGAGAAAAATGAAATAAAAACAAGAAAGAAGCAAAAAAAAAACGTTTCACTTGTTGCTCTATTAACTCGCTGTAAAGAGCTAATGGCCAATAATTTAAGTCAGCGCACGTTCCACCTGCTACTCGTCTTCGCAACCGGAAATGCTGTTCTCCTCACACACACACACACACACATACATGTGTGTGTATACTCTATGTAGGCTGTTCACTTAATTGGCGGAACAATCTTTAATCAACAAATTTGTTTTCTTGCACGCAAATATATATTGTTCAAAAGTTTGGCTTTTAAAGTTATATATATATTTATATATAAATAAAGTTTTTATAAAACAGTATATATTTATATACATATATAAATATATAATTATATATATATACTCTCTGCGAAATTCGATTAAAAGCACACAAAAGTTAGCTGTTTTAAATACACGCCAAACAAAAAAGGAATTAAATTTGCAACATTAACAAAACATTTTTTATTAACTTTTTTTTAATTGAGGTTAAGGTGCGAAAGTCGATTAAATGCTGCAGTGCTAATAAAATTAATACAATATGTAGAAATGACATGAAAATAACAAATTAATGAAGTGTTCAGCTTCCAGAATTGTTTATAATTAAACGAAATTGATTTGACATCGATTTAACAACTTTTTAGAACTCAGATAGTGGGGTTTTTCGAGCATTCCTTAACGATAGCCTTCGTAGCTGCTCAACTGTCTCAAATTGTCGAGTACCCCACATGGAACAGGTGTCCCCATTTGTTCTCTATGGGGTTCAGCTCGGGTGATCTTCTAAAAGTTTAAAATCCGATCGACGTAATTTAATTGATATTTGTCTGTTGTTCGTTCCAGTATCCTTTTTCCTTTCCCATTCTAAACTTTTGTATGCAACTCATCCATTTTTACCTATAAAATATTAAATAAATATATATTCTTTATGGTTCCATTCAGAGAAATTTCATATAGCGCCCTACTTCCTTTTCCGAACTAACTAACTAAACTAGCTCAAAAACACTATTATGCAAAAGTCTTAGAAAAAACTAACGGAACTTTCATTCCAATGCGTCATTTCTAATATCAATTTTAAAAAAAATTACTGATATAGTGGTATAGCTATATCTATACCGAAGATGTTTGCTTTTTATTTTTCTTATATTAAAGAGAAGTAGTAAGTTATCGATGATCGATAACGATATTTATTGTCTCTGAGTTCTGCTTACTCAAACAGACAACTTTATGATATCTCCTTCACATGTAGCTGAATTGTACCGCAATTTAGATATGTAAAGCTTTCAAGTGAGCTGCCAAAAATTAGGAGAGTCTGCGATAAAAAACGATAATTGCAAATCGATAGAACCGCATATCGAACGCAATTGTCAAAGAACAGTTGCCAAATTTGTAGATCGTGATAAATAAATTATTGGTAATGAATTTTAGTCACATTAGTAACACAAATTTAAATATGAGTCGCTCTGCTTCCGACTTGGGCGTAACAATATTGGATTAGTCACATTTTGATAAGCCTTTTTAGCCAAAAGCGCCAAAAAATAAAGAGTGAAAGCCATCGCAACAACAACAGCAGCAGCAAAAGCAATAAAACAGCTTCAACTTGAAGTTGTTGGCTTAAATTAGAGTTGTTCATTAATGCTGACCTGGTCTCAACACACACGCACACACAAACACACACACACTCACACACACACTCTCACACCAGATGTATGGCGTCATGGACTTGATCTGAGATACAGTTACGCATACAATTTACATGAAATTGAATTCTGTTTCGAATTTACACAGATGGCCAGCGCTGAACATGCTTCTGACCTTAGATAATATGCTGCTGCTGGTTGAATCATCTGCATCGGTCGGATCCCAATATATTGTATTAAAATCACTGCTATCAAGTCTTACCAGACTTAAGTTGGCTTTTGTATATGTTGTATTATGTTGTTGAAGAAGACGACTCCGACCTCATTAACTATATATATATATATATATTCTTGATCAGCATCACCAGCATCACAAGTCCCATTTCTATGCAAACTAGTCCCTCAGTTTCAAAATTTACTTGATTAAACTTGACCCATATATTTGTCCATTTGCTGCAGATCGGATCCAATCACTATATAATACAGCTGCCATAGGAACAATGAAAAACTGTTTTGCTTAACAATTTATCGAAAAGAAACTTAGGATGCGAATTATTGCGCTCTTCAATTTAAACAAAAAATCACAGATATCGAACTACTATAACATATAGCTGCGCCAGAGATCTTCGGCACGCCTAAGACAGCCGTTCTTTCAGGATTTCCTGTTTTCTTGTTGGTTTTATCGGAGACATTCAAGTTGAACTTTCTAGTGTTCGGATGCATGTCATCGGCTTTTATTATCTGCCTTGTCCACAAAACGGATGATGCTGCAGACTGGGGCTCCGTTGATAGTACACACATATGTAAAATGATTTCGTGGAAACAATGGACGACCATAAAGAAAGAAAAAAAAAAAAAATATAATGAATAAGGTGACGCACTCTTCATCGAAGCCTGTCTAGATTATCGCGGCATCTCTCTCTCTCTCTCTCTCTCTCTCTCTTTACACCCGAAAAAAAACAACACACTTATTGAGAGAGAGCTATGAACTTCTGAATGCAGTGCATTAAAATATATAATCGCATTGCAATTTCGAAAAAAAGTGTATTTTTTTGTTGGTTTTTTCATTCATCATTCTTCATTCTTGAAAACTTACGTAATTCTTTTATAGTCAGCAATTTTATTTAAAGTGTTGTTTATCATAATACGTGGAAAGGCATTTCATCATACAGATTCTTGTTTTCTCAAGACAACATGTTCGTTCGCGTCTGTGTTCTGTTCTTTATGAAATTCGAACACGTAAGTTCCTCACGTACACTGAATGCAAAAAAAAAAATAAAAAAATAGACTGAAGAACACATCAATTATGAATATTCAGTTATTAAAATTCAAAAACAATCTAGTCTTTAATTATTACTATTCTTAAACCGGAAATAGAAAATATACAAATAATGATAAGATTAAAGCAGAGAGCGAAACTATAAAACTATTTAGATACGCTGCTCAAAACTGAATCAATAGTAACACTTATTGTATTTGAAAGGCACAATTTGTTTTGCTCAGTGCAGAACTGCAGTTGCAACTTTGTTTGATGACCGTACAAATGCTCTAACCTCCTGTGCGCTGACTGCGACGTTGACGCCGACTGCGACGGCGACTCCGATTGCAGCGGTGACATATGGTGAAGAGACGGTGCAAACCAAACGGTATGACTCAAATTGTTGGTATGCTAGGGCGGCGAACAGCAAAGTCGAAGCGGCGCATGCGTTGTCGATTTGGCTTCTTAGAATTCGGTTCTTCAACTGTTTGATCGTTTTCGTTTTCGCCTTCGTTCATTTTTCGTTCGGTTTTTTTTTTTTTTTTTTTTTGCCGCTCGTCGGCTGCCCCAATGCATTTTAGTTCAATAAAGTTCGTTAACATGGCTCGTCGGCTCGGCAACAGCAACAGTAATAGCAGCAGCAGCAGCAGCAGCGGTAGCGGTAACAGCAGCAGCTAGTCATCACAGCAGTCGACGTCGACTTTGACGTCAACGTTTGCAGCGGCAGCGCTTGCTATCAGCAGTTGCCTTTGTGTTAATGTTACTGTTGTTGTTATTTTCATTGTTATTGCTTTTGTTGCGCTGCGCTGTTTAATTTGCTGGCAGATCGACTACGTTTTTTTCGTTTCAGTAATGAAAGAAACTTTGAAAGCGTCGTGTCGCGAATTTCTGTGTCGCCCAAAAAGAACAAAAGCCCAACTGCATACTGCATACCGTTATAAATATCAGATATCTGCAGTTATTGTTATAGCGTATATTTCTCTGCTTTCTTTTTGTTGTGTGTGTGTGTGGGGTGCTAGTTATATAAAAAAAAAATCAAGCATAAAACAAAAGAAAATGGTGCATCTCTGTCAGCGTCGACGCAACCGGGAACAGGTGGGTATCATTAGCGATTAGGTCACACCTAAAGTTCCCCTTATCAATCAATCAATGACGACGCGTATCGCATGCCAAATATCTAATTAGTCAACTAGTGGAAAGCGCATGAATGAATCCGAATCAAAGTGGGAGATACTAGGAACACATGAATACGAAACCAAATGTGGCTAAAGTGGAAGTGGAAGTGGAAGTGGGCGACAATTATGGGTTATGGATCGAGAGATTAACGAGCTGAAAATTCAATTCGTAGAAATTTACGCTTTGCAACGGAAGCGGTGAACCAACAAAATCCCAATTAAAATCAAATGTCAGCTCATCGGAACTCATATTACTGGGTATTCCCTTTGCTCATCATATTTGCAACACTCTCGACCCTCGCCACAATTCGCAGAAATCGTTTGTGTGCTTGGATGGGTGTCTGCCTGTCTGTCTGTCTGTGTGGGTGTTTCAGAATGCAAAGAAAATTGAATAAGACCAGAGTCCAGCTTATTTGAATCCCTAACCTAAATCTACTTATGGTTGTGGCTTTTTAAAAATTGCGGTTTGCATTTCAAAATTTCTGGGTTGAGATATCTAAAAATTTAAAACAAATATATCTAATTTGCAGTGTGTTGTTTCGAAGAATTATTATTACTTAATATTAGTATTGCTAAAAACGTTGCATACACCGAAGCATTTCATATTGTTTATAATGAAATTCATAATTCATAAAAGAAGATATTCTTGATTCAAGAACGAAACGAATCATAAGTGAGCAAAGCGTATAAAATCGTAAACCCAACTAGATTTGAGTTGCATTATTCTAAAATTAATAGCTTTTTGTTTTCTTACTTTTCATTTTCATTTTGAAGAAAATACTGCTGAATAAATTTTAGGCTAATAATCTTAATTAAACATTTTCCAGTTTGAATTTGAAAGTTCTTGATGCAAAATACGATATTTTGGTTTTCGAAAAAGACGAAATGAGTCTAATGAATTTAATGAATGCTACAGACTTGTTAAAAAAAAATATTTTTAATGCTCTTCAGATGAAACTCCACTTTTGAATGTGAACCGTGGCTTGGTTTACTTATATTATAAATAAGATATAATATATTATTCATTGTCTTATTAATTCGATTTGATAAACTACTTACTTTTTCGGTCCTTAAATTTCTAGTGTCTTTCACAAGCCAGCACAAGGCATCATTTGATAGAAAAGTACACCGAGTTTCTTTTTAATTCTTTCTTTCTATTTTTTTTTTTTTTTTTGAGTACACGAAGCTTTATCGAAATTTATATTTCATAAATTGATGGAAACTCGATTGTGTTTGCACAAAACAAACTCAGTTTTGAATGCAGCTGTACAATATGTATGTACTTGTATGTATATAATATATATATATATATATACTTGTCTACACAGTACTGCGAGAGCTTATCGCTCTTGTCTCGTTAGGGGAAGGGGGGGACGGGGCGTGGAACTCCCGCGTTTGATAAGTAACGAGCTATAGAATTGAGTGTGAGCTGCGATTATGTGAATCGAGTGAAAAGGTTCAGTCGAAATCGACAGTTTTCACTGGCAAACACAATATTCTCTATTTATCTTCGTAAAAACAAATGATTTATAAGAATCAATGGGCTTCTCAGCAATTGCCAGCCAATATATTTTTCAGTGACAAGGATTGAACAAGAAACAAAAAGAAAGCGATTGAAGCTGATTATAGATTGGGGGTTCGGTTGAATTCTTAGAAACTATTGATTACTTTTGTTATATAATTTGATCTAATTGTAATAATAGTTTATGTTATGTTACCAACGAAATATTATCTCGTAGGCAGCTAAGAAAGGGAAGAAAATACATTCAACTGTAATAGAAAAGTCGCATGTAATTATAATTAATAATTATAATTAATTGGCTACTAATCCAAAGCCGATCCCGTTACTTAGCTGTATTTGTATGTGTCTGTGTCTGTGTTCAATCTGGTATCTCCAGATGATAGAGTCTCTCAGATATGAGATCAAATTGTTCATACAGACGGACAAACAGACTGACATGAATAGCTCGACTCGGTTAGTGATGCTGATCTCTAATATACGTATATGCATATTTATATACCTCATGGGCATGCTTATGCTTCAATCTGCCTATTTTCAGGGTATTTCCCGACTGAATCGTTCTCACTTATTCTTTTAAAACTTTTTCATTATATACTATTTTGTTTTTTTTTTTTTGCATACTCAATGTGCGTTTTCTGGTGCGTTGATTGGCGATTGGCCATCTGACCGGGATCAGTTCTATTGACCTGTTTGCCCAGATTTGATAGGCACAAGGTTAATGCAACTGCCTATCGCCGATTGTCTATTGTAATCTATGAATCTATTATGGGCAATAAACGAGTCATTCGTCTGCCAATTATTTCCATTTTTAATTGCACTTAATGACGTCATTTCACAGCGAGTTGTATATATTAATAGCAAATAATAAGCATGCAGTTCATTGTGTATATAATGACCCATTACGAATACACATATAATTGGACGGGCATATTAATCACGCCTCAAATGCTTAATAACATTTTAGTTGGCGTCATCCCTGACAATAAATCGAACTTGATGGATAACTTAATGTTTCCATTGGCAATTTGTTTGATTTGACAGACGAGATATCCGAACAAGTAAACAGAATAAAAAAAAAATTTATATTAAGAGGAAGGAAGGAAGTGCTAAAGACTTCAAAGATTCGAGATTATTGCACACAATCGATAACTTCCTCTGTTTCGCCAGTGTCGGTAAAAATCGATTAGCGAGAGCAATAAAAGCTGCGTCTTTTGAGAATCGAGAATTTATAAGCTTTTACATATTATTATTGATACGAGCTTCTAAAAGGTTTTTGCATTTTTGTATTGTTAACAATTAATGCTAATACTAATTATTGCATACGCTGCAAGACAAAAGTGATTGTTGAAGAATTAACAAAATTTTCATTATTATTGGTTCTTTGCAGGCTGTCAAACAATTCATCGATCTCTGCAATAATTTAGGCGCAACAGCAGCCGCCGCCTCCCCGAATGCCAACACATTAAATTTCAGCAACGATAACACCACACACCAACAACAACCACAACAACCACAACAGCAGCAACAAACAGCAGTTGCAGCAACAACAATAATAGTCGCCCCTGAAGCATACGCAGCAACAACATCATCAGCAACAGCAACCGCAGCCGCATCGGCATCATTGCCCATTAGGCGCCACATCTCGCATACGACAGCTGTCAAGTTTCTGTACGCCCGAAAGTTTGATATACCCCGTGCGGTATCCTTGTACGAGCAGCATGAGCAGATACGCCAGAGGGAATACCTCTACAATATTGATGCGGATGTGGAGCCATTGTGCTCCGAGCTGCAAACAGGCAAATTTACAATATTGGTATGTACCGTTAGTTTGCAGGGTTTACCAAAATCTCCACATATGTTTTCAAGCTTTTACGCGTTTAAGCTTTGACGCATACAGAGCTTTCAATACCATTAAAAGCTCCTCTGCCGTTTACCCTGGGCAAGCGCAGGCAAGCAACAGTAAAACGATTCACTTAAACGTCACAGCAGTTTCTGCTATAAAAATATTGGTCCTCTGAAATTGACATAGTGGTGGCTGTCATGACAAATTCTGCCTCACATTATTAATTTCAATTTTCCAATTCATATTTCACTTGCTAACTTTTTGCGCAACACAAAACCACTGTGCGCATTGTTAGCTTTCAATCAGGCTTTCAAGCCAAATCGAAATTAGGTTCCAATTCCGATTCTGGTACAAAAACAACGGTGCATAATGAAAAGTTTGAAATAATTAGCGAGAACGTTCCAGTCGGGCGATATAGTCTGTTACTAGTGCAATACCAGCCAATAACAGGTTGCAAGGAGCCTTCTTGCATTTGAGCAATTTAAATGATCAATATATTTTGGTAAGGCCTGCGATAGGGTGTATTTTTTTTCAATTTTTGTAGTGAAAAGAACTCAACTCAATTCTGTCGTTTGTTTGTTTATTTTGCTTTTGAAATTTCAGCCGGCTCGCACGTCCTCGGGAGCTGCGATTGCGCTCTTCACGGCCAACCGGCATAGTCCGTTGAGTGCCTCGCATACTACAACATTACAGGGTATCGTCTATCAGCTGGACTGTGCGCTCCAGGACACTGAGACACAGCGTGCCGGACTTGTCTTCATCTACGATATGAGTGGCTCCAAATATTCCAATTTTGATTATGATCTATCGCAAAAGATTCTCACGTTGCTCAAGGTGAGTTTTTGAATTGAAATTTTAATTTGAACTCGTTGCATACTTTTGGGCAACACGTTAAAATTACATTCACGTCTACAACATATAATCGCAAATCTGCCCAAACTTGTGCTAGTGGTAGTGGTTGTGAGGGAGGGGTGAGGGATGATCCAGAAATTCACAAAGCGTGTCCCAACAAATTGGAACACCCGTGTTATATGGGCATGTGTGTGTGTCTGTAATTGCTTCTTATCGCATATGCATCTATAGTCCATTTAATTCAATGTTGGAGAATTTTTTTATATTTTAAGCTGAAAATTTGGTTTCATTTCGTTAGTTTTACATTACCCGTTCATGGGGATGCCCCTACTATAGCACCGCCAAAACTACATATGTATATATTCATGATTTTGAGCTACTTATATCTGGGAAAAAACATTGTTTTTTATGAATCAAAAAAAAAATTCGTCATCATTTAAACTTATACTTGGACACCGGAATACCTTATCGCATATTAATTGCATAGTAAAAATGATTGATATCTGATTGATAAAATTCACACACATACATACAGTGTGTGTGTGTGTGTGCAAGCGTATTAAATCGTTGCCAATCAAAAGATAACTGCGCTTTTGCTGTTCATAGTTATCGCTTCTGATTGCTGCATGAAGAGCGCGTCTATTTTTCGAAACGAATTTGAAGAGTAAAGAGTAAAGAGTGAAGAGCGAAGAGGAGTAGGCGGGGCTTATCCCGAAATCCACTTTACATTTACATCGATGCCTGATTTATGTTAAATGCTGCGCTGCGACTTCAGCAGTTAACCGCCAGCAGTCACTGAATATGACGCTGATTGCTGATTCCCCCTTTCTCTTTCTCTCTCTGTCTCTGTCTCTCTCTCGTTATTTCGTTCTGTTTGTGTTGAGCAGTTGATTTGGGTGAACCCATATGCTAAACAAAAGAGCGACTCGGAAATCCTTTTGAGCAGCGAATAAACGGAAGTAGCCGAGCTTAATAATCAACGTAATCACAATGCCAACTAGCGAAATTTACATCCACACTAATGTATGCACATACGTATGTATTTAGGACGCCCACACACACGCACACACATACACGCACACACACATGCACACACACGCACACACACACGCACACAGACACACACGCCTACACACCTCGGCAGTGATGCGACGGTCAATTCGGTGCCTTTTAAACGCCTACATTAAATGCTGTGACCAGCCAGTAGTAAGACGTAATTATTTTGGCCTGCTGTATATGTATATGTATATGTATATATAGTATATATAGTATAGTTCATGGAATATATCACATTTATGCATATGTAGCAACGCACTTTGCACATACCTAGAAATGTCAATATACAAATATAAAGGTTAAAACAAACACCGGCCGCTGGTGGTGTTTGCGAAGAAGCCAAGAGCACGAACATATATATGTATATAACATATATATATATGTATACATATAATGATGGAAGAATTTATATAAACATTATATATGCATGCGTTTGACTACAACTGCTTTAAAATCAAAACGCAAAAAAAAATTGCGTGGGCAAAACAAGCAGCCGACATCGGCAGTCGCAGTGGCAGCAAAGCAGCTGAGCTGAGAGCGCCTACCCAAAGAGAGAGCAGCTCTTGCGCTCTTCTGCGCAGTTGAACAGCGTGAGCAAGAGCGAGAGAGGGAGAGAGAGCGTGAAAACAATTTGGAATTAAGCAAGGTAAAGCGCTGCGAGTGAAATGTTTATAGCTGGATTACTTTTTTACGTCGAGCGTCTGCACAGTTACGCAAAAGTTTTAAGAGATCAATGGAAAGTTAGAACACGAACACGCAGAATATTCATACGTACATATTTATATGTTTAACAGTACGAAACAAGTTCAAAATACAAATCGCAATCAACAGGTAATATTTTGTATAATACTTAACGTGTTCAAACTAGTTATGGCAATTATGGAATTTCCTGTAAAAAAAAATTTAATATTTAAATCAGTTATGAATAAGAAACTGAAATTCCTATGGTTAACCACTGTGCAGTGAAGTTTTAACACTCACTCGCACTCGCACCACACATAAATATAATCGGAAGCCACAGAGGCGTATGCGCAACATTTTGTATCTTACATTACGAATACGCAGCATGTGCGACCGAGTGATGAGTGATTGTGCGGTCGGTCGGCCAATGCTAAGTAAAAAGTCATGTATATGCAATTAAATATAAATATTTATGCACAGGTACAGATTACATGCATGCATATTGGACAGCGATCGTAAAGCTTACTGCGTGGCATATTCGAACAGCTGGCTACAAACAGTGCACACAGTAAGCAGACACACACACACACACACGCACACACACATGCGCATACAACAGTCATAGTCATACTGACACATTTTCACTCTCGTTTTCTTTTTTTTTTTTTTTTTTTGTGTTGTTTTATAGTGCGCCTCTCATCACTCTCAGCTGGCAGCTGCTCACTTGCTCGCACTCGCACTCGTCGCTTCGTCTTCTCTCGCGCTGCGCTCGTGGCAAGCGCGCGCGCCGACGCTTGGGGCTATCTTTCGCTTGATTAACTAATTCAGTTGACGAGTTCTAGTCGAACGTAATAGATTGATTCACAAGCAGCACAAAAGCCAAAGAAAGCCAAATCATAATAAAAATAATAAGAACGTGCCTCTTGCGTTGTGCCTCTTGCGTTGTGCGTTGTGCGTTGTACGTTGTGCATTGTGTCGTGCCGGCTCGTTAACCGTTTCCGTTACGCCCTGTCATTCGCCCTCCCCCATTTGTCGCTTCAACGACAATTGGAGGCAAACGTGCGTAGTTCGGAAGCTAAAGTTTTTGTTATTGTGTTTTTTTGTTTTTGTTTTTCTTGTTAAACTTCAATATCTTCTACACGAGACGACGAGGAACAACAAGTTTTATATGTAGGTAGCAGACACACTCAACTCAATAATCAAAACTGTATAGGATTGATATTGTTATTTTTAGTGTTCACCCACACACACACACACACACACATACACATACACATGTGCGCATATTGAGAGCAAAGTGTTCATTCATTGCTCAGTTGGCTTAAAGAAAAGTATACATTGCGTTGATATTTTGTGTTATTTTTACAACGTGCGCTTTGCTTATTTTTTGTTGCTGTTGTTTCTGTCTGACATTGACGCAAAACGTTAAGAAATATATATATATATATATATGTGCACATATGTGTATGTAAGTATGTATGAGCTGTTTGTGAACTAAAAATGCAAATTCAAAGTCAACGAAACAAAGTTATGCGCTATTATTTACCTCATTTTGCCGTACTATTTTTTACAAACACATCCATACGTGGATGTATGCACGTATTTCATACAGTTTAATTGAGTTTTCGAAAACATATTGACGTTGTCATTGCTGTTGTTGCTGTTTTTGCTGTTGTTGTTGTCGTTTCCGCATTGAAACCGTTCAGCAGTGAAGACAACAATCATGTGGGCGTTAGGGTTTGTGCCAAGGCTAAGTAACTGTTTATAGTTTGCATAAATCAGTGACACAATTATATGTGTGCATACACACACACATACGTATGTCAACGCTGTGGCAATACTGGTCACATCAAGATCATGCATAATTACATATGTATGTTTATTGCGGATTTTGGCAACCCTTAGCCTTCACAATCACATCGTCAGCAGCCCTGGCGATAACCGCCCACAACAACCCAAAATGGACAGCTGTAAAAATGCAACCATGCAAGCGAGCGATGCAAAAACTGAAATCAACCCTCAGGTGGCAGCAGACGCAACGCTCTGCCAAAAGCAACCCTAGCAGTCAGTTATCGGATTATTTTTGGGAAAGGATGGTGAGCGAAACAGCGAAGAGGCAAAGCAAGGCAAAGCAGGCCAGTGGGTTGCTTTGCTCTCACTTTGTGCGCGCGCTCTCAATTCCTTTTTTACTCTCTCCTCCTCTTCTCTCTCTCTCTCGCTCGCTCGCTTTCTCTCTGTCGCTCTTGTCACTTTCGTTGGTGCTTTTGTTGAGGGCGAAGGTGGTGGTGGTGGTGGTGGGAGAGCGCGCCTGCGTCAAGAACGCAGCGTTGGAGGTTTTTGGCGACGTGTATTTGCCGTTTTACCGTTTAGCGCTGCTGTTGCCGCAGCAGCAACGACAACAGCGGCGGCAGAGGCCGACAAATAGAAGTAGTTCAGCTCTCCACGACGACGCGCATCAAACAAAGTTAGCCGTTAAATATTACTTATAAACGAATGATAATATAAATATACATCAAATGAAACAAGCAATTCATTGCCAAAAATCGAAGCGAAATAATCTATACGGAATAATCAAGAAAAACAATTGGCGTCTACATTTTTTTTTTTTTTTTGAATATTTTTTGTGACAGCGAAAAGTGAGAACCGTTTACTTAGCCAGCCAAAGAAAATTGTAAGCAAAACGTATAAAACGCATTTGTGTGCGTGTGTGTTTCGGGTCTGTGTCTCTCTCTGTGTGTGTGTGTATCCACATATATATATATATATTTATATATGTATTTATATATATATTTATATATATATATATGTGTGTGTGTATGTGCTTAAGCCAAATGCTGTCACACGGCTGCTGCAAGTGCCACAATGTGTTGCTTAGACATACACACATATACATGCATACACACATACATACATACATACATACATACATGCATGTATGCATGCATATGTCTCACACAAAACAAATCCAATAAGTGCCGCAACTTTTGATCGCCAGAGGGTCTAGCGAGAAAAGTATCTACAAGTGCAAAAAGACTCAGCTGCCCAACGTCCGCTGTCCGCTGTTCGCAGTCCGTGTTGCTGCAGCGATTGTAACAGCAACTGTAACTGTAAAGTCTGTCTATCGTCTGTTGTTTTGTTTCTCCCATTATTTGCGTGTGTGTGATTTTTTTTTTTGATTTTTCGTTTTTTGCATTTCTCTCACAATTTGCAATTTTTGGATGCATCATTTGTGCAATTGTGTAACCGACAACAAACAACATTGAAAAGCTTATTATATAAATAACAACAAAACCAAAAAAAAAAAAAAAAAACAGCAACAAAAATCGCAAAAGCTAACAAATTGCCAATTAAAATTGTCCCAGTAAACAAAAAAAAATGGTGCTCCCGTCGTGCATAGCAGCTACTCCCCTCCGCCCCAACTACAGTGCTATTTAGTGCATTTAGCATTTGACTGTGCGAATAATTTCCAAAAGCCAATAACAATTGCCGAATAACAATAACGCGTATCTATAAATAATTAAGCGACAGTCGCCATCTCAGGTGCTAGAACACTGTTCACCCTTTTTAAAAGTACGTAAAAGTACGTGTATATATATATATATATATATATATATATATACATAGAAATAAATTTAGATTGTATTTTCACATTGTTGATTGCACCTAAAAACACTACCCTGCAGTCGATGACTTGGCTATTGATTCTGATCAGGAATGTAGAAAGACAGATTTTCAACATTCACACAACAGCTTCGAAACGTTCGACTAGCTTTATATATATGCATTTATATCCCGATCGATATTTGTATTTGTAATGTTTATTTCATATTTATATTTTGATATATATATGTATATATATATATATATATATATCATGTCAAATGACTAATTATTCCCCACAAAATGTAGTATCAAGGTCACTCCAAGAAAACAAATAATATCAGCGATCCGGTTGATGGAATTTCAATACTCTTTCCTAAATGATACGAGAATTCAGATTTGAGCCTTGCCCTGTTTGTACTACGCGAAATGCGAAATATCCTTTTTGCAACCGAGAGATCTTCACACAAGGGGTACAAGGGGTGACAACAATTAAAGCGCCTTACCTAATCCAACCTTTTCAAAAGCTACTCGGAACAGGTTTCCAAAAATATATTCCAACTAAAGATTTATGCTCAATTTGACGCCATAGCTTGTAAAGTCAACTTAGCATGACTTGAGAACTTTAGCAATCCCATTAAAATAATAATCATAAATAATGAGTACAAACGATGTGTACAGCATGCACAAGTACCAAGTACCAAGTACGAGTACGAGTACCAGAACCAGTACAAATACGAGTACCGGTACCAGTACCAGTACAAGTATTTGGTATCGAAGCTATCCTCTAACTGACAGGTGATGTGAGAGGTTTTTTTTTATTTATTTAATTCTTTTTTTTTTGTTAATGGCATTGGATGGGAACAAAAGCAGCTGCCAATTGCAAAAGAATGACAAAATCAAAATCAAACAGCCGATATCAGCGACAGCAACAACAGCAACACCAACAGCAACAACAACAACAACAGCAACAACAACAAATAACATATAATACAACGATGACTCGAAGAATGAGCTGAAGCCAAAAGAGTCAATGAAATCACAGCTGTTTGTAGATTGGCGCGTTTATTTGAACGACGCTTTTGATTTATGTGCACACATTGATTTCTGCCTTTCGTTTCGCGTGCCAACTCATTCTACACACACTTGCGTATCTGCGTAAGTATTAGTGAGAATACGGGCATGGCAACGATAGAGAAAATAAACCCAAAACAATTAATAATGATGTGGTCGACTAGCGGGCAGGCAACGTTCCACTTAACAAACATTTTGTTGACACTGTTCTTGTTGTTGTTGTTGTTCTTGTTCTTGTTGTTGTTGTTGTTGTCGATGTAGTGCAGCAATTTATCTGCATATATAAGAAGAGTCTTTCGACTTTGGAAGCTTACAATTTATTTACCCACTGAACTTGTGTTCATATTTTTTTGGCTTAAAACATTTTATGTACCACTCATATATATATATATATATATATATATATTTATATACAGAATTTAATAATACAAAAATTCTCTCGAGTTTTTAACGCTGAAAAATTGCAGACAGCAGTAAGTAAATAAACATTTCTGTTCAACGAATGATTAAATATAAATAATACAACATACATGGATATATGCATATATATGCAATATGTATATACTGGGAAACAAAATATTTACACAGCTAGGGTTTTCTATTTATTTTGCTATTTATTTATTATTGACACTTGGCGTCTGTTTGTCGATATCCGGCGCAATGATTAAACAATACCAAATATTCATTTGTTTTTTTTTTTTCTTCTCTTTTTTTATTTATCGGCATTCTGAACAGCTTGCTCCCCTCTCTATTTAATCATACTATCTGTCATATCTATCTAGCCATCTGTCTGGTAGTCTGTCTGTCTGACTGTCTGTCTGGCTGTCTGCCTCTCTGACGGTTTGGTGCGTCCAAAAAGCGCCTTTTGAGGCCAAACGCCGCCAAGAACCACAACAACAACAACAAATTCGTTTCATGCCCAAAGCCGGCGACAAGCTTAAAACGCATTACCAATTTTGGCCATGGCTAATTTCACACACACACACATCCATGCATATATGTAACCTTTTTTTTGTATAAACATATTCAGTCGATGTTGTTGTTTTATTTATCATAATTTTTATTTTTTTTTATTTTTATTTTATTTTTTTTTTTTGTGTGTGGCACGCCATTTTGCCAGCTCATTGTTTGGCTAGTGTGTCGGCCTTTTATTTTTGGGCATACAGACACACATATATTGACAATATGCAAAGCGAACAGCGCGATAACTAAGCAAACACATTCAAAAATAAATCCAAAAACCAGACAAAAAAAAATAAAAAAAAACAGTTATATTTGAAGCACCGAAGATTGCATACTCTTCCAGGCCGTCTTTCGAAATTGCCACATTAATTGACCGATTTTGATAGTTTCTTATCTAGTTGATAATTTCTTAACGGGTATCCCGATATAAACACAAATGTTTTTTCATACGTTCGATCGATTTTTCAAGTGGCAGCTATATAATATAGTGGTCTGCCTCCGACTGATCAAGAATTTCCAAATGCTTTGCTCAAAACAAGGATATAAAAGCCCACGTGGCGTATGCTTCATTTGGCATTTGTGGCCCCAGAGAAGTCAAGTCCAGTTGGCAATCAGAGTAGAGCTTCATCTGCTGCTATGTACTCAAGTGGCACAACGGGATATCTGTTGCCGCAATGGGGCAAACACATTTATATTGTGATAACAATCAACTATTGCCCCAAGATTACTCAAACACACTCAAACTGCTGTGCTGCGTTGAAGAAATAACTGTTTGAAGAAAGAAAGTTGCAAGAACTTAAAATATATTTAATTGTAGAATTGCTTCTTCTTTCTGGTTTCGATACGTTTTGCACACGCGAAGCATCGCTGATATTATGGATATTTTGTATAGCAGCATCTTATCGCAACCTAGATCGTTGATTATCTGTGTTTAACTGATCTTTAGCCGGAATCAAACAGAGCAACCAAAATGAGTAATACTTGTTGGCAACGCATTTTTGATCAGCTGGTGAATCATATTTGAGAGAGCAACTGGCTCATTGAGTTTGTCAGCCAGCTGCTGCTGTTGCTGCTGCTGTTAGAATCCCATCCCTGCCGCTGCTGCTGCATTTTAATCACTTTCTTCTTGTGGCAACAAACAACAATTAGAAACGCAAGTCGCATGCCGAGGCACGTATTAAGTGGAGCCACGTGGAGTGCGTTGTGGAGTGCATAACATGCCCACTCGACGCACAGCCACTTCAATTCTACACTGCTCCACCTCCACCTCCACCTGCTCCGCCAACCCCGACTCCATGGCCGATTTGGAGGCGGAACGTGTGGGCGGCGGCAAGGGGCGACTCGACGAGTTGACTTTCTTTTAGGCTGAATTGCAACTGGCCGACAGCACTTTAACAATAACAATGTGTACATGTGGGCTGTATATATATATATATGTGTGTGTGTGTGTGTGTGTGTGCGTGCGTGTGTGTGTGTGCGTGTGTGTGTGCTTATTATTTTCGGCTTAATTTGCTGCCGGTTGTTGTTGCTTGGCTTTCGTCAATGATTATGTCGATTGTTGTTGCTATTTTGTGCTTATTAGGGACAGGTGCGTCATAATGCTGCTTATTAAGAGGCGAATATTTATTTGGCTCTTGTATCTCTCGTGTTATTTTCTGGCATATTATTATTTCTTTTTTCTTTTTTGCTCCCACACAAAATATTCCAATTTGTGCAACTCAAGCGAATAGCCAAGTTTAATTGTTATTCATCGATTTCGGTTCGATATCCGCCTATGACCCAAAAACGAGCATGGCAAAGCGTACTGAAATAGTATAGTAAATAATTTAGTTAACATATAAAATGCATCCACAACTAATTTGAAGGACTGCTGTTCAGCTGTTCAAGGTCCAATGTTGGGCAAAATATGATTAAACTGTTTGTAAAAATGATTCACAAAACACATAAAAATCAATACCAGATTCAAAAGGTTTAAGTACGAAAAAGGATTTCACAAATGGGAAACTTAAAACTTTAAAATTTTAAATGTCTGCAAATACGGTGAATCCCAAAAAAAAAAAAACCAAATTGAACCAAATAAAATGTTAAAAAATAGTAAGTCAAATTACAACAAGTAAAATGCTGTAATGAAAAGAAAAGTCAAACAAGTTGGAGGATTCTAGTCGAGACAGTTCGACTGGAAGATATACAACTGAAACATGTTTTAGATGACTTTATTTTATGTCAACATATGTGCATACATATATATATATATATATATATATATATATATATATATATTCATACCTGGCTAGAAGGATGTGTCTTTCCAATTATAACTTATAACCAGGAGAGTCATCGATCAAGTGAAATGAAACCTGATTCCAAATTTCCAGTCTCTAGCTCTAATAGACAGATATATATATATAAATATATATATATATATATATATGGGGTCAGAGCTGCTTCCATCTGCCTGTTATTTGAATACAAATAATAATGTATTTGTGAACTGTAACTGAAGTGGTCTATATGTTATATACATATGTATATGCAAATTATATAGTAATTATTGCGTGTACTTTTGCCATTGGCACACGCAACAGTTACTGCGAGAGTAACGGTCAAAGTGAAAGTAGCAAGGACGAAAGAACTGAAAGCACAACTGCAAACAATCCAATCAGCCAGCGAATTGTCCTTAACCCAACAATTTCTACCGTTTCGAAATATGATTGTGAAATTCCTTTTTAGAATACAAATGAATGTGTGTAAATATGAGTGTGTGTGTGTGTGTGTGTGTGTATTGTATGTGTGCTATTATGCAAATTGGCTTCGATTTTTTAAGGGGAAGGTGGACTTGATTGCCGAGCGGGTCAAACAGCTGCAACAGTTGTGACATTGAAAGCACCAACCACACTTCGCCGCTCGATGGAGAAGCTAACTTTACCAGCTGGGAAATTGGAAATGTGTTGCCTACTTTGTTGAGTCAACTGTACTTCAGAATACAGTCAGTAAAACCAGCATTTAAAGGAGAGCAGCACACGAAAGAGCATTGCAATTGTGTTGCTATTCCTGATGATGCAATCCCTTGAAAAGCCCAGCCGCTCAAGGGCCATAAAGTCGCCAACTGTTATTGGGCAATGTGGCAGGCTGTAAAGTGATCAAATGCAGCAAGTGCTATTTTCATATACACCGCGAACCGTTGTGCAACTGTTGAAAATGCCACTTAACGTTTCTAATGTCTAATAAAATATGTCTCGATTTCAAATTTAAGTGCAATTTCAAATTTCATAATCATTTTATGGCTAGAGTCAGTTGGTGGAAGTGCCATGAAGCGATTTAATTAAAATTGAACAGGCACACACACACACACAAATACACACACACACATAGACACACACACACACATACACATACACACACACACACACACACTGTTGGGGCAAATTGCAAGTGTGGGTGTGCAAAATGGTTAAGCCTTAAATCTGGTCAATTTGAATACATAGTTTTGGTCGTTGTTGTTGTTGTTGTTGTTCTTCGTGGCTATCTTTGTTGTTGCTGTTGTTGCTGTAAGCGCTGCTTTTAATTAAGCCAAATGGTGGAATGCACTTGTTGTTGTTGTTAGTGCTGCTGCGCTGCTGCTGACCTTAATCTGCGTGTCTACCTATGTGTCTGTCAGTGTGTGTGTGTGTGTGTGTATGTGTGTGTGTGTGTGTGTGTGTGTGTTTGTGGCTTGCTTGTGGTCACAGACACACACACACACAAATATATAGAGATATACATGCATCTATACATATATATGAAGAAGGACAAGAAGAGGCACTGAAAGAGAGACAGAGAGAGAGAGAGAGAGACAGAGAGAGAGAGAGAGAGAGAGAGAGAGGGAGAGGGGATGACTTGAACAATAAACTGGGAATAAATAGCGTTGACACGGATATAGCTATATGGATATATGGATATGCAGGCACAAGCCACAAGGCACAAACTCTCCACTGGCCACACCACCCTCCAAATTGGGTGGTTGTGGGGCGCACGGTCGTTTTGCCGGCGTCGGCCATTTTGTGCAATCCAAAAATATGGCCGCAGAGTAGAGTGTTGCAACACGCTGCAACTGGGTGAAGGTTGTGTCGCAGCAACAGCAGTGGCAGACATCAGCTCAGAGCCACAGCGTAGCACATCGAATCAGCAGTCGCAACAAATTCAATTCATTCCATTTCAATTTGTTTGCAATTGCATTTGTTGCTGCTGCTGTTGCTGTTGTTGCTGTTGTTGCTGTTGTTGTTGTTGTTGCTTTTACAACACTTAATTTGATCACACGCATACACTGCGAGAAATGCTGCTGTCAATCAGTATTGACGCCAACGCATGCGTTTATTACGCTTTAATGTCATCCCTCGAAGTGTTTCGATAAAAGCAATCGTCATTTGTCGCTGGAGATGTCGCGCAGATACCCTGTAAATCGAACTCAATTGCAGTCCATGCACACACACACTTTACTCTGCACATACCCAGCAAAGATCTGCTCGCCATTGCCCTAGTCTCGGCTTAGGTCGGTCAAGATTAAGTCTCGCCTGGATATGATTTTTTTTTTTTATACTCTGCTTCCCGAAGGTATCATAGTATATTGATTTTGTGCAATGGAACACAACTTTTTTCGACGTCCTTGAAGCTAGAGCCTTGAAACTTGGAACATGTGTCACACAAAGTGTAATCAATAAGGTGCTGAGTCCAGCTAGGAGCTAGGAGCTAGGAGCCTCGGAAATCGATAAAATCGATAATCGCAAATTGATAAAGCCACATATCTCCTGCAATTCTAAGGCTACAGTCAGCAAATTTGTTTCGTAGGTTGTTGGCGATATCCTTCAGATTACTAAGATCGTCCTTCAACAATATTTTTAATGACGCTCACTTCCGCCCCACAATTCCCTAAATCTAATAATAAATACCAAAAGTTACCAAACTTGACAGGAGGCGTACCAGGACACCCTTCCGACAGGCATCGCCTGCCCTTCCTCAACGCTGTTTGTTGACATACAATATACAAATACATCTTGGAATATTTGTGCTGTATTTGGTCTGAGCTCTGAGCAAGAGTGGCAATATTCATAATTGTGAAATTACTGTTCTTATATATGCCTATAACTGATGCCCATTTATGATTTATCTATTTGAGTATGCACATTTGATTTTTTTAATCTGCCATCAACTAATTTAAAGCAGCCTCAATTTGGGCACAAATCATCAAATGATGCATCAAATGAAATACGCATCGGAGCCACCCACGAACTTTGGCAATTTCCTTTACAAATGCCAGTGTCAACATCTATGTATATATATATATATATATATGTATATATATATATATATATATATATATATATATATATTTATTTTTTTTTATTTTATTTTTTTTGAAAACATGACGAGTCATTTGACGCAACTCATTTGTTGAAATAAGCTGACACTTTTAAAATTTTTAGACAAGCAAACAAATTGCCGACTTGTTTATGTTAACCAGAGAAAAGATAATAAATGAGTTTTCTCTTTGGTCCAGTTAACATACTATTCAGCTTAAATAATGTCGCTCGGGTAACCGAATAACTCTTGTTAATGAACCCAATGAGATGAATCAGTTGGCCATAGCCAACAAGACAGTTAAGCTGTGTGCCTCTTTAGTAGAATGTGTGGTCTACATATGTATGTGTGTATGTATGTGTGTATGTATGTGTGTATGTGTGTATGTTTCTACCTGTGTATGTGTCTGTGTTTGTATATACACAATGCAAACTTCAAGATGGGGGGGAGGAAATCATAATCTTGTTTTCTAAAAAGACTGTAACTTTGAAGAAATTCTCACATTGTCACAAGCGTTAACGTCTTCTTCACACCTATTTTACTGTCCAGTTGTCTATATACATAATCAATGTGGGGTCAAAGATGTCTCCCTGATTATAATACTAAAAATAAAAATATATTTATCAAATCACATTTGACATTAATGGTCGCGGATTGAGGGCGACCAGTTGACCTTAGCATGTGTCTAAGAAAACCTCATTAAAGCCAAACACACACACACACACACACACACACAGAGAGAGGTACACACACACACACACACACACGTGTGCACACGTGTAATGATTATTGGATTTATAAAAATGCGTTGTAATTTGTTTGGCTAATTAAGATTCAATAATCGTTCGATCGCTCGACAACATCAAATTTCTAATGTATATTTTGTATTTGTGTATTTTGCATATTTTTAGGGCGGGTATCCGGCACGCCTGAAGAAAGTGCTGATCGTGACGGCGCCGCTGTGGTTCAAGGCGCCATTTAAAATACTGCGTCTGTTTGTGCGCGAGAAGCTGCGCGAGCGCGTGTTCACCGTATCGGTGCCGCAGCTGAGCCTGCACGTGCCGCGCAAGGCGCTGCCGGTGCATCTGGGCGGCACGCTTCAAATCGAACACGCCACATGGTTGCTAAATTGCCGCAAATCGATGACGAATCGTGAAGACGAACTGCTTGCCAATATTGTGGTGGGTGTCGCTTGCGCACCACTCGCACCAGCAGCAACACCAGAAACATCTGCAACAGCGACGCCGCTAAGCAACGACAGCAACAGCAGCAACAGCAGCAGCAGCAGCGACAGCAACAACAGCAGTGGTGCTGCCAACGCTGCCGCGCCATCAACAATAATCAGCGCCGTGCATCAGTTGGCCGAGAGCAACACAGCGGTTGTGACAGTTAGTGGCGAGCAGAGAGCAACAGAAACTGCAACAGCAACTGCAACAGGAACAGCAACTGCAACAACAACTGGCAACAGCAACAACAGCGACAACACGGAATCGGAGTCCAACGAGAACATCACAATAAACGGACTAAGTCCAACGCATCGGACTCCCGTTGGCATCGCAGGCGGCGCGCTGCTCAAGCTAAATACCAGCGGCATACAGAGTAACGGTGCTGGTGGTGGTGGTGGTGGTGGTGCAGCTGCTGGGATTGCCAGTGCACCAGCGACAACAGCAACGGCGTCAGCGGCAGCAGCAGTTGCTGGCAGCGCTGTCAACGGCAGCGCCGCTGGTGTCGCTAGCAACGGTAGCGCTGGAGCAGCCGGTGCCGGTGAATTCTGGTCGGAAAATCCCCCCAGCAGTGCCTCATCTGGCTTCAGTGATGACGACAGTCTGGCCGGCCAGGAGGGAGACCCAAAAACGATTGATCTAATCGTTCAAATGGTGCGAGAACGCGGCCGTCGAGGCCTAATCAGAGAGTATGCGGAAATACGAAATCGGGCGCCCGAGGGCACCTTCATCTATGCGCGGTAAGTGCAACAACATGTCCAAGCATCAGCTAAGCAAATGATTACTAAATTTTTCGATTCGATGTGATTCGATTTAAATTGCAGGATGCGCAACAATCTGACCAAAAATCGTTACACAGACGTGCTCTGCTATGATCACAGTCGTGTGGTGCTGGTAGGCGAGATAGCGGATGGGGCGATATGTAATTACATAAATGCGAATTTCGTCGATGGCTATAAACAGAAGAATGCATATATTTCAACTCAAGGTGAGGTGGTCGCCGCAACGTCGCATTTATCGATTCTCTTACACTTACTATGGCTTCCCAGAGAGACAACAATAATACGAATATCAATTGGCATCGTTACATTTTTGGTTTTTGGTTTTTGGTTATTGATTTTTATTTTTGTTTTCGTTTTCGTTTTGGTTTGGTTTTTCGCTTTGCAGGTCCATTACCAAAGACATCCTATGACTTTTGGCGCATGATCTGGGAACAACAATGCCTAGTTATAGTTATGACAACGCGCGTCATGGAGCGCGGACGTGTTAAGTGCGGCCAATACTGGGAGCCGACTGACGATAGTTCCTTAGAGTTTGGAAAATACCATGTGCGAACAATTAGCGTCGAATGCAACGAGGATTACACCGTTGCATCCATAGAATTGAGAAACCTAGAGGTTAGTTTCCTGTAGATCTGTTAATCCCGCGAAGTTGCTGAACATGTTTACTTACTTTTGCATTCGCATTTTCAGACTGACGAAATTCGCAATGTGTCACATTGGCAGTTCACCAGCTGGCCGGACTACGGTGTGCCCAGCTCCGCAATGGCCATGCTTAACTTTTTGCAGAAGGTGCGCGACAAGCAGGCAGAGCTGGTCCACGCACTCGGCGACACCTGGGCGGGTCATGCGCGCGGCCCCCCAATTGTGGTGCACTGCAGCGCTGGCATTGGACGCACCGGTAAATATTTGAACTAACCGTTAAACCCATGAACACGACTACAAGTAGAATCTCAAAAGCTGTTGTCGAAATACACGTTTATTGATTGAACTCTTAGACTATCCACAATTATGCGCATCCTCCCTAGGATCTTAACTAGGCACACATTCTCGGCTGCAAATGCGTCTGGACTCATTATTTGCTTCGAAGCATTAGAATAGATTATTATAATAATAATAATAGATTATCATTTAATGCAATGAACAAAATTTAGGAGCAGTGCCCAATGTCAAAATAGCTTAAATCGATGTTAATGACAGCATTGATTTATTGCATTAAAGTCTTATGTTCGGTTTGAAGATATATCACATCTGATATGCACACGGAACAAATTGTTCCTCAGTAAATATGAGAAAAATAAATGGAGAGGCAAATCTGTGATATCTGAGTTTTATTAGCATATTAGCATACTTAATACATTGCAATCCGATTAGTAATCGTCACATTTGTTTTGTTTGGTTTATTAGGCACCTTCATCACGCTGGACATATGCATATCGCGTCTGGAGGATGTCGGCACGGCGGACATACGCGGCACGGTAGAGAAGATACGCTCGCAGCGCGCCTACTCCATACAAATGCCAGATCAATATGTGTTCTGCCACCTGGCGCTGATCGAGTACGCGTATTCGCGCGGCATGCTCCAAGCGGTTGATTTGCCAGGCTTTGATATACGGGAACAGGACTCCGAGTAGGCGGTAGCAGCAGTAGCAGCAGCAGCAGCAGCAGAAGCAGCAGCCACCCACAAGGAATACAAATTGTATACAGATTACTTATATTATTGTCATTTTTTTTACAACTATTATTATTATTTTTATATATATATATATATAAACATGCATATATTATTATGAATTGAAATTGTAATTTTGTATTAGAAGAATGTTTCATTCGTTCGTTCAATCAGACGCATAGGCAAGCAATTTATGTTTATTATCATAATATTAATAATTCTAATCTTTTTTTTTAATGAAAAAAAAAAAAACAAACAAATCAACAACAACAACAACAACATACCAACATTTATATATATCAAATATGTATATGAAAGAGAAAGAGCAAGCGAGAGGGCGAATGATATACAAGTTTAGCAATGTTTCGATGTAAGCGGCTGGTAATTGTAAAGTTTACTATTTTATTGTATGTTTCTTATTATTATGATTATTATTATTATTATTATCTTATTATTATCTTATTATTATTATTATTATTATTATTTATGTAAAAGTGAAAAAGTGGAACTTCAACTGCTTAAAGTTGCAAGTTGCTTAACCATTTCTAATGATGTATGTAGTAAGTTTGTATGTGTGTGTGTGTGTATAGATGATATACATACATACACACACCCACCCACATACACACGCTTACCTACATAGTATGTATATGTATTTATAACAAATTTTTTTTGTGTAATGTACGTGATTAATATTTAAAATGCATTATTTTATATAGAATAATTTCAAGATTACAATGATGCTTATTTTTTGAAAACCCAAACAACCACACCACCCCAACCCAACACCCCTGCGCCACTCCCACTACCCCAGCCAGCTTCCTTGCAAACGTCTTCATTATTAACATGAATTGTAACTGTAATTGTAATGTACATTTATTTAAATTAAATTAAAATTGAAAACAAAAACAAAAACGTAAACAAAATACAAAACTAGATAAAAAAAAAACAAAAAAAGATCAGCATTATGCGAAATAGCAAAACAAACAAAAACAAAATGAGAAAAAAATCAAATAAAATAATAACATGCTAAAAAAATAAAAAAAAAGAAATAAAAATAAAAAAATATGTTTAATTAACAGTCACACAAAAGTTAACTACGTAAGAAATGCAACTTGCTAACAATTATGTTCAGATGACGCTTAGAGAGAAACGCGGTAAAGTACAACGAAACGAATCGCAAGGCTAGGCCGGTACCGAATCGTAACGAACCGAACCGAACCGAACCAAATCGAATCGAATCGAACCGATTTGAGAGGAACAGACAAGAGTCCCAATCAGAAACAGTCCCAACCCAAAAAGAGAATACAAGTTGATACCGTCCGGTGCAACGACGGCAACGGAGATGAGTCTAAAGTCAATAAATAATTAAATTATATTAAATTAAATTAAATAAAATAATAGTTATGAATTAGACACAGCGGCAGGTTCACAATGGTTCATAGCGATTAAAAAGAATTTTTTGTGCAATTCTTTTAATTTTGCTGTCGTGTTTTGTATACTTTTTATATATATATATATACACATATGTATGTACTATATTGAATAATAATACAAATAATACAATTTATGCAAATTGCTGCAAATTTCCTACAATCAACTACAAATCAGACAAAACAGTTACAACATATACATACATATTCGTGCATAAAGAGACACACACACACACACACACACACACACGCACACAGAGAGAGTAATGCGTGTAAATCAAAGTATTTAAGCATAAATTGTTAAGCATTGTTCAACTGTTGTTGCACACACACTATTCCTACTGACAAATAGCCACAAGCAGAGCAGAGTTCAAAGTGCACAGAATACATAGTTTGTCCCTCGAGCAGCATTCTCCAGTCCTCCTCCCTCCTGCAAGAAGTTACCCCACCAGGCCCCATCTAGAAGTCAAATCGCTTTTTAAGGAACAACGTTAAACGTAAGAAGATGAAGAAAATATTAATACAAATACGTAATGATAATGACAACAAAATTGAAATAAAACCGTCGTACTAGCTATTGAATGTTATCGTGTTTGATTTTTTACTATTTTTGTTTTGGTAGTATTACATTTAGGTTCTTCGACATTTCATTTAGAGCATTTCTCAATGTAGATCAAAACGAATTCTACATGTAGTGGAATTTACTAAGTAAATAATGATATGATATACATACATAAACACATATTAATGAGAGTCACAGATATATATAACTATATATGTATATATATATGTATAACTATATATATATATACAGATTACATGCCTTCTTCTCATGATTTTCATATACCAGGCGAAAAACTAAAACTTCCAACTAAAATCAACATATTTTGTATTACCTTTTTAAATACTAAAAGATTTTTATGACAAACAAAATAACATAAATTAATGAAAGAAAAAATGAATATTTAGTTGTTGTGTGCAGCAGGGAATGCAAATAAGGCAGCAAAGATATATATATATCTATATATAATATCATCATATATATTAAATGACAGCTTTCTTAACAAATAAGCATGAAATATATTAAAATCAACATAAACATGCAAGATTTGTTTGCCAGTGCAAACGATGTGCAGATGTGTAAAAGTATAAAAGTTGAAAAGTATTATAAATATATAAGTATGTATGTTGATGTATATGCATACATTTATTGCATGTTTACATCAAGCTGACACTCTCACGTATATGCATATACACATCACATACATGGACACATACAAATACATATAACAGTATTTCTGGTGCGAATTTAGTAAGAGAACAGATTTAAGAGTAACAAAACACACATACTTCATTGGCCACACACATACACACACACACACACATCCATCAATTTGTATATCATTAGAAGAAAAGCTGTGATCAACATAATGCAAAAATTAAAAGGTAACCTTAAAAATTATCCTGCTTGCACACTAGTCCTACCAAATTCCACATAAGTTGCAAAAATTAAAAAAACAAAACAAAAAACAAAACAAAACAAAGAAAATCAAATCCTACCTATAATGAATGCCAGTAAATACATAGCTTATAAACATCTTTAAAAAAAAAATAAGACATTTTCAATTTATGAAGGCCTTTTCGGAATGTGGTCGAGAGCACATCTAATCCAGATGCAAAGTATTACTCTATTCAAAATTCAAAATGATGCTCTATTTTTATAATGCTTCAAATATAATGAATTAAAATCAAAGTACCATATTATAACAATATATGCACACACACACACTCACACACACACACGCATACATACGTATTCAGAGATGTATATAATCGTCAATGTCAATATTTTTTTTGTGTACCCAAAAGTGAGGTTTTATTTAAAATCCATTACATGTGTATGTATATATATACTTGAAAATATACATACAAATATATGGCAATGGTATACACACACATATATATGTATATATTATCTGTAAACTATGTATATGATAAAATGATTTAGCAAAATTTCTTCAAGTGTAATGTATAATTAGCTAGAATTACTACACACAAACAGACACTCACACATACACTTGCAATCGGGCAACATGCAATTGCCTTGCTCTGTCCCATGGCCAGGCTCTCTAAGAGGCAGCTTGGCATATAAGCAATCAAATGTTGCAAATGTGATTTTGCATCCAGTCTTTGGCTTTCTGAAAGCTTTCGCTGCACTCGCAGGGATCACACACACACACACACACACACACACACACAAACAAACACACAAATTTAACTAATAACAGAGAACAGAGAGATCGTTATCCAGCCCACCCAACTCTGCGCATCTAAAAATACCTAATCTAAGACAAATACATACAAACATACATACACAAAAATTCTAATTAACACACACGCTACTCTCTCTCTCTCTCTCTCTCTCTTTCTCTCTCTATCTCTACTCCTCTACATAAATATATACACATATATATATACATACATACATACATACATACATACATAAAACTTACCTAAATAGCACTTCCAATGCCCAGCTCAAAACTATGTAAATACGTAATAAGTCCAAGTCCAATTAAAAGAAGAAAAAAAAAAGAAGAAATCTAATTGAAATGCGGAAATCTAAGCCGGTCGGTCACATAACAAATAAATATTTAAGTGCATAAATGTATCTTATCATTTCCATTATAATCTAAACAATATTGACAGGCAAAAACTGAAAATGAAAATAAATCGGTAAATGTAAAGCGAATTACATTTGCTAAAAAAAAAACAAGAAAAATAAAAACAAAAATCAAAATGCAAAAAAATGATACCAAACACAAATAAAAGTAAATGAAATTGTGAACAAAATATATATAGAAAACAAAAAAAAAAAAATTGAATCCTGGTCATATTTTCTATGGTTTGGATATATTTTTACGTTCAATACAGACATCTCTATTTCCTCCGAATTATTGAATTTTCAACAAAATTTTTTCAATCAAAATCACAAAAATTTTACAGCTTACTTTTAGGATGAATTAAATTGTAAGGGCAATTGCTTATTTAATTAAAAGAAAATCGCAAAATCTGCCTAATTCGTGCTGATTTTTGCAGTACATGGCGCCTTAAAATCACATGGACCAACTCTATCGATCTATTATTTAAGGTTGAGGTAGTTATTTAAAATCCAAATACTTCAATATTTTCAATCGGAGAGCGAATGGAAGTGGCTCAAGACGCAAAGTCCCTTATAGCTTGAAAGTCAACGGGATGATATGAGGGTACTTTTTATCAACTTAAAGCCCTCGTTAGTTCGACTCGTGTGATACAAGACTTATACGGATACGGATACGGCTAAGATATAACCATGATGTGTCGAACCTTGAACCTTTTGGATGTATATATCGATTTGGCATACAAGGTCTATTTGTAGCCCTAACGACAACCGCATCACCAAGTTACAGCCAAGTTCTGAAAATCCTTGAATGAATCGATATGAATCCCAGCTCAATTTTCTTGCATTTAATTTATGGAGTCATCACAAAGTGGCCTAAGTCGACCCTAACTCTTTGGAAGTACTTTCAAAGTACTAAGTGTGATATATTTTAAATGTTTCCCGCTTTTAGGTGTATAAGCCAAATATTCGTATCGATATAATTTAAACTATTTAAAATATTAATTCAAACACACGTTATTTAGCTTTCCAAGTTTCCAAGGCTCATGTTTATTAATTCATTAATTAATTATAGTTCATTTATTTAATAAATACACGCACATTAATAATACAATAAAACGTTCTCATGCATCAAAAAAGCGTTTCTCTATATAAGTATTTCGATCTCCAATCTATATCTTAAGTTTGTCTTTCCTTTTGTTTGTTTGTTCTTGTTTTTTTTTTTAATTGCGTTAAACTAATGCGAAAATAAATCACCACTTCGAAGTCGTTCTTTTATTCTCAATAATTTTCAATACTAATGTTAAAAATGTGTCTTCATTTTTTATTTAATTGTTAGCTAATAAATTTCGTTAGTTTGATTTTTGGTTAATATTAATTTGTATGCGCTGGAAAATACAATAATTCCAAAGCAAATCACTGCACCAATGGCTGTAGAATCGATCGATTGTATATATTTATGTATGTATGTATACATGCATGCATGTGTGGGTATGCTCGTACATATGCATATACTTCTAAATACATACATACATATATATTCTCGTACATTATCGGCCTTTGTAAATTTAAAGACAATACACTTAAATTTATGACAAATTTGTTTTGTTTTTTTTTTTTTAGTTGCGAATAGTATAATTAACATACGTATTTTTAATATTTACCGATCCCAAAATGGAATGCATAGCTAATAACGCAGACATCTCAAGAGATTTGTTTAAGGCTAAGGAATTACAAGCTATTTAAGTATTGGCGTAGAATTTTTCATAGGTTCGTTTCACTTTTTTTCTTTTCTTTTTTTTTTTTTTGTTCATAGTTTTTGGTTTTGTGGAATGAGCTGAGAAAATAGTTTTTTTTTTCAAATTTTCTCTATGAATTCGAAGACGAGCTTTAATATGGTTGCAAGTTTAAGTTGCCAAGTTGCTTTGGCCAGCTTTTAGATACTAAGCACTAGGGACTGCAGTTTTCTCATTGATTCAGTGGCGTCTGTGTATGCATGGGTGTGTGTGTCTGTGTGTGTGTGTGTCTATGTGTGTGTGTGTGTGTGTATATCTTATGGCTAATGACTGCGATCTGCGGCGCACTGTGGCGCTGGCAAAATGTTTGTTTTTGAGGTAATGGTAACGGTAATGGTAATGGTAACGGTAACGGTAACAGTAACGGTAACTAACTAACGGCAAAATCAATGCGGCAATATTCAAACCATCAAATTGCATGCAACCAAATTCGTCACCAAATAATATAATTATTTGTATTTAGCATTTGCTTTATGGTAAACAAAAAACAAAAAAAAAAAAACAGTCTGTTTAAGCTAATCGGTTTACTGGCAGCAGTAACAGCAACAACAACAACAACAGCAACAACAATATGTGTGTTTGTCTGTGTATTTACATGCCAGTCCGAAGCCACTAATACATACAGCTTGAAGAAAACCACAAATACTTATTAAGTAAATAAATAACGCATGCCAGCATCGACAACAGCAACAACAAACACCATCAAATATCACGCATCAGCAGCAGCAACAGCAGCAGCAGCAGCAGCAGCAGCCAAGTGCACATCCACATCCGCATCCACATTTCTCATCCAATCGGATTCGATAGTATCGTGGTAGGGTTATTTTGCTGATTAAATTCACTCAATGCCAAAGGTGTTGGTCTCCTCGACGGCAAGTAGAAGCTTCTCATAAAGCAGCTCCGGTGTGGGATACGGCGGCAGATCCAACCGGTTGAAGCAGGTGTGCGCACGGGGCAGCGAATTTGGCTTGCCCCATTTCTCGATGCAGAAGCGTCTGGGACCGGTGGAGCCGCGCAGCGCAGAGAAACCCTCGTAGGGTATGCTGGACGTGCCCGTGACGAACTGAAGCAGGCGCAGTCGCTGCTCATTGCTGAATCGTTCGATAACCTGCCAGAACCAAATGATCACCTGATGGTTGTCATGGTAGCCGGAACGGTATTCGGTATTTAGGCGCCAATCGTTGGTGTCTATCTCAGCAGTGCCGGCAATGACCAGCTCCAGTTCGCGGGCATCGAAGACGGAGACGAGCCGTGAGTCAACCACCTCGTAGAAGCCGCGCACCAGCGACTCCGTTTGCTCCTGGACGCCGCGTTCTAAACGCCATTTGATCATGCGCTCCAGATACTCCTTCTTGTTCTTCTCATGGACAATGACATTCCTGCCGCCCGGCTTGAGTTCGCGCTCGACAACGCGACCGAGCAGCTCCTCGGTGACGCAGAAGGTGAGTCCCAGATCGATGCCGGTGCCAATATCGTTGTCGCGAATCCATTGCAGCGACTGATGGAACTCATTGTCCAGCGACTCGAGATCACTGAGTGCAACTGGCAGACGCAACAGCGCTTTGTAGAAGGGTCGCGTAAAGAACGCATCCAGCAAATACTGATGGACGAGGGCGAGGCCCAAGACACGCCCACTGAACCGAAACCAATCGTGGCAGTTATCCACAAATGCCGACAGCGGCGACACCTGCACCGTATACGTATCGTTTGCGGAGTACTCGAACAATCCGTAGTAGGGATTGAACAGTTCGCGCGACAGCAGAAAAAAGAACTCCCGAGATGGGCCGCCATAGTCCAAGCCCTCCTCTGTGTCCCAGAGCACGGCAAGACGGCCACGCTGCAAGTCCTTCTTGTTGGCCGACATAATGCGACGGAATGCGTCCTCCAGCAGATGACTCCGTCGGATGTGCAATCTGTTAATAAAAAAAAATACAACCAATTAGCAATCAGCATTCTTTTCAATCTTTGGGATGTCTATACTAACTTGAGCTTGTGTGGTCCCTGACCGTAGCCCTTGGACTCTAGCTTGCGATAGAAACTACGCAGTTTGGCCTCAAAGTCGCGACGGAATGGCGGCGGTGCACGTTGCGTCATCCGGGAACTAAGCACCGGCGATCCCTGCGGACTACGCTCCTCAATGGGCACATAGCTCATGATCTCCTGCTCGAACAGGCTGAAATCGAAAGTGAGAAAGAGAGAGGAAGAGTTGAAGATTAGCTCTGGCATTGATAATCTCTGAAATGTATATGAAATCGTAGCTGCAACGTATTCAGTTGCTGGCCATAACTAATTGTGTATATTATTCACTAACTCAATGCTTTTTGCTCACAATTGATTAGTTATCTGTTTTTTTTTTTTTAATACCGACTAAGCTGACAATTTACTAATGAGACATATTAACAAGCTACGAGCAACAAGCAACAACAACAGATATTGCTCAGGTAGTCGAAGTCGACCCAAAATAGCCCTGATTGTGCTGCAATAATTATTATTAGTTTTGTATTCGATTATTATCGATTTTTCTGTAGTTCGCAAAATGTGATTGCTTTTCTTTTGCTTTGATTCACAGCACTAACAATATTACTATAATACCAGATACCCCTAGAAATATGCCTGCAAACAAGCAAGCTAAGCACATAAGCAGAGTGGGTTGTCGATAACAATCGATTGTATTCCAGCCCAGCTTTAGGTAAGCACAAATATAATGAACATTATAGATATATAGACAATAATATAATACTATACGTCCGACAATATCTGTGATAATATGTGAAAACTCAAGCACAAACACATATATAGTGGGTTATCGATAACTATCGAGTATATGGCATGCCTGTTTTGGGCAAATACAAATTTATTAAATTAAAGTCTTATAAAGTTAATTAATTTAGACTGTTAACATTTGAACAGAGGATGACAAATAAAGTTCATGACATTCTCAAATACCACAAAGATGATCTCAAAATTAAGTTAATTAATGCAAATTGATTGAGCAAGAACAAGAACAAGGGGACTCATTTATCGATGACTTTACTCCAGCTCAGAAAATCCATATGCCATATGCCGGTTGTGTAGTGCGACCAAATAAATAACATCAAGCACAAAACTTGACCATGATTTTCCATTTGAAAAACAGCAGCTGTAATATGTAGATATAAACGCCTGCCGGAAGAATTCGAATAGACCACAGACCTTGGGGCGAGAACTCGCTGGAGACTTTTCCCAATGGGTTCGATGCCGCTAAGCTCCAATAATATCTGTCCAATATTCCATAGTATTCTAATTGCCGATTTGTGTTGCGTTTTTTATTTTTTTTTTTTCTCTCTCTTTTTTCGCGCTTACTTTTTGACCTTCAACTTGAATTTTGAAAATTGATCAATTAATACACAAAAATTATGGCGATCGGTGACTGTCTGTGGTCGACAGGGTTAGGATTGCGGAGGGGAGAATGGTGCGGGAGAGGTGGGGAGGGGAGGGCGTTGCCATGCCATGTCCATGCACTAGTGACAACAGTTTGAGTGCAATTAACGCCTCTTTTGCGCGGCACGGAAATGACTAATTTCCACAGAATATATATATATATATATATATATATATATATATATATATTGTGGAAACGAGACGATAAAAAATTTGGTTATTTTCTGTTGTTGTTTTGGCTGAAAAAAACAAAAACAACTAATGTTGATTCGAAATGGTAACTGATCGGCAATATAATTTGGGCCGTGTCAAATTACTTTCAAATTGACTGAAGTTAACAAATTATTAGCGAAAACAACACAGGAAATTGCAATTAACGTAATTTAAAGGCGGCGCAAAACGCTAGCGCGACTTTAAACGCGCGCATTTGGCAACCACATGCGGGTCTGTCTTGTCGCCCACACTGGTGCGCGTGGTGGTGCTGGTAGTGGTGGTGTGGTTGCTGCGTGATGGTTGCTGGTGTCATCTTTACTGTTCCAAGTGCAATGCGAGCACGAACTGGTGCGATAGCTGAGGGGTCACCAAATGTTTTCGGGTGTGGTCAATTTCAATTAAATAAGCCTTGAGTTCTTGCCGCATTTGTGGTATGTTTACAAATATATATATATATATAGATATCTATACGCGATGCATATCACACATTCACATATTTATTTACATCTGTTTTTATCTGGTAATTTGTTAATTGAAGCGCTTGATGAATAGCCCAGGCGAAGGGTTTCAACACACAATTTAATTTCATAGCTTCTCAATTTCATAAATAGACCAGATGTTAGCTTGTGCCAATTAGATTTTAATCATCAGCCATATTTCGTGATAAGAAGAACACAGCGAATAATTCCAAAGAAAAAAAAAATCTAAAGACTTTTAATTAAATGTAACTAAAAGATAAGTCCTCAGTTTGATAGCTGCATGCAGTAGTTAACTTTTAGCTAACAACTTTGATGAACGACCGGCAAAACAAGTACCACTGATCATAATTCATAGATATTGGACTGAGCGCAGATATATGTATATATATACATGTATCCTAACAAAAGTGTCATTTGATTTCTGAAATAACAAATGACAAATAACATTAATCTTAATCTTTGCTGACAAAAGTTTTAAAAAGAAATTGAATTTCTGTATATAATGCACATATCTTTGTGTGCAGAGGAACACTGCAAGTTATCTGCACATATATTGCCAAGCTGCTTTAGTATCAACTGCATACGTAATATATAATAGTACCAAGCAAACTAAATTCCATAAATAGGTATAGCATATGTACACAAGTGTGCGTGGGTGTGGGTGTGGGTGGCTATCTGTGTACTTGTACTTGAAATATGCTAGTTATGTTCACAGAGGTACACAGAGACAAAAAAAACCAAAAGTAAATATTTAAAAAAATCATTTGTACAAAATATTTCGGCCGTTTTGTAAATGAAAATGTGAGCAATCTCTTACTTGGTCAACATAATGTTATAGGTATAGCTGAACTTGGAAAAGAGACCCATTTGATAGGGCTATTTTTTGGGCTGGTTATATGGCACCGATTGGATTCTCAATTAGCGCACTATATATATTAAAACTGAATAGAAAAAATAACCAAACAATAGCAAAAACTTGTAAAATTTAACGTAAATGTAAATTTTATTCTCGACGAAAGCGAAGCGACTGATTTGTGGTTACTGGGCTGCACGCAGCAGTTGCAGTTACCCCAAACGAATTGAAATAGACAGAGACAGAGAATGAGATAGGGATGGAGAGAGTGAGTGAGAGAGAGAGGGAGGGAGAGAGAAAGAGGTGGGCATATTGAGAGCGAGGCCCGATAGCGTTGATAAGCGGGCACGATAAAACCATTGTGGGGTATTACGAATTTAATAACAAACCACTGTCGCAAGTACGCAATGCACATCTAAAGTGGTCGAGTGGTGTACGAGAGGGTTGGGTTGGGTTGGTTAGGTTGGTGGGGTAATCCGGCAACTTATGGGGGCCAGTGGCAGTGTTTCAAAAGTTGATCGATTGTAACCAATTCACAATCTGGCAACCCCAATTTGGACAGAGTACCACGATAAGGGCTCAACAAATTTAGTATTGTTTCCGCTTGCGCAGAGCTGTATATTAATTGCACTTGTTGTTGTGTAATACGAGTAAAAGATACTTTAGTAGAGCACAAGATATTTTTGTTGACTACCAGCAAACTAGCGTTTCACATTTCGTGCCTTGATCCTTGAACCTGTCGCTTGCCAGCAATTAAAGCGAGTAATTGGATCTGAGATCACAAAAAAAATAAACAACACAACACAAGCCAAAAACATAATAAATCCAAAAACAACAAACAACATGTTGTTGCAAGACTCGAGAAGTGAACGTGGTTTTTATCACAGCATTAGATTTGCAGAGATGATTACGATAAAAGGCTTGCGATTTGTTTGCGTAGCATTCCTTCAACCAGATACCCTGAGATACTTCGCAAATGCATATATACATATATATATATATATATATATATAGTCCTCTGGGTGGCAGACGTGAGAACCACATACATATGGGATAACTGAACTGAAACTGAAGATTTATGAATGGTTCAGTGAGTAAAGCAGCGAGTAAAAATCGCTTTGTTGGCGCAATTTGGACCATGATTCACTATTGTAGAATACGAGCGACGTATTATAGTAAGCATATGGAATGCAAGCGAGCAAGATGATAACTTAGGATGTTGAGATACAGATAGAGACAAAGAGAGCGAGACAGACAGAGAGAGAGAGAGAGAGAGAGATAGACAGATATAGATGGAAGATCTTAGCCATTTCCGCTGTTGATGAGAAAATAAATAGCTTGCAAATTCTTTGACAACTCTTGAAAATTTTAAGCAAATTCTTTTAAAAGTCTTAAGATGCTTACTAAACTAAAGTCAAACTCTTCAGTTACAAACTGCATGAGATCTCTGACAAACAAGAAGTTTCTTCAATCAAACTAAATTACCAATAATATCATCTTGTAATCAATCTAAAAATCACATACACAATATTTTCCGGATTGTCAAAGTGATATTTTTATTTTTATGATAATTGTCGATGCCGCCAAATCGAACAAGTTTATTGCTGATTTTCGCACTCAGTTCACACTCATAGCTAACCTAAACTTATTACTATAATGTTAGGGTGGAAGCTCCCTCACCAGATCATTTGGTCGTATTACATTTAGTTTCTAAAATAGGCTTCCCTAGAAACCTATATCTAATTATTTCATGCAAGTGCTATGCGTTCTTAAGTGCGTTGAGGATGGCTCCTTAATACTGATCGATCTGCTCCTCATTTGGTATTATTTGCTTGGCTCTTGTCTGGCTATAGTTTCCTAGTTCTTGGATCTATCATAATAACATAACAAATTTGATTTATCTTTTAATAAATCAGTATTAAGAAGTTCTTATGATTAAGATTTCTATGGAAAATGTAACATAATTAAAAGTAAATTCTTGAACGAGATTCGACTAGGTTGGGCAGGAGGAAACCTCTGAAATTGGTTCGAGCTTAGCTTTAAATATATAAATAAGACAACTGCAATCATCAGTTGGCAATATGTAAAATATATATTTTAGAGTGTAGTTTTTGAACAACTGTAGGAAATGCCGTATGCATTCGTACTCTTCTCACTTGTATTTCACAAAGACAAGTAATTCCCGCAACTTTAGTCATGATCGAAGCGCTGTTCAATAATATTATAATATGTATTCATGTTTGTTTTTTTTTTTTTTTTTTTACTGACTCTGCGACCGACAATGGCTTGGATCGTGCCTTGGGTAGTACTAAATATAGATGATAACACTTACACGGCCCACACGATGTATGCAGCCTTCGATAGGAAGCCCATTTTGTAGCGCGGCCAAAGTGTTGTGCATGGACGGGTTAAACATGCCGTTGGATGCTTGAAATTCCTCCAAAACTGTTCACAATACTAATTATTATAATTATAGGCACCAAAAAAAATCAACAAAAAAAAAATAACACAAGCATTAAATGCGAAGTAAGCGGTCGGTTTTAAGTTAATATTAAGTAGTTCACTATTATTTGAAAATTTAATTTATTTATATATTTTTACAGTTTACATTGTTGTTTTGAGTCTGTGACGGCGACCTGCACACGCTGACAGTTCAAATGCTTCTGTTTTTTTTTTTTTTGTATTTATTTTGTTTTTTTTTTTTTTTCAGTTTAAAGAGGCGCGCGAAATCGAAACTGAGTCGAAGTCGAAGTCAGAGTCGGAGTCGGAGTCGGAGTCATAGAGTTGGATATATGTATGTGCTAAGGCAGCAGTGTTAAATGCGAGTTCCCGCTGTATTTCTAATGTCGAATAGCAAACGCAGAATGGACGCGTTTGTCTAGCACCCAACCGATAAATATGAAATTGGAAATGGAATTAAGCGAGCGCACAAAATATACAACAACAACAACAACAAGAACTAGAACAACAACAAGAACAGCAATAACAACATCAACACCAACAACTCCAAACAGCAAAGAAAATTATTTAATTGTAATTTTATTTTTTTTTTTTTTTTTTGTTTTGTTCTTTTTATTTCTGTTTGACGAAGTGCAGGCGAAGCGCCAACGAACGAATTGCCGAACTTTAAATTCTATGTGCGACGACAGCGACGCCGCTTGTGACTGCGACTGCGACTGCGGCGGCGACTGCGACTGCACTACTGCGCTACTGCGTTTGCGCTATTACCTCAAGAATGAAATATACGGTTTTTTAGCAGTTTGGCAGGGGGCTCTGCGACTGACTCACAACTCATTTGATGGTGTTGCACTTGGACTGCTAGTGATTGGCGAGTGCGAGGGCTGAGCGGGACATGTGCACCGATGACAACTGCGGCGTTGGTCATGGTTATGAGCTGTCGCTCATCAGCCGATCGCCGGCTGTTCAATGCGCTTGATGGAGTTCCAAGTGCTGCGAGGGTGCAGCAGAAGCGCAAAGGGCGCGCCGTGCGCCCAATAGGCCAAACAAAAAACAAAAAGCAAAAAAAAATAGTAGCTGTACTAGCAGAGTACTTGGTTGCAACAACAAACGCGTCCACTGTCAAGTACACCACGCATCCAAAACCCAAACCCAAACCTCAATCCAATCCATGCCCAGGCCCAATGAACTGTAAACCAAGCGAGACGAGACGGCAGCAACCATTGAAGCCCTAATTCGCCTTCAATGGGTCAAATCACAAAAACAAATAGCCCCTCGAAAGCTGAAATGGTTGTCAACGCTTCAGTTGTGAAAAAAAAAAACAGAAAGAACTCGTATCTGAGGCACCACGAAGATTTAAATACCCTAGCCTAATGGAGTCCACCTGCTCTAATCTAAATTTCAAAAGAGGCACAATGCTTATAATTTCTTTTGCCAAATTGTTAGGAGGATTACATAATTATTTATTAATGGATTTGATGGAAATATCTTGGTAAAAAGTAGTTTTCAATCGTTCCCAATGTCAGTTTTATGATACACTGATCCAATTCGAACATATTTGTTAATTGCTCTAGAAGCTGATCAAGCTGATCAGCTATATACGCTTAGTATGATCGTAGACGTATCTTTCAATGCGTTACAGACTTCACATAAAAATGAGAATACCCTCGGGGTATGGGTACAAAAAACAACACACACTCAGTGCTACTAATGAAGATGACGTAGTTGCCACAACCCCGCCCTCAACTGAACCCAACCCAACCCAACCCAACGTAACTGAGGCTTAGAGCCCAAGTCCGAGCTGCAGCTGAAGCTGGAGCTAGAGCGCTCTGATACGCCGTCTAGCCAATAAATTATTGGTTTATTGGCAACGCTCATTTGTCGCTGGTCCCAGCTCAAAATAAAAAAAAAACCTAAAATTGGGTTAAACTGCGTCACGTTTCGTCTCGTCTCCTTTTCGAGGGATTAGCACGAGAATTTAGCGACTGCCAAGTAAACAATGGGTATTTTTTGTTATTGTTATTGTTATTGCTGTTGTTGTTGTTGTTGCTGTTGTTGTAAAGGGGGCGCGTCTTTAAAATGAAATAAAATTTACAGATAATAAAATAAAACAGCCGCAAAATATGATAAGTTATTCGAACAGGGTGATTCGTGCGTTATATCTTAATTATTCTCAATCTGACGCCTGAAACAAATACATGTGCTCATTGAAAACCCCGACCGATTGTTCCTATGTGAGTTATCTGTATAGTAGTTGCTCATTGCTACAAGCAATACCAGTTACTTCGGTTTGGACATCTTGGATTAAAGGTTTTCTGAAGCAACTCTAGCAACTTTGAGGCTAGTTTGCATAGAGATCTATAGACATGACTATAGCGACCATATGCATATGGTTTGGAGCTATCAAGATTGGTTAAGGGAGCACAAAATTTACATTCTTACAAATAGGTCTCCTAGTCGAGCTCTTTCGACTAAAGCATTCTTACATTCTTTATTCTTATACAGAGAATTCGGCTTGCTATATATAGATATATATATATATACATTCCCATCGATTACAGACTTGTGCGAAATGGCAGAATGTAGAACGGAACACCCTGTTCAAAATGCTGTCCATTTGCTTTGCTTTGGTCAAAAGTGAAGCAATTTTGTTTGGGAATTTCTTGTTCGATTTGATTTGACTGAAGTGTAATTTGTGAAGAGATGTGTTTGTTGCAGTGTACAGAAAAGAAGAAGAGCGATGACATATGTGTGATAAGTCAGCTTATCATACATGTTATTACTTAATCCATTGATTAGTAGATTTGTTGATTGGTTAGCTGTATTTACTTCCACTAGGCATTTGGACTGCCCACTCCCACGGTAATGCCAACTTAGATTTGATCGCCTGGTTTTTGGGATGCAATGAAGCATGATAATTTATCTAATTGAATGCAATTAAATCGCTCAAAATCCAATCGGTGGGCAGTTGCTTTCAGACGGACCGCCTGTCATGAGACGGAGCTCCATTAGATCACGTCGACTAATCTGTGGCTTAATCTTATAACGACAACAACAACAACTTGTTTAGATATTAAGGTCAGAAAATGCATGTGAATATTTCCTCAATATTTGTGGTTGAGTCAACAACATTTTGAAGAAATATTGGCAATTAAACAATAAATGTGTATAGAACAAATGGAATATAGGCGGGGGGGCTGGTGCTGCGGGAGGTTCGGGCAATTTGTTGTTTTCAAAATACATATTTTGTTAACCTTGCTGTTTGCTGCTATTCGAAGTGTTTTGGAAAATTAGTTGGCAACCTTCGCAGCGATTTTCAAATACAATTAACACACATGCAGTCGTCGATGACTTCGTTGACGAGCTGAAGCACTGAAGCAGGACGACCAACTGGCAATTGCCACCACCCAAACCAACTCCATCGAGACATCCATCGACCAACAAAGCCGCTGCTGATGACGCAGCAATGCAATGTGTGCCAAAGCCTTTGCCAAGTGCAACCGATGGCTATGGGATCTTAGCTATTGGATTGGCAATTGGCGATTGGCAATTGTATATGACGCTGACTCTGATAGTTCCACTATAAATTCATAAATACATACATACATACATACTATACTTACACATGAATGTTTTTGTAATATTCATTATTGAATTTGCGTGTAGACAAAAAAACTATATACATATATACTAAAGATTATGGTTCGAAAGCGCATCTCTGCCGCTCATCTCGATAACACTGATTCGAAGCTGCAGCTTCATTGGTCTGTCTACTTAGGCAACTCATCAACTGCCTTGATCGTTGAGTCGTTTGTCATTTACAACTCACTGTATTCAGTACTATAAAATATTGTCCAAATGTTACTTACAATTAATTCCCGATTCAATGGGATTCGAATTTTCAGTCTTTTTTTCTCAAGGAATCGTTTACTTAGACAATGACAAAATTATTACCAACCAGATGTGATAAATGTATAAACAATATCTTCTGAAAAGCTTAGCTTCTCTCATAAGGATATGCTTCTTAAAAATAACCCCAACTTGTATAATACAGTCTACTCTCATATACCAAATCTGTCATTAATTATTTTGTACATCACTTGCATGGCAGATATTGTAACAATCACTTACCTAAGCAAAATGGTCAATTGCAGATCGTGGCCAAGACGCTCCAAGGCGGGCACGCCCTCAACTCGTAGTATGTTAATTTTTTCGCGCAACGATCGGGACACGGTATGTTGGCCCTGGCGTTCTCGTAGAATCTCCAGAATGTTGGGTTGTCGCAGAAATGCAATGACCTGAAATATACAAACATGTTGAGCACAATCGAGGAAAGAACGATTCACTTGGGCACGCCGAAGATTACATGCACTTCTGGACCGGAGTCAACTCGACAATATCGAAATTTAAATAGAAATGTAAAAAGACGACCGATTCTTAATGCATGGACATGTGCAAAGCTTCATCAAGAAGGACTCAAAACTGCATATCATAACTCGGCATATATATATATATATATAAACTTAATGGGGATCAAGTCTGTATGGGTCTTCAAATTCATCTGATTCACTTTTAAACATGATCTACAAACTTTTGTAAATCCAGCCTAAATAATCGGTTATTGCTGTGTACTTTACAACCCCCCCCTGTTGAAAGTCTCCATGAATGCAGTCTCCATGGATCATACAGTCCGGTTGAATCTAAAGCTAATTAAGTTCTATATGCGAAATCCCATTGAAATACATTTATCAAACGATTGAGAGTCTCTTACAATGTGGAATGTTTAACGAAACCGAATCGTATTTGGGTTACGGTTACGGTTCTGGATCTGAATTTCGATTAAAGGTTCCGGTTTTGAATCCGGTTTGATTCCTAGCTATTAACTCAGGTTGGTTCGAGTTAGAGGAATTGTACGCTGCTCACCTTTTCGTTGTAGGCAATGGGGACATCCTCATAGCCAGACTGGGCATGGGCTCCGCTGGTGCTGGGGCCGCCGGCGGCGCCACCGCTCAAACTCAAGGCACAGGCAATGGCCGCCGTCGTGGTGCAATTATGTGCTGCAGCTGCTGCTGCTGCTGCCGTTTGATTGGCACTGCCGCGACAGGGACGTGGCGGGGGCAAGGGCGGCACGCCCGACACCGAAGCCGTCGCATTGCTGCTGGAACTGAAGTTGGAGTTAATGTGGCCACTGGTGGCCGACAGGCAGTTGCCATCAACCAGATCTGGTTGCGGCTGTGGCAAATACTGATGCGGATGCGGATGCTGATGGTGATGCTGCTGCTGCTGCTGTTGCCGATGCCGGACGACACGGGGACACTCGACGGGCAGGCGGGGATCCATGAAGGAGGTCTTGCGATGCTGATGATCGATGAAAAACTGTTTGCCGGACTGATCGATTTTCGTCTCCCAGCTGGAGGGCAACTCACGGCTCAGTTGCGCAAATGTATTGACCAGCGCCACCAGATCTTTGTTGTACTGATAGCGCTGAAAGCACTGAGGATCGCGACGTATCCGCATCACCATGTGTTTCAGTGCCGCATTGCGATTGTAAATGGCCAGCGCCGCCTCATTTGTGTGCAGCAGCGAGTAAAAGTCTGGACGGCAGAGCAACAGCACTGCCGGATGTATGGCCAGATTGAGAGAGGCGGATGATGACAATGGCGCCGGCGGAGGCGGTGGCGGCATAGTTGCACCACCAACACCCCCAACACCAGCACCACCATCAGCAGCAGTAACTGTGGTTGACTGTGATGCTGTTGTTGTCTGGGCAGCGCCACGTGGCAGATTATATAGCTGATTGTGGGCGTGGCCCGTGGACGGCTCGACGTTGTGCATGGACAGACGATTCTCATTGGTGATGGTGCGCCGTATGGACTGATAGCGTCTGTCCAGCTGCTGGCGATGATGCTGCTCCCGTCCGCCGGGCCCAGTACTGGGACCACCCGGACGCTGCCACGATGTGGTGCGCGTTGTATGATCAATATAAAATATACGACCATGACTATCCATGCGCGCCTCCCATGCCGGTGGCAATGGTGGCTCTCCCACACATGATCCATTCGCACCAATGCCGCCATCCACTATGCCAGCACCGGCGGCAGATGCGGCGGCGGCGGCGGCGGCGGCTGCTGCTGCTGCTGCACTGCGTTCGGGTATGGAGGGCAGACGAGTGCTGCTAATGTGCAGCATTTCGTTGTTGTCATCCAGAACAGCAGCAGCGGCGACTACTCCAGGAGCTGGCGAACCGGGCGGCGTCTGCAGTTGACTAGAGTTGCACTCCGGTACGGAGTTGGCAGTGACGGCCTGCAGACGCGCATGTCGCCGTGCATGATGTGTTGGCGTTGGCGGACAGATGAGTCCTGTAGTAGGTGCACCACATCCTCCTCCCCCTCCTCCTCCTCCTCCTGCTCCGGCTCCTGCTCCACCACCACCACCGCCACCCACACGTTTCAAAAGCCTCTGCTGTGGACGCTGAGCATGAAATGTGGGCGTGCCAGGTGGCGGTGGGGCCAATGGCAGTGGTAGCATTGAGTCCAAGCCACCAACGCCACGTCCACGCGTTGGCGAATGCTGCTCTGGACTCAAACTGAGATCCAGCGGCGATACACTGCGTGTGGAACAACCCGAGGGTGGACTACGCTGCCGCTTCGGGGATAGCAACAGTCGTGGAGAATTGTTGCAGCTACTACTGCTAACCAGATGATGCGGTTCATCCGTGGTGCCCTTGCCATTGGAGAGGGCGCGTGTCAGGGGACGATGCTGTCGCAAATAGGGGAAATGGTGTGCGACCAGGCCATTGTTGGAGTTGCCACTTCCACTAGCCATGCTGTTGTTGTTGTTGGTGTTGTTGCTGTTGCTGTTACTGTGCTGCTCCTGCAGCGGGAATGTGGGAAACTCATAGGCCAAGTGGGCGGGCACCTTTTGTGTGCTAATCGTATTGATGTAACTATCGGGTCCAATCTTCTTCTGTATTAGCGGCTTAAAGCGCATCGGCGGCGGACTGGCTTCCGCCAGTCCAGATCCGGATCCGGGTCCGAGTCCGGGTCCTGGTCCTGGTCCAGGCAGACGTAATGGCGAGCTGTTGCTGTTGGTGCAGGCGCCGCTGTAGCTGGGCGCCTCGTCCGCAGGCAGTCGCTCATCCGTGTCGAGTATGTCGAACTTAAACACGTCACCATGCAGCTTGAGTTCGCGTCCGATGGCACGTGGCGGCCACGAACGCTCCAACGGACGATGCTGTGCCGGCGGCTGTCGCACATTATTATTATGCTTTTGACGACCCAGTGCTCCCGATCCCGAACCGGATGCGGAGTTGATATAAGCACTGGCTTGCAGAGCTGCTGCAGCGTCCAGTAGACTCTCAACGGCGGCGGCTTCTTCATCCACATCATCGTCATCAGCCTGCTCGTGATCGTGATGAGGCGTCTCCTCTACCTCCTCCAGTTGCTCGTCCTCTTGTTGCTCCTGCAGCTCAGCAACGGTGAGCGTGTCGACCATTTCAGCGGGTACCGTCTCAAAGCATTCGCGTGCCACCCACAAATTAAAGCTATCGCCATTGGACGCAATTGATTTGGTTTTCCTCTTGGAGCTGGCGCTTTGCGGTGACAGTGACCACGACTTGCGACGCGCACCGCCGCCAACGCTGCAGCTGCCATCGCTGCCAATGCTGCCGTTGCACGAACTGCTCGGCGATAACGTTGCACCTGCTCCAGCTGCCACAGGCGTCTCGCACGATTTGGTCGTTAGCAGTGTCTGGTGTTTAGGTGCTGCTGCACCTGCTGTTGTTGCTATTGTTGTGGTTGTTATATCGCTAATTTCGTTGTTTGTCTCATGTTGCAAGTCTCTTGGAGCTGTTTGATTGGTGTGCAACTTATTAGATCATATTCATAATAATAACATTCGTAATTTTTAATCACTTACTTTGGTTACGTTTTCTGCGCATCACGATCGCATCCGATGCTGCATCCAGCTGCTGCTGCTGCTGCAGCTGCAGCTGCTGTGGTTCAGTGCCATTCTCAGCATCCACATCCACAATCACATCCGCATCCGCATCCGCATCTGCATCGCAAATATTCACTCTGACGTCACCGGCCAAAGTTAAAGCACTTTGAAATGCCGTTTCCAGCTCATCGCTTTCATTGCCATTGCGCGCCTCGTAGTAAGCATCCTTGGCATCATCATCGTCATCATCATCGTCGTCGTCGTCGTCATCATCATCATCATCTGCATCGTCCTCATCGTCGCCATCATCGTCATCGTCGTCATCATTATCCTCTTCTGCGTCATTGCTTTGCGCTGCTGCGACTTGATTATCGTGCTCAGCATCCGCTGAACTCTGGCCCAGGCAGCTAGTTGTGACGCCCGTTACAGCAACGTTCGCTGGAGCTTCCATGCTGCTGCTGCTGCTACAGATGCTGATGCTGGTCCTGCTCCTGCTTACCCCACCCCAACTGCGGCTGCTGCGGCTTCTGCTCTACTTTTTTATAGATTTCTTGTTTCGCATAATATTGGCTGTTTGCTGCTGCGTCGTTGTGTTCTTGCTATCGATAGGTTTTTGAATATGTTTTTGGTGTGTACTCAAACAGCTGTTCATTGGACCTTCATCTTAACCACCACTGTACGCGCTATAGAACAACATTGCCCTCATTTGTAACACCACTGTAAAAGCAAGAGGAAAAAGGCGACAACAAAACGTAAACAAAAGTATGACCAGCATTTTGTAAATAGCATGGTCACCTTTTTTTCAGTATTTTTTTTTGATTGCGACCAACTCGCAAATGGCTTGAATCTTTTCGATTTGACAAATACCACACTTGTTATTTATAGCCAATTATCTAGCTTACATACATATATAAAAAATCGTATGTGCACAATGTGAGATTAGTTCAATGCGAGTACATAAAATAAATTAAAACATTAAAAACACGTCCGCTTTAGGGTTATGTGGGATTCTTTTTTACCGTTCACGCCTGCGCTTTTGGCGGCTATTCGTCGGCGCCAACGACTCTGGCCGTGCTGCTGTCTACCTTGAGAAATATGTTGCATGTTGCTTTCTTATTCATGCATATTGACTGATATATATGTAAATAAATGAACGGGAAATTCGGAATTGTAGCGCGCTAAAGCATATAAATTGAAAACGCGTCTTAATATTTGTTAAGATGAGTTAGTTAGTTTTTTGCAGATTCTTATTATCTTAAAATAAACAATGAATGAATAAACAAAAATGAAATACAAACCAATTTTTCCAAAAATTTATTTTCGTTTATTATACTTAGTATGTTAGATGTATGTTATTTAAATGTTTCTAACGAAACGAAATACACATAATTTGTAATGTTTTTCTTTTTCATTGCTTTGCGAAAATGCATAATTCAAGCAATAAGTAAAAGTACAATTTATTAGCATGCACTTAACTTTTTTGAAGCACTGTTCAATTCGTTGCTGCTTTGCTGTGACAGCAAAAAAATTACGGTAAAATAAAATAGTCATCAATTTTATACGGTCTGAGTTTCATTGGATCGACAAGAGCTGATGATTTTTTAGAAACATCTTGTTAATAGTTTTGTGTATTGCGTCTGGTTGTGATTGAAAAATGTTTGTGCACCCCAAGAACTATGAAATAGATCCTACGTTCTCTGTCCCCGATTCGGACATGGACAGCAACAGCATGGGCATCGAATTGACATTGAATCAAAATAAAAAAAATAATGAAAATAATAGTCAAAATGCTCACCAGTCGGCCGTCCGCAAAACCATATGCAAGTGTTTTGTTAATACTTATCAGGACTATTGTCAGCACACATCCATACATGGTGTCCAGTATCTCGGGGAGGAGAGGCGACCGATTAAGGAGCGCATCTTCTGGCTGTGCGTTTTCGTGGTGTCCATTTACTGTTCGGCGACGCTGATCTACAGCGCCTACACCAAGTGGAATGAGACGCCAGTGATTGTCAGCTTTGCGGAGAGATCGACGCCCGTATGGAATATACCCTTCCCAGCTGTGACCATCTGCTCGGAAACGAAACGTGTGCTGCAGACGCAAGGCAACCACAACAATTCATATGCGAATCTCTACCGTAAGTTTACGGCCGATATGCGATCCGGTCGCATTTTCCGGCCACACAATATCACTGCGTGGGAAATGCAGGAGTTTCGTACGTTGCTGCACATCTGCAATAAGCAGATTGTTGAGCAGGATATGCCGCTGATACCGGGCGAAGATGTGGACTACACGGATGTGCTCGAACGGATGTTGCCACCATTTGAGCGATACTTCTTTTACTGCCGCTGGCTGAGTCGCTTCAATGAGTGCGACAAATACTTTAAGCAGACTCTGACAGAGGAGGGCATCTGTTATACGTTCAATGGACTGCGAGCCACGGAGATTTATCGCGAGGATACGTATCAATATCATTACAGCAGCAATATGGCTGTAAAGCATAATGTCACCGCGGCAACATGGAGCTTGGAGACCGGCTATGATGCCAACAGCGATGTCGAAACTTATCCGGCACGTGTCCTAAGTGCCGGCGCTCGTTCGGGCATATTCATGGCACTGCAGAGTTTCAAACAGGAGGTGGACTATGCATGCAGGGGCCCCGTGCAAGGATTCAAGGTGTCGCTCCATGCACCGGACGATGTGCCGCAGGTGTCCAAGCAATTCGTACGCATACCCATGGGCAGGGAGGTGCTGATTGCTGTCAAACCAAATATGATAACCACATCGTCGGGCATTGCCGAATACCATCCGTTGCGACGGCAATGCTTCCTCAGTCATGAGCGCCAGCTGCGGTTCTTTAAGATCTACTCGGAGTCCAATTGCCAGCTGGAATGCCAGGCCAATTTTACGCTGAGCCAATGCGGCTGTGTCAAGTTTTCGATGCCGCGCGGCCTGGACACGGCCGTCTGCGGCGAGGATAAAATACATTGCTATGAACGGGCCGAGACGCAGCTGCTCGTTCGCGAGTTCCATCGCGTGCGCAGCCTGAATGTGGTCAGCGAGACGACGCGCGGTGTGGAGACCGCATGCAATTGTATGCCCGCGTGCACATCCCTCATTTACAACACGGAAATCTCGCAGGCCAACTTCGATCTGGATGAGATGCTGGTCGCCGAGGGAGATACGGAATTTCTGCGCGAATATCCCGGCTCACAGATGTCCCGCCTCTCGATATACTTCAAGCAGAGTCAGTTTATCACCTCGAAACGATCCGAGCTGTATGGCGTAACCGAGTTCTTGGCCAATTGTGGCGGCATCTTTGGCCTATTCATGGGCTTCTCCATACTAAGCATGGTGGAGCTGCTCTATCACTTTACATTACGCTTCGGTGTGAATCTGAAACATTTGTTTAAAGTGAATTTCTAGCCGAGAATCTCTAACTTTTTGCATCTGTTCATCCGAAACTCGCATGTTGCGCATGCAATCAGATCAAAAGTACCATTTTTTATTTATCATTCCCAAGTTATATTTTATGTTCCCAAATTATTTTATATATATATATTTGTAAGTTTGTTAATCATCCCATACTGAATATAAGCTATTGTAATTGATTTTATGTGGTAACCAGAGTCAGGGATCGGATCTTTAAATCAAAGCAGTCGTTGAAGAGATTCATTGCGTCCTGTGCGAATTTGCCATTAACAAGGCGTCGCCTTCATATCTAGAGTTATAGCTTAAGAGCAAGTAATTTGTAAAATGTGCATATCTTAAGATGTTTGTATGTTATTTGTTAAGTTTTCAATTCAAATATATATTTGCGAAACGAACACTTTTCAGAGTTTTGTATACGGCAAATGCTCGTTCAAAATGTTTGCCAATGCCCGAATTCGTCTTGCTACCAATTCTATACTCTTTGTTGTGGCTGGCAATACTGCGCACATTTTTGCGCGCCAACTGAAGTTATCGATACTTATCGAAGTGTTATCGCAAAGCCGAACTTGTATAGTGTCATTCCAGCTGAATGTCGTCACCGCGAGTAATAATAAACACTCGATTGGAATTAACTTTGGCATGCACATTTTTATATTAAGATACAGCAGTTTATTAAGAATAGATTTCGAAAAGAATTAATTTAATTTTCCAGACTTATATTGCTCACAATGAATTTGAGACATAAAGAGCGTAAATTACCAAAATAAATCAATTTTATTTCGTTTTAATCAATAATAAGCATGTTTCACTTGAGAACAATTTTTGTTTTATACTCAATTTCGACAAATTGGTATTAAGCGATTTTTTTTAAATGGGTTACAGCACCGCATTAGGTTGTAAATATGTACGTATGTTTGCCTCGATTTTTTTTTTTTTTTTAAAGCGTTCTGTGTTCAGATTAAGTAGCTCAACATTCGCATGGATAACCGAATAGATTTATATATATGTATATGTGTATGAATATTGATAAATATGTATTTACATTTTTGCATACTGCTAATAGAACTCGTGATTGAAACTCAACTCAATTGCAATTTGCGTCTTTAGTAACTAAACCGATGCTCCAGAAAACACAAATAAAAATAATAATGATAAAATTATATTATAATTAAAATAATAATCTACAAAGCACGAGCCCAGAATAACAGAACTGAACAAAATTAAGCAAATTTTACAAACCTATATAAATTGTATATATATATATATAAGTATTTGTCATTGTACAATACGAATTAAAGCACAATACAATACAGTACATCGTTACAACAATTTGACTTATCTGTATGTATACCAAATTGATAATTGTCTGCTTTGCTTTTGTCATATAATGCAAAATGCAAAATACAAAAATCGCTGAAAGAGTCAACGTGCTGTGAGACCCCATTGGATTTATGTTTGCTTATGCACATTGTATGTAGTATGTTTATATATATAAATATATATGAATATATATTTAAGATATTAGTTGGTAATACGAGGCGTACAATAGTTTACTTAAAATCATCCGTTTCGAGTATCTCAAAGTCGCTTTCATCGGATGAATCCAACGCGGTCACCTGGCGTCGCTGAGATTTGGCCAGCGCTGCACTATCTGTGCAATCTGTTTTAACGGCCATCTCGTTGGCGCCCCACTTGACCAAGTTGGACATGAGGCTGGGAAGCAGGGATTGCGCCACTTGTGCATTAACAGCGATGGCCATTAGGGAGCTGGCGCTGCCGGTGGGGCCATCGCTGCTCACCGCTGTACCAGTTAGCTGAGGCAGCGACGGAGCACCAGCATCCACGCTGGTATGATCGGGAAACTGCAGACCCTTGGATAGGCTCTCCTCCGACGATGATGAGGTGGTGGACAATGAGGAGTCTCGCTTAAAGTGTCCCCTGCGAAAATCCATCGTTTTGTCTGCCTTTGACAAATTGGTATTGTTGATGGAATCGTTCGGCTTCGTTTGTTCAGACTTGACGTAGCCTGCAGCACTTCGTTCCTCTGCTGTCTGCTTGGACTCAGACACCAAGGGCACCAACTCATCATCCTCGTCCGTTGAGTGCTCATCGATTTCGGGTATAGAATCGGGTATTAACAGCTCAGAGGGTATATCATCGCTGCGATCGTCATCATCATCATTATCGCCGACCCCATCGGCATCGGTGGGTGAACTGATGGTGGCCACATCACTGGCGCGCTCCAGCACAAATAGATTCGATTCATTCACATCGGGCATGAACTCATCATCCAGTTCCGCATCGGCATTGGTATAGTTGATCTTCTCCGACCACTGATAATCTGCAAGTGCAGTGAATTGAAGTCAAAGTCAAAATAATATTTAATGTATATAATACATATAAAAATATAAAATATATTTACCTTTGCGTTCAATTTGCAGCAGCTTGAAATTGTATTTGGTGGAGACGAGTGCGGAGAGTACCAATAGGGTCAGCACCAGCGTTGAGCCCGATATCAGATGTCCCAAAATGGCAAGGGTGGCCAGGCAGCCGCTGCTAACCAGACAGAACATGCTAGGTGAGTTGTGACGCCAAGTCTCGGCACGATGCAACCACGACTCGAATTTACTGCGCAGCTGTGGTGTAAGGACCACACGGTAACTACACCGTGTCCAATAGAGCCAGTAGCTAAATAGGCCCAGGAAGAGCACACCCAACGGACGAACACTGTAAAGATAGACAGGCAGGCAGGCAAACCAGGAAGCAATTAGCCAATTAGCACACACAGAGAGCAACAAACTCGACGAGGGATCTTGAAGATGAACTGAAGATGTTGACGGATCAAACACAAATGCGACTTGCTAACTTGGCTTAACTAACTAACCAATTACCAATCGCATATAGCGTTACTCTCTATATAAGTTTCTTAAGATGGCTAAAAACAAAAAAAAAAACAAAAAGACACATACAAAAATTAAAACACGTTCTAACAGGAAGCAGCTGGTCCAGCAACATCATAATTTTATATAACTCGGTTTTTGATTTTGGGTTTTGGTTTTGGTTTTCGTTTCGTTTTCATTGTACGAACTCAGCTGATCTGTGTTTGTTTCTGTTGTCTTCCACTGTGTGCGTGCGTGTGTGTGATTCCCTGCTAGCTAGTATCTGACTGAACCTGACTAATCTACAGGTTATGCAAAGAAGAGCGTTACTCTTTCGCACCTCTCTCTCTCTCTCTCACTCGCTCTCACTCGCTCTCTATCTATACGTCTCTCTTTCTCTCTCTCCCTCTGTGTTGTGCACAGCTAGCTGCACGGAAATGTTCAAAGCTAATAAGCATAACTGACTTAAATTGTTATTTTATTTCGCCGTGTTGACCTTTTAAACTGATTAACTGATTAACTTTCGTTCCTGTATATTTTTATTTACTTATTTTTGAATAGTCGGTCATTCATCATTTGGTCTTTGAATAAATATCAATCGAAAAAAGTATCTAATACTAAAATAAATAAAGGCTTTCTTTTAATAACATAAACCCCTAAAGAATTCGTTCGTTGCAAGGCAGTTTATTGTCTGACAATCAAATTTATATATTATATTGCTAACGGACTATTAAAGTGCGTAGCAAATAGCAAATGCATTTTATGCAAATGCTGGCTTACGTAATGAGTGTATCTTTATTATATAAAGTGAAACGATCAGTTAATTTCACAATGAATTATTTTAAGTTAGTGAACACGTATTCATTCTATATCTGTGCATGTATTTATACAAAATTCAAAGCAGCAAATTCGCCGCACTTGAACGATTAGATTGTATAAAGTGGGGCAAATAGCGAAAGTTGTCATTTCCTCAATGTGCGTTGTATCTGAATTGGCAATAACAAAAGCAGCATACGCAAAACTGACTAATCACCTTCTTGTCTTTGTTATTTTTATACCCATTGAAAATGGGAATAAGACGACTACTATGATTATTTGTGTTTTGAATCAATTGAATACACTTAACAGCTGGACATCTCCCAGTCGATCCCTCTGTGTCAACTGGAGCAATCTGACTTGTTACACCTCAAAAGCATTTGTGCCGGCTGTTAACGTGTATTTAAGAATATACACACATCTATATATCTGTATTTATGTGTTTGTTTTTTTTTTAGTTAATTATTGCATATCAACTGTTTACACCGTGAACCAAATCAAAACTTGTTAAGTGCAAATATAAATAGGTATGTATTTATATGGGGAACAGGCAAAAGGAAACATCGTCGTTTCTCCTTGATTGGCAAGCGAAACCAAATTCGATGCGCACATCAGGATTATTTATCGATAACGTTCTATGATAGGGTTATCAGCTATGTACCGTCGTATAGGGTGCTAGCTTCTTGCTGTCTCTCACTCACTCTCTAGCGGAGTGGAGATTTCTAATTATCACAATGCTTATACTTGACAGCCAATTTACACATTTGGTTACCGCATAAGCCAAACAGTTGGTATAGTTGGTCAGTGGAAAACGTAACTAACAACACCCAATAATAATACAAGTCTATATAGAATCAGCCCCCAACTATTTGTTGTCAATATAAAAAGTTGCGTTAATGTAAAGAAAGTTTCTGATCAACTTATCTACAGATGTACGTATATACTTATATATATATAATGGAATAATGGCATTCGATTGTTTTTTTTTTGTCGATGTTATTGTTATAGGCCGTTGTTGTCGTCGTTGCCTGACAATCAACCTTTAGCTGCATAACAATTGTTGCTGTTATTGTTTATTTTCACTGATAGTCAGTCGGCTGATAAACAAACTAATGCAGCACAAAGTGACAAGTACATTTTGAGTGGACACGTTCTACTCTGTAGATATAATTTCATCTGAGCACATATGTGTATCTATATACATATGTATATTATCTGCCCAGATCTGCTTGAGACTTAGTGCGAAACATTGTTGCTGTATTCTTCATTGGTTAATTGCGCCACACAGCGAAATTGTGATTGCATACACACGCACGCACACACGCACGCACACACACACAAACATACGTGTGTGTATTTGGTACATATGCTATGCAAGCCATGGCAGCAGCTGAGCTGTTGGGGGGAATGCATGGAAATGACATTTATATATATATATATATTTATATATATATATATATATGTGTATCTATATATATTTATGCACATAAAAAGTCAGCACAAAGAACAACGCAACTGACCACCAACCAAATACATACATACGTCTGTACATACAGACATGCATATGTATGTAACATATGTAGAAGCAGAGGCCCAAAAGACAACGCTGGGCAGCCAGCCGAATCGAAGGTGTAAGCACGTACATACTTACACATATGCATGTACATACATATACACATGTACATATACGTAAAGATATATATATATATATATGTATATATATATATTTATATATATGTATATTCCTAAAATAAAACATTGCAACTTTGAACAAGAGAAAGTTATTTTTGATGTGACGAATTTGTAATACCCTTGCACGAATATATATATATATATATATATCTTAACGTATATGTATATCTATATATATATATATATATAGACATATAGCATAAATATATACCTATATAGACTACTGGTCCTGATCAACATGTATGAACATGTACATATTTTATGACATTTCGTCAGGTTGTGTGACAAAATGATAATATCTATTGCTAGGGTATACAATTTGGCCACGCGACGAATCGTCCACGCTCTCCCTCTCTGTCGTTCTCTCTCTCTCTCTCTCTCTTCCAAACACTTTCTTTGCCTCATTCTCTTTGCGCTGCTGTTCCTGTGTCGCCGGCTACAGAATTTATTTTAGTTCCCTTTAAAATGGGAATGCGTTTGGCTTTGGCTTGTGACCCAAATTTGGAAGGCGTGAGTGCACCTCAAGTATTTAAATTATTAACAACTTCATGCAACAGGAATATGGAAAGAATATATATGTATCTATAGATGTGTTTGTGTGTGTGTGAATGCTTTTACTTACCAGGACATTAGAAGCACAATGATTAGAGCGATGGCAGCCCCTTGCAGCGTTAGCCGCGAAGGTCGTGGAATTTGAAACATATTTTCTTTGTTGATAAATTGGCCTTACTCTTTCGGTTTTCGTCTTGATAATGAATGTGCTTTTGACCAGAATGTTGCCCGCTAACTGGGTTGCTTTGCTTTGTGTTGCAATGCCTTGGTTTGGTTTGGGTTTGGATTAGGGTTTGTGGCTATGTTGGGTTAGTGTTTGACAATCGGTTCCAATCGATCGATGAGCTGTTCGCGCATGGGCACCGTCACATCAATCTGCGCACTTGCACTTTTCCTCACTGAATGCGAACGCGAATGGGAATGCTCACAGCCAAAATCTCAATTCACTCTTGAGGGGCACTGAGCCAACTTGTTTTTCCGGCCGATTCTGATGCCGCTGTTGCTGTTGCTGATTGTTGCTGCTGCGTAGAAATGAAATATTGCTGAAAACAACAGAATATGGCAATTTACCAAAAATAAATGCAAACGAATAATCCAAAAAAGAAAAACAATATAGTTGCTGTTCGTATTAATATTAAAATGGGACAAAAACAGAAATGTCCATAATGATAGGGCACTTTCGCATCTCTCTGCTCTCAATGTGGACAACACCGATCACGCCATACTCTCTTTCTCTCTCTAGCTCTCTATAACTGTAAACGGTTATTCAAATATATACTATGTAAATACATGTATAGAAATTACATTTGTTGAATTGTCGAAAGATGTGATTTTTAAAATGAAATACTTTTGGATCGAAAGCGTTTTCAATTCTGCACGTATACGCCGCTTTTCCATTGGAAACAGTGTGCAAACATAACAACAACAACAAAATGGAAATTAAACTGCGTTGCGATTGCCACCCAATATTTTAATGGGGTATGCACGATAATTGTGACAATTTGCTTCCTCAAAGGACTGACCAAATTTATTGGAAGCTTTGCAGTTACTCAGCTCAGCACAGCGGAGGGCGCGTTGGCGTTTGGCATTGGCAGCGACTGAGACGCCGGCTGCGTGCCACAGTGAGAGAGAGGGAGAGAGAGTGAGGGATTGCGCAAACGATCGGGCGCGTGAGTAGCAAGCAACAACGATATTGTGCGAATAGTGAGTGAAGTTGTGATAATAACAAAAACAAAGCCAACTAACACACAAGCGTAAAAAGAAGGCGAAAACAAAAACAGCAAAGTTGTTTGGCCTTCGATGTCTTTTCAATTGCGTCGCAGAATATACATACATATGTACTTACATATTTACTGTATGCGTGTATAAATATATATATATATATATATTATATATGCGTAAGTGTGTGTGTGTGTGCGTATGTGTGTGTGCTGTGGCGTTGTCATTCTTGTTGTACTCTACTCTGCCCTAGTATGTGCAAAGTAATTAAATACAAAGACTTTTTGCATGTACATACACACATATATATATAAATACATACATACATATGTAAGTAAGCAAAGCAAAAAAAAAGTCAAGTGACTTAAGGCTCGTGCATTTTGCCCATTTTGCAAGTGCCCATTGCAAAAAATAATAGTTATGGTTGAAACAAACGCTTCTCTCTTTAGCAAACTAAAACGTAGTTACAATTGCAGCTCAATACTCCCCACCCTCCTCCCCCTCCTCAGCTAAAACGGCAGCTGCTACGGATAACAACACCCACACACATGCACACACACAACCGACGGCACAGATACAGAAACATTTACAAGGCTACTACACACATATGTACATATTTTCGCGCACATGTGATTTTTTGGAATTGAACAAATCTTGAATTCTCAACTCAATTTGTTTCTCTATTTGTTCAAAAGTGTCGGCAAATCTTGAAAGACTTATTTTTCTAATTCGCACACACTCGCACACACACACACATTAAAAAAAACGCTCTTGGAATAGCGTGCAACAGCACACTAAAACAACAACAAATGTTGAGAGACGCGTCGTTGTCCGAGAAAGGATGGAGTGGCGTAGTGGGGTAGAGTTGAGATTGATTGTCATTGTGACTGTGGGGGGTACGTACGTCCTTATGCTACACGATCTTATGTTGTTTTCGGCACCAAAACGAAAGAATTTGATATACAATTTGGTAATATATTGATGCTTGCGCGTCACTTTTGTCACTGTCTGCTTGCTTCGTTCTTAGCCGCGCAATAAACAAAAACAAAAAAATTGATAATAACAACGAATTAGGTCCGAAACGCGCAACGTGATATCAAATGCTACGTTACGCCTATGTTAACCTGCTGTTCAGCTCGATGTATCGATATTTCGATATCCGCTTGGCATCGACATTGTCATCGATTTCGTGTAAAGCGCATTTTATTCAACCTGTACAGCAGAGCGCGCTGCGCGCAAGAGCTGCCCACTTGCTCCAATCCAAATTGAATTCAAAAACATCAGCAGGCTGGCAGGCTCATGCAAACAAGTCGAACAGAAAAGCAAATGCCAAGCGATTTTTTATTAGTTAATTATTCTTGTTGATTATCTTTAGTTTGTATTTATGTTCGTGTGGCAGCCAACCGACAGCCGTTCAAAGTGCGCAGTTGTCCTTGAAATCGTCATAGCAACGGACAAATAACAAATGTAGTTAGCTTTCAATTATAGCTTTTGGTAAAAGGCACACTGGGCAAAAACAAAAACATAAACCAAAAAAGAGCATCGCTTGGCATTTTTTCACACAACATTCCTCCAAAATTCAAAGTGCATATAACAACAATTTCTTCCACATGGATATGGATAACGCAAGGTGAGTTAGCTAACCACCATTAATTAAACAAATTGTATAATTTACCTTTGCTGTTGCGGTTTTCTTTTCGATGGTTTCTCACAGATGGGCAATGGATGTGCTGCGTGCCGCCACAGAACAGAATGAGGACAGATTAAGGTTGGATAGCAACACGCCCAATGTCGCCAATCCCTACCAGCTGCCAGTGTCGCCCGAATACGTGTCGCAGTTCCGCATCGATGGTCAACCCATATTACCGCCACTGGTGAGTATATACATCTATATATGTGGGGAGTGCCATTACTGAAGCATGAAAATTACCATTTACAGATGACGGCGGAAAAGCGACGCCAAATGCAACAGCTGCGACAGCAAGCTATGGCGCTAGAGGCTAAATACAGGCAGCCGCATGCCATCAGAGCAACATCAACGCTAGACGAGGAACAAGCAGACAGCAGCAGCAGCAACAGCAACACCAGCAAAATCAGCAACAACAGCACTAGCACGAATAGCACAATTAACAGCATGCAGCGACTGCCACAACTGCAGCAAACGGAAACGTTTATCTATGACAGCACACGGCAGCTGCAGCAGAAGGATGTGCATCAGGAGGAGGAGCTTAACAGCTCAGCAGGACACAATCGACCCCAGACTCTCAATATTGAGCCAAAAAAGCACGCGGCATTAGTTGGTGTTACGATACCTGCGATACCTACGATATGCGTAAATCCGCCAACACCACTGCAGCCATCGACGAAGCCATCAACACCAACTATGGCCACAAGTTCAACGACATCGTCCAATGCGCTGAGCGCAATGCGACAACGCAAATTGAACAACATAAGCGGTCGCATTCGGCAGTTTGAGCGCACTGGCCTGGGCAGACGGATGGAGCCACTGCAGCCGGAACCGACCCATTTGCTTTGGCCGAACGAGACGCTGATTGGACAAGCCGACAAGCGAATGATGCGTTCCAGCACCAGTCCAGCACTGAGCGCTGCCCAAATGGACGTGAAGCAATTACATCGATCGCGTTCCTTCACGCTGGAGCAGCCATCACAGGCGCTCATCGAGCATATGCAGCGCGAAGGCAAAAGGCCGCCAACACCTCCAGTACTGCCACCACCAGTGCCACCATTACCAGCTCAATTATCGACGCGTTGCCGCTTCGCACTGCCAGCAACGAGCAACGGCAACGGATCGGGATGTTCATCAACGCTGGGTTTGGCGCATTTGCGTCGGGATACCGTCGAGTCGCGGGCCAAGCAGGTGCAACGCAACACTCCCAGATCCCCCACTCCAACACCTGCAAAGGAGGGAAGGCGGCGTGGCGGCAGTAGCAACAGCACAACGGCTCGACTTCAGCATCAGCAACAGCAACTGGAGGATCTGTTGCAGCGTGCGCTGCACGAGACAACCGATTGTTTGGCGGGACAGGAGCAGGTGGAACGCAACAGGCTGGCGCTGGCCAAGCGCCAAATGTTCAAAGATATCAAGACGGCGCATCGGGATCGCTTCCAGCAACTGGTGCAGTATCAGCACGAGGAGCAGCGTCGCATGCAGGAGGAATTCGATCGCCAGCAAAAGTTTCTCATCGAACAGATCTGCACCGAGATCAATGTGTCTGCCTATGCGCACGAGCCGCTCACTGCTGCGGCCAGTCCCAGCGCCATTTCCGAGTATACCAGCACCGATGATTTGCCAACGCCAACGGCACCATATCACTCCTCGGCGAACAACACGATTGCGCTCGATTCGCTCGAGATAACGCCACTCAGTTCGGAGTTCCTTAACCAGGAGCACTCGGAGCATATGGCACGCAAGCGTCTCTTCGACATGGACAATGATTCCGATAGTCAGGGAATAGAGTTGATGTCGCTGCCTCTGCCTCTGCCTCTGCAGAGTTCTTACAGTTCACCCAAATCCAACTCACTGCGCAGCAACAACAGCAAAATCAAAAAGCCCGTACAGCGCAGCCAATCGAAGAAGGTCAGCAGTCCACTGCTGTTGTCCAAGTCGCCGACGCCAGTGCAAAGAGCCAGCAAAACTAACAGCAAAACGGGCAACAACAATAACAAGACGACAACATTGACATCACAGAGGAAGGCGACCAGCAAAAACAATACACGCAGCAGCCCGCAACAGCAGCAATCGTTGCAATTGGCCAAGACTCGACGCAGTGCATCCCCGAGCCGTCTAACTGTAAGTAGCCAGTGTGCTCCCAGCTATTGTTTGGGGCAAACAATGAGTTTACCAAAAAAAAAAAAAAAACAAAAAAAAATCTCTTCTTTTTCTTCAAATCTGTCTGTGCAAATTGTGTGCGAATCTGCTGTGTTGCTCCAACAGCAGCGCTTTGTGGCCAAGAAGTGATAGTGATTAATGCAATGAATCCAATAGTGCCTTAAGCCAAATATATTGGCAAATCTCTGGGAACAAGTAGCATCTAGCAACCACTAACTAACTAATCATTTGACAAACATTCCCATTCACATTCGAAAATGTTGAATAAATACTGAGGAGGGAGATCAGCGAACTAACTCGAACTAATTTACTAATACCGAAACCATTAATGGCTCTAATTATTAATAACATGCTATCTGATCTGATCTGATATCATTAGATCTCATTTGATAATCCCCAGCAGTCAGAGATGCAGCGACGCCATGAAGCGGCCACGCTGCTAAATGCTGCCACACGTGGCTTCCTCGTGCGTCGACTCTTTCGTACGGAGCAAGTGCAGCGGATTGTACAAACCATACGCGATACACTTATCTTTGTGCTCAACCTGCATCTGGAGACGTACGGCAGCAGTCTTGAGCAGGAGGAGCCGGCCAATATACGACTCAAGGCACGCTTGTTACAACAGGTGCGTGCTATATATGATATGACCACCAAATCATCTCATCATCTGATTTATTGTTATCCTTCACTTTTAGTTATGCTCAGCCAGCCGTACTCTGCACCTGATTTTCTTCCAAACGAGCATCAAGGAGCGCATGGAGATAATTGCGCGGGATCGCAAACGTATCAAAATAAAGCTTATGGCCACTCATATCAAGCAGCGCTCATAGATAAATAATCCTCGCAAATCAGCCACCAATCGCAATCTATTCCAAGTTCACGCATCAACTGGGATCACGTCTGCTACTCGGTAGATGTTCGATTAATTCGAGTATAGAATAAAGACTTGATACACACTAATTCAGATATATAGTTTTCATTTCATTTTCCACACTAAATGCTTCAATTTCAAAATCCTTCTTGATTAATGAATCATACTGAAATATAAATATATACTATATAGATTGATATACTCGTAAGCAATACAAATGCATTCTTTTTCAGTTTTTTTTTTTCTTTTTGTGTGATATCGTTGAGAACCGTTTTAAATTTTGTTCAACAGTTTTCTGAAACTATATTAACCTTATAATAAAACCGTATTCAAAATACGTTTAACATACGTTATAAGATGCCGTTAAGTAAAAGAATGAGATATATTTGCTATTTTTTTTCTAAGAATTTGTCAAACAATATTTTCGGAAAAACGAATTGGATTAAATTAACATTTTGAATAAATGTAAATAACAAATATATTTGCTATTGAAGCCTTTACACATTTGAATGTAATAATTGATTTAGCTATTAAACAAAAGAAAATTTAAATAATAATCGACAACTGTTCAAATCACATTGAGCATAATACTTTTTATTTGTAGTTCTCCGAAATCGCCTGTTGAGTATTTGGCAGTAAGAAGTCGTTTGTAACTTGTCTGAATCATACATATATACATATTGGATATATATAATATTAAATTGGCATCAGATTAGAAGACAAATGCTATTAGAAGGAAATATAGATAGATCTCGAGGGAGAGAGAGAGAGAGAGAGAGAGACAACATAACCGAAGGAGATAGACACACAAAGCCTTAAGTTTGAAACATTTACACATGTATATATTATCATAATTATGTATATTGGTATAATTGCATATGAATAACATTATCTGTACCATTAGCCTAGACATGCAAACAACAAGATGCCAGGTTAAACTTTAACACTCCCACACGCACACACGGATAGAGACAGACACAGACACAGACATGAGTTGGGGCACATTCGCACATTAAATATAGGTACTAGTGTTTGTATGTATTTTGTATATACCAAGTCGGAAATTGTCAATTTTCTCTTCAATAGAATTAAGCATTCAAAACAATTACATTTTGAGCAATTCGATGTAATATATGCAATTCAAGAATAAGGACGCTTTAAATTCGAAGAGTTGACAGTGTTTGACTGAATCTCTCTCCGAATTCACTGTTCAAATGTTTGTTAGCATCCTTGCAGAGAAATCAGGCTCTTAACTGTAGAATGGACTATTTGCAGTGAGAATGAGTCGTTTTTTTTTTTTTTAATTTGTTCAGCAATTTCATGCCTCTGCAGGTGGTATTATAATTTTGTCAGCAAGTGTGTAACGCATTGAAGGAGAATTGACATATATAGTTATTTATATATTACTCGTGACAGCAGTGCGAGTGAAGGGCTTTAAATCGATTCCTTTCCAACTAGGTATATATGTACAGTATAGTATAATATATTAAATATAAAATTCACTAATTATTTTATAAAAAAGCATACAAATTCTAAGCCTGTGCCATTAGCCATCAGTGCCTTATCGCCGTTTGTATCCTGACCGTGTTGATCTTGTTAGTTGCACGTTGGTGTTTTTTTGTTGTTGTTTATTTTAGCGGTGTTTGTGTTCCTGTTTTGCGTTCCAGTGCCTCCGTTAAACTCGTTTAGGCGAAACTGCAACACGAATTAGTCTTTTTCGCTGTCTTATAAAATGCCTTGCTTTGCATGGATAGCTGCTCCGATTTGGTGACCATGTCCTCCAGCTTCTCGCCACGTTCCAGAACGGACGCAATTGTGTCCTTCAGTATGATTTTCGTTTCATCCAAATCGTTTTGCATTTTCGTTAGGGGGTCGGCCTCTTTGGGATCTTGGTATTTGGCCAGAAATGCTGGCAATGAATCAAAGCTTATGGTCGCCTCGGTACCGTTGGCCCACTGCTCGGCGGCCACCTTGGCTGTGAAGTCATCCAGTATTTTTGTAATTAACGTGTGTGCCACACGATGTGGATACTCGTGATCAGCGATAAGAACACCAGACAAATTATCGGCTCTAACATACACATGGCACATGTAGGCATCCTGTTTGACTGACTGCCTCAGCGCCGGCTGTGTGCGTTCCACAATTGTCTTCGAGGCAAAACTGTAAGGAGGGCGAGCCAAACAAACATATGTGTGTGTATTAAATTGGGGCACAAGTTGTTAACGGGGGTCGCTCGGTCGGTCGGTCGGTCGGTGGGTGCAATGGGCAAATTGCGCATACTCACGTCATGAACTCATTGACTGTGCCACGTTGAAAAAACGAGAAGGACTGCAAGTCGGATGCTGTCTTCAGTAGGCGCGCTTCGCTGGCACCCTTATAAAAGACACTCAATGTGAATAGCCGGACCATATTTGACGATTTCGTTCAATGCGGGTTGCAAAACTTTCGAACTTGCTTTTTTAATATTGATGAGATTGACAGATTGGCAGATTGGCGTTGCAGTGCTGTTGATGTCGTTTTTGTTTACAAGATGGGCTTTAGTTGAGTCAAACACTTGTCACCATTGCCATATCACACATATGTCTATCAATTGTGGAAATGTCTGAATTGTTTAATGCGCTGTTCGTTTTGTGTATGAGACTCAGTTAGAGTTGAGCAATATCGGAGCGTACCTGGATCTAGTTCACTGTGACTGACAAATATATCGTGTCACGGCGTGACTGAATATCGAGAGTAACAAGTCATACTCTGATATTAATCGCCGCTGATATCGATAGTTAGTTCAAGTGTGGAAAATGTTGTATTTCGCATTAATAAACGTCCGTTAAAAGTACAAATCTATTTAAATTATAAAATGAGGTCACCAAACAATAAACAAGTACAATTTTATTTCGCAATTCAAAATTAATTCTCTTTATAATTGCACAATAACACTTCAATCACACAGACAAGTTTTACTATGGATTTATTGGTTTTTCAATAAGTGGATTTGTAACACGTCCAGTGTTTCACAGTGGGCAACCTCGGCTAGCTCAGTATTACCAGAGGTGGGTAACTCCAACCCTGCCCGTGGACGGTACAGACTCCAAAAAAAACTCGACCTACATAACACCACATAAGGACCCACATCCACACACAAAACAAACGAAACAGCTGACAGGCCTAGTGTTTATGGGCACGACGTACCCGCCCTTCCTGTAATGGGCCTACACGGATTTGTTTTGCCCATCGCCCATAAATCGGAATTGATGATCAATTTATTCCATGCTCCCGGCGATTCTCCCCTCTATTAAACTTACTCTCAGATCATTATCATTTCCTTACAATTTATTAACAAACATTATTCGGTATATATTCGGTATTATATGTTACAACAAAACGCGCCGCTAGGTAGCGTTGTACGTTTCAACGGCTATTCAATTTTGAATTTGAATTGGGGATCTTTGCCAAATCCGATGAAATCAAAACAAAATTCAATCAAATATGATTATTGTTACCTTATGTTCTAATATAAATATCCGGTGCAAAAATGTTTCCTAAACTTGGCAAAAATCCGGACGCCGGATTTGTTGAAGAACAATGGTATAGATTTAAATATTTAAATTAATAATAAATATGTGAATAAATAATTATACAAATATGAACAACAAATAGATATATAAATTACATAACGTAACATTTAAATACATAAACAATCATCTACATACAACATTTACTTAAATACTAGGAATGTAGCAGTGCGCCCGGGGCGCTGAATTTGGGTTCGGAATAAAATATCAAATGATCAAATGCACGCAGTCGACTTGCACTCGGCAGGGCATGGATTTGATTTTACATGTGTTTTTACAATTTGTGCTTTTAATATAAAGTACGCATTTTTACATTAGAGCGTGACAATAATTTTCTTTTGCTCATGCGTTTGAAATTACTTTTTGGGTTCGATTAAAATTTATGTGCTCGAACTATGCGACTACGGTTGCTGAAGGCTTATCCTAGGAGCACGTGGTGGCACTTATTCCATACTGGAACGCACTCACCGGATGAAAAAGCTCGCCGTCGCTGCGCATGCGCGCTCCCAATATCAAAAATGATGGATTTGCCCAGTGATTCCTTCGCAGTAGTGGACGAAGTCGTACCCAGCGTATTTGCTCTTGGCCAAACCCTCGTTGCGTTAATTGCCAAAAAAGTTGGTCACCAAAAAAAAAAAATATATAATATAAATTATAAATTTGCGGCGTGACCTGCCGTCGGCCACCTGAACATATACCACAAAATTAGAACAGCACAACAATTATTTAAACGAACACACTTACGCCTAATTTGACTCCACAAAGCCTAAAGTATAACGGAGGGTTAGCGCACTCCTAAAGACACTCCAATCTTTGTTTGCACGGCACAAAAATATACGCGCCACAAGACATGACCTGCCTCACTTTTCGCTTTTTCACATGTGCTAATTCTCCCTAACCCACAGACGCCACCTCGCGGACACATGCAACGCTGATCTCGCTGACCTTGCCAGCCTGGTCGGCAGCCGTTAAACCTAACCGAACCTACTATTTTCAATATTTCGAAAGTGGAAATGTTGCTCAATTCACCTGCTGCTTGAAGATGATGGATATATAGCACGTCTCTATCGTCTGACCATTGGCATATAAAAGAACTTACCACATATTGCCTACATTTGAGCTGCATCCAGATCCTCCTGGCACAGATTCAGAATATATGGATATATGTTTATGTTGCTGTTATTGTTATTGTTGTGGTTGTTGTTGTTGTTCTTGTGGTTGTTGTTGTTGGGGTGGCTGTGGCGAACGTTGCAGCAGCAATGCCTGCAATGTTTGCCCTTGTTGAAGCGACTGGTGTGGAACTGTGGGCGTGGCTTGAATAACCAGGACTGCTACTGGAATTGGCCCGATGGTTGTTGCTGTGCATTCTGATAGCGATAACGATTGTTGCTGCGCGCATTGTAATTGTCATGGGTTTTATAAAAGTAACGAGAAATGTCATTGCTGCGCACGATATACTTGTCGTTGCTGGTTGCTTCTGCTACTGATGGTGTTACCATTTGTTGGCTATTTTGCTGATACTCCGGCACTGCCGCTATCATAGTGTGGACATTTAGGCTATGTTGCTGATGAGCCAATGCAGCCCGACTGCGCCGACCCCAGCTGAATTCTCTATGCTGTTGATTTTTCTGCTGGCAGTTGTCCCATTGGATGCTGCGTGCCAAAATGCATTTGATGCTGTCCACAATGCTATTGGGATTCGGATCGATTATGTTGCGGTTGTATTGCTGCAGCAACCACAAATCATCATTCATAATCGGTTGTAATTGCTTCTGCTGCTGTTGCTGATGCATTTGGTTTTTGCACTTGGCCTCATAGCCAATCGGCTTCAGAGCGCTTTGAGGAATAATATCGGCGAACTGATGTGGCTGGTGTTTCGTCTCGTTGCTATTGAAGTAAGTGATCTCAAAGGGATTGGACCAGCATTTCTTCCATGGTATATTGCCGGCAGTGGGGCTGCCCATGCACAGTGCTCCAAAGGCGTTGTTATGAAGCATGGATAGTATCAGGCTCTCCAGCTCCTTGTATGGTGTAGTCATGGCCAGGAGCGACAGCAGTTCGGGAACTGATACATCTCGGCTCCAAGACATTGTTCGCATTTTTGGCAGCTGCGTAAGTTTAAAATGGTTGGTGGAAACGGTTTCTGGGTTTTGCGGTCTACTCATTGGCGATGACCCCAAGAAGCTGGCCCAAAAGCGCAGGCTCCGTGAAGCTGCCTCGGGTCAGTGGCTTGTGTTGAGGTTGATAACGCTTCAGATCCCGATCAAAATACTGAGGGAAACTGCTCGAGCCAAATCTAAATTGAAAGCGTCGCTGATCTAAGGAAAGCAAACAATATATGTATTTATATTTAAAATATTTGTGTATTTTGTTAACTAACAACTCTCAAGTGAAAACCAAAGTAAACAATTTCAATTTAATAAGAATTTAATATTTCTTAGAATGTTTTGAATCTTCTGATTTTTATAGGGAACACCTGAGCTCAGCTCTTTCCAGCTAATGCCAAAAACTGCAACGCACAAGGAAAGGCAAGAAGTGAGAGTGGTGGAATTAATTGATCAGCTGTTGCAAATAGTTTCAATTGGCTTAACGGATCGAAGATCAGTTGCATAACATTCGAGCCCTTTGATTTACTTGCCGCTTGCTTTCTGCGTAGACCGTTTGTCAATTCGTTGGTCAATTCAAAGCGTGACTGCCAATGCGCTGCACATTTGTTTAAAAATCACTGATTCTATTTGTTTATGTGTGGAGGCGTTGGCGGCGCCATTTGACGCCGATGCCAGCCAACAGGTGTCGATTACTCACGGCAAGTTGTCCCGCCGGGCGGCTGTTGCGCTTGCTGCTGGAGCTGGTGGTACTGCTTGGACTTGTAGACGACTTTGGCGATGGTCTTTGTCGTCAATGGCGACTGCTGGGATATGGAGCAATTTAAATTGAAATTAGAAGTGGAAGTTGCACGTGTTCGGCTTGACCGCTAGCCTCTTATTGGAGGACGTCGTTTCTAAATCGTCGGACTCGATTTCATTGCACGAGTCCAAGTCGACGTCGACGTTTAATCCCTCTGTGCTGATCGGATAACAGATCTTTCCAAATCGATTGAATAGTTGCACCCTTCTTGTACGCTGTCGCTTGGTCAGATATTTCATTTCGTGTCGGTTCGGCACAATTCGGACAGTCCGCGTTCGTATTTTCAAATATTTCAATGGCCGCTGACGACGCAGTGTGGTCGAATGATTGAAATATAAAATATATTCACGAAAAATACCATTTGGTATTTACCATTCCTCAGCGTGAAAAATGGAGTTCCGGATAATGTTTATTTTCAATAAGCTGTTAATTTTAAAAAGTCTTAAAATCGTTTTGTTTTGAAACCTTGCCCACTCGAAACTTGAAATTTAATTAATAAGATAAAAACATATCGATATATATATTTTTTTTTAACTTCACACTGCTAAGAGACAGAGCACAGGAACATGTATATCATAACCGCAAATCAGCCAAATATTTTAAAGAACTGAGCATTGAAATACATGATTGTGCAAAATGTCTAATGATTCGACTATTTATTTGCAATTAAGTTTTAGCAAGAGATCAATGCCGATGATATCAAAGTTAAGCCCGGCTCGTCTCGTGTAAGTAAATAAATAAAACAATCAGCGCAATAGCAACAAACAAAGAATGACAGTCAAATTTGCATAATTAAAGCTTTGCATGGGCAAAAACCAATCAAAAATATACAGAATACCTCAATGCAGATGGAAGTCGTGCCACCTTTACCGGTACCAACGATGCCATTGTCCTGATTGATGATGAGTACGATGATAACGTCGATGACATGACCGCAGCCGTTGAGCTCTCCGATCTGTCGATTACTGAAGATCTATTTGGGGAGGATACGCTGCTGCAGGAATTCCAGTTCGAAAACGATGTGGTTGCCTGCAGCTCAAGCTTTCAGATGAAGCGCTGTAGGGTTACAGCATCACCATTAAAGTGCCAGCGCCATCGTAGAAGAGCTTATCAAAATTGCCCGGCACCAGGAAGCAAACATGGCATCAGTGACCCAAATGCAAATCGTGACCTCCTTACGTTCAGCGAGCTAAACAATTTGACTCCACGACAGTTGCACGAAGGGGGGCGTTGCGAAGCGCACCAGTCGGTGTCCCAAGAGCGGCCCTGCGCTGGTCCTCCATTAAATGGATCGCTTGAAATGCAATCGCAAAAATCTCTAAAGCTTACCTCATTTTATTGATAGATACTTAAGTTTTCAGAGTTATTAGTTAAGTTATACTCTGGAATAAAGTTGTTTATAAAATGAACCCATTAAAAATTTTAAAAAGGGTATAATTTTTATTATAATTTTGATAATTGGCCATTTTGCTTTTCTTTTTATTTCTATTAAGCTAGAAGAACTTGAAAATTTGTTCGTTTCTTTGTTACCCTTAACTCATTAACCCATTTTAGTAAAGATTTGGAAATGCGTTCGTGTTTCTTAATTCAGATGTCAATTGGTATTGGCATTGGTTTCGTGACAGTTGCTGTTGCAGATGATGTATATGGAGTATGCTTGTATCGTATAGCCATTGACATATCCATATCCTCCTGGGAAAAATTTAGCATAAATGGATTCGGGTTGTTGATTTTGTTGTGGTAACTGTTATTGTTGTTGTTCTTGTGGTTGCAATCTTTGCCCTTGTAGAAGCGACAGGTGTGGAACTGTGGGCGTGGCTTGAATAACCAGTACTGCTGCTGGAGTTGGCCCGATGGTTGTTGCTGTGCATTCTGATAGCGATAACGCACGTGCTGCTGCTGGTACTGCAAGCGACTGTTGTTGCTGCGCGCATTGTAATTGTCATGGGTTTTATAAAAGTAACGAGAAATGTCATTGCTGCGCACGATATACTTGTCGTTGCTGGTTGCTTCTGCTACTGATGGTGTTACCATTTGTTGGCTATTTTGCTGATACTCCGGCACTGCCGCTATCATAGTGTGGACATTTAGGCTATGTTGCTGATGAGCCAATACAGCCCGACTGCGCCGACCCCAGCTGAATTCTCTATGCTGTTGATTTTTCTGCTGGCAGTTGTCCCATTGGATGCTGTGATTCCAAATGCATTTGATGCTGTCTACAATGCTATTGGGATTCGGATCGATTATGTTGCTGTTGCTTTGCTGGCTCAACCAAAAGTCGGGGGCATTTGGACGCTGGTTACAGCCATTCATCATCGGTTCCATCGGTTGTTTCTGCTGCTGCTGCTGTTGCTGATGCATTTGGTTCTTGCACTTGGCCTCATAGCCAATCGGCTTCAGGGCACTTTGAGGCATAATCTCGACGAACGGATGTGGATAATGTTTCGACTCGCTGCCATTGAAAAAATTAATCTGAAAGGGATTGGGCCAGAATTTCATGAATGGTATATTGGCGCCAGTGCTGGGGCTGCCAGTGCTCAGTGGTCCAAAAGCAGTGTTCTGAAGCATGGATAGCGTCATACTAGCCAGCTCCTTATACGGTGTAGTCATGGCCAGGCGAGACAGCAGCTCATGAATTGGCACATCCTGCCTCCAGGACATTGTTGGCCCGTTTGGCGGCTGCGAACAATTTAATTGGTTGGTGGAAACGGCTTCTGAGTTTTGCGGTCTGCTCATTGGTGTCTTCAGGCGATGACCCCGACGCTCACCAAGAAGCAGGTTCCAAACTTCAGGACTCATGAAGCTGCCTAGCGTTAGTGTCTCGCGCAGTTTTTTATAACGCTCCAGATCCCGATCAAAATACTGAGAGAAACTGCTCGAGCCAAATCTAAATTGAAAGCGTCGCTGAGCTAAGGAAAGCAAAAAAATTATGTATTTATATTTAAAATATTTGTGTATATTGTTTACAAACAACTCTCAAGTGCAAAACAAAAGTAAACAAATAATTTCAATTTAGAATTTTTAGAGGGGGGCAGTGAACATCTGAGCTCAGCTCTTTCCAACTAAGGCAAAAAGCGAGAGTGGAAGAGGAAAGAGAGTCAATGCAATTGATCAGCTGTTACGAATAGTTTGAGTTGGCTTAACGGATCGAAGATCAGTTGTATAAAATCAGTGATTCTATTTGTTTATGTGTAGAGGCGTTGGCGGCGCCATTTGACGCCGATGCCAGCCAACAGGTGTCGATTACTCACGGCAAGTTGTCCCGTCGGGCGGCTGTTGCGGTTGCTGCTGGAGCTGGAGCTGGTGGTACTCCTTGGACTTGTAGACGACCTTGGCGATGGTCTTTGGCGTCAATGGCAACTGCTTGGATATGGAGCAATTTAAATTGAAATTGGAAGTGGAAGTGGAAGTTGCACGTGTTCGGCTTAACTGCTAGCCTTGAGCTTACCTTCTTATTGGAGGACGTTGTCTCTAAATCGTCGGACTCGATTTCATTGCACGAGTCCAAGTCGACGTCGACGTTTAATCCCTCTGTGCTGATCGGATAACAGATCTTTCCAAATCGATTGAATAGTTGCACCCTTCTTGTACGCTGTCGCTTGGTCAGATATTTCATTTCGTGTCGGTTCGGCACAATTCGGACAGTCCGCGTTCGTATTTTCAAATATTTCAATGGCCGCTGACGACGCAGTGTGGTCGAATGATTGAAATATAAAATATATTCACGAAAAATACCATATGGTATTTAATATTTTTCAACATATAACCGAGCGAAAGTCAAAATCAAACCGAACGAAAGTCATATTGCTTTGAGTACAAGCACATATGTATGTAGTAGCCAAGCTAAGCCTTATTTCGTTTGGGAATGCTTTGAAACTCTAAACTTATTTGTAATCCAGTTAAATAAGTGTTGTTTACAGACCTCCACAAAAAACATCGATATATTTTGATCACTTCAGTCCGCAGAAAGAAGCAGCAGAGAAACAGCTGTGAGCGTCGGTTTCCATTTGGAACCGCCAAGCAGTCAAATACTTTGAAGACCTGCTCGTTTGTCGCTGCGCATTAAAATACGCGATTGTCTAAGATGTCTGATGATCCAGACTACCTCTTTGCAAGGAAGCTTCAAAAGGAAATCAATGAGGATGTAATCAATATTGATTCGGACTCGCGCCATGTAAGTAACAGAAAAAAAATAAATTAAATTCCCATAATGCCAACTTTGGATAGGCAAAAACCAATCAAATGTCGGTCATGGATGACGACTACCAAGTTGCGATGCGGCTGCAAGCCGAATTTGATGCCGAGAATACTTCAAATGCAGATGAAAGTAGTGCTTCCTTTGCCGAAGCCACTCGGCCATCAGACATTAGCATTTTGGTGCGCGGTGTGAGCAACAAGAAACGAGCACACGTAATTATATACACATATATATCAATAAGTTGTATATAAATAAACCGTTGGTCTTACATTTTTATTATCCAGGAGTCCGTTGGCAACGATAACAATTACCTGGATCAGACACAGAATCTCGTCCATCCAGAATGGGAGCTAGTCGATCCCTCACCAGACATATTCGCCATGTTCGTGCGCTTCGATGAAAAGTTTTTTAATCGCCGTCTCAGCGCCGTTGCTGTCCAATGGAGTAAGCGTATGTATTCCTGCGCCGGTATCTGCTATCAGCGCGGCAACCGTCTGGGCAAAGAGGTGATTATACGCCTCAGTGAGCCGCTACTAAAGCTGCGTCCACGGAAGGATCTAGTGGAGACCCTGCTGGTAAGTGCATAAATCTATGTGGTAATAAATACGTATAGTATGCATATTAGTAAATTATTTGGTCTGCAGCACGAGATGATACATGCATATTGCTTTGTGCTAAACATATTGGAGGGCAATGGCGGACATGGACCGAACTTTAAGCGCATTATGGGAACGATAAACAAAGTGGCGGGCACTAATATAACCGTTTATCACACATTCCACGATGAGGTGAACGCATATAAGACGCACATTTGGCGCTGCAATGGCATTTGCCAATATCATAATCCCTTTCAGGGCTGGGTGAAGCGCACATCGAATCGCGCTCCCGGTCCCAGTGACCAGTGGTGGGCAAAACATCACCGCGAGTGTGGCGGCACCTTTGAGAAGAAGAGCGAGCCACCGAAAGCAGCTGCCAAATCAAGCAAACCAGTTTCAAAACCAGCGTCGAAGATATCAAGCACTATTACATCAACTTCAAGTGATGACATTCGCAAGTATTTTGGCAACAAGAGGCCATCTGTTAATTTACTGCCGCAAGCGCAGCCACATCTTGGACTACCAGGCGCATTTCCGCCCACCTCATATCCGGGTCTATCTAACGAACCATTTGCTGGCATTCAGGCCAATAACGCAAAGAAACGTGGCAACATAGTTGGCTTCAAGGATCTGACCAACGATGGCAGCTCTAGCGACGAGAACAAGGCCAAGGCCAACTCCAAAGTCAGTGGTATGCAGGGTAAGGGCTATAGTCTAACAACGAGCATCCCCAGTCAACTCCAGCCGCCAGATAATGTAAACCGCAACCATTTGCGCGATATCTGGTCCAAGCGTTTTGATAACGGAAATAAACAAACTGAGCCTAAACAAGAGGCGCAAAACAAACAGAATCCGAGCAAACGTCGACGCAAATCTTCAGAGACCAAAGGCTGGGAGAAATACGATGAAGATATTTTCATACACGATGTAAAAGATCCAATTTTAACCATAGAAGATAGCGAAGATGAGGTTGAGGCTGACAATAATGTTGTGCTCACAAAACCAATAAAATCGGCAGCAATAAGTAGCCATGATCGCACTATTAACATCAAGCGTGAGGTTATGGAGGAAGAGGAGCTTTACAATGACGACGACATTGTCATGATCGATGATGAGTACGATGATAACGTCGATGAAATGACCGCAGCCATTGAGCTCTCCGATCTGTCGATTACTGAAGATCTATTTGGGGAGGATACGCTGCTGCAGGAATTCCAGCTCGAAAACGATGTGGTTGCCTGCAGCTCAAGCTTTCAGTTTAATACTGCCAACGATATTACCAGCTGTCCCATCTGCTTTGAGAAGATGAAGCGTTGTGAATTTGCAAATCATCTGGAGGGCTGCAGCATCACCATTAAAGTGGCACCGCCATCGTACAAGGGCTTATCAAAATTACCCGGCGACAGAAACACCATCAACAAGCCAAAAGCATCACAAAAACCGAAACGCGAATACTCAAAAACTCGTAAGATTTTGAAAAGCGCTGGCTACTCAGACAGCGAAATTGATTCGCTTAATCTCAGTACGTCCAGCGAGTCAGACAATATGACACCACAACAGTGGCGCCAACGTTCCCTCAAGAAGCAGACCAATCAGTGCCCCAAGTGCGGCCAGGAAATGCTCGGCCATCAAATGGAGGCACACCGTATGATCTGCAAGCGCCAAAAACGCTGACATTCTAAATTCGCACTTACAAAAACATGTCATGTGTGACTGGAATTGCTTATAATACAAATAATTTGTCAGTTATTAATAATAATAATAGTATTCGTTATTCTTATGAATAGTTTATTTTATTTTATTTTCGTTTTGTTTTTTGGTACATTTTTCATTTGTGTTTTCTTTCTATTAAACTAGTTTTTCTTGTATACGGTCTGATTTTTTTATTTTTTTTTGTGAAACCAATATTGATCTCTGAACTGGAAAGTATCATTGGATGTACTTTAAATCGATGTCATATATTTGAAAGATTATGCGTATGAATCTTATAAGATTCGCCCAAAATATCGTATATTAGGCTTGTGGGAATAGCGTGCGGCCAGGGCTGGCCAATGGACGACAAACATATCGGCCAGGGGCAAGAGGAGGCGGCCACTCAGCGAGAGCGTTTCGACACGACAATAACTCTCCACAAAGACTATCCGGCTGTGGGCGGGCAGGCGGCCAAGCAGTCGCCACATATATGCTGCATAGCAGTAGGGCACACAGGTGCCAGGCCCGTTGCACAGTACCAGCTGTGGCCTGTCGCGCCAAACCAGCCAGCAGCTCCAGAGGAGTGACCACAGCGTTGTGAATATAGTGCTCACCCAGCTTTGGCCGACGCTTCGACTGCGCGGCACGCGGATGAAATCGCTATCCTTCGTCACAGAAGGCATAGCGGAACGCAGGTGACGCTCTGAGGTATAATCGCTATTGGCCACAATATAACGTACCGGCTGGTATTTCTTTTGGTATGTGTTCTGATCACGCAGCAGTGCCTCATTCATTTTGCACATTTCAGCGGTGTGGCCACCCGATCCGAGTATCACAAAGGTGGGATATGTCGTCTCAGTTGTCGGTGATTTTCTCGTACTCATCATTGTTTCGATTAATTGCGGAGACCACTTGGAAATTTCTATCCAGCTTTTGTTTACCTTTTCAAAATAATCTCTGGCCACACTATGCAAACATAAGATTTGTTTAGTCTGGTTACCCTCAGTAACAGTTTCGAGCAAATACATGTCTTCAATAAAAACATCCATGTGCAACAGTTATTTGGCCTTAAATGTTATTTATTTATAAGCTGTTTGTAACTGAGCCTTAATTGTTATTTGCTTATAAGCCGTATAAATGCTGTCCATAGAATATGTTGCACTGTGGCACTGGCTCATCGATAGTTTGGCATTCCCATTTTCAACTAGGTGGCAGAACTCTGTTAATATGTGGTGCGAACGGATAGAGAGAGAGGTAAGGCTATGACACAATCTCACACAGATCACGGTGCTTTAAGAAATCTAATGATCGGCTCAAGACTGGCAGTATAAAATGGCTTCCAATTTGAATTGCATTTTTTAGAAAGAAAAAATATTAGCTTAAAGGTAAGTGAACATTTGTTTGAAATTTAATTTAACTAACTGTTATTGTAATCTTTTGAAATCAGCTGCTTAGTGGTGTGCAGATTTGTGTAGGATTGTGCGATTGTTTAAACGGTGGGTAGACCCAGCCCTCAACATTTGTTACTTTCAATTGTCTGGTCACACTATATTAATAAACAATTTAAAACCCTCAAAATAAGTGGCACATTTGTTGCAAATTTCGTTATTTCCGTTTAAATGAGTGCATCATTTGCTATCTAGGGTAAAAGGTAAAGATTTAGTTTGGTGGAATTTAAAGAAAAGTGTAAAATAAAAAGATGCAATGATGAACCAGAGCATTTTTTGGGAAAATCATCTTGCAGGTAGCAACTTATGTTGCTATTTGCATTCAAAAAAACTAAGAAAAAGTGACTTCACGCCCCATATATATTCATCTTTACCTTCTTCGAAATAAACGAGCACCTAAATTTGTTTCACAAATTTCCTTTTCTATTTTAACAAAAGCAGCGCTTGGCATCTAAATATGTCCAAGGATGCAACCAGCGCGTTTGTTCAACAGAATGTGAAAAAGCTTGTGAAATGTTTAGCTGGCGCCGACGTAAGTAAAATCACTGCATAAGTGTTTGTATATATTAACACTACTGATTTCGGATGTCTGATTTGTGCAGTCGACAAAATCTCAGAGACGAACCTTGGAGCAATATGGATTGCACAAGATGCAAAATCATCGCTCCTTGGCTATCAACAGCCACGAAGTGCGACTATCCGTTGATAATATGATCGAGAGATTTCGCTGCGAGGGCATGCCGCATCAGGCTGGCGCGCTGCGTTATCTGAGCACGCTCATCATGGACCATGACTTGTGGAAGTCCCACTACGTGACGGACGTACAATATTCGGTCATTGATTTCCTGCTGAGCGTGACCTATGCGCCCATCCAGACGGTGCGACGCAATAGAAGACTGATGGATCTACAGCTTCTGGTCCTAAAACATGATCTCGAAAGGACGTCGACTAACGATAAACTCGTGAATCAGTCCCTGTCTAATCCTGCAGAGGCAGACGTCGATTGGGCGGCAGTACTAAGCGAGGATTTCGCTAAAGAATCACTACTAAGCTCGGATAGCAACAGCAGCTTGAGCGTAGGTTCTTTTTTATAACAATAACCAATTTGCAGCATAAAGCTAAACCCGTTTCTTATGCTTTGCCCACTTCAAAGGACTGGTCCGATGACGAAGAAAGTGTCAATACAGAGGACACAATGCACGAGATCGAGGAGGAAGAATCAAGTACGGGCCTGCAGCTGTTTGTCAGGAATTTTCGTTGCAGAAAGGATACCTCGGTATCCGTCCAGTGCCACTCAACTGAATCGATATCGTTCAGTGGCACCCCAAAACGTTCCAGCTGGTGCAAGCTGCCCACGCTGTCAGCGATGCAGGCTCCAAGTGCGCTGCCAACATACACCAAATTTATTGTCGAATCCACTAATCTGTCGACAAAAGTGCATTCTTATTGGTGGCTTCAAGACGTCAAATGCTATTCATATACAATGAATTTCGATCCATTAGCGAACTTTGCTAGTGCTTATGCGCAGTATATGAATCCACAGACGCAACGCTTGCTGCCTAAAACCATCGATGAGCACAGCCTGATTCGTGAGATCATCTTCATGTTTTTTATGCCGGCTAGTTGCTGCTTCTTTCGTGTGCACCCAGAATCGATGGAGATCAGCGTTTGCAGTGATGTTTCCATCTGTAGCGTTAGCAGCGTATGTATATCATAAAATCAGAAATGTATTGTAATAATGATTCCCAATTGTATTGTAATGTTTATTAGGGCACTCTGAAGACAGTGCTGGAGGCGGAGGTGTTGCCAGCCATGCAGGCCATGCAACAACTGCGAAAGATTATCAAAGAGCATACGCTGCTCAGCGACCACACACCCACCTCAGGGACACTTCAATGCTTTGCTGTGGGGCTGCGCGATGTCATCCAGCCCATCGAGCAGCGTCTCATTGCCTTCGAACGGCAACTGCTTGACTGTGGCGCCGGCACTACGGAGTCGTCTCTAACGCTGATTGCCTTTGTGCGGCACATGGATGTGCAATTCAGGCAGCTGCAGGTTATCCAATCGCTTGCTGTCAATGCAATTGTTACGGCCCCGCCGCATCTGCGGAGCGCCTATCTGCTCTCTCATCTGTTTAAGCACACAAAAATGCACATACCGAACCAGAAGATGGCAATGGCACTCCTGCTAATCACGCTGAAGCGCTATTGCACCATCATTGACAACTGGTGGCGCAGTGGCAATCTTAAAGACAGTCGCCACGAGTATATAATGGAATGCAGTCGCGATGACAGTGTGGATGCTGTACAAAGCGTACGTGAACGTTGCCGAATGGAGGACGCAAAGGATGTGCATCGAATTATACTTAAGGCGCTGCGCGACTGCAAATTCTATCACTTGCTCATGGAGCATGCACTCGAGTTCGGTGAGACGCAGAATCTGCTGGGCAGCCACAATTTGCTGGGTGAGTTGATTGAGAACAGCAAACAGATTGGATCGCTGCACTCGGATCTTATCAAAGAGCTCTTCGATGAGCTGAAGAGCTTTGGATGCGTCGCCTGCCCAGTTGGTCGCCGGCGTACTAGCGTTCTGGACGATGTTCGCCAGGAGTGGCAGCAGGACAACGCGCTGATACTGCAGAGATCCAGTGAGCTGGGCGATCCGCAGCTAATGGGCTTTTTTACGCAGCACCTGAAGCAATCACAACGGGAGCAAGTGCAAATGGAACAGAGAACGCCGCCGCTGCAGGTGCTCGATATATTGGAAGCGCTGGAACTATGCACGCCACTGCAGCTGCCCCAGGTGCTGCCACGTGCCCTGGCCAAGGTGTTGCGGAATCGCATCGAACTGGCCAATGTCTTTGTGATGCGATGGTATCGTGAGGAATTGCTGCTGGGTGAACATGTACGCTTTCTGCGTCATCTGCTTATGCTGGAGGCCGACTATCTGCTATATCCATTCTATACATGGCTCTACCGCAAGATTGAGTCGGGCGAGCAGTGGGCGCGCACATCGGATCTGACCAAGTACCTGTACACGGTCCTGGATCCGCACTATCCGGGCATGGCCAGCGAGATATATGTGGAGATCATTTCGCGCATGCGCTCACAGTCAATTAAAGTGTTCGAAGCTCTGGAAGCCATCGAGGTGAAGTACACCATGCCGCAGGCGCTGTCGACCATTGTTACAGAGGAAAATATGAAGTGCTACAATGACATTTGGAGGCTACTGCTCAAGATCAAGTGGGCGGCATGGAAGCTGGAGAATATGCGTTTCATACGGCGTAACTCGAAAGATCTGTACGCACCGCTCGATCTGCTGGGCCTGACGGTGCGCCGGTTGGAAATGCTTCGCTTTTGGATGATCAATCTGATTAGCAGCCTGCATACGCATCTCTGCACCCACGTCATACACGCCATGGGCATGCACTTCGAACTGGAGCTGAAGAAGACGCGCAACATACGCGAGCTGACCAAGCTGCACAAAGACTATCTGTTGCAGCTATCCAGGCACTGTCTGCTCACCAAAGAATTTGAGGACTTTCGCTCGGCTCTGGAGCAGATATTCCATTTGGTATTTGTGCTGGACATGGAGTGGCATAGCTGCAGTAGCTATCTAAATGATTCGCATGCGCTTAGCCTAGCTCCGAGCTTTTGTGGTGGTGACTCCAGCCTTGTGGGCTGCCATAGTTTGGATGCCTCTGAAGTTAATAATGGCTTGGAGTATCTGGCGCTTAGCCAGGTGGGCGAGATTGAAGGCACCTACAAACGTTGCCATCAATTGCTGGCCTCAACACTCACGACGCTTGTCTATAAGGACGATCACAAAATTTGTAAGTGAAAATCATATATATATATATATATATATATATATATATATATATATATATATTATATACTTATTGTATTCTGTTACACCATTTATCTGTCTCTTTTACACATTTTTATCTCTTTTTAATTGCAGTCAGCTCTCTGGAACTGGCTCTGAGCTCGAGCGTGCCCTGCTAAATCTATGACCGATCCCAAGCGCCCACCCACACACACCCACACACACACATGTGTAATTACATAATTCATCAAAGTTGTGTTTCTTAAATAAAATATTGAAATTATTTGCATTATACATTAAGCATTAATAAATTGTTAACATTATTACGTATTTAATTGTTAAATTGCAATTTTCTATTTTTTTTTAATATTAATTTTATTTATGTTGAGCTTGAGCACATTTTGAATTGCAAGCAGCTGAGGGGATGATTTATATGCATTGTTGTCCTGGCAACCACGACCGGCAAAAGCAGCAAATCGAAAAAAGGTTGTCAGTGAACTAGTTAGTTATGAGAATGGATACCGAGATTAGGAGCAGCAGCAACTTCTACAACAATGGCCAATGTACGTAGATACACAAATATATATATTTTAACTATATGCATATATTTCTAGTGCTGCCGCATCGTTCCAATTTGTTGCTGCAAATGCTGCTACAGACCAATGCCTACGTCTCGACCATCTGGAGTTTCAGCTATTTGCTGCACATGATCATCTGGGTGAGTTAGATCAGCCGAACGATTTACATATACATATACATCTGTCTCAGTTTTGCCGATCTGTTGCAGTCGTTTCGATTGTGGAACTACACTGGCCTGGCCATGCTGCTGGCCTATGTGCTGGCAGTTGGCACTGAATCGCTGCGCCTCTATGCCAGCTACTCAATTAATCTGGGCACTGGTGCGACGACCATGTGGTTGCTGTTGACGCTAACGCCTTGCGTCCTGCTGCCCGCGCTGGTCTATCTGCGTCTGGCTGCTGCTTTGGGTGACTGCTGGCTGCAGTTCATCTCAAATGTGCAGCTTGTACTGATTGCATTGGAGGCGCTCGTGGCGCTCATACATTATGCACTGTGCACCTCCAGCATTAGGGAGAAGGAGTCGCGGCAACTGCTGATGCTCAAGGCCAAACAACTGTAACTTCAATGTGCACGTTAATGTTTATGTGGATTTTGACTTAAATAACATCATATTCTAAATAGTATTATGTATCAGCGTATAATATAGTACTATTAATATAAGCTAAACTAGCAAGCTAAAGGAATTTCGATCATCACTTGAATCACACTTTGCGCGCATCGTCCAAACTGTGCGCTTTGAGCAGTGCATCGATCCGATCGAGTTGCGCCCGCATTGTGGGCAAGTAATTGGTCAGCACCTCGATATTCTCCTGCTGGGCGGCACCCTGGCCCAGCAGCTGGCTGCGTGTGGGCACCCAACTATAGATGATCTGGAGACAAAACAAATTAGAAAACGTTAGAAATTAAGCATTGCATTTTGGGCACTTTCGATAATTGCACTCTCACCTTGATGGTGCTTTGGACAATGAAGCCGTGATAGGGCTTTAGGGTGCGCTCGTAGGCATCCTGTAGATGATGCTTCAGTGGCTCTGTGTTTTGTGCATCGTTGTAGATGTTCTCGAAGAATGTGCAAATTAATTGGAGACCGCGCTTTAGCCAGAGCAGCGCATTTGCCGCAAAATCATCCACATTCACATTCGTCACAATCATATCTTCCAGATATTGATATTTCAGTACATCCGTGCCATAGACCTTGGTTAGTTTCTGTGCCGAAGGTGTGATAAATACATTTACGAAATATATGTATGATTGTATTGGGTTAAAACTTACATTTATATTGCCATTCATATCGCTGATTACGGGCGTGAAGAGCTTACCAAAGGTTTCTGTTTTAAAGAATGCGGGCATTTAGATAATATAATTTATATTTAATTTAGTCATAGCGATCGATCAACTACTGATCGAAAAGGCTCACCAATTACAGTTACAATTTCCTTGGCCGCATTTAAAAATGTCTGCGTTTCGATTTTATCCGTCACATCCGGGAAGCCTTTCAAGACTTTAAATTTTATGCGCGCATCCACCATATTTAATTGGATTCCTGTACGATCTTACAGCTGCTGCTCCAGTTGAGTTCTGAAATATGAATAATACACAAGCTCCACAACAATTAGTAATTATTTTTTTCAATATGTTTATCTTATCAGGCAGACCTCTGCCAAAAATAATTTTTTTTTTTAAGTTGGCTTGTTTGTTGCTTCTATCACAGCATATTCACTATCGAACTGTTGGCTTAGAAAAAAAAAGACAAACAGAAAACAAAGTGTAAGAAATGCGAGTTGTTTGTCGACGCTACACAGTGTTTAAGGAAACGAACTCACGTGTTCCAATTTCAAGTCGACTTTGATTTCAAATCAATTTGTTTGTAATATATTTTTTATTTTTATTTTTTTGACATACCTCTGAGAGTACTTTGAGTATTTCAATGTTGATTGGCTGAGTTTTCTGCGGAAAAGGAAAATTGTTGGTTTCTCATTAATAAATTGAAATGAAAAGCAAAATTCATTACGATTATATGAATCATGTTTAAGAAATGTATTTTCGAATATTATTAATTTGCAGCGTTTACACCAATGTGCAGCAATGCTGACAACGCAAAAGCTTAACCCATTTGACATAGACGACGATCGATGAGTACCTCTCTGCGAGTGTCGTCTTGAGGCTCTATCTCTCACATGTCTCTCTCAGCTGGTTTTGCCAGCTCAGCTAATAATCTCAGTGGAATGGGGGGCTACTCTCAAAGCTATTTATCTCGCCTATTTCGACTTTAACTATATGCGATCATCGAACTTTGATAGCAATTCGAGAGCCGGTTCTGTCAGTCGATGTTAGTAACCCACGGGCACTTGTTGATTTAACAGCTGCGCGCATGAATCATCAAGTTGTGAGTAGTTTCCGATATATGTATCTGCATATGTCGCAACATGACTCATAATTTACAACATATGATTTGCTATCTATTCCCCAGTCCATTGAGGCAGGGCAGCACTTCTTAATGGATTGCAAGCCTTCACATTTTCTACATGCCCATTTGATTGTATTGATATCTTTGCAGTAGAAGATTTTCAGTCTTACTCATTTATTGAATCAAGTCAGAGCTATTGATTTGAAGGCCTGTTTATAATTCAAAAAATATATAATACTGTATTTTAGCAGTAGACATTGCACACGTAGCTTTACTTGATTAAATTATTTCAATAGAGAATTCAAATTAGTTTTAAAGATACGCTTTATCTTTAATAGATTGCCAAGTTCCGTAATGATATTTATATATATATATTTATTTATATATATACATACATATATATATTTATATATATATATTTATTTATATATATAAATATATATATGTTGGCACTGCTTTGCTTAGGTCAAGTGGGTTTATGGAAATGCTTCACTTTAAAAGTGAGAGGTTGAAAAACAATAATTTTGCATGAAAAAAACTTTAGACAGTTTCGGATTTCGCAGTAAAAAATAGATCTGAAAAAAATAGATCTACAACTATTAATTAAATAAATATATATGAATATAACTGTAGCTTAAAGTTGTAAATACCTACTTGAATTATGTAATATTCTGATTATTGAGCATATACTACGATCTCATTTGAAAGCAAAACGCGTCAGCATTTATTGTGCTCATTATCAGTTGTCATATTAACGACTATTATAAATATCAATCAACATTTGTTTAATTTCGAGCACACAAATATTCGTGAGTCATTGAATTTACACCCACTTGGAATACATTCAGGTATCAGAAAATGAGAAAGAGTAAATGGAGATTTTAAAGTACTATAATTCCAAATTGGAGGATCGGTTGACAAGTCGATTTAAAGCTGGTTTGCCAATTAAGTTGATCAAGATTTTGAGGATTTTTATGATTTATGGAATTATGCGACTCAAAGCTCACCGGGACGATAGCTAGTTGGAAGCGTTGTCACAGGTCAAGCGTTTGGTGTCGCCGTCAATGGTCAGTACAAAGACGTAGTGGGTGCGCTGGGTGGCCAAAAGATGCCAGAGCGCAGCGGGCAGCTGGAAGCGATGCGTCTGCTGCTGCTCCTCGAACACCTCGTAGTGGGCAACCAGGCTATTTAGATTGCAGCGCAACTCGATGAGACGCAGTGGCATACTTGACACAATTTCAGCGCTCGCTGCCAGCAATTCAATGTGTGGCTGCTGCTTCTGAGCCTGGGGCTCCAAGTCGGGTCGCATCCAGCGATGCTGGGCGAGAATGACGGCACAGTTGTTTGTAAAGTAGAAACTATCGTTGCGTCGCTGCTCGCGATAGGTATCCAGATACTCGCTGCCCGCCGGCTTCTTTAGCTTCAGCTGGGTGAATCGTGGACGCACCAGAGATGTGGATGCATTTGTGGCCGCCACCGCCGCAGCCGCCACAATACGCTGCGGCAGATGCTCCGTGGGCTGATCAACGGTTAGCACACGATTTAGAAAATCAAATCCATGGCCCATCACACCATCGATGGTGTGGCCCAGGTCGAAGCAGTGGCCCAGCTCGTGACAGACAGCGCCCAAGGTGCTGGCATAAACGCCGCCGTAGGTGCGTCGATAGTTGCTCTCGTCCGGCAGTCGTGTCACATCCACACGCCTCGTGCTCCGTATGCACTCGCCAATCTCCGCAAAGCGTCGTGGCCATGCATAAAAATGCCCGCTACCAAACAGAGCCAATCCACCGCCACCCAAAGCAGCGTGCGCCTTCAGATGCCGACGGATATTCGCGTAACTGTAATCACCGCTGGCCGCCACTCCAGCGCCGTCGTAGAGCGTACAGCCAATGAATGCAACAAACTTAAGATGCAGCTGCTGGCCCCAGTGGGGACAGGCGAGTATCTCGCTGGCGAATCGCTGCCAGAGCTCGTCCTCGCCGCAGCCACGCGCCGTCGCTCCACTTAGCTGGCTGCGGAAGATTCGACAGGTGCCGTTTAAGCTGAACGTGCGATTCGCATAGCCGGCAGCGTGCAGCTTATGCGCATAGATGCATTGCACCAGACGCAGATTCAAATCAATTAAAGTGCACCGTTCGCGCTGCAACTGCTCTGATTCTGCCGGCTCGTCGTCGTCGTCGCTGGGACGACACAATAGATACAATGGTTGCACACGATAAGCGCTGAGACGCCGCTGATAGCTAAATTGCAGCAAACGTTTGCTGCTGCAACAGTTTAATTGCAGTTCACACGGCTCCTCCTCCTGCACCTCCTGCGACTCCTTCTCCGACTCTGATTCCAAATCAAACAGTAGCTTAAACTCACCAACAGCAGACAGCTGGGTGAGTTGCTCCCGTTTTGACCGGCGCCAAGCTAGTGTAGCCGTCAGCTGATTGCCACTGGAGCAGCTGGGCAGCAGTCGGCCCTTTATCAGCAGGAGGCTGTGACGCACTTTGTCCGACTCCCGCAGGGATTCGACTTCAATCTGATGGGTGCGCTTGCAGACGTTGACGCTGCTGGTCATTGCTCCCCGACCGGCGCAATGCAAATCGGATTATTAAACAGCTGAATGCTGCATGCGTCACAGCTGTAAAATTAGAGATGGGCGCGTGCTCAGACAAAACGTGACACGGTATGCACGGTAAGCCCAGCAAAAAAAAAAGAAAGAAAACAGCAGCAAACAAATAATCCCAATGTGTTTTACATAGCTTAAAGAATTGCGCTTTAGAGTTTAATAAAAATAACATTAAATAGCAGCACATCTGGCACAAGGGAAACCTACTGTAAGCATTAAGTGAATTGTTATATTAACAATCATTCTGAGAATAATACAGTTAAAAAGTTCAATGCACGCAAATAGTTAAACAAATGTTAAATGCCAAAACAATTGTATCTGGCATTCAAGTTGGCAAAGGAGATCATAATATATTGATGGTGGCATTTATGCGCCTTTTACTCTATGCATGTGTGCTTGTGTGTGTGTATGTGTGTATGATAAATTGTAACACGATATCACACGAATATATATCACACTATTATTATTATTATTATCTATATTCATCTACCTGTATATGTAAATAAGTATACCTAATTGGCTGAATGAACTCATAATTTAATTCATCCTTAATTTATTCATACCATTCCAATCAGTTAAGTCTGGCTATATATAAAGTAATGACCGGTTTATGCAATCACAAGCAAACGAATATTACGAATTATTTACGCACTGAACACCTCTCTCAAAGTTCAATATATTTTAAAGCATCGAAATCCTATGAAAAAGCATGAACAATTTTAGTGACGGTTCGCTTATTAGGTATTTATTAATTTTATATAACTGAGCACAATTTCAAAGTATTTTCCATTATTTAGAAGTTGATCTGCTATCCAGCAGGGGTTCATGACCCACCGCGAAAATGCTAACGCAAATCGATCGGTTCGCAGAAGAACCGGTTTGTTTCTTTTTAAGTTTGAACTTAAGCCTACGCTGACGACGACGCGTTGCACGCGTGCAACAGCTGCCGGGGTAGAGATTCCAGAGAGAGTTTGGGTTTAAGTTGCAGTTAATTAAATAGTCTACTAGTTACTAGCTAAGTTTGCCATCGTGCGTGGTGCGATATTTTGAAATGAGTTCCATGTACTCCTCGTGCTTGTCCAGACTGGCCAACAGGCCACCTGTATTCACTGACGAATCGTGGGGTCCATATTGGATTCGCTCGCCATCGAGCGTTGTCATGGCGCCACCGAGGGCGCGCAGTATGGCTTCGCCGGCACAAATGTCCCACTTCTTGATGATGGAGGTATGCAGATAGGCAGTCGCATTATTGGCCACCACTTGTAGCACCTTATAGCCAGCGCCAGCGGCCGTTAGCAAACTGACATTCGCGCCAAAAACATTGCGCGCCACATTCTTGACAGCGGCAGCATGGGACCGCGAAACGGTTATGATGGGCTGGTCGGAATTGAGGCGCGGCATTTGGTGTAGCTCTTGCAGGTATTCGGACCTGCTTTGGCCAACCCACGCCCAGGCGGTTTGACCGCTGAAAGGACTGTGTATAACGCCAATCACTGGACGACCTGCCACAGCCACACACACCATTGTCGTCACATACTCGTACAGTTCCTCTGGGATACGAGAATTACGATTAGATAAGATTGAACAATGCGGTTGGCTTTTTTGTGTGACAGTCATTTACCTGTAAACTCCTTGGTGGCATCCAACGGATCCACCCAGACGGTCACATCTTGAGCAGTGACCGACATGTCGGGCACCTTGGCCGTCTCGTGCAACACAGTTGGATCCAGATCAAAGCTGTACGCATCCTTGCAATGCTCCTTATCCTCCTCCGAGAAGATGTGTACACGTGGAAAAATGCGTTTCAGGCCCTGCTTCATCACACAATGCGATCGCCCGTCTGCATCCGTAAATGGATCGTTGACACCCTCAGCCGTTTTGCCCTTACTGCGCTCCTTCAATTGACGCGAGTGCATCACATCGACCACCTCCAAACCTCCGCGCTGTGCCGCCTGTATGGCGGCAATGAGCATCTTGCGTAGATTTACATTATTGTCGCTGCGCAGCATGCCGTAAATGGCCGGCCGTTCATCTTTCTGGAAGTTGAGAAAGTACACAAGCGCAATGGTCAACAGAATGGCAGTGATGGTTGCTGGCACCCGGTTGATGCGTATGGTGCGCCCGTTCATATTGTCTGTCAGTTTATTGCTCATTAGTAGCCAAGACGTCTTAATTTCTTCACAGTTCAGCTAAGCAGAAGTCGCCCGTAATTCTTTCTTCATCTGCGAAGTGCGTCGTCGACGTGCCATTGGCCGCGGGCAATGCCAGATCAGCACAGCTTCTGCCGATGCCGCTGCCAATGCCCTGCTGCGGCTCTACCCTCTGCTGCCAGAACACAGCACAGAAACAAAAGAGTTAATACAAACTAACAACAAGAACAATAGCAACAGCAACAACAAATGGCGAAATACGAAACGTCTGTGTCAATAAACAAATACAGCTCGCCGACTCGTTCTTATTTTGAGAGAGCGTCTGCGGAGTTGGTAGAACAGAGAGCCGCGCCAAGTCCACGTTGCCTTATTTCACCCACTTGTTTCTTGTTCAAAACAAAACAATTGAGCAAAAAAAACAGAGTTGTCACGATAGACGTGGTGGCTGGTCGATTAAACTATCGCTGAATTTACCAAAGTAAATTAAAAGTTTGTATGCAAATATGCATATATACATATATATCCTTTCCTTTCCTTTCCTTTCAACGTTTAAATGCATTTTTTTAAAATAATTTTTTTTTGGTATATTTACATATATTAATAATCGGCTGCTTTGACAATAATTGTAATATATTTTAACCTCAACTAACTCAAAATAAATTTTTTTGAAACTTCATTTTTCGTTTAGGTTGCTCACATCTAATTGTACATGTTGCACATATGCAATGAAATCCGTAAATTTCTAATCAGAGCTTTATTGACAACCAACTATCGAAAAACTTGCAGCTCTGCCCCGCGATTTTAAAATCAGGGTGGCAGCCTAGCGTTCTAACTGTTTCTAACACGCAGTGCGAATAAATTCGGCGGGAAACATCATGTTAAAACGTAATTTGCAAAAAATTCATCTGACTCTGGCTGATTTGGAGGAGTACCAGGCATTGCGTAGACGTAACAAGTTAAAAGCAACTATCGTTGCGAGCAGATCAACATCATCATCGGTCACCGCCACGGCAAGCGAAACGGCTCCGTCTACAGACAGCAACTCGACATCGGAGACGCCAGTAACGCAGAGGCATCTGGAGGATCTGCCGGCCGCTACTGGCTGGGCCACAGCTGTTGTGACCAACAGCAATACCAATTCTGGTTCCACCGAAGACGATACCAGTGTGGCTGCTGTGGTTGATGACAGCGACACCATCGCTGAGCTCAGTGACGATGGCTGGGTGGATATCGATGAGGAGGATGGCGCCAGAGGTGGAGAGCCATAATTTACAACTGCCAATAGCGGCAACTATCACACACATTATTTCATTTGTTTCTTCATATATCATGTAATCATACCAAAATCGTGAAGAAACTAAACTCATGTCAAAGCTCATACAAAAAAATGGACGTGCATGTTTTTTGTTTATTTTAGTTTCAGGCAACGGTCAGGATCCTGTTACAGCATTCGTCTGACAGCTTGAGAGCTTTTGGTCGAACTGCTCGAGCTTTTATTGCGCATTTCAGCACGCAGGCAAAGCTCAAAAGCTCCGCTGGCGGCGCTGGTTTTAAATGGAAAAAGCTGTCTCACATTCGACGGAAGGAGCAAACCGGAAAGCTAAGTAAGACTGCTCTAGTCTAGATAGTATCCGACTAGCTAATACCCAGCACCTACTTAAAATGCACAGTTCTACGAACATACATTCATATTTAAATGCGTACGCTTTGAATTTTGTTCTCTGAACCCCATCCAAGAAAAACATTCAAGTTTCTAAATACCGGTTTTGTTGCTCCTAATTTAATGGTAGAATCTGAGATCACCAATCGTTCTGCCCAAATATGTTCATTACATTCATTTGCAAAACTTGCATATACCCTTTTGATGGCGTTTAAAATGGGCTACAGGGTATAAAAAATGGCAGTCGTTGAATCCTCAGGTGTCTGTTGCGCAAATGCCACGGTCACTGCGGCACTGTCAGTCGCCGTGTGCGCCTGTCTGTCCGCATAGACATCCGCATCCGTATTTTGGCAGACCAGCGACGCAATCGAGTCTCGGCGCAGTGATTTCAATTTGCCGGTCGGCCGTCGCACCGGATCCGACCGGCTTACGTTCTTTGTTTATTTTTTTGTTTCACGTGTGTGCGTAAGAAAATACGTTTAAATGCTCGTCATTATCCAAAATTAGTGCGCGCCATCAAATAAATTACGTGAGTAAATTGGATTTTGCGCTGTGCCTTTTAAGTTTGCCTTTACCTTAACCCCGTCAACGTCAATGCTGGCGTCCGTGACCTGCAGTCGAAAAGATCGACCCACGTTTAGTCACGTGGTAGCATGCCCCCCCGCCCCCCCACATACACACCTTACGCTATCCCCATACCATATCCTTTGTCAACAAACTATGTAAATGTGAGTTAAGAGAAGGGAGTGAGAGAAAAAGAGTGTAACTGGCAAGCAAATGACGGGCAGCGTTGCATCGATGTAACCACCTGTCACACATACACAACAACAACAAACACACACACACACACACACACACACCTACACACACATACAAATAGTGACTGGCACGAGACGCGACACGTGTGGCACAATTCGAAAGCGAAAACGAAAGCAAAAACGCCAAAGTACAGTAACACTTTCTTGAGACAAATGGGTACAAATACAAAAATAAAGTTTACTTCTGTAAATACTGAGTAAATCTTCGGCTGTTCCTACAGACGAAATATGTACAAATAAGTATTATAATCGAAAGAAAAGTAGAATAAAAAAAAAACCATCGCTTATCAATCGATGAAAAATATTGATGCATTTTCTTTATACCGTATAAAACATTATTTGACAAAAAACGTTTTTTTGCGTACAACTAATTTTATTATACAAACAAAAAATTGTTAAAAATACACATTCATTGAGACAAACGTTTTTTTTGTTGTTTTTTTTTTTAATATATGAATATTAGAGTGTTTGTGTAATTCAGCAAACCTAATCTTTTGTACAAGTTTTTTTTTGTTGGTCAGTGTATGAAATGCACTTTTGAGCCAACAAATTTTATATGCAAAATACTATATCTATGGTCAAGGTTCTTAAGTAAAAGGCAAGGCGTGTGTGTGTGTGTGTGTGTGTGTAGCTGGCCACTGGAGCTTTTTATAAGTTTTACATAATTAGCAACTGCGTAGGCTTATGGACATTAGGACAGAGTGAACATTTTGTTTTTGCTAATAGAAAGCAGCATTTATATAATCAACAACAAATTTTAAGTTGTAAAAGAAGGAATGATAAAAACGAATAATTCTGATATATTAATGATTAACAGTATATGCTTATATAAAAAAAAATCTTACAGAAAGCAACATAGGATATTGTTCTTTAAGGTTAACGGTTATCGAGTGAAATTAAAGCTCAATTAAAAATGTTGGCTCGCTCAACCCTAATGTACAAAACATATCTATGCGTGTGTGTATATGTAATTACATGTGCAATCGGATGCTTAGCCGGGTTTATTTTACAGCTGCTGCTGTTGCTGCTGCTGCTGTTTATGTCGCTTTAGGGCAGCCCTCAACAGGTGAGAGAAAGCTCCAATTGCGCTCAAACTGCGCACACACCCACACATGCAGTGACTTGCATTATTTATACGGCAATACAATGGGCAAGTGCATGTTAAACAGAAAGCGGCAACAATGCAAACGAACACCTCCCCCCACACTGATTTCCCCGTTATCTTCATCGTGTCTCATTTCTCTGTCAGACTAACGAGCTCTCCAGTTTCTTGTTGCCTGCTTTTAGGCTGACGTTGTATTGTGTATGGTATTGAGTATGCAAAACAAAATGGCTGAATAATGTGCAGTTGATTTGTGAATACCATACACACACACACAAACACACACACACACACACACACACTAAAACACAAATTGATGTATATCTTCGCATTGCATGTTTTGTCAGCTAATTTGCATGAATCTATGTTGTGCCACATTCGTCACTTGGCGTTGTGTGTGTGCGTGTGGCACTTGGCGGGGTTGGGGAGAGTTATTTTCATGTTCGATGCACACAGGCCAATGCCTATATATATATTCCAATGAATAACAGTGAACGGCAATGACAACTGATTGACAAATGAGCAACAAACAAAAACAACAGATGTGCATAACAACAATATAAAACAAAGCAAAAACAAAAGAAATAAAAACCAAAGCAAAAGCGCAGTAATCAAATCAATATTAATGACAGAAATGAAATTCAATTTGAATTTGGTGTGAAATGTGTATGCACATGAAGTAAATACTGAACGAAATGGTTATGCCACGATTTCTTTTGGTTGTATAAACAGCGTTTCATAATCCTGCCACGAAACGACATACAATATAAATATATATATTCTTGATCGGGAGGATGAACTGAATTTTGATCACAAATCTCAAATTCACATTGGTTCATCACATTGAAAAGAATATTCCAGATCAGTTACCTATTACGATAAAGTTAAAATGATTGGCAAACCTTTCTAAGCATATCTAAATTTGCAATATGGCCTAATTTGCTCGACTTAAAGAAAAAAATAATATCCATTTATATGTACATATGTACACGTTTAAAGTGTTAAAATGTGTGCTAATACTAAGTGTAAAAAATTACACAATTTGAATTAATGCTGAGAGCAGATGAAGTACTCGGACATTTGGATACTCTCGCAAATGGTTAGGTTTGTAACTAGAACGGTTGTGATTTTTGTTATTACTCTTTACCTTGACACTAGACTGGGGAATGGAGCGGTGTCTGTGCAACTGTCGCAGTGTCATTGCACAAAGATACTTGTCTCTACGTTGGGGCAAGGCTGTCCCGCCAGGTTGAATGCACCTATATATATGTATATGCATACATATGTGTATATATATACATATGTGCAGTGTTGAAGTGTGTGTCGCTTATCACAGTTCCCTTGAGGCCATTGCCCATTAATTGCATCTCGAATGGACTTTCACCCCACAGTTCTTGTATTTATTTGGTGTATATATATACATATAGATACATATATGGGCTAATTATTGACAGCTAATTTTGGGTTGAATTGGGTGTCAATGTCGCTATCGCCATCTCTCGGGGCACACAATGAATTTTTGCTTTGTATTTCCATACTTTCTTTTGATTTTTTTAAGCTTTTCTGCTAATCGAAGTCTCTCTCAACAGGAACCAAAATACCAAACAGAAAACATTGAAAATTTGCATTGCGAGTGCAGTACGGTGGGGGTGGGTACGGGGTAGTAGGATATATGGGAATGTGAAGTAGCGGCAACGGGCGCTATCTGTAGTTGTCATGAGTGGGGAGCAAGGCTTAAAATAGCAATGCTCGTTCTAAAAATAACTAACTATTAAATTAAATGGCCGGCTAAGCGTCCAATATTGTATGTCACGAGCGGAGTGCGGTTGGATAGTGTCTACTTTAACTAGTGTATATGGCAGTAGAATGAATGCCAATAGCAATGCTATGATTAGCCACAGGCAGGTGGTATGGGTAAACGTTTTGATCGCGATCTGTGCACCATCTATGTCGGTCTGGGTGCCAATGCTGTGGTCAAGCATCTCGGTATTCAGAACTTCCATATCCAGTTTATTAAAGGACAACCATGGCGGTAACTCGTCTTCCAGTTGCTGCAGATTCTCTTCGCATATGGACTTGAATACATTAGCGCGAACAATTTTCTCGATGTAGGGTGTGGTGTTGTGCGAACTGGCGTCTTCAACTTCATTCAAGACGATCGGTTCCATTCTGATTGCTCGGCTGCAAAAAAAAAGACTAATAAATGTGAATATGTTTACTTAAAATGCACTTACCCAAAGGAATAAAATAAATAAAAATAAATATTTCAGCAATGAGCACTCTAGTCGACAATTTTTAATATTGCCCAACACTGACACAAATCTCACAAGGGCGACCCGATTTCTCAAACTCCGCACCTGTGCCGCAGAGGGTGCACATAATTTAATTTCGTTCCACTCTATTTGCAGTTGCGGCTTGCAATCGCAATCGAAGCCGTTATCGCTGTAAAGTCTGCTTATCGAACACTTCACTGCAATTGGAAACTGCAAATATAAGTAGTTCGAAGGGGCGTGGCAAACGCCTGTATTGCTTGCAAACCCCATACATACATGCTCTGCATATTAGCGTTGTGAAAATGTTTGAAATGGTAGCAATACTTTATTTAAAAATAGTAAATAAATATTAGAGAATATTAAATAATATACGCTCTATGTAAAATGTACAATTCCTATACAGATGAAATATATTGAAAAATGTATCACATAGACGTGGCATCAGGGACAGGGTATTCGGGCATTGCTGCTGCAAGAAATGCATTACACTGCTGATTTTATGTTGTTGCGTACTAAATTCGAAGCGAACAACAATCAATACGCTTATCAATAACGCTGAAAAGTACATATGTACACAGGGTAGTAAGGCTGCTTATCAGGTCGCTTTACGTTGATCGTAAATCGTGTGTCGTGGTATGGGGGATCTATACGGGCAGCGCCGCGCCAGCTGGGGTGGCGCATTGAGCATTGGGGAACGATCACGAGTTGCCCATCGCCCCCACCTTGCCCCGCTGCGCTCTACTCCTCTTCTGCGTTAGCAGTGAGAAGTGGGCCTCAGTTGCAGTTGATGGACTCGAATAGATTAACCAACTAATGTGGATGTCGGCGTTGGAACAATCGAGTGGCAGTACTCAAGAATTACTTCCCCCATTCTGCCCTCCCCTATACCCAACAATCAGGCCAGAAAGCAGATGGACTCGCATTAATGAAAGTTAATAAGGCATAAGTCAATTTCCCTCACACCTTGCACCTTTTAACTTTGTTTACTCAGATAATTAGGCGACGAGTGCGAACATTCCTATAGTCATTCAAAACTAACGGTTTTCACGGCACAGTGGAATGACGTGCACAATTGGAAATAATCGATGAAATTCAAATAAATCGTTCACATTAATTATTGTTTTAAGCTGAACTATTGTTTCAGTTTACGGTTTGGTTTAGGGTCGGAAAAAAAAAACTAGCATTCCAGGCTCGTTTCAAATCGGTTTTTGGACTTTGTTTAGTATACATTATGCTAGCATTATATACTCAAGTAGTAATTAAAATTTGCTTTCTGTATGCTCAGGATGGTCACACTGTGCCACACACTTCTCCAGCAAATACATTTTTGAAGTTCCTATTAGACAGTAAAGTGCGTTACGATTGAATATAAATTGAAGCAAAAGGCTTGTTATCTGTGCCACACCGGCGCCCAATATACTCTAAACCAGTGCCATAAAGATAATGCATTTTGTGAACATTCGTATATCTTAAGCCTTAAATCTATTATAGTAGCTGCAAATGTTTATATATGAAAGAAAGTGAAAAATTTTCTAATCAGAAGCATTGTTTCGTGTAAAAGGAAAGTTAAAATAAAGTAAAAGTTCAACTTATGATAATGTCAGTATATTGTAGAGGCTTTTCGCTGTGTATGGAATCGAATATTTATTTAATTAATTTTTAAAAATTGTTTTTTTTTTTTTTGAGAGAGAGACAACAATCAGCAACAATAATCAGAACAGGATTGATTCTACTCCAGAGCAATATACTGCTCTGATTCCTCTAAAATGAAATGTATGTACACATATACATACATATATAGTTATTTAATTGTGTATGTATGTATGTATGTATGTATGTATGTATGTATGTATGTATGTATGTATGTATGTATGTATGTTGTATTTCGCATGTTATTGTAAACTGCTCTATATTCTATTTGCACTGCTCTCCGACTAATTTTGTTGAGATTTTTAGGTAGCTAATAGCTATGTATGTATTTATGTATATATTTGCTTTTGTCATGTTGCCAACTGCTGCATAAAGTTGTAGAGCTTACGCAGCAAAGTGCAAAGGGAGAGAGCACAAGTATGCATGGATGTACATATGTGTGTATATGTACATATAACTGTGCACATATGTATGTATGTATGTTTAGATAGTTAGTTGAGAGTGTTTATTGTATATACAAAATTATTCAATAAAATATATGCTAATTATAATATAACACTACACCCCCTATCACAAGGCTCTGTGCAGCAGCTGTACCTCATCGCCCCTTCTCTCAGATTTACCATCCAAGAAAAGAGCCATGTTGCGAGGCGCCAAGTTGACGATTAAGAATCAATCTCTGATAAGAGTTCATAATTCGAATCAGATTATGTCCCATGTGTGCTCTCTTTCTCTCTCGCTCTCTCTCGCTCGCTCTCTCTCTCGCTCGTTCTCTTGGAAGTGACACAACTGATAAGAAAGAAACAGAGCGCTCGCCTCGGGGGCAATGATAGCGATTGAGCAAGTGAGTGTGAGATAGCAACAGAGCGAGAGTGACATCGAGAGCGAGAGCGAGAGAGAGAGAGAGAGAGAGAGAGAGAGAGAGTGAGAGAGTGAGAGAGAGAGAGAGGAGGCGAGAGAGTTGCCAGTCATTTGTAGATTTGGTTTGGTCGCGATCAGAGCGCGGCATCGCCATTATTTGTTCTTCTTTTGGTTTTATTTGGTCGCGAACCGACAACGGCAACGGCTGTTCCCCACTCCAGAGCCAGTTGCAACCAGAAGCCATCCAAACTGACTTTCGATTCCCGTGACACTCCGACAGGCATACTCAGCATATACTCAAAATCTACGTTTTTCGCAATTGTTTTTCTTATTTTTTTTTATGTTTTATTATTTTGGACAGTTTTATTGATTTTCGTCTTTAATAAACGCGCTGTTTACAAGTTGACGCGGTTTTATTTTCAAATCGGCAGCTCAGCGACGCGCATCGAGTGCAAAGTGAAGTGCCCCAAGGGGATGCAGTCAAGGAACACTTTAAACTTGTAAAAAAAAAAAATAAAATATAAACAACATTAAAGTGCAAAATAAATTAAACAATAAAAAACAACTCAAAGAAAATCAGAAACAAACAATAATTTAAGAGCAAACAGCAAACGGAAGACAAGGTAAGATAAGTAGCTACATATATGCGACATATATCCATTAAAATGATACTGGCCAAATGCAAAGCATGCATGGGCCAAGTTAAGATACATCGGATCAACCGAAACGTGCAACTATTTATAAAATTCTTTCGATTTCACACACATAAAAAAAAAATAACTAAAAATATACAAAATATATTGTATGCGAACGGGAAGACTGTGCGAGTGTGTGCGAGTGTGTGTGTGCGTGTGTGTAGATTTGTGTGTGGGTGGGTGTGCGAGGTGCTCGTGCATTGATACAGTTAATTCCACTTTTTTTAATACGCGCCCCAAAAGTGGCTGCCACACCAGCGAGTGCACTGTCAACAAGAAACATGCGTTATTATCGATGGGCAACATTAGAGGTGGCGTCCCACAGAAAGCGTAAATCCCTCAAAATGCGCAATGTGCTCTTTGGCAATGAACTCGCCAATCAGCCAGCCAGTCAACCAGCCAACCAGCCAGTCAACAACAAAGCACAGATAGAGCTAATACCAGACCATACATAGCTATAACTGCGTATAGGGGCTCTTTTTATCTGAATTATTTCATTTTATGTATCTTATCTTGAAATAATCGTATTCAATATAACAGATGATTTAAATATTATCTACTTATGTACATAGAAGATTATATTTTACTGAACTTGAAACGATATTTATTCATTATTCATTCATTCATTTCTCTTTTACGTAATAAAAGTATTTGTATTTTGCTGTCAATATTTTTGGAAGTCAATTACTTAAACTTATGCGAATTAAAAAGTAATATGTCAATTTTGCTTAAATTGCAATAGTTATAATTCTCAGATATGATTTCAATCTAAAAAATACATGTAGATATTGTGGTAGTATAAATAATTATAATCGGTGTCAAAATGAACAAACGAATCAAGGGATCCTTTGTGGTGCAGCTGCATTGATGTCACTAGGTCGACTGACATGCCTAAAGGATGCCTTGCCAGGATAGGGGCGAGGTGGTTTGTTGCGAAGTGGCTCGGGAAAGTTGTAGTGATGTGGCGTGAATCAAAGCCAAGGGTAAAGCAATTAAATTGTCTGAATGCACAATTCGACTGCATTATCGTGCCAGACATGTAAATACATAAAATGCTATCTGTAATGAACAAAGTATGAATCCAGCTGATAAAGACGGCAACAGAGTAAGCGAAAGATTTGAGAGGCGGAGAGATCAAGACAAGGAAGGAATCAAAATGCTACTGCGACAGTTTTTTCCAGAAGGCCTACAGCCTCATAAATGTCATTCATTCACTTCATCATTTCACATAAGCACACACTCACATTCATATTCATATTCGCATTCGCATTCGCATTTGCATTCACATTTCCATTCATGCGCCTGCTTAACAGCAGCATTCACCAAGGTGAGAGATCGCTTCCCGATTTGTATCGTTATATTGATCTATTAAAAGGTGAATTGAACTCTGAACTGAACTGATCTGAACTGAACTGATGCAAAATGCGCAGTCTCTGAAGGCGCATCTTTCTCTCACACGATCTCTCTCTCTCTTTCTCGCTCTCTCACTCTCTCACTCTCTCTCTCTCGCTCTCTCTCTCTCTCCCTCTATCTCTCTGTTTAGCTTTCTTGCACTCACGACATTGGCATTTTGTTTATTTGTTTATTTGAGTTCAACGACTTGCAGCAGAATAGCAGGCAATAACAACTACAACGCAAAAGCTGCCAAAAACAGCCCTCCTCCCCCCCTGTTACCCAGATCACCAATCCACACCATCCCTATTGGCAATTTGCAAGTCAATTTGACATTTAGTTCAACTGAATTCTGGGCCAGGGCTAGGGATAGGTCAGTATGCCGCTAATACAAACCACAAACAAGTAGCCACCAACCAACCACAAATCACAAATCACAGCGTGACGCATTCATGCGATGCCTGAGCGAGCAGCAAAGTGACGCCCCACTCGATAAACCCGAGTGTACTTATGCTATTATCGGTCACTGACCGATACACAACTCGACTTTACACCCAAACCAATTCGCCTAACAATATAATTGAGTGCAATCCCAAGATTGCATTGAACCCGTGCCAGAGCTGGCAAGCTATGCTATGAGCAAGTGTTGTGTATTTCCAATCACACTTAATTCCACATAGAGAATGCCCTTAATCTTATTCGTGCCTTAAGCTGACAAATATATATATGTATATACTGATACTCACTTAATGAATTATGTTGTAAATAATTAAAAAAAATATTTTTAAAAATTAATTTAAAATCAACATCAACTCTGAAATGTTTCAAATATCATTTAAGATAAGACTGTTATAATTCTGCCCTGTCCAAAAATCCAGTTTTAATTCAGATTTTAGTTAGTTAGATAGCTTATAAATCCAATATTCAATTATCTTCAAGCGTCAGATCCGAATTGCTTCAGTTAAATAATTATTTATTTTAAGTTTGCCGCGCTTGTTAACTAAGTTAATTAATAAAATCGACCATAATAGTTGTCAGCACTTAAGTTTTGACTACTTGAAACTTTGAAGAAATGCGATTTGAGTCGTTTTTTAGTTTTTTGCGTTTTCCTGTCTCTTCTTTTCTTTCTCTATTAAATATAATGAGTGGGTGGCAGACAAGCAAACAAGTCTAAGTCTCTCAATTAGTTTACAGTTTCACGCTGCGTATGCGCAATATTCGATTCATCTGGCTGTTATTGTTTGTGTTGTCGTTGTTATAATCACTTTTTTTTGTAAGTAATTTAACGTCACGAGATTAGGACCAACATCTAGCTATCTACGTCCGACTGAAAGTCATGGTCAAGACTTCTGACTTCATTTAAAAATACATAAACTACATACATATATATGTATATGTACATATATGGAATTTTCTGGGGTTTCAACGCATTTGATGACGGTAGAGATGGATTTTTTTTTTTTTTTTTTTTGAGTTGTGGTTCAGATACCTCACGACATTTTAATTGCCACTGATTGCACAAAGCTCAGCGCCGCCGTACAATGATTTTTGGCGGTGATTGTGAGACGTAACTCGTGACTGCGATTGCGACTGCAATTGTGACCAGTGAAACTTTGGCGCAGGCGCCCGTTTCTAATTGATAATCCACTAGTTTGTTCTTATTTGTGGAGACGCCCCTTAGCTGCCCCAGTCGGTATTCTAATGCAGTTGCTTTGTTTCGATCGAGTGTGACACATATTGTTGTTGTTGTTGTTATCGTCATATGACATATGTAAATACATACGTAATACATTCAGCTATGAATATACTTTTGTGTGTATATAATAATGTACAAATATTCGTATATTAGCTGATAGTCAGCGGGCAGGAAACTCTACCATTTTTGTTCTCATTTTCTCCTTTCAATGGGTTGTATATAAATTTCTGTGAATTTTGTAACGCATTAATCGAAATACATGCATTTTGTGCTTAGTGCTATGACTAACTGAGTCTGTCTACTTATTCCAAAAAACAAACTAATTCTGCCTGTATTTTGCAGATCTTAGTGCAAAAATGTTTGATTCTACAATAGCAAATCGTAAATTAAGATTCTTAACCTAAATTAAAAGCTAACAACTCAAATTAAGAATCTTTTCTAAATTTGGGAACAATTATCGTTTGGTCTTGGTTTAAGATAATCTCTTTCCTTTAATATTTAATTTGTCAAATTTTAAATTATAATTTTAATTATTTCATTTTAAAATTATAATTTCGGCATGATAAAAATATTGTTCCCTCGTCAATATGCATTGTTTTCTACATAAAATAAATTTTAAAGAAAATTATTCAGATACAAGTTCTTCTTTTTACCACCTTAATGTAACATGATTGAAGTTGGCTGATGCCTCTCTGCTCACTTTTGCCACGTTTTGTATTTGAATCAGGAATACTTCTTCCTATTCTCTGTAATTTTTTATATCTGATATAGATTATTGATTTCTTAAGGCATCTCACAAAGTCGAATACAAAATTAAAATGATATATACAAAGGGAAATATGCGCATTTGAATCTTTGCTACTATTTGACTAGATAAATTTGTAGGATCATAGATTAAATAACAAGTAATTGTTGCTAGAAGGGTATTTTTTCGTCGTTATTAACATAAATCTTCCTTGTTATGCTTTGTTGTGGTTTTCTTTATTGTATCTATATATATATATATAACATACATACAGACAAAGATACGTTTGCATATGTACATATTGTGCTTATTGTGGCATTATTATCTTCGTATGGCATTGTTGCAACTCTTGCGCATTGTTCTTACTTGAGGGCAACAGCAACATTGATTGAGCATACATTGAGCATTGAGAACATTTCAAATATGTATGGATGTAAATATGTAAATATGCTTAAGTATGCAATCGTTGGCGCTGTATAAGGCGATTAACCAACTGACGTCAGCGATTGTCCAGAATAACACAAAAATAAAATAATTAACACATTTTTACAGGCGTTTCAAATATGCCAGCCACAATGTTTTTTTAATGAGCGACAAGCGCGTGATTCAAAAATCTTATCAACTTTAATATATTGAAAAAAAAAAAAAACCGCATTTTACAGCCCAGACTACAAACAAATATTCCGAATAATGTAAAGCCAAAATATACATGTGTATATTGCAAAAATGCTAAATTAACTCAAATTGTCTCAGTTTTCACTTACTAATTGACATGAGTGCGTTTCTTTATGATTATCACGAATCTCGCGTACGTATATACCTTTGGATTTTTACGACGGCCTATCATTATTATAAGTATAAATTGATTATTGCCTGGCAGCAAAACAACCGCTGGGGGTCTGAGACCTGATAACCAAGGCCACTCAATAAGTGATTTTTACACAAAAACTGTTCTTCGTTTGCCATTTGTTAGATTGATCGCATCATGTCACAGCAATAACCTCCGGAGCCCCCCCTTCTCGGGTCGGTTCGCAGATAAAGCTCGGTTTTAGTTATACCCTTGCAGAGGGTATTATGATTATGTCGTGCAATGCAGGAAACCTCTCCGACAGCCATAGAAGATCTATCTGTCGATAGATAAGATCTTCTATAAAATACATCTCAGACACAGTGCACAGACCCAAAGCACAATCTGTCATATTTTTCAAAGAATCAAATAAATTTTGATGCAAGCAAGTGCTGTGAAAGGGTATTTCAAATTCGAACTTATACATTTTATATTATAATTATATTGTTTTTTTGCGCGATTATGGGACAGTTCAGAAGGTGGAGCTTCCATCTGATAACCGATTCGATTCAGTTTTCCTCACATCAGCCAGCTGCAGCGCTCCGTCTCTATTTGTCAGATTGCAAAGTCGTCTATATATTGACTTAATTATGATATTTGTTACGGTTAAACTAAAATTACTAAATCATTCAAAGTCCATGACAATTCGATGAAGCATTTTTGATTAACGATGCTAAGCCAATTTCAAATCTTTCTGATAACAATTTTCAATTTCTTTTTAAAATTAACAAATAGAAATCGAAATAAAGCTGCTCGAGTAGCGGATATCATAAAGCCAGCTGTCAAATATATTAAATTGATTAAAAAAAACAGGCTCCAGATATATTGTGAAATTTCTCTATAACAGCTCGAACTGAAATCAGCTGCTTGAAAATATAAAGGCTTGAAAATATAATGAACTTGATAATATAAGAATACATTTGTAGTCTTAAAAATGAAATTTCGGATATTTGATGTATCGAGTTATCCGGATTCAAATCTACCTTTAAGAGTTATTATAGATTACATATAGTTTATATAGTATCTCATATATAATATGGTAATTCAAACTGATCTTATTTAATGTTAAAAGCAACTTGTAACTGTGAATAACAATTTTTAATTGCCTGTAAATTTTATTTCAGTCAAGCCGCTTCGACCCGGCACAACATGCCGCAGCAGCTGCAGCACACATAGGGTACACCTGCAACCGAAACACACACACACACACACACACACACAAACACAGACACGCACAGCGAGAAGCAAGAGAGACACAGACAGATATAGAAAGAGATACAGAGAGGGAGAGTCGCAGGAGTCGAAAGCTATAGGAGCGGCTACGAGTACCGCCAGAGGAGTAGAGGAGTAGGATTAGAAGGAGCAGGAGGCATCGCACATTCCACACGTCGCCAAAATGGTACACGGACCACCAGCACGTAGAAAATCTCAACAGCTGCAACAACAACAGCAGCAGCAACAGCAACAGCAGCAGCAGCAACAGCAGCAGCAGCAGCAGCATTGTGACATGGAAATGGATCTGGATGAAATGCCGGCGCCGCCAGATGGCGGCTGGGGCTGGGTTGTTGTTTTTGGCTCCTTCATGATTCACATAGTCAGTAAGTGCTCATCTCGAATTTAATTAATTACAAAAAAAAAACTATTCAATATAAAATATTTATGCAGCTGGAGCCAATCGAAACTCAGAAGACATTACTATACAATCACTTAAATATTTTAGTTCAATCAATTACTTCTAAAGTATTCTAATTGTAAGAGCATTTTGATAAGAACTGCGAAGTTATAGGATTCGAATGTTGCCAAGCACATATGCATAGTATTTGTTTTAATCTAATAGAAATAGTGTTGATTATACGATTTTGAATACAACTCTTTTCGAGCACTAATAATAAATGCGATAAGGCCTTGAAGTAAGTAGTTCCTATCATGGACATATCTAAGCATACATCAATAGATAGAGTCGTTATCAAGCACTTCTAATGTATATGGGGCCTAACTGATGACAATTGAAGGAAACAAAGTAGGAATGCTTTAAATACACTAATGTCTAATCTGTAATCCAATAAATGGGGTTGATATCAAAGTATTTGAGCATTGATAAGGAATAGTCTTAGATTATGTGATTAATCATCAATGCTCGCCTTTTTCGATTGCTTTCAATTTAGCCGTGAAATCATAGACTGGCATTTGTGGATTTTGATTTTCTTGCTTGTACTACTTCCAGCGGGTCTTGTGCTTTGGGCCAATAGATTGGCATGACCCAGTCACATGGTAACAGCATGAAGCTGCATTCATAAATTAATAAAAAGCAAACTACAAAATATGAAACCTTGGCAGGCATATGATATGTCGAGGGACATCAGCTATGGATCATAAAAACTCGCACTAATCGTAAAAATCAAATTTGTTACCCCGACGCGATTAGCACTAAGCCATAAATGTTTGTTAACAGAAGATTTATTATGCATTTAGTGTGGCATTTGGGTATTGAGAATGGGGTCTGTGAGACAGCGAGACAGATAGACAGATGAAGGGTGTACTATGAACCCTTCATCTGTCTATCTGTCTCGGGTGTACTATGAACCCTTCATCTGTCTATCTGTCTCGCCACTTGTGTAATGGCAAATAAATGCATAATTAATAATTGGGTAATTGGTTGAATTATCTTATCGAGGGGTAACTGCCATTTCAAAAGAAATTCCACATTTGGCCATCGCACATAGTTTCTTATCGCGTCTAGTTCTGGGCCATAAATATGTCATCAGTAGCATTGCTGATAAACAGCGGTAGCCAGAAAAAAAAAAAAAACAAATCCAAAATTTGTCCATGATGGAAATGTATCATTAATTGCCCGCATAACTGATTTATGAGCAGCTGTTGAAATTTCGTTTAAATATACACCCAATTCTAAGCAACTGTAAAAAGGCTCCCAAAGCATGTTGCCTACTTTTTCGGGGTAACAACAAATTTAGAGCGTTGCAATTGCTTCTGATTGGGAGTTAAACCATATCAAACCGAGCACAATTGGATTTTATCAGATTTTTTTTAGAAAGCATGAAAGAATGACAACTAAAATATATATATATTGATATTTAAATATTTAATATCATTAAAAGCAAAATAAGAAAATAAAATGAAGTTTAACAGGAGCAGATGGGAAAATCTAGATAAACTTTAATAGAATACAGAATAGGTCACAAGCAAAATACAAATGAATTGAAAATAATAAAACTTCAACTAACTCAATATACAATCCTTTTGCAATTCTACACTTAGCCGATGGCATGACATACTCCTTTGGCCTGTTCTACAATGAGTTTCTCAGGTACTTCAATGAGGGCAATGGCTATACGGCTCTGATCGCATCTATAATGGTGGGCGTTACCTATTCATCGGGTGAGTTTCGCATTCATCTCAGTTCATCTCCTCACAATTGTTGTCACGGTGTAATTGTGTATTATAGGTCCCATCAGCTCATCCTTTGTCAATCGCTATGGCTGTCGAGCGGTGACCATTGCTGGCGCCATTCTGGCAGCCGTCTGCATTGTTCTTAGCATGTTCGCCCAGAATGTGGCGACGCTGATTGTCACCATTGGGTTGGGCACCGGCCTTGGGTTTGGTCTCATCTATTTGCCGGCGATTGTGAGCGTGACGCAGTATTTTGAGGCACGTCGATCTTTGGCCACCGGCATTGCTGTTTGTGGCTCAGGCTTTGGCACCTTTGTGTTTGCGCCGGTGACGGAGGGGCTCATTGGCAACTATGGCTGGCGTGGTGCGATGCTCATCATGGGCGGCATCGTGCTTAATTGTGTCATATTCGGTGCAATGTTCCGTCCACTGGAGGCGCCGCGGCCCAAGGCCCACAAGCTATCCAAAAAGTCGGCGATTATTGATCAAAATGTCACGCCCGCCGAACTGGAGCCGCTCAAAGCAGTGACGGCACTCAAGCCAGCAGCCGATCAATATCTGCAGCTGCCACAGCGCACAGATGCGCCACCTACCGCCGGCGGCATCGGTGGAGGCAATGGACTCTGTCGCTCCAACAGCGTTGGCCACAATCTCAGACCCGGCCTGGTAAGTGCAACCACTAATCCTGGCCAGCTGCCCGCTATTGCCTGCTAAACGTAGATCTTCGCAGAAGAATAACTCGAATGGACTGCTGAATGACGAGACCCGTAATCCGCCAACGGTGGTGAAGAGCACCAGCAACAATGACCTCGGCCGCCAATTTGCTAGCCAGCCGCAACTGATGCCTCTGTGGGAGGTGCATCGGGAGCGTAGTGCCAGCGGCACCATGTACCGCCCGGATGCACTTTACCAGGTAAGCGCCAATCCACACTCTACTTTGCCTTTCTATATATTATTTCTAGTGTAATTTGCTTATGTCAAATAGTTAAAAAAAAACAACAAAAATTATAATTTCAATAAATATTTGATAGCATTTTTATACTCTGGCATCGAAAGTAAAAGAGTCTATTTTGTCTTTTGTTTTGTAAAGACTTGAAGAATCTTGGAAACAAATTATCGTTATTTAAAGTGAGGGAAACAGTAAGATAGACAACAAAGATTACAAGTCGATATACCCTTCCGGATACATCGATAAGTCCTAGACTTATTTATTATTTAAAGATTGATTACGGACAACCTTTTTGAGAGGTCGAGCCAATTAATAATTTAAATTGAAATCTTTACAGACTTAAGTATGTAATATGTAATACATTTATCTACTTTCAGGGCTCTCTGCACAATATACCGGAGTACGCCAGCTCCCGCAATGAACTCTCCCGCTCTCGGTCTGGCTCGAACATCATCAAGCGCTATGGTTCCCTAAGACAGAGTCATCCTTTGACCCAGAGTCAGGTAAGCTTTGCTATCAGCAAACATTTGTTATTGTTTTTTTTTTTCGCATGGCAAATGTTTTATTTGGATAGTCTTAGTGATTGGGTACTTAGGGATAACAAAAAAAAACCATTCCTTCGGTCCGCCGAAGTTGAAATATCCTTGGAAGTAGAGTTCTTAAAAAGACAATAACAATTTTCCTGCAAAGGTGATTTAACAAAAAAAGTTAACAAATTGTATATTCTAAAACTGCAGACTGATTTTAAAAGTTAAATGCACGTAAGCAAATATTTGTCTAGAAGAGATCATTAATGCCTGAATTTGCTTTCAGGAATCTAGAAAAGATATACAATATTTGTAAATAGTCACAGACATTGAAAACTCGCTGAATGTTAAACAAAACTATGGATATTCTATATCTGCAAAGTTTTTGATATGAATCAAGTGTCAGCTAAAAAACGCTCTGAAACTTTGTAGAGTCTTTTAAGTGCTTCTCTAAAATTCCAAGGATAAAAAAACAATTCGAAATCGAATATCGTCTCGGCAACTAGACCAGAAAGTGATACCACAGCCAGCTCAGCATCTTGTAGAGCAGATATATGAGTATGGCTTTGTAGACGACTGTCTTGCTGCAGTCAGAAATAGATGACAATCAGTTAACTATTAGATTACATTTGTATCTCGACCACTTACATGCGCATTATAAGCTGGGCACGGGGAAGCGTGCTCGGATGCTCTTTGAGCAGATCATGGCGTATGCTCAATATCATATTACTACAGGCGGAGGTCAGGCGTTCGGGATTATAACTCGAATTGTATTCATCGCATAGATCAAACTCGGTGCTGCATATGAATGTGATGAAAAAAATATGTATATAAATTTAAACAAATGTAAATATACCCCTTGGTTTCCTGCAGCAAGTGCTGAATGTTTGTGGTGCCGGGACTATCGTAGTTGTTGAGCATGAAGGGTTTCATCACCTCGAGCGTGTGGTAGAGCTTACGCATAATTGGCATTAGCATCGGTGGGCGTCGGAAGAGCACCATCAGCAGATCAACCAGCAGTGCGGGTATTAACTGCTTGGTAAAAACCAGGAATTTGTAGACAAAACGATTATCCGTATAGTGGCAGCCGGGCACCATTAGATTCTTGAGAAAGGCGCCAGTGTACCACAGATCGTACTCATCCATATGATTAGCCATTTCCTTAAAGGTGTACGGTATGTGTGTGCAAGATGAGGTCTGAAACACCAACAGCTCCTTGGGTGTGCTAAACGATACAATACAAAACGGATCAAAGTTCAGATACTGCCTGAGGGTCTTGGGTATTGCCGTACTTACCCCAGCTGGTAGGCATCGTAACCGCATTTGGTATAGTATATCATGCCCTTAATGCCCATATCCTGCGGCGTTATGTCCAGATGCACCTTATTTCCTATATATACGGTCTTGAGCAGTCCGGCGCCAACGAGCGAAAATAAACCCATGGCGCCCATCAGAGAGGGGGCATAGCCCGGCAACGGATCACGTACCGCAAATAAAACTACCCAAGCAAACAGAATAAATGAAATAAGTAGAAAGGTGAGGAGCTTCACTCGGAAGTACATACCTATCGAAGGCCGATAAACGATAACGGGCAGGCGTGTACGATAATCGTTAATCAAGGATTCGGCCAGATTTTTTGTAAATGTGTACGTATTAGGAAATCCCACAATCAGTCTAAAAAAAAGGGGATTAATGTAAAGAACCTCGAAATCAATGTCGATTACCGGTTCCAAAAGCGCTCATTTTACTCTGCGAACGGAGTTTTGGGCAGATGGTCGATTCCATTGCTACTTACTTGCGGGTGAGCGCATCCAGCTCGTCATCGTCCTTGATCTCATGCAACAGACGCAGGCACAGGCGCCAATCCATGGGTGAGGAATAGTACTGGAAATAGATGGCAGGGTGAAGAGCTCAGCTATCGGGGCAATGAACTAATTTGGATATGATAACAACCTTGGGCTCCACACGCTGCAAATACGGATTGCTGAAGAAGGTGGAGACGTGAACAAAGACCCGCAGATGATGCAGTTGCTCGGCAAATTTGAGTGCCTCCAGAGTGCCGCCCACATTGAGCTGAAGGGCGACGCGCAATGGTTCATCAAAGCGTACCGTTGCCGCACAGTGAAACACCAGCGAGACCTGGGTGAGCAGCTTTAGGTGGTTGGCATCGATGCCCAGTGCCTTGTGTGAGACATCGCCTGGTATGGCAACCAGTTTGTCCAGCTCGTTTGGCTTTTGGACACGCAGCACTTGAAAGATCTTGGCCTGTCGAAGCTTGGCCAGCCGCTGCTCGACGTTCAGCTGTCGGCGCGGACGAAGCAGCACAAAGATGCGTCGCACATTACAGGATCGGAGCAGCTTCTCGATCAGTGCCTTGCCAACAACACCAGAGCCACCTGTCACAAAGATCTCGGCGCCCTCAAAGAACTCGGTCAGCGGTTGCGTCATTGCCATGCGAATCTTTATCAATATATATGGATATATATATAATATATGTAAATAGGCATTCGCAAGAGAGCAACCAGCCAGTTGTTGTCAGCGTTACGAACACAGACGCACTAACTGCAGGTAGTGCCACATTTTGTCACTGCTACCCGTTTCTCTGTCTCTTTTCACGACCTGCTGCGGTTCATTCCATTATTCATTAGATCGACAGGAATTAAACTTACATGAGCTGCTTACTTATGTATGGCTCATTACAAAGTGCGTGTATGTTAATTGGCTTGCGTAGTCATACAACTCATTATCGTGCCCCATCCCCCTTTCCCCCCCTCGAATGTGCAGCGGGCAGCCAAAGCAGTCGGTTCGGCCCTTGTTTCAATTGCTATTAGTGAAAATCCAGAAGTTCGCGTCACTGTTAAACAACAAATATTATAATTTGAATCTAGACCCCAAATCCATCATAAGTTTAGATCATACAGTTATGGAAACTACACGTCTGGGGAAAAAACCATTCCGTTGGCTGATAGTTGGTGGGAAGACAAGAAGTGTGATCAGGTGAACTGTTTACCAGATTGTCCAGATAATTGTAGAATGGTTTCCCGTGAAATCGGTTCAGTTTGCTTAGTAGAACAAGAGGTGTTGGTTGCTCTCTCTCTCTCTCTCTCTCGCTCTCTCTTTCAACACTACTGAAAAACATTTCAAAAATGCAGAAGAAAGTCATTCTTAAGTTAAATTCGAAATATAATATACTCGACTGCAATGCTAGGCTTTACTGTACGAATGCCCACTTTGGGTTATATCTTGAGTTTGGGTCCCATCGCTGGTTTTTGATGTAAGCCAAACGAAAAGTACCTGTGGGGATCTCTCACGACGTGAAGCTTTTGCTAAAGATTGCAGTAGAATTGTAATCACTTCGAAATTCAAAGTAATTTATGTAAACTTTTACAGGAGGTGACCAAATGCTGCGGCTGCATCAGTTGCTCCAAAGAGACGCGCGACACGTTCGCCGAAATGATGAACTTCTCCCTGCTGAAGGATGTGATCTTTGTGATCTTCGCCGTATCGAATTTCTGCACAAGCATCGGTTTCAATATGCCCTATCTGTATATGGTTTCCCTGGCGAAAAGTCTCAAGATCAGCCCAACAGATGCCAGCTATCTGATCTCAGCAATCGGCGTTGCCAATACCATTGGACGGATCATTCTCGGCTATATAGCCGACAAGCCTTGGGTGAATCGCTTGCTCGTCTATAACGTCTGCCTCACTATTAGCGGCATCGGTGAGTGGTTAAAGCCAAATTCAAAATTCAAGATTCAATCTAATCCCTTGAGTGTTTTTATTTTTTTGTCATTACAGCCACGGCAATGGTGCCGCTGTGCCGCGATTACAACTCACTGCTCATTTATAGCTCTGTGTTTGGGTTCACCATTGGCGCCTATGTTGGTCTGACCTCGGTCATATTGGTGGATCTGTTGGGCCTGGACAAGCTGACCAATGCATTCGGGCTGCTCTTACTGTTCCAGGGCGTTGCCACGTTAATTGGCCCGCCCATAGGCGGTAAGATTTGTGGCAATCGATATCACTTTCTACTTAACTACAAATTTTTGAATATCCAATTTAATTGCAGGTTGTTTGTACGACATAACGAAATCGTATTCGCCGGCCTTCCTACTGGCGGGCGTGATGATTGCCATCAGTGGACTGGTCATGTTCGTCATTCCCCCGCTGCAGCGTTATCTGGCCAACAAGGCTAAGCAGAAACCCAATTGCGAGCAGATGGCGCTCAGCTAGCTCTGTTCTCATTGGGCGCTAGGCCGGGACAATGTTTGAACATGTAAATTGTAATATTTTTACACTTTTTTTTTTTCGTTTAGCTTGTAAGGAAAATATATAATGAACAATTGGGGAAAAAAAAAGAAGCAAATGCAACTGCGTGCAGTACGCGGCGATAGACAATATATGCACACATACATACATACATACATAGATACATACATACATAGTGTGTATGTACTAAGTAGGCCTACATACATAGATGCATGCACGTGTCTTCATATCAATTATTTATAAAGAACTTATCCAATAGGAAAATTGGGGGGATAACAACAATTAAACATCCGTCAATTTCTGTTTACAGTCTTATTTTCAACTTATGCGTACTTTGGAGTACTTATTAAATGCGTTTATACTCGGCCCGCGTGCATAAACAGACAAACATATATATATATATATATATATATATATATATACATGCAAGCGTATATTTTGTTTTTAGTTTTAATAGATTGACAATTATATTTACTATTATGATATTTGCTGTACCATTAAAGAAAAGAAACAACAATTTTTGATATACAATTTTATTGGAATTTTTCAATCGGTCATCAAATGTTTATTCATCGATACCAGAAATCCACTGTATACATACATATGTAAATATATATATACATACGTATGTACAGTGTCTCACCGTTCATTCGGACCAGTGTCTAGCAAAAATTTGAATTTCCTGCCATAAACTAATTATACATTATTTTTCAAAAATTCCAAAGACCGATGGCAGGTACATAAATTAACCACCAAAATGAATATATGATCCCAATAAACTGGGGGTTCCCCACCTGCTAGGTCGGGTTAAGTAAAAAAGTACCTTCATTTTTGGTCAAATATTATTTGGACCAGTGGCATTATGGACACCTGGGTGCCATAAAACCCGGATTTTTTACGTCAAGTTGATTATTTTCGGTATAAATAGTCCAATCCTTCGTAGTCAGATTAGTTATATCCTTCATCCTGGGTGCAATCAGCCAACAAGGACTATGAGCAAACGGACTACCATTGAACAACGGAATCTCATCATGGAACACTTCAAGATCGGATATTCACATCGCCAAATAGCTGAAATGGTCAATCTAAGCAAGTCAACTGTATATTATATCATTCGGCACTTCGTCGACCAAAATCGGATAGAGGACAAGGGCAGAATTGCACCAAACAAGATTTTCACCGAACAGGATGAGCGGAGGATCATCAGGAAAATATGGGAAAATCCCAAGCTATCGGCTCCAAAACTGACTCAACAGGTGGAGGATGAAATGGGGAAAAAGCGCAGTGTGGAAACTGTGCGCCAGGTTCTGCGCAACCATGACTTTCATGCCCGAGTACCACGGAGGAAGCCCTTTATAGGCGCAAAAAATAAAGAAGTTAGGATGACGTTCGCCAAAACCCACTTGGACAAGGATTTGGAGTTCTGGAACACAGTCATATTTTCATATGAGTCCAAATTCAACATTTTTGGCTCGGGCGGACGGAATTATGTGTGGCGACAGTCCAATACTGAGTTGAGTCCCAAAAACCTAAAGGCGGCAGGCAAGCACGGCGGAGGAAGTGTCCTGGTATGGGCATGTATCTCGGCAGCCAGCGTCCGAAATTTGGTATCCACTGAAACAACAATGGACAAGAACGTGTACCTCAATATATTAAAGGAAAATTTACTCCAAAGTGCCGAGAAGCTAGGAATCCGACGTACTTTCCGGTTCTACCAGGCCAACGACCAGGACAACAACCAAGCATAAGTCCGGATTAGTACAGTCCTGGCTTATCTGGACCTGCCCCCACATGATAAATCCATTGGCCCAGTCTCCAGGCTTAAATGTTATTAAAAATTTGTGGGCTCTGCTGGAAAATAACATCAGGAATCACAGATCCGATCTCAAGAATGCTCTGCTGGATGAGTGGAGCAAAAACAGTCCAGAAACTACCCGGAAGCTGCTATCTTCCATGAATAATAGGTTAAGGGAAGTTGTTAAGGCTAGAGGATATCATCTAAGTATTAACATCCTTATTCAAGCTTTTATACGGCAAATATGTTACTTTTTTAAGACTGTCCCAAATAAACGTTGACACGTATTTTGGATATGTTTTCAGTTTTCGACTAATTTTAATTAATTAATTAATATTTTAATAAAAACCAAAGTTTCTTTTTCAAACGTGATGTAACATGAAACAACTGGCATTTAAACATTTTGCGTTTGTTTCTTTGTTTAAACTTTATAGCACTTTACATTTTTTGCTAGACACTGGTCCGAATGAACGGTGAGACACTGTATGTAGGTGCATGTCATTAACATAACGTTATGCTAAATGTACCACATATCGAATACGTATCTTGTAAGTACAGTTGCAATTGTGTTGTCTCTATCTCTGTCTCTGTCTACGACGACTGCATCGTTGGCTTTTTTGGCTTTGGCAAAGCTCATCTTTAAGCGTGTGTGAGCAATGCGCTAGAAAAGAACAGCTATTGTAATGCTCGTTGCGCTCCCCCCCCTCATCATATGGTTATTTTGACATCTGTACCTGTGCAGATCGGAGTGTGAAATAAAATCCAAGAAATGAGCCAAAGTTACGGACCAAAAACCAAATTAAATATATAATTAAATAAGCCTCCTAAATAGTTAGCTTGATCGACTTGACTGTTGACGCTGGCCAATAACATAAATGTATCACATATTTTCTGACAAAATAATAATACCCCATAAATATAAACCATACCGCAAGTGATGCATTGGATTTTTAGTATTTCAAAACTAATTTCACAAACTTTTCGATACCTTCGCGAAATTCGATTAAAGGCACTTGAGTTTTTCATTATAAAATTGAAAATAAAATTAAAAAATTTGTTTTTCTTCCAGAAAAGTTAGCTGTTTTAAATACACGTCAAATTAAAAAGGAATTAATTTTTTAACATTAACATAACATTTTTTTAAAGTGAGGTTAATGTGCGAAATTCGATTAAAGTTAGTGCCAATAAAATTAATACAATATGTAGAAATTACTTGAAAATAGCAAATTAATAAAGCCTCCAGGTTTGATTATAACTACGAAAATTCGATTTGACATCGATTCAACGACTTTTTAGAACTCAGATAGTGGGATTTTGGCCCATTCCTTAACGACAGGCTGCTCAACTGTCTCAAGCTGTCGATTACCCCCTTAAACTCGACGGATCAGATGTCTCCACATGCTCTCTATGGGATTCTGCTCGTGTGATCTTCCTGGCCACTCTAAAAGCTTAAAATTCTTATCGCGAAACCACCCACGACAGGCCCGGCACATGTGTTGTAGCATTAATCTGTTGGAATAAGGCATTTGGGATCATAAAGTTCACCAAAACGTCTTCCAACAGGTTTATATAACCCTCCGAGCTCATACGGCCTGGAATTTTACAAATCAGGCTCCTGTTGTGATGACTGAATGCAGCCCAGATCATGAGTGAAGCACCGCCACGGCTTCGAGTAGGGAAAAATCTCTCAGACTTCTTTAAATCTTGCCAGTAATAATTTAAACCGTTTGGACCATCAAAATCAATTTTTATTCTCATCAGAAAATACCACATTTTGCCACTCCTGGGTGCAAGACATGTGTTCTCTTGCAACATTTAATCTGGCATGCCTTCGTTAATACTGGCTTTGACCACATTTTCCTCCAAACCAATCGGTCATTACCTGATCAAATGTGTTGAATTCTATGTTTCGATATTTGTAACCTTAAATCAAATAGAATTTTAGATGCCGTAGCATTTTATCCAGGCCAGCCTGTGTGAGAATTTTTTGCAGTTGTTTTTTTAGCATTGCTTGTTGTAGTTTTCTTTTAATTTTAACATGTCTTCATCCGCTGATTTATATTTGTCTTTTGCTTATTCCAGTATCCTTGTAAGCAAGGATCTTAGCTGTATATCCTCAGGTTAGAGTGTTTTTGTCCCCTTTGCCTTTAATCGAATTTCGCGGAGTGTATATCGAAGCAGATCTCCACGGTTCATTTGGTTCAGTCTAAAGCTCTGTCCAGATTGAGCCATTCGATATATCTACATATACACTCTTAAAATACTGTTAGACTTTCGATTTGGGTTTGTTACCTGCCAAATTCAAATTGGAATTATTCGACAAATTTGAATGAAGTACTTACATAACCATAAATATTTGAGTGCCCGTTGAGAGAATTCTATTTTAATCGAAATGACAAATGACAAAATTTCTAAATTGAAAACATTTCGACTTTCACACAGGCGAGAATCCCATTTGAGTTGGTTTCTGCCAGTCGATTTTTTGGTTGAGCTCATGACAGCTGCCACAAATATGTCTTGAACATTGGACAAAGGAGGGAAGTAGTGTGCTGATGTTGATTTTGGGAGAGCAGGGAAGGAGGTGGTTGGGGGTGGTATGGGAAGAAAGTCTCCTGTGGAACACTGTTGGCAGTGATGTTTTTGTTAAGAGCTCGATTTTTATTGTATTCCTTAAGTGATTACAAAATAGAGGGGGAAAAAAAAAAACACTTTTCACTAGATACCACAACTCAATTGCCAACAGCTGACCCAACTAACACACACTAACACACATACACAAACAGATACATACACAATCAGACACACACATAGTTGGCTGAGGGGTCGGTCAACTGTTGGCTCTCACTGGATTTGGATTCACTTGATCTCCTCATTGATGAGCTTCTTCAGTGTACACTCGCCAGCGCCAAGCTTATGTAATATGGCCAGAATCTCCTCGCGATATCGATCCTTGTGGGCCAGCTCCTCCGGCGTATACTCCTCGGCGCCCAGTCGCGTCATCCGCCAGATAACGTTAAGCTTGGCCTCGATGAGCACATAGTTGGAGGGTGGACAGAAACGGGGACACAGATCATTGATGAAATGTATCATGTCCCGAACACTGCACGTGTTAATACGATTGTTGATCGTGTTGAGGGCAAAGTCCTGATAGCGTGCCATCTTTGAGTGTGGGAATACATTCTCACAGCTGAGGCAGCGCCAGTCCGGCTGCAGTGTCTTCGTCTGGACGGGTATCACCAGCCCCTTGCAGCCCTGCTCCCGGCAGAACAGCGCCGCCAAATAGGTTCCATTCTCCTGTAAACGAGACGATTGAGTTTCAAATTAGCTTTTAAAAGAGATACCCATTTTTTTTTTATTGGGGAAAAAAAAATAATCGGCATCGATGGCTGGAGAGGAATACTGTTTTTGTTGCTGCACTGCAACTGGTTGTTCTGCGAATATAAGTTCTTGGCAATGATCATTTTCAACGCTGTCCCCGCATATTAATATATTTTGTTCGGTTCATTCAACCAACTTTCCACATTATATAGCTTTAAATATATGATATATTTCAGTCATAATGTCGATTAAGAGTTCCGTTTGGATTTACTTAAGCTGGCAACGTCTGGCATATAAAGTGGCTTGTAACATGAAAAATCAGTCATTTGTGGAACAAATCAGTTGGGCTTACAAATAGATACCCATTTGTTCCTAATAATAACATTTTAATTTTTTAACAGAAACTCAGCTAACTTAAGACTAAAAGGCATTAAGTAGTCGCCCATGTCCACCTGTTCTGGCCACTCATTTGTTCACTTAGTTATTTCGCTGCCTGTTTGCCTTTGTATTCGGCGCCGTCATTTGCATAACCCGACATAGAGACTCTGATGGATGCACTATAGTATCGATATCGTGGGGCGCGGGCGGGGGCGGTGGCGTGAACGGCCATGTCATTCATGTCCGAAAATGCCCAACACAATCCAACCCGCCATCCATCCCCAATCCCCAATCCCCATCCGTCCATCCACGAGCACCAGCAGCAGCAGCACCTGTCTTAGCTGTCTGTGCCGCTTAGTTGTCAGTGTTGTGGTTGTGGGTCTGGGTCTGGGTCTGGTCATGTTGCACTAATGAGCTCACGCTCATGTTCCCGCTCACGGCCTCAAACTACTTACAGGCTAGTTGTGTACACTATGAGGTATATGAGGAATAAGTGTGTGAGCGGGTCTGCGGGGTTCTGCGGGGTTCTGCGGGGTGCTGCGGGCCAGTTCTGCATCATCAGAGCAAGTTCATGCAAAAGTCATACAACTAATCTAATTAAGCGCATTTTTGTCATGTCGCTGCCAAATGCTATTATTCATCTAATCCAAAAGATATGTATATAGATATACGGTAGAGAGCGCGATATAATTTTGATGAGCATATTTGCTCAACATACATAATACACACACACACACACACACACACACACACACACACACACAAACACACAGACGCATAAATGTATTCAAACACTCACACGCCGCTGCAGATTCTATTCAAAGATATTTCTTGAGAGACACAGGCACATTTCACATTTGAGAAATTCCAATAATTGTTTTATGTCTGTCTACAGTTGACCATTCCCAGGGTCTCAATCTCAAACAAACCTTCGGATCGACCCCACAATGTGAGCCAATTCTTCCAGGAAACACTTTTCCCCAAAACGCGAATCGGAAACGAATCTTTACAATTTAAATATTGTACTTAATGATCTTTTACATACATACATCGAGCGTATACAAAAAGCTCTAAGCAAATTTGTTGTGTCTTTAAGAACATAAACTCAATTTTTAATTTGTGAGAAAAGAATTTGAGCCCTAATTAAAAAGATTCAATCATAAGTCATACGATTTTGACATGGTAAAAATAAGTTTTATCGTAATTAGGTTGGAAAACGGATTTCATTAAATTTAAAAGAAAATTTTGTTATTTATTTAATGTCACCTAAAGTCAGTTGACAGAAAAAATACAAAAACTGACAATATGATTGAATAATATTAAAGATATAATTTAAAATAAAATATTAATTAAAAAGTGAATGCAAAATGGTCAAACATTTGTTGCACGACTTGCGGAGAACCCAGAAAACCCCCAATCAGACCAACAAAATAATTACTATGAATTCGTTAAGCTCCACGAGAAAGGACGTATAAAACTGAGTTTTCAATTATAGAAATGGAGGACTCTGAGTCGATTATATGATAGAGTCTATTGTTCATGCAAGGAATAATTGGTGGGACAACGATTAAGAAAAAGTGCGAAGAAGTAACGAGACGGTCTAAAGGGAACAGAAAAATTAATTTGGCTCATCAACACAGCTGAATCGAGTTCACAATTTAGTAATTTAGCTACAAACATCACACCCAGGATAACACGACGATTAGTTAAGGAGGTAAGGTTAATAAGAAGCAGTCTATCGGAGGAGTATGGAGGCAGTGCACCCCTTTCATAGCGACGAAGAGCAAAAAGTGAGAAACTAATCTGCACAGACTCCAATCTACTTTGGCGAATCGGATATTGAGAAGACCCCACACAAGATCCGTAAGTGAAAGAAGAAGAAGAAGTGAAAAGTATCTTGGTCGTATAAGGGTCCAAGATCTTGAGAGGCTATCTTGACAGTTTATTTACTATGACTATCGGATTTTAGCTTAGGAACGAGAAGTAAACCTAAATCATTTTCTTCATTCAATCTATCAAGTGGCATCCCAGCATACGATAAAATTAAATGACCTTTCACTTAGAACAGTTGCATTATTATCAGGCAAGAAATTTAATTTAATCAGAACTAAATATTTAATATAGAACTAAATCTTTTAACATTTAAAGAACAATTTGTGTCCTTGCTTAAATAGAGTTTCCTTTTACTCTCACTCTGTTAATAGTGTTTATGGATTGAATCAGATTGAAGGTTTATCATTCTCATCCAAAGCAACATAATATATATAATATAGCAATATCCATATCTACTTATAAGTATTCGTGCAACTAAGATGATTTATTAATATTCATATTTTCAACACTATTCTGATTCTATTCCAATTATTCCAATCTGCTTAGTAAAATTGATCAAATCTATGCTTGCCTTTAATCTTCAACAACTTGAAATGAAACATGGAATTTTTCCAGGATATAGAATCTCAGGAAATAGCAGATGCAATCGTTTTGGCTTAGGGATCTTAGGGATGCCGAATAGCGGTTAGTGGATGGCTGAGAGGAGGTATTCATTGACCGTGCTGACGGAGGTGAAATCTACTCACAGAGTTGTCGTTGCATCTGTCGCAGTTACACACAAAGTATTTGGTCATCTTAAGGAAAATGCCGCGCGTGAGATTGCTCCAGAGGATCTTGGTGTAGGTGGTGGTTATCTCGCCACCCTTGGGTATCGCCCGTGCCGCCCGCACCACCGCCAGACGTCCGTCCTCAAAGTAGTGGCTGGCATTGGGCGTGCACTCGTGATTCATGATCGCCGTCAGCGGGAACAGGCCGCGCAGAAGCGTCTCGTGGGTGTCGACGCGACATGGCGCCTCGAAGGCGTTCGTATTGAGGACGCCGACTACGCGGAACAACTGATCCATGAACGGTTTGTCTGTGGTTGGGAATTTGCGAAAACATTGCGCCGCCTTGATGATCTCCTGCCGATAGCCACGCTCGGCGTTCGCCTGCATGGCATCCACCAGAGCACGCTGCTCCTTGCTCAAATAGAAGACGCGCACCGCCGTCAAAATGCGCAGCGAGAGCGGATTGACCACATCCATTTTATCGGCATCCGCTGGCGCACCGTTCACATCCGGTTGCACCTGCTCGTCGAGTTCCTTGGGATGCCAGCGCTGAAAGTGAGCGCACTCATTGCGATGCGACTCCGAATCGGCGCACTCAGCGCACACGGGCAGCGTACACAGATGCGGGCAGAGGAACCGCTTGGCGGACAACAGCTGGTGGCAGCAGACGCACGTATTCAGTTGGGAACCCTTTCGCGCAGTCGGACCCACAACCAAGGCGTGCTCCCGAAATATCAGCTCACCGGCGGCAATGTCACGTGTCGCAAACACACCACGTCCGGCAACTGGCGATGGCGCCAGCATCCAGTTGGGCTGCTCCTCGCGCAGCTCACCCAAATGCACATCGATGAGCCGGGCCAGCTGCTCGGGCGTTGTATGCCGACTGGGCGCCATATGGGCCACCATTGTTGCCGTCGTATTCGTGCGTGCCGTCATTCTAGCACACACACACACACACGCACACACACACTCACACACACACACTCACACACACACACACTATCTCTCTCTCTCTCTCTCCCTCTGTCACTCTCTCCCTCTTGCTATCTCGCTCTGGGCAGGATCGGCAAGACGACGAAGACAAACGTAACGCAAAACGAGACGAAACGCAAAACGCGACGCGACGCGACGATTTTTTTCTTGGTTGGGTTTGGTGTGTGTGTTTAGCGTGTGATGAAGGCGACGCTGGCGACTCACAACTGCCAACTGCCAACTCGCAAACTGGCAAACTGGCGACTAGGCGACAAAGACCAGACCAGGCGAGCGCTGGGCAGCGACGTCGACGTCGACGTCGATGGTGACGGCGACGGCGACTGCGACGCCCTCAGAGAGCATTAAACGCAACTAGTAAAAAAAAAAAACAAAAACACACACACACATACAAATTAGAGGCAACAGCAGCAGCGACAAGAAATATGATTTTCCAAGGCGCGACGCACACACACACACACGCGCGCACACACACACACACATATATATAAAGACATAGTAAAGCCGCTTACGCTTTTACTATTGACTCTTATTCAATTTTCTGTTGCATTCAATTGGATTCAATACAACGACAACAACAAACAACAACGCATGACAACCACATGCCGTGTTGACGAACATGCCACACACACACACACACACACCAACACACAAACACACACACCAACACCTGCCCCCCCCTCTTCCTCTTTAAAATCCACCACCTCCCCTCCACGTAACCACAATGCCTTTAACAACTGTCTTTTGCTTTTTCACTCATTTCGATTTGTCATTTCAATTTGTATTTTGTATAACGCCCCTCCCCTCTCAAAAACCGAAGCTCCTCTTGCCTTGCCATAGCGCTGCGGTTATGAGCCGCCTACAAATACAAAATGTCGACGTGTACAACTACAATAGCCGCCACAACACACAGCTTTCAGCTCTGGCCACGAATCAGGCGGCACGTGGTAATATCGTCGTCGACGTCGCTTTTGCGGCTTCCGCTGAAAACCGCTGTTGCAGTCGCAGCAATTCCCACCACACAGCGCCCCCCTCCTCCCCCGCCTCCAACCGCATATTGCCTTCTCGCAGTGCTTTGTGGGCGTGGCACGCGTTAGGGATTTCACTTACCTTGCTTCCTTCTTCCTTCCATTTTAGTTTGCTACTTCTTCTTTGCTCTGGCGCTGCGTGTTGACGCCACATAAATTAGGACATCCCCAAGCTGATTGCGTGCCGCGGCCCTGACAATGGCCAACAGCCAAATGGCATCATCAGACCGAACAATATCACATGACACGTGACCAGGTTTGCTGCAGGTGACTGGCACACATTGTCACCAAAAAAAAAAACAAAAAAAACAAAAAAAAAAACAAAAAAAATCAGACACACACACACATTGCGTATACGCACAACCTAAAAAAAAAATGTATGAAAAATGTTCGCCCTAAATCAGTTTTTATTTATTTCACATTTTTTGCGCAAAAAATATTACACGCTTAACCCTCAACCTCGACCCTCGACCCTTGCCCTCGACCCTCAACCACAATTCCACGTCCAGTTTCAGCCGGCCCACGTTTATCAATACTAGGTTCGGCAACTGAGAACACTCTGAGAAGTTTCCATACTTGATGTATATGTATAAGCAAGCATATTAAAAAGCAATAACAACAACAAAAACATAAAAAAAAAAAACGAAAAAAGAAAAACAAAAACCAAATATAAACCACAAACAAACAAAAATTTGTTTTTCAATTTTCATTCTGAATAGAATATTTCTGCACAAAATTTATATTTAACATACCAATGAAATCCAACAAGAAAAATATGAAACGCTACCAGCAACAAGTAAGAATGCTGCATAAGCAAATACCCTGTAGCCAGGCCTGAATTGATTTAATACCTTGTCGTATCAAAGTAAATGCAAACAAATTCAAGCTGTATATAAATGATTTTTTTTTTTGTGGTTTATTTATTCGATGTATTAATTTTAAAATCGAAATGAATCGAATCTCTTTTCCGAAGGACGTAAATTAAGCCACAAAACTTGTGGGTTTTTTTTTTGCGAATCTTTGCAAAACAGAGCATTTATCGGAATCATTTTAATTTCATTATTAATTTCTAATGGAAAAATTGTACTTAAAAGTATTAAAGATGCAAGAAGAAACGCACAAACAATACATGAAATCATTAGTAAGAAGATTTAAGAGTAACCAATAAAATACAATTTTCAAATGCAAATATTTAAACTATTTTTAGAAGATATCGGATATCTATTCCTTTTAGCTGGGACTTACATTATGGTTGTTGGAATATATCCTTTTTACCCATTTCATTTGAATCGGGAAGCACGTCAGTTGAGTTTTGATACATATGTCTAACTGTCTGTCTGTCTAACTGTCTGTCTGTCTATATGTATGTGTGTCTGTGTGTCTATATGTCTATATGTCTGTGTGTCTATATGTCTGTGTGTCTGTGTGTCTGTGTGTCTGTGTGTCTGTGTGTCTTTGTGTCTATGTGTCTGTGTGTATATATATATATATATGTATGTATGTGCATATGTTTTCCCGCATGTGTCGCGTTTTCTGACCAAAAGCCAAAGATTTACAACAGCGCCCCCTGGCGTGCCGAATGTGCGTGCATGAGCACACCAAACTGAGTGTGTGTGTGTGTGTGTGTGTGTGTGTGTGTGTGTGTGTGTGTGTGTGTGAGTGTGTGTGTCACTCTCTGGTTGTGTGCGTGTGTATTTGTACTTGAACTAGTTTGGGCCTCCATTAGCTCTTAACCTGGCAATTTGCCCAGGCCCATGGGAATATGCATTATGACATGCCATGTGACACAAGAGGTGAAGGGTGCGGCGAGGGGGGGGTGAACTGATTTGGAGAGGGTTGATGTTAGTTGCGCGGCATATTCGTTCATTCAAAATATTTAACAAGAGCAAAGGCAAAGAGAAAGTGGACAAAAGCAAGAGCAAACCCGAAAAAAATGTCGATGCTGATGCTGATGCTGATGTTGATGTTGGCACATGCAACAAGTTGTCATTCAGAGCATTCGTTTTATAATTTTCTTGAATGAAAGAGAATGGGAACATTGAACATACGAGTAGCCGAGTCTGTCATGTCTCTCGTTGCCAAAAGATATACCCATAGGCAGTTTCATAAGTTTTGTGATTGTTTCGCCTTCATTCACTTGCCAAAGTGGCTTTCGTTTTAATTCACTTTTCGGGTTAATGATTTGGTTATCATCTGAGCAGAAACTGTATAACAAATAAACTGTATTTGCCTTTTTGTCATTATAAAATTGCAATTAAAAAAACAGAATGACAGTTTTTCAAATATTTATTCATTTATTATTGTCTATTTACTTGCACTTGGCACTCTGCCCCGTTGTGTTTATCAAGTTAATAATCACTTTAGCATTGTGTACTAATTAAGGTGCTGCCAGTAGAATTTTAATTTTAATTTAGCCACTGCAGACAGCAATTGGCTCAAATGGGCCATAAATCAATTCATTTCGCAGTGTTGATGGACACACAGGTGAATGAACCTGGAAGCCAACTGAGTACCGAGTACAGAGATATAGTATATAAAAAAGGGAAAGCAAACGATTCATTGATCTCGAAATGCATAATTACGCGCATCGCATGTATCTATTGCCCCACATGCAGTTGCAGCTATAGATACAGATTGTGATACAGATACAGATATAGATCTGTTGCTATTTTGGTGTGTGAGAAGCACGTTGATTGCGACACACTGAAATGCGCTGCTCGAATGAGAGGCGAAAGAGGTGAAGGAGGAGGAGGAGGAGGAGGAAGAATAGGAATCTATCTGCACATGGCGTAGAGCTCTAGAATATTGATTGATATGGTTGGTTGGTTAGCTCACCGTTGGATCCTGACAGCGCGGACATCGGCACATGAAGTGCTTCGTCATGCCGAGAAACATTTTGCGCGCCAGCGTTGACCAGAGGAGCTTCGCATAGGACATGGTAATTTCGGCACCCATTGGTATTCGCTCCGTTGCCGTCACCACAATCGTTTCTCCATCCTCAAAGTGATGCGCCGCATTCGGTGTACACTGGTGATTGAGCAGGCCGGCAAGCGGGAAGAGGGCACGTGCCACCACCTCTTGGCCATCGATGTGGAATCGGCTCTCGAAGGCGTTCGTATTGAAGGCGCAAACGGTGCGATAGAAGTACTCCAGCAATTCCGGGTCACGTGGGAAGTTCTCAAAACACTCCGCGGCACGCTCCACCTCCCGAATGTAATATCGATCCGCATTCGCCTGCATTGCGTAGAGGAGCTTCCGCTGCGGCTCGCTGAGAAAGAAGCAGCGCACCACGCTGAGGATGCGCAATGCCTGCGGCTCAATGCCGGCCTTTGTTGCTTCCTTTGGCTGCCACTTGCGGAACAGCTGGCATTCAAGCGTGTGCCGCGCCGAGGACGTACAATTGCCGCAGACGGGCAGGCCACAGCCGGCGGGACAGAGGGCTGTAGCATCACTGTCGCCGGGTGGCTGGCAATAGCATTGGGTGCAAGTGCGCAGATTGCGTCCACGATGCGCAGTTGGCCCCACGAGGAGTGTGTGCTCGCGAAAGATTAGCTCTCCCTTAGCAATGTCGCGCACAGCAAAGATGCCACGCCCCGAAATAGGAGAGTCGGCAACACGATACGATGGCGACTCCGCACGCAATGCACCCAAATGCTCATCGATTAAAGTGGCCAGCTCCTGCGTGGAGGCGCTTATCGCCATCTGTGGCACTGCCTGCGTCAGCTGCTGCGACATTTCCGCACTTATTCAATTTGATTTTGTTTCTTTGTTTCTTCTTTTCACAACCGAATCGCATACAATCGAACCAAGTCAAGTCAAAGCGAATCGAATCGAATCGACTCGAATCGAATCGAATCAAAGCAACCTTTCTCACTCTCTCGATAATCGAATCGCAACTGACGCGTTCCCAATTCTGCCGATGTGCTGATGATGCTGATCTTGGCGATGTTGATGTTGATGTTGATGTCGATGCGGTTGATACCACGGCTCGCTCTGATTATATCACAACATCTGAGCATCTCGATTTCTAGTTATCTCACTACAGTGGACACTCGACAATTGGAATGCTTCCGCTCCAGCGCTGTATAATTTTTAAAACAATTTGCAGCTCTTGCCTCTCCAACAGTCCATACAACAGTTGAAGGATTATGCATATACATATATACCAAAATATAATTCAAAATACTTCTTCAAAAATGTTTAAGAATAGCAGAAAAAATAAGTAGCAAATTTAGTTTTTCTTTATTTTGCATTTGCAATGCATTCAAAATAATTATTTTAATATCTGACCAATTCAGATTACCAATATTATTTTTCGATATCAAACTGAAAAAACCAATGAATAATAAATCAATTTGATCAAAAGCGTTTCCTAACAAATTCTACTATATACCGAAGTGTAGGAAAAAACAGGGGCAAATAATAAATATTAGCGTAGTAGTAATATGGAAGTTAAGGCTTGAACATTCAGTTTATATAGCAGCTTTTATCATATCTGATCTGACAACGACACTTAACGTTTTATGATGAGAGAGCTGTCGAGTAGAAATAGCAATATAATTCATTCAAAAAATATATATAAATACAACTTTAAGGAATTGAAGCAGTCTCCTTCGATGCATAAATTAAATATTCTCGGCAAGCATATTCAGTGAAATTTGTTAAGAAAATAATGCAATTCAAGCATTGAAAATAACGATTCTATGACGAACGAGTGGCTACTGTACTTCAATATCCGCTGCGCTCTGCACAATGTTCAACCCGAGGCATGGAGGCAGCTGGCAGCTGGCAGCTGACAGCAGGCAGTTGTCTATTATTAGTTTGCCTCACTCGAAGCGAGCGAGCAGCTAGCTGAACTGGCCTCTCCAATTTCCACATTTTCCAGTTGCCTTTGACTGCAGGCGGGTGGTAGAGATGTGGATGGGGGGTTGGGGTTGGGTGTTGGCGATAAGTAAATTGGATGCCGCACAGTCAGCCGCCTAAAAGCAAGCAACACATTTGTTGCACCACTCGTGTGCTGCGCTATCGGATTACGTTGCGTATACGCAAGGCAACAAGGCAACTGTGTCACAAGCAAATTACGTATACGCCGTGTCAAGTGCTTCACTTCACTGTGCAATTTAATTATATTTTCCGTTTTAGCAGTGTTTCTGGAAAATACTACATGCAAAAGCGCCAGTAAAGAAAAAGCTATTACATGCTGTCGGTTTGTAGAAGCGTGACCAATTTTGAAAATATACTTGATTCATATTTTGAAAATATACTTGATTCATTGATGTTTAAACAGAAAACACATTGCACTGGCAGCAAGAACTGATGGAAAACCCTAATGCTAGGATTTCTCAGGGTGAGCTTTCAAGTCACAACCTTATGGAGCTCCACAGGACACACACTAATGAGCTCATTAGAAATATGATTAACAATTACGTCATTTCAGAAAAAAACTTGTCAACAATTGTTGCCTGTCTTAGTCGTTTATATAACTATATAACTGTCCTGCCAAAGCGATTGACATTCAAAAATTTGAGATGTAGAAAAAAATGTTAGAGAAAAATGATACAAGTGTCCTTTGGACTATAGGTAGGGCAACTGGAAAGATAAAATTGCCATAGCCTTCCACATCATGGCAAGTTCTATGTCAAACAATTGATTTTCACCAGAGCTACTAACTGGCCGAAGGACATCCTCAATGTTTTACTAGTTTCCGCGATGATTTCAATCGCCTTGCGAGTACAATTTTTACAAGAGTCTGGCTCACAGATGACGCCCATAATCCTTCAATGCAGTTCTTTGGTTCCTTGCGAATCTACTGCACCAGGTCCTTCCTTGTAGATTACAAGGATATGCCCGTTTTAAAGCCAGTTTTGTAGCCAATTGGTTAGTTGCCGGTGTGCCCCTAAAAGTATGCCACACCATTTATTCTGCGTACGGCAATTTAGTCAATGCAACAACCCAATTTATGTGACTGGTGCTACAAATGCATCGTAGACAAAAACCGTCATGCTTTCTGACTTTTTTTTGCTTGCTCCATTCAGCCGATAATTAGCTACATATAAATGTATAAAAATATACGAAATAAAGTGTCCAGATTGAATTGTAACACTCGATATATATTTTATTTCAGTTATTTTTGTTGAACATGACACATAATGCGTTGATCATTTTAGGCTTAGTTTGTTAAGGGCTACTACTTCTAGTTATAACTATGCAAGTACAATGTGAATTAGGCACTCGATATACACATACATGTAGTTATAGTGTATATAGACATATATATATATATACTTGTATATTCGCACATTTTCAAGTTAGTCAAAGATCAATTAACAATTTTGAGGGATTTTTGGGGGCTCTGTAAATGCAGCTACAAGAACCAACTGACGATTAATTGTGGGAGGTTTTTTTTTTTTTTGTTGCTCAACATATTCAATTGGATTGCTTTATATACATTGCACCTGAATGTGTGTGTGTGTGTTTGTGTGTGTATTACGTTTGAGAGTATGTGTGTGTATGTATATATGTATGTACATTTATTTATTGCACGTCTTAAACATTAAATTTATAAATACAGAAATGGAGAAAAAAAGGAAATGAAACAAAACAAGACAGAAACAGAAACAAAAAACAAATTTTTTCGAGGGGTAGTAGAAAGGGTGTCGCAGTTGGGTATTTCTTTTAAGCAGAGCAAAAAATAAATAAATGTAGCTGAAGGAGTTTGAGGGAGGATTACGGGCATTAATATTAAAATAGCATCAAATGTTTTAAGATTAGTATAGTTTATGTTACACAAGGCACGAACGTTGGATAACTCTATCAAAAGCCTAACTGCTTAGTACTGATACCAGGGCTGGCGACGGACCCATTGCAGTCGATTGCTGGTGTGATCGGATCGTATCTTGATGCTGGCACCTTCGGCAGCACGAACCGTTTCCTTCACCTAAAGAGAGAGAGAGAGAGAGAGAGAGAGAGAGAGAGGGAGAGAGAGAGAGAGAGGTGATTAGCTTAGCGTAGATGTGTTTGTTGTTAAATTCTACTCACGCTCTGCATCAGATTCTGGGCATTGCCAACGAGCATTTCGGTTGCCTCGCGATCCTCATCGGATCCTTGGGCGCCTAGCATGGTCGCCTTCACCGTGGACAGTATCTTGAGCTGGGTGCCAATGGTTGGAATGCGCTCGCACACCTGCAACAGATTGGTGCGAATGCGACGATCCGTGCACTGGCGCGCCAGCTCCTTGGCCAGTCGCGTCACATCCTCCGATGCCTCGGCAATCTTCTTGGCTGTCGAAATGAGCTCACGCTTGCTGCCGCTCGAATCGGACAGCACCAGTTCGCTGAGGCGTGCCATTAGCTTGGCCATGCGCCTGGCCGCCGCAATGATCTCGTTGTCCTTGGACGACCACTGGCGCACTTCCTGGTGCAGGCCACGTGCCGCAATCTGGCAAAAAAAGAAGATCAACGATTAACAATAGCCAAAGGCACGCGAAGTGGAGCTGACTTACAAGTATGGGCTGATTGGCATGAGGCATGGCGCGGAAAACGCCCTCATCCTCGTCATCCGTATCCGGGGGTGGTGGGCGCATGGGTGCCATGCCCTCTCGTGGCAGTGGTGGACGTGGTGGAGCACGCTCCGCTGCCATACAAAAACAAACAAAGCAGAGGGAGAGAGAGAGAGAGATAGAGAGAGAGATAGAGGGAGAGGGAGAAATTAGCAAATGAGTCAAATTGAATTGAGTGGATGTGAGAAAGTATTGAGACGCACCATTCAGATTGGATAGATGCAGGGCACTCAGCTCCGGTATGGGCGGTGGCAGCGATGTGGGCAATGGTGGCGGCTGCGGTGGTGCGATGGCGTCACGCACCTCGCGCACATCGCCGAGCAGACGCTGGAATGATTTCTTCCAGGCGGCAGCCGCAGCGGGATCAGCGATATTGGTGGCCACCACTTTGGCGTCGCCAACCATAGCGGGCAGCGATCGTTCCAGATTTCTGGCGGCGGCATTCAGTCGCTCGGTGAAGATGGGATCCTCGGAATTATCCGCCTCCTGTTTGGCCACGAGAAGCACACGATTGATGAGCCGTGCTATATTCGACGTATTGTCCACCATCTTCTGTGGCTGACGTGCATGGATGGCATCCTCGCAGAGTTTGGCATACACCTGCATTTGCTCCTCGGACGTCTTGATAAAGTCTGCCGGATCGGTGGCCTGGTCGCACAGTGTCCGCATTCGCAGCACGGTATCCGCATACTGTTGCTTCAAATTCTGGAGATGCTCATCGGCCGCCTTGCTCGCCGGATAATTCATGCGTATGCGTCCGGCATTGATCAATTGCGGCGTCAACGAGTCCACCTGTGCCGCCGATGACAACAGAATTTCGGCAATCTTCTTATTGCCACATGCCCCACCAGCCGCCACCATGCGCGACGTTTTCGAGGCGCGATCGCTGAAGGCCTGCAGATTGTTGGACTTCTGATTGAAGTTCTGCTCGCGACCGGGCGTTCCCTCCGGCATCATAACCGCCTCGGTGAACTGCTTGAGGGGCGTGCTGACATCCATAAAGTCCTGCACGATGCGATTGACCAGCGCATTCTGGACGGCCGCCTTCAGCTCGTAGAGCTTCTGGGTGAGCTGCTTGGCCGCCTGCTTGGCAGCCGGTCCAGTGCCGGCTGCCTGTCGCTTGAGTCGTTCCACTTCGTCGCACAGCTGCATTATCTCCGCCTTCTGATGGCCCGGACAGCCCTCGGCTACCTTGCGTCCCTCCTCCACAATCAGATTGATGGCACGCTCGCCGAGGCCGCCATCATTGATCTCCGGATGCTGCAGCCATTTGACTGCCTGCTCCAATCGACCCTGAATCGTGTGCGCGGTCTGCTGCACACCGGCCTTATCCACGCCGAGCACAGCCTGTCGCACCAGACCCTGCAGCTCGCCGAGACGGCCGCGAATGGCATTGGAGAGGCCCACCGCCTGGGGTGAGTTGCCCTTGCCATCTTGACGCAGCTCGCACAAATTGTTGGCCATGACGCTGATCTCGTCGGCCAGCTTGCGTATGGGATACGAGTCCTGGGGCAGGCAACGCTCGGAGATCTCGTTGGCATTGTCGATCACCTGACGCAGCGCCTTCTCGCCAACGCCGCCGCGCAGGGCATAGGGATTCGATAGCCACTCGTTGGCCAGCTCCATTTTGTTGCTAATCGCATTGGTGAGCTTCTTGAGCACGGTCAGATTGTCCAGTTCGCTGGTGTCCTCATCGTAGGTGGTCAGCTGAAGTACGCGAATAATCTCCTGCAGTTCATCGCTCATGCGACCGGAGAGATAATTGCGATTCTCGGCCGCCTCGTCGGCGCCCTTGCCCTGCTGCTCGACAATGTGTATGTAGACCTTCATGCTGCAGATGAGTATGGGCGCTAGGGTTTTGACCTGTTCGAGACAGCGCACCAGAATCTCGCTGTGCACTTGGTGGGTGAGCTCCTTTTCGCGGGCGCCGACCTCACGCGACACCTTGCTGAGGCAGGGTGAGAGATCCTTGAGAAACTGCACCAGCTCCTCCATGGTGCCGATGACCTCGGCAACGGCCAGATAGTCAAGGACCCGTTTGCATTCCTGTATAATCTTGCGCACCTCGCTCTCGTCGAAGCAGAGCAGCAGCGAGGAGGTGCCCTGCAGTATGCCGCGGCTTCCCTCAATCAGCTTCTTGCGCGCCGGCCCCGAATAGGGATCCGTGCGCAACATATCAGAAGCCTCCTCGAGCAACTGCGAGGCAGTCTCCACGCGATGCAATGCCGACGGCATATCCTGCCTCAGTATCTTATCATCGGAGCTGTTGATCGTTTCGCGGCCCACCTTTACCAGATTCGCCACCGCAGCCGACACCACCTGGACTGGCCGGCTAAGATCCGGCATCGCGTTGCCATCCTCAGCCTCCTCGTGTAAGATAACCAAGCGAGATACCTAGCCAACATACCAACAAATCAGAATCAGATCAATTAGTTCGAGTTCAAGTTTCAGTTGAGTTCAATTCACAATTGGACAACCAGAGATTTGTGAAATCTGCTGCGAAGATCGCTTGGAAACAAAACTAGATCAGCCGATTGCAATTGATCAAGCTTGAATCTTGCTCTAGCATAGAAATTAACAATTTAAAATAATTTATGGATTTTCATGTACAAATTAAAAAAAAAAAACAACAAAAAAAAGCACAAACAAATTTCCATTGAAATTTTGATTCAATTACTAAATACATTTTGCCAATAAAGCGCTTCTAAACGATTAAATGTTAAAGGAACTTTATTTTTATACGCTTTTAAAAATAAAAAAAAAAGAAGAATCTTTTTATAATTTTAAAAATTGTTAGAGAACAATTTGCTTGCAAATTGTGTGTGACTCTAATATATAATAATATTATAATAATAAAGAAAGCATATTCGACCCCATAAAGTGCATATATATTCTTAATCAGGAACAACAGGCGATTTAATATAGCCCTCTGTCCATCTGTTAACACCCCCGCAGGACAAGTTTATTTAATTTTATCGATAATCGATATCGATATTTGAGTGTGTAAAACTTTTTGAAGCGAAATTTGATAATAAAACTAGATCAATATTTTTAGCAGCTATTTCTATATAAACAACACCAAGTAGACTTGAGAAAAAAAGAAGTCGAAAGAAGTCTCTCTCTCTCTCCTCCTCTCTCTCTCTCCATCTCTCTCCTTCTCTCTCTCTCTCTCTTTCTGAGATTAATTCAAACTAGAAATATGACAAGCATTTGTCATTACGTCATGACCAAAAACACGATCGATAGATCACTCTCGGTCTCTTTTTCAACGAGTCGCTTGATATGCTCGCATAACCATAACGAGATTAACAGACAGATCGACAGACAGACAGATCGACAGACAGACAGACAGATACTCAGATCGCATCTCGCATTGCGAATTGGCCGCCAAATGAAGCGTGGGTATTGCAATTTGGTCGAAGAATTCGACTCGAACTTGGACTTGACATCAGCAGCCGATTCCGTTAGTGGGTAATCTCGGCCACATTCAACTTGTCATTGCGGTTTCTACTCTTATAATCAACTCTCATTGATAAGAGCATTTTGCAGATTTACTATATATATATATATCTTTTCACTACATCTTTTCCTGGTAAGTCTTTGCTTCTCCGTGGCTATTACCAGCCTAAATCGCTTTTGCTTTTAGTCACCTAGAAGACATTTGGCTTGGGGGAGACCTGGTGCCCCTATCTGAATATTTACTATATTAAAACAAGCAATCGACTTGTGCATTGATTCTGTTCAAAAATATATATAAATATATAGCTATATAGCGAACATGGCATTACAAACACTGTTTAAAAAAAGATAAAGGAACTGGATTTGTTCCGATTTCCATTAGCATTGTTCTAGTTCAAATATGCAGCACAATTGCCTAATTAATCTCTGCGCTTTTCGAGTCATTTTCTTGATGAATTAATTATGTAATTAAATTGATAAATTGAGCCCCCCACACTACTGGCCCTGGCCCTGCCCCTGCCCCTGGCCCTGGCCCTGGCACTGGAGCAGGGGCAACGTGGGTGCGTTTGTTCCATCATCATCATCACCGGTGGTTTCGCTTGGGACACATTTGCTGACCAATTTGTCAGCGTATCTAAATTTAAACCAAACCAGTTCATTATAGTAGTAGTGTAGTAGTATCTATATATATATATATATATATATATATATATATATGTGTGTGTGTGTGTGTGTGTGTGTGTATCAGTGTGTTGATTGATGTGTTGAATGATCATTTTTAATTCGTTTTGTTTGCTTTCTGCCAGCCATTCATCCACGGTAAGATCTGTTTCTAAACCCAGCCAGCTATCCCCACATCGCCCCCCTCCGCCCACAGTTCATTTTCCTCACCAACCCCACCGTTCTTTCCCCAAAAATGAATGATGACTCAGACAACACAGTTGGGTTTGCTTTTGGCACACATTTCCCTTTAGCTATAGTCTTCAGTCAGCCGCATCAGCGCCTAAATACACCTACACCTTGTGTTTCTTGCCACACACACACACACACACACCCTATAGTCTCTTAGTGTTCGTTACGATCTATCAGCTCAAAACGGCTTCCACATGTTCGCCCCAAAAGAGCAGTTTTCTTCTCACTTCTCGCTTCTCAATGATTTCATTTTCCTTTGCATTCTTTTATTTTTTATTATGTTTGTATTTTATGCTGCTATTTTTGGCATCTCACAAATCTCTTTCCCTCTCTCGCTCTCACTACATATAGATATATATATACATATATATATATATATAGATTTATATATATATATTTCTCTATCGACGCTTTGGCTTTTGTTTTGTTGCTAACAAATTTCCATTTGTTGTTTTAGTAAATGTTCCAATTTGTTCGCTTGTCCTGAAGGATCAGGTCGATGCAATATCAGTCTTCTTCTTCTTCTTTTGTTGATATTATTTCTATTATGATTATCTGCCACCCTATTTATTTTTAGCTAGGAAAAATTTGTTAAGCAAGAATAACAACATCAAGAAAAAGACGCTTCTTCAAATTTGTTGATGTTTTTGTTTTTTCGGTGTTCATAAATAGAGATTTGGGTATAATGAATTCTATGTATTATTCAGTCTAAATTGATATATATATATATATATATATACATGTTTACATAATGTTTCACAGCTGTGCTGATTATGTTTTTTGACAGGTGTATTTTAGACGATTTCGTATTTAACTAACAATTTTCAAGTTAATTTTCTGCTAAAGTCGAGCGCAGCCAACTTAACTACTTATTTAGCAGTTGTATATATCAATTACGGATCTGTATGGCATAATCATGACAACTTTTCTACTCAAATCCAAAAAAAATGTATAGCAACAATTCCAATTTACTTTCGATCTCTATCGATATATATTTCTTAGGGTCTATTTACCTTTTTGGGCGCCAATTTGCACACTTGTTATAGCTATGCATGTTTATTAAAATATATATACATATATATACTATACATGTTTGAAACGCTTTTAGTAATTCTTATATAAAGCTTAAGTCAACTTTTTTTTTTTTTAGATTTTCCAAGCGCTTACCTGCTGGGCAACAGGATCTAAAATGCTCTCGATTGTTTTTGTGTGGAAGACGGGCATTTTTGTTCAGTGACTGCTTAAGCTCCTCTCGAATGCCGCAATGTGTGTGTGTGTGTGTAAGTGTGTGTGCCTGTGTGTGTGTATGTGATTGGGTGTAGGAATGGGTATCTATCAAATATCCGTTTCTTCAAAGCCAATTCAATGAGTGCTGAAAAGAAGATTTAATTATTTATTGAAATTTATTGCGATTTTAATGGTAAATAAATAAATGTAACTGAATACACAAAATGAAGGTAGTATTTTCTTAAATACAGCTTGACTTTGCAACAGAAACAAGTTTTTTATGTAAGAGCAGCAAATGTACATATAAATATATCTATATACTTATGTATACATATATTTTGAGTGCTATCTTGACATGTTGAAGATTCAGGTCGCAGATAATGCGAGGCTGCCACCTGTTGAAACATGGTCATATGAACATACACCCACACCCACACCTACACACACACAGGTACACATACAAATGTGTGTGTGTGTGTTATCTTCCACATATCCAAGCTGATCAGCAACGAGAAATTCTAATGAAGCTGTACAATTTCGGACAATTTTCAATTCTCATAATTTGGAAAGGCGTCTTCTGTGTATATGTACATACATCTGTGTATATATATATATAACACATTTATTTATTTATGTATGTACAGTAATCGCTCACAAATCAGATCTTTTCGCAAGTATAATTTTTCAATTTGTAAAATTAGTTCTGATTCAACTTCATTTTCTATGCGATTTTTGTTTTTGATTTTGTCGTAAACAACCACTGTAAACATTTTTGTGAGATTTGGTGTGTTTGTGTTTGTGCTTCTTCTTATTCTCTTTCTTATTTTTATTCTGCTTCTTCTTCGTATTCGTCTTTGGTGCTGAGAGTGTTCGTTCGTTCCTTTCGTGCGGCTGTTTCATTAATGATGACGCACACTGTGAGCTCATTGCGAGACATTTTCTGTCTCTGCCGGTGGGTGGAGGGGGGAGGGGGGCTGGGCGCAACCAGACACAACAACACTGATGACGCACTGTTTACAAACGTTAGGGGTATTTTTGCGATAATATTATTGGTAGATCGATATCTGCACCCTTCTCTGCTAATACTCCTAATTGGCAATTGGCAATTGCCAATTTCCAATTGGCATTTGCAGTGAAAGGGAAAGTCTGGAGAAGCAAAAAGACATTGAAAATACGACTTCCGCATTAACTAAAAAAAAAAAAAAAACACATACACAGGTGGGTGGGCAGGTGTGTGTGTGTGTGTGTGTGTGGGTGTGGGTGTGTTGTATGTGTTGTCTACATCAAAGCAAATTGGCGCCAAGGCGTTTCGAGCACCTTGCTAAAATAGAATAAATTAACGCAATACACAACAAAAAAAATGTGTTCACAAGCCACTCTGATCGCATGCACTTGAAGAAAAAGTGTGTGTAAATCAAATAGAGATATAAAAAATATCGAAGCATAGGAAAATATAACAAATTTAGACTAATGACAGATAATGACAAAAGCTAAGACGATTTAATGTTGCATTTTTATGCATGTGCTGTAGCATGGTTTTGCTCAGTGTATGCGCCTTATATATATATATATATATGCGTGTGTATGCCACTTATGGCTTTTAGCTTAGTTTGCGATTGATTTTTGTAGCAACAAAATTGATCAATATTAAAAAAGAAAAAAGCCACAAAACTAAACTAAAAATTAATAAGAGCAAAAATATTTGAGTGAGTGAGTGTGTGTGTGTGTGTGTGTGTGTGTGTGTGTGTGTGTGTGTGGGACGGGTGCCTATTGACTGACTGTTGCCATTTATGGTTAACAAATTGTTGCACAAATATGCCAATAAATAAGCACGCACTCACACACACAAACGATATCGGAACAGATGCCTTAAAAACTACTTAAAATGCGGCTCATCTTTTTAAGCAGTCAATCGATAAACATATTCTTATCGAAATATGAGCTTGTATGTTTGTGAGTGAATGCATGTGTGTGTGTGTATGTGTGTGTACGTGTTGGCACTGTCGACAGCTGCGAAGCTCCAGCAATGCAACAATAACAACAGCAACAGCTAAGAGGCAACTTTATGCGGGGCAGAGTGAAAATTGTAATTGTGGTTGCGACTTTTCTAATAAGAATACACATTGCGTTTTGATTGCTCTCAAATGTGCCGAACAATGAAATCATAAATTGAAAACAGCAGCAGCAGCGGAAGCAGTTGCTGCCACATTCCCCATGGGGCAACTAGCTTACTGTTCCCACTGTGGTCAATTTACAGCAACTAAAATTGAGAGACCGATCGCAGCATCGACAAAGCGCGCCAGCGCACAATGATGCGCGCGCGCGTGCTGCGCTAAGGCAAACTAAACACATGCACAAGTGTCAGTGTGTGCGTGTGTGTGTGCTGTGTGAATGTTTTGTACGCATATTAATTTATTTAGGGCAGCCAACATTTGTAGTTGATGTAAGCACACACACACACTCATAAGCATTTAAATATACATATATACATTTAAGTAGGGGAGCATGTTTAGATGATTGTTTCTTATGTATTGTTTTTCTTTCACGCATATTTCGCTTTTATCATGTTTATACTTTGGCATTTCTTCGTACGTAGCAATAAACACCTAACACACATACGTATGTATAACACTGTCAACAATTTGCTCACAGAACACAAAAAAAAAGAAGTAAAAATCAAGAGCACAAAACAAAACTGCCGAAGCCTGATGACAAATGTAATTCAGTTGCTGATTTAATGCGAATTTTGACAACTGAACGATTCATAACACATACACACATAACTGTATGTGCATATATATGCATTTTATTTAAATATATACATATATATATATATGTAAGATAATGTACTGCTTGTTATTTACTTTAAACTTTTTGCCTTATTCACTGTGGCTGTCGCCTCTCGCAGCGGCTTTCACTTGCTTGCCCGAGTGTTCTTTAAATACTAAAAAAAATTATTGGGGGCCAAAATCTACCTTGCGCCAATGGCGACGACGACGACGCTTTTATTGTGCGCTACGTGCCTATCTTCTTCTTCTTCTGCTCTCCATATCGCCATCACTTCTCTTTTGGCGCTCAATTTCAACATTCTCTCGCGTTGCTTGTTTTCGTGTGTGTGAGTGTGAGTGAGTAAGGTACATTCTCCCCAACACGTTATTGGTATTGTTGTTTTTGTTATTACATTTATTGCTTGCTTTTGCCTCGGTTTTCATTAAAAATGACTCCCTTTATCACATATATAGATGTGTACATTAGTTCAGGCAGATCAACATATTTAGCTCCGGTTTTTTTTTGTCGCAATTAGTGCTGTGAAAAGGTAAATATACATGGCAGTTTTCGCAGAAACATGATCGTTTTTTTTTGGCATTTTTGATACAAAAACCACAAATAAAATTCGAATTATAACATAGACCAACTGCTAATCGTAACAGCTGTAAGTAACAGATGTTATCTTTAGACATTCTGCTAATAACATACTTGGTATTTTTACAATATTTTTGAGTATTATGAGCTGCCAACTTGTTGCAAAAAAAATGCTGACAAATCGCAATTGTCCAACACTGGCACAAATCATATATATACATATACATATATATACGTAACTCATACAAATTAATTGAAGGAAAAATTGGAAAACTAAATGATATGTGCAAAGCAAATTTAATTGAACATATTGCGTTCGTGCTTTAATCGGAATGCATTGCGAGTGCAAATATGTAAAACGACGGAACGCGTGTGCAGTGCAAGGCGAAACATAGCAAAGCAAACAATACCAGCAGGCAGGCAGCAGCAGCAAAAGCAGCGCAGCAGAAGCAGCGCAGCAGCAGAGTCAGAGGCCGATCTGACGTGAAAGAAAAACGACGCATGCAGAACAGAAAATGCCTCAGCCGTGTTAAATAATTAGCAAAAAGAGTTTCATTGCAAAAGTAAGCCGCAATAATGTAAGGAAAACACAACTTTCCATACTTTTATCATATTTTCTACATGCATTTTGCGCTGGCAGGCGACACAAGTAAGTGTGTATGTGTGTGTGAGTGCCTTTTGTGCGGGTGTGAAAGAGCACGCACCATAGCTGTCTCTCTATGTAACTGCTGTCGTCGGTGTACGTCTAAATATATATACATATATATATATATATGCATATGTATACGTATATGTGTGTGTGTGTGTGTGTGTTTGTCTGTGCAATGTGCAAGTAAAACAATTTACAATTTTATAGAACGAAGACTACTCAAGTGTGGTAAACGTTATAGATTATGTAAAAAAAACAGAATTTGCTGTTTCAAATTGCAAGCAACATCGCTGTCAAAAAAAAAAAACAACAAGCACAACAACAACAGCAGCAACAACAAAAACATTGGCTGTTAACGGCGACGTCGCAGTCGATGACGACGTCGACGCGTCGTGCGATTTGCTTTTTGTATGTGTTTGTCCGCACCCAAAAAAAAAATAAAATACAAAAAATAGATCCAAGCAAATAAACAAAATTTTAATCAAATAATTCATCGGAAAATTGAGACACATGCACCAAAGAACAAAAAGCCATCAAATTAAAATAAAAAGGAACGGCAAACAAAGCTGCATTAAACGCTGTTTTTAAGCTTTAAACGGGAAAGCGAAGAGTGAAGAGACAAAAAGACGGGTCGAATGCAAAACAACCGACACCGCACACACACAACACATGCATACGCTTATTTATACATACACACATGTGTGTATGACCGAGACATGGCCGACTCTCTATAAATGTGTGTGTTTGTGTGTATATAAAAAAATAGGCGTGTTGCCGATTCGCTATTAAACAAAAAAAAAAAGTCCAAACAAATCTAACACATAGTTTAAACAATTAGTACGACAAAATAATTCTAAAAACCTTAACAAATCGTTTCATTCAAACAAATCGCATGATTTTTGCCGCAACAGTGACAAGGAAAAAAATGCAAAGTGCTGCAACCCTTTTTTTTTTTGTTAGTCTGCATACGGCGCTGGGCAATAAATAAGTACCGCTCTTCCATTTCCATGTCCATTATGAATTAACCAAAGCCACACTGCTATATATATATATATATGTGTGTGTATGTATATATATATATATATATATATGGCAAATATGCACGTGTGTTGCTCTCTCGCGGTCTCTTCACCTTGCACCTAATCTAAAACATATGTGTAATTTGAATTGGGAAGAATGTCGGATTATGTTATGTTATTATGTTAAGTGCGAAAACTCTCTTCGGCATTTCATTTAAAAAGTGCGTAGCTAGATGATACACCGTTATTTGCTCAAATCTCAGTGCCAAAAATATAGAAATAAAAATAACATACTTTTGATAAGCGGCTTCTTGTCGCATAACAAACCAAATGAGATATGAGTGTGCGGATATGCGTGTGTGAGTGTGTGTGTGTGTGCGAGTGTGAGTGAGTGCTTGCGTCTATATATGTGAAGCAGGCGCTAAATGAACGAAACGAAGAACGAGTGTGTGAATCATTTGATCGATTTGAATGCGGCAAAAGAACTCTGAGACTCCTTTTATCACGCACACACTCACATATATACATACATTATATAGATATATAGTTTTGTGCTCTGCCACACACACACACACATGCGTATGTATATGTAACTTTCAATTAATTTCGTTTGCAGAAGAGTGCGCAGCAAGCAGAAGGAAGCAGAGATTACAATTAAAAACATCAACAACAACAAATCCAAAGCAAAGAAAAGAAAAAAGAAACGAGTTGTCAGCTCTACTCAGAGAGCGAGAGAGAGAGTTGTTGGTGTGTGTGTGTGTTGGCATAACATGAATAACAGAGATGCCTTCGGCACGTCCTGGTAGTCTCAAAGATCCGGAAATAGCCGATCTATTTAACAAGCATGATCCAGAGAAGATCTTTGAGGATTTGCGTGAAATTGGCCATGGGTCGTTTGGTGCCGTCTACTATGCCCGCTGCAATCTCAACAAGGAGATTGTCGCAATCAAGAAGATGTCCTACACGGGAAAGCAGAGCCAAGACAAGTGGCAGGACATACTCAAGGAGATACGGTAATTATATTTATCATATATTGTTATTATTATTATTATTAAAATTATTGTTATTACTATTATTCTTATGGTTATTGTTATTGTCATTCACTTATTCAATTATTCAATTCACTTTCAGCTTTCTATGTCAATTGAATAACCCGAACACAATTGAGTACAAGGGCTGCTATCTGCGAGAGTCGACGGCGTGGCTGGTGATGGAGTATTGCGTGGGGTCCGCCTCGGACATTATTGAGGTGCACAAGAAGCCGCTGCACGAGGACGAGATCGCTGCTATATGTTTGGGCGTACTGAGCGGATTGAGTTATCTGCACTCGCTGGGTCGCATCCATCGGGACATTAAGGCCGGCAATATACTGCTCACCGATATGGGCGTGGTAAAATTGGCCGATTTTGGTAGTGCAGCGATCAAGTGTCCGGCGAATAGCTTTGTGGGTACACCGTATTGGATGGCGCCCGAGGTCATCTTGGCCATGGACGAGGGCCAGTACGATGGCAAAGTGGATGTCTGGTCTCTGGGCATCACCTGCATTGAGCTCGCCGAGCGTAAGCCCCCATACTTCAATATGAATGCCATGTCCGCACTGTATCACATTGCCCAGAACGAGTCGCCCACGTTGCCGGTAAGTATCGATCGATCGATAATTATCGATTGACCCTTTGATTTATTGAGATATACATAGTGTGGTAATTTGTTGTTTGGCTTTGCTTTGGCAGAAAAATGACTGGTCGGACACGTTTTGCAATTTCGTGGAGCTCTGCCTGAAAAAGATGCCCGCGGAGCGACCCTCATCGGCCAAACTGCTGCAGCACTCGTATGTGACGCGTCCGCGCTCCGAAACGGTGCTGCTTGAGTTGATCGCGCGCACAAAGTCGGCGGTGCGCGAACTGGACAACCTCAATTATCGCAAAATGAAGAAGATACTTATGGTGGACACATGCGAAACGGAAAGCGCAATCGGCGACACCGATGACCAGCAGGACGATCATGCCGGCGGCGATAGCAGCAAGAGCAATAGTATTACTTCCGAACACTCCATACACTCCGTGGGTGTATCGGCGGCCAGTAGTCAGGTGAATTTGCAGATTGGAGATGACTTATTCACATCAACATTTCTGATTCGTTTCTGATTCGCAGAGCTCCTCGTCGAATTCAATACCTGCGGCTGCGGCGCAGAATCACCACCATATCGGGGCGCATTATCATCAGCAGGTGGCCGCTGTTGCAGCCGCCATGCATCATCAACTGGAGCTGCAGAAACAGCATCTCAGCAACTGGTCATCTGTACCCCAGCAGCAGCAGCAACAGCAACAACAACTGCAGCAACAACAACAGCAGCAGAACTCATCATCCGGTGCTGGATGTGGCGCTGTATCGCGCAATTCGTCGCGTCATCGCAATCTGCCACCGTTGCCAAACATAATGCACTCCATGAATAACAATGTGACGCCCACGAATTCGGCATCGGTGGTGCCGGCGCCAGCGCCACCGCTATCGGTGATGCCGCACCTGGGTGTATCTCTGGGAGCAGGAGGCGGAGGCGGTGTTGCTGGTGGTGTTGGAGGTGGAGGTGGTGGTGGCAGCACCGGTGGCTCACCGGCTGGCGGTGATCATCGCATGCCCGGAATTCAGCCACGTTATCTAGCGACACCAGCCGCCCAGCAGGCTGTCTATGCGGCCACCTCGGCATCCTCGCAACAGGCCATCTCCAATGCGGTCAACGATCATGGGCCCAACAATTTCGCCACCATCCGAACGACAAGCATTGTCACCAAGCAGCAGAAGGAGCATATGCAGGTGTGTGCAATACACATATACATACGCAATTACATGTGTATAGATATATATATATGCATATCTATATATATATGCATACATGACACCAACAACAAAAACTCATTATGATGAGCGCGCGTGCGCAAGTGTGTGTGTGTGTGTGTGTGTGTATAGTTGTAGCTGTAGTTGCACTAGTTGAAAAGGGTGGGGTTGCAGCGTGTCATTCACATTAAACGATCGGTTGAACTATCGAAGCCTTATCGATAAACGATGGCTTTTTCTAACTCTCACCTCGCCTCTTAGTCATTTCACTCATGTCGCTGTGTGCTTTACTGTATGTGTGTGTGGTGGATTATTTCACCATGTTTGCGTCCTCTCAGCAATACTCCCCATTGTGTCATAGTTCTCCCCACCCCCACCACTCACACAGTCACAGCTGTCATTTCCTGCCTGTCGCTCTCTCGTTCTCCAAATCGATCGTTTTCGTTCTAACTTTTGCTCTCTCTCTCTCTCTCTTTCTCCCTCTCTGTGGACAACATTTGTTTGTTGCTGTTGTTGTTTATTGTTTGTATTTCTACTCTCCAACAAATAACAAATAGGCGCGCTATAACTTCTGTTCCCAACTGTGCGGCGGCTGTTGCAGTTGCTTCTGCTGCGGCAGAGGCAGCGAGCCGGATGCGGATGACTTCTTCGCTGGCCACGATGACGGCTTCTTCCACAAGGCTAAAAATAGTAGCAGTCCAAAGCAATGCCAAACTTTAAATCATTGTCCCTGTGTGATCTCTTAAAATAACTAAATACGAAAACAAAACGTGTTTGTATTTATTAATGTATGTGCGTGTCCTGTGCGTGGGGGTCGAGTCCATGACAATAAATATATATATATATATATCAATAAATATATAAGATACTTGATGCCACAGACGAAAGATTTATTTGCAAATTGAGTGCATCCAAAACAAGCAGTAAAAAAGCACACACACACACACACAGACACACAAATTCTCACTCGAGAAGTGAGCGCACCTGCCCAATCACAAGACACTCACACTTCCTCACTCACACTCGCACCCCTTTGCTCAAATAGTTTCTTATGCTGCTATTTTCCTTCTTTCTTATTTGCTTGCTTTCTTTGCTACACTTCACTCCACTCCACTCTCAACTCTACTTTACTTTACTACCACATTCCGCACCTGTCCTGCACTCGCCCTGTCACTCTCTCGCTCTATCTCTCTCTCTCTCTGTACCTCTGTCTCTCTTGGCTTGCTTGACATTTGACATCTGACAGCAGCGGAAAAGCAGAACAGAAGCCGGCATTTTATCTTTATCTTTTGTTTTATGACGGTGGATTTAATTCTTCCTTGTTTTCATTGTTAAAGTTTTAGTATTAGCTTTGAATATTTTATTTGTTTTTATTTCATTGTATTGCATCGTATGCATTTGCATAGCTGCGCAGCCTGTTGTGAATAAGTATGATTTTTCGTTGCTTCAATTTTGCTCGTTTTGAGGTTAAGAACGAATGGGAGCTTAACAGAATTGTTGTAAGTTATAATTATTGATCTTGTTGCTGTTGCTGTTGTTGTTGCTCTTATTGCTGTTTCTACTGTAGCACCTCATACACATACATAAACACAGACACGTAGCTAAAATGCGCTTTTGCTTTCCATGTACAATATTTGTGTGTGTTTTCCTGCTAATTTGTGAAAATGCAGGAGGAGATGCACGAACAAATGTCCGGCTACAAGCGGATGCGACGGGAGCACCAGGCGACGCTGCTGAAGCTCGAGGAGAAGTGCAAAGTGGAAATGGAGACGCACAAGTCGGCGCTGGACAAGGAGTACGATAATCTGCTGCATAACTTTACAAGAGAACTGGAGCGCCTCGAGGTAAGACTTCAGACTGAAAACAAGAAGATTAACACAGATACTCATTTTTCATATTTCAGGCCAAGCATCAGCAGGATGTGGAGCGGCGCTCGAAGCAGACAACAACGGCCGAGAAGAAACTACAGAAAGAGATTACGCTGAAGCAGGAGGGTGATCGTAAGGTGTTCGATTTGAATCGCAAAAAGGAATACAAAGCGAACAAGGAGCGCTGGAAACGCGAACTCTCAATGGATGAGTCAACGCCAAAGCGACAGCGTGATTTAACCTTGCAATCGCAAAAGGATAATCTAAAACAGCACGAGGCACAGGAGGAGCAACGCATGCTGCAGGCTCAGAAGCAATACATTGAGCTCGAGATGCGTAAATTCAAGCGAAGACGCATGACGCATCAGCACGATCTGGAGGATCATCTGTTGCGTGATGTGAGTTGCCCCCAAAAATTATCCAACATAATTGTAACTAATTGAATTTAAAAATTCGATTTGCCGCCAATACAGGAGTTGAGCAAGAAGCAACAGCAGCTGGAACAGGCCCATGCCATGCTGTTGAAACACCACGAAAAGACACAGGAGCTGGAGTATCGCCAGCAGAAGAGCGTGCATCAATTGCGCGAGGAACAGGTAGGTGGCGGCGCCATCAACTGCTATGTAATTTGTGCTTCACTCAGTTAATTAATCTTTCACCACCCACCATAGATAAACAAGCAGCACGACACGGAGTTCCACAATCAAGAAGACTACATGGATCGCATCAAGAAGGACCTGCAGCGCAAGCATGCCCTCGAGCTAAGACAACAGCCCAAGAGCCTGAAGGTAAAAGACGAACGATCGGTTTTGACTGACAACCCATCATCCACTTTGAATGAATTAGAATTGTAATTAAAATTCGAATATTGGCATTTACAGCAAAAGGAGCTGCTGATACGCAAACAGTTTCGTGAGACATGCAAAACGCAAACGAAACAATATAAACGCTACAAGGCGCAAGTGCTGCAAACGACGCCCAAAGAGCAACAGAAGGAGGTCATCAAGCAGCTCAAGGAGGAGAAGCATCGCAAGCTCACGCTGCTGGGTGAACAGGTGAGTGTGAATCGACATAGATATTGATATACTATTCATATTTTGAATTTGAATTTGATTCGCAGTATGAGCAAAGCATTGCCGACATGTTCCAAAGTCAAAGTTATAAACTGGACGAGAGTCAAGTGATCGAGTGCCAACGTACCAATGAGCAATTGGAATACGAACTGGATATGCTCAAAGCCTATCAGAACAAGAACAAGAAGCAGGCGCAGGAGCAGCGTGATCGGGAGCGTCGTGAGCTCGAGAGTCGCGTCAGCGTACGGCGCAATTTATTGGAGAATAAGGTTAATATTCTATCACAATTATTATTATTATTATAATATATTATTTTATTATTTGGGTAATATCTTACAATATATCGTACATCTCCACATTTAGATGGATGCCGAATTGCAGCAGTTCAATTTGGAACGTGCCGAACGGTTGCGCATGAAACACGAGAAACATGCTAAAGAATTGGAAGCTTTTGATAATGAATCGATAGCCTTAGGTTTCAGGTATGAATCAACTTAAACACCTATTTAAAAATATATATATCGAAATATATATATACATATGTATTTGTATATTACAGCACTTTATCACTAACGGAGGTATCACGCGAAACCTACCCGGATGAGGAGGGCAGTTTGTCTGGATCCATGATTAGTTTAGCGCATAGCAATAGTTCAACAAGTTTTCCGGCTGGTTCCCTATAGCATAGGCAACAACAACAGCAACAACAACAACAACAACAAAAACACCAAGAGCAACAGCAACAGCAAACATATAGTAATATGAACTATTATAATTTTAATGGAAATTTTAAAACAAACACTACAACACCAACAACAACAGCGGCAAACAGATCCCGACACAAGCAACTATAACAACAATTACAATTAATAATAAAATACAAAGGCATTCGTTGTTTTTGTAGCAGCATTCATAACTTAATAAACAATCAAATGAATTAACGAATGGCAAAACTTAAAAAAGAAAACACAAACGCATAAACATTTTTAATCGTTTCCAACAATAACAACATAAAGCTGCAATCATTTTGCATTAAAACGTACTCAATTCAAGCAAACGACAACAATAACACCGACTAATAAATTATTTGAACGCTATTGAATACAAAATCAAACAAGATGAAAAGAAACATAAACATAATACATAATACAACTATGTAATGCAAACAAAAAACAAAAAAGGCAGCATAATTACATAATTTGAATGTAAACATAAAACAATATCACTAATAACAAAAACAAAAACAACATTAACAACCAACAACAACAAACAGAGAACCGCAAGCAACAACAAAATTATCGATATATATCGACAACTATACATATACATGTGTATATGTATGCAAATGTTTAAGTTTTATTTTGAAATTTTGATATTATTACATAATAATTTAATTAATTCCTTTGTTATCGAAAGCGAATTGCAAAATTGTTTAAATGTGTAAATGCTCGCAATTCGATCAAGAAACGACAAACAAAGAAAAAAAACACCCTCGAGAAGAGACAACATCAGAGTATAAAAAGGACCTCTTTATAAAGACGTGGACAACTCCAGAGCCTGCGGAGAGGTGGAGCAGGTGCAGTCTTCACATACACGAGCTCGTGTATCACAGATAGAGAGAGAGAGAGAGAGAGAGATCGAAGCTCACCACTGAGGATGACTTCCCACTGCTAAATCAGTCAATAAAGTAAGGAAAAGAAAGAGAGAGAGACAGAGGGAGTGAGAGAGGGAGAGAGCGAGAGCGAGAAACAAGAATTAAGCAACTCTCTCCTGCCATGCCCAGGAGAACCAAGCAGCTAGCAGATTTCAACACACTTTTGATTGAGCAATCGCTTGGCGCCATTTTTGCATGTTGTTGAATTCGAAATTTTCAATTTTTTCGTTACGTTTTCGGACTTGCTATATAAAACAAATATAAAAACACACAATATAAATAATAAAATAGTAAACAAAAACAAAACAAAAAGCAAAAAAAAAAAAACAACTAAAAGTAAGCCTATTATAGACTTAATTAATGCAAATTGCAAAATGCTTAGTCAAAAACAATAAAAATTGTATAGAAAATTAAATGCATATGAATGTTTAATTAATTACAATTTATGTTTATGTGAGAAGTTCTTTTTTTTGTTGTATACATACAAATAAATATACACCCAACACACACACACACCCATGATCACCGATCACAAGCCCCAATCTTAAGATATAACATTTAACATTTGTAGAAATGCAATTTTTATTAAACAATGATAACAAAAAAAAAAAGAAAAAAAAAAACAAGAAAAGCTGAAGAAAAACAACAAATACAAAACAAAAAACATTTTTCCGCTAGAAATTAATTAATAAAGACAAGAGCGAATGGGATAAGTGCATAGATATGGAAAACCAGAAAACAAATATGATATGCGATATGAGTATATGATAATGATCATGAATGTGTATTAGTATTATTCTAGTGCATAACTAGTTACTTTTGCATGGATTTAGTAAGGTAATAACAGCATAAAACCGAAATTAACAAATGCAAAGAAATAACTTTATAAACATATTTAGGCAGAGAAGGCATTATAGAGAGAGAGAGAGACAGCGAGAGAGAGAGGGAGAGAGATAGATAACAATAGAGCAGCGCTTTGGGAAGTGGGAAACAGAGAACACAGAACATACATATGTAATATTTTTTATGTTTATAAAATTGTTTTTTTTTTATTATTATTATTAAATTGTATTTTTGAAGTGGAAAAACGAATAACAATTAAATTGATACACGTCAATAAAATAAAACATAAAATAAAAAAAAAAAAAAAAATAATATATACATATATATGCATTTTTATTACACTACTCAAAATATGCAGAGAACTGATCAACAATAACAAAATGAAAACGAATCTTTACAGACATCATTTAAAAAAACCTATTGTCGCTTGGAAATTGGAACTTTCAGAAATTAGAGAAACTTTCTCTTGCTCTTGTGCACACTAGTAGAATCCTCTGAAATTGGACATGCAATTTGAAACATTTATGAACACAGCAAACATCGTTCATTTGAAAGCTTTACTTACGTTGCTCCTCCTCAGCAGGTTGACCATAAATTGAGACTACAGTCGGTTTATTGAACTCAATAATGCTGTATTAGGTTATTTATACACACAGACGGATGTACTATATAATTGATCCAAAACTACAGACTATATATATGCTTTGTGATGTGGCAACAATGGGCGCAGCATTTAGCAAGCACTTAAAATGAATTGTATGCATAGCAATCCACTTTTGCTGTTTGCGGCATATTGCATCGATTGTTGCCCGCTTACTAGATTTGAACTACACATAGCTCATTACATGTTATACATATATAGGTCAAAGAGTGTTCTTTTATAGTTTCTTGTTGAGTTGCAATCTGTGTATTGAGCTAGTTTTAAATGTACACAGGTACAAAGTATATATATATATAATGATATACATGCATATATATATATATATATATATATATTGCCTACACACATAAGGAATTTCAAAAGCTTTTGCACTTACAAACTGCTTACATAAATACTCATATGAAATATATGTGGGTATACATAAATATAATTATATGCCGGCATATATAATGTGCACACTTAACGGTTTACGAAACACACACACACACGTGTGTGTATTTGCTTGTTGTGCGTGTGTGTGTTTGTTTAAGTGGTACAGAAATGTAGAATTTGCACACTCTGAATTCGCATTGTTTTTATATAGGTATGTGTTTATAATTATATATAATTCTTCATTTGCTTAATCTGGTTGCTGATACGATCTATAGCCAGTGCTGCGCTTCTGCTCCATGCGGAACAGTAGGGGTCAGGGCCTCGTGAGAGAGGCGGCGTTGCGTCCGCGCGTCAAGCCGCATGCCTTGCATAAATAGTGTGCCTCCCAGCGGCTTAGGCGATGGCTTCACAAGCTCAACAGGCTGTCGAGGAATGTATGCTTGTTGATCACCTTCGTCGTCGCAATTAAGAACTCCACATTGTTGTCCTCCTGGGCGGCGAGGAAGCGCAACGCTGCAATCTCGGCGAACGTGCATCCGCCCACAAACATGACGAGCACAACGCGTCGTGCGTGTATCAGCGATGCCTCGCTGGACGTGGCACCGACCACCGGCCGCCCACCGATCCCAATCAACTGCACCTGAAAGTCCTCGAATGTTGGGCCGGGTAAATTGTTGATTTGGCTCTTGAGCGTCTGCCAGCCGAGTGGCTTCAGTGAATGCTCGACGAGTCGTGCGGTCAGCGGTGCATAGAAGCTATGCACATAGCTAATGTCATGCGGATTCACCTCAACGATGTCATCGACTGTCAGATGTAGGGTCTGTGGAAGGAAGGCAATAAATAATTACTTATTGTATAATTTGCACTCGTTACTCGCTACTCGCTAGTTTGCACTCGTCAGTCGTTGGATTCGTTGTTCGGTTCTTACCTTTCGGAGCACGGCGTAAGCACGCGACTCGGTCTGTGTGCGCAGAAGTCCAGCCTTCTCTAGATTGCTGATCCTTAGGAGCACCTCCACTCCGTAGACTTGGGCCAGTTCACGCTTGTAATAATTGAGGACACGCTCCTTTAGGCCAGAGCCGGCCGCACACTGCAAACAAATTAGACGCAGTACATTCCGCAGCTCGGCCCGGCATGCAATCTGGTCCTCAATGTAGGCGCTCGCCCTGTCAATGTCGGCACAGATCATGAACTCCTGCTCGGCAGCCAGGTCATCGTTGAACGAGTGAACGTTCAGGTGTTCATCAATTAGACTGGCAATAGCCGTGTGCTCGGACGTTGCCTTCTTTTGCTCCATTAGCTGCGGCAGGCGATCCACAAAGCTCTTAATCTCTTGCACCGACTGCTCCTGCCGATTCACATTCATCTGTAACTGGATGTCCTTCACTTTGAGCGCCAACAGCATTCGCACCTCATTGAAGTTCTTGTTGCGCAGCTCGGCGTACAGCTGCTCGCCGGAATGCAGCATGATCGTCTTGCGATCTGTGTCGCCCAGCAGGCTCCGCTCCGAATCGACGCCACCACCTGCCGCATCTCTGGTGCAGTCGCCACCGCTGGCAAAATACGACGGAAAATGCTCCGCTGGGAGGGTCAATTGATTTTGGCGAATGCCAAAGAACTCATCGATCAGGCCCTCGTAGGTGAGCTGAGTGGCCAGCGGTGTCAGCAGATCGATGCTTCGATCCAGCAGGATGAGCTGATCGATGGCGCCCTTGTCGCCATTGTACAGCGCCTTCTCATCGATGGCCAAGTGCTTGGCATGATCCCAAACGAGTTGTGCCTGCACACCTTTGCCATAGATCTTGGGTATGCGACCGTAGAGTCGTTGCAGCTGCACCAGCCCAATGGCTGCTTGGTAAAGCGATGTGGTGTCGCCATCGACGCATACATCGCGATACCCACTCGCTGTCTCCATGCTGACAAGGTCGGAATCTAGCGGCAGAAAGTTCCAGGCAAGCTCCTCGATGCATCCAAATGCACCGATCACCTCCTTGTTCTCCAGCTTCTTGATGCACATGCACGAGCGGCGCGGCACGAAGAAGATGTGAAAGAGGCGACCCGCCTGTGTGTTTGCCTTCACATGGTTTACCAGGTGATCCATCAGCGATGGCTGTGGCCGAATTATGTAGATTATGTTCTGCGACTCCTTGGGAAAGTGCTGTTCCGGCTTCAGGGATAGCAGCTTAATGCCCCGTTCTGTGAATATTTTTGGTTTCGCTATCAACCCCAACGGACCGATCATGCTGTCGTCCAGCACAATCAGCTTGGTGCCCTCGATGGACTCAAGCAGCTGCACCAGATCTCGACAGGACTTCTCCTGCAGCAGCTGCAAATTGACGCGATGACTACGCAAATATGGAAACATGACTAATCCTTGCCCGTCTCTCTTGCTGTTGGCTTTGTGTTTGGTTTTAGGTTTTTAGTCAGTCGAGCGACCGTGCAGCCGCTGATGGCGTTGTCGTATCTTCAAACTCCTTTCGTCTTCTAATAGCTAGCTAACCGTAGGTGGTAACCGCAACGCCCACAAGCCGCATTGCACTTCGACAAAACAGCTGTTCTGATACTGCGCAGTGAACAGTGGTTACACGCCATAACTAAATCAAACCTTTTAAGCATACAAATGAATTTAACAAAAATTAAAACAATACATCAAGTCATTTATGCTAAGTAAAATCTAAGAAATTATCTACTAAATTTGCCATTTTTATATGATTTAATTGTGATATTTTGTGTCTCGATTAATATGTTCAAATTGAAACCATATAAAAAGTGTGTACACACTTTCCAAAAGCAATCGATAATACATCTCAATTGATTTAAAATGACAATTTCGCTCAGTTTAGGTGTCAAGAGCTTAAATTGCAATCACAATCAAAAAATGGATGAGCTAAACAACATGGTATTTATATGTTGACTATCATTTTAAATTATCATATTCCTCGGAAAACGATTAAACACAAAACCAAGAAAGATCAGTTATGTTTGGCTCGCGGATGGTTGCATGCTCTTGTAGAAAAGAGTTATTCGTTTTTAAAAAATGTACGCATTAAACTAATTTTAATTAGAAATTTTGTAATTCTCTACCAGCTATATATAGTGTCAGAGAGGGTAACAAGTATGCCTATACCTACCCCGATCCATCAATATAAAACTAAACTAACATTAAATTAGTACTAAGTTGATAGTTTACTTATGTTTACTTTTTAATGTCCCCTAACATTTTATAAGCGCATACGACTAGCATAAAAATTATTTTCAAACTAGCTCTTAAAATTCGATAAATTGTGCAAGCAACTAAATTTATCGATAGATGCTTGATAGTTTTGACAGTCACAGGTACGTAAATTTGTTGATCATCTCTACGAAATATACAACGACAATATAATAGCAATATTTAAGCGTGTGATAGAATTTGGTTCTGTTGTTTGCGACTCTGGCAATTAGTCGAAGCAGAGAGTCAGCCAATCAAAAACTTTTTCATTTGCCACACAAATGGCATCCAAGGGTAATCATAATTTCCAACAGAACCGGGCAATGCAACAGCCGCAACGCTCAAATTTACGTGCCGCAATCGCACCGTACCGAAAGCCATTCCGGCCCCAGGTACAGGCGCAGGCAGCGAATCAAATGATGTACTCATCCAGCCAGATGCCCAGCGATCCGCTCTACATAGACTTCAATAACCCGACGCCAGCACCACCGACCAAATCCGCGACGCCAACCGGCAACTCTGGCTCTGCACCGGGCCAGGCAGATGGGGGCAAAAAGAAGCCGCTTAAAGGTAAGCAGGTCAAAGGCAACAAAAACCACCAGCAACACCAGCACCAGCAACAGCATCCGCACAACATGCAGTATGCGCCACAGATGCAGATGCAAATGCATGGTAACAATGGCTGGATACCGCGGTTCCATCCGCCCAATAGCAAACGCTTTGATGAACCGATGCCGCTGCCGAACCGAGGCCGAATGGGAGGTGGTGGTGGAGGAGGACCATCGATGCGCGGTGGCGGTCGTCACATGATGGGTCCCATGGGTCCAGGACCCTGCCCGATGGGTCCACGCGGAGTCCTGGGTCCAAATGGTGGCGGCCCAATGCCGCCCTATCCACCAATGCGTTTCCCAGCACCAATGCCGCCCATGCGTTGCCCAATGCCACCAATGGGTGGCCCACCGCCTCCGCCATTTATGCGTCGTAACGGACGTGGTGGTCCCAATCATCCGCCACTGCCGCCGCCGCCGCTGATGGGACCGCACAGGATGGGACCACGTATGCCACCACGAAGCATGCCACCCGGCTGTCCCGGCCCCGGACCCTATAGCATGGGCCACATGAACGGCAATATGAACGGCGGCAAAATCAAGAAACCAAATCCCAAGCTGATCAAGCAGGCGGTCAAAGGCAAGAGCACGATCAAAACGCTCAAGAATTTGGTGAATCAGTATCCCATTGATAAGCCCTGGGTCAATGATGAAATACGCGCCGTTCACGACGCCAAGCTCGATATTGAGAATCGCCTAAAGGGCAACAAGGATGATGACCTCTTCGCCCAGTACAGAGTGCAGCGGGACAAATTCGTTTCCATGTATGAGGCGGCGCGCGAGACGTATCTAAAACAGGAGGCCGCCACGGTGATGGCCAAGGTAACGTTCAATATATTGTCCAGTAAATATTATAAATGTATATATTTTTTCTTTCACTCTCCCAACGGGCACAAGAGAAACGAAGCTCAAATTCCATTAAAAACGCATCTCGAATCTCTTCATTATAGCCAAACAGCGAACACGCACAGACAAAACATTACACCTACGCATACACACATACACACACACACACACGCACACACATACATCAGGCACAACAGATTTGCTTAGGCTTTAGTTTTGCGTTCCATGCTCTTGTAATTGAGTTAAGGAAGTGCTTTATTAGTTAGTTAATAGCAGTGATGCTATATTTGTTTGTTTGTTTGTTTTTTTTTTTTTGTTTTTTTGTTTCTACTATATCGTTGGCATACATCAATACATTATTCTTTTGCAGGATGCCAAAGACAAAGACAATGAGAAAAATGCAAATTCAAATCCGAACGCTGCCGCTAAGGTCGGAAACACAAATGATGCAACTATTCCACAAGTCCAAGCAAAAACCAAAATCAAACCGAATTAAGTGCAAATAATGCAGACAAAGCAACAGCCACAGTCGGCGATTAAACAAAAAAAAAAAGCAAAAAAAAAAAAAAACGTCTAACAATTAAAAGAGAAACTCTTTTTTTTTCAATTTAAATTTAGATTAATTTATTTTTGTTCGCATGGAATATTTATGAATTCAACTCCCCTCCAAACGAAACATAGAAACAATGAAACAAGCAAGCTTAATAACACCAACACAAAAATAACACTAGGAACTATGAAATTTAGGAACTATTATACAATTTTTGGTTGTGTAAACAATCAACCAAGCAAATAATAATAATAATAATAATAACGATATAAAGAAACAAGCAACAAGACTTCTCTATAAGCAAATGCAGCCAAAAAAGAAAACAACCAAACTTTTTGCGACTGAGAACTGAGCTTAATTCAATAAATGTAACGCAAATCTGCAGAAGAAACAGAAGAAATATTTAAATAGCTGTACATTGCATTAAGTTTTGCTTGAGTGTCGGTATAAAAAAAAAGAAGAAAAAGAAGAAAAAATCTTGAAAAGAATATTGGACTTCATTGTTTTTTCTCCATTCAACTGTATGTATGTATTATTACTGTTAATTCGAACGTAATGTAATGTAAAATGGAACGTAAAAATGGAATGTTAAGAAAACAGAAACAGAAACAGAAAACAAACAAAAATGAAGCGATAACTTGCTATTTTGAGCGCCATTTTGTAAACTAGTTAATATTTGCACTTATCTTTGAAGACTTTCCTTATTGGTTTTGTTTATTTTTGTTTTAAATTGAATTTAGCAACACCAACATCGACAGCAACAACAAAATGAAAGTTAAAACAACAAGGAAAAACTTCAAAAGAAATTATAACAAAAGTTTAGCAAACTCAATGTTTCTTGTCTTGTAAACAACTAATTATTATGATAAAAATAGTATTTGCTTAATTGTATTTTTAAATTAATTCTTAAAAATTACAAAATTAAGATTTGAGTTAAACAACCTCAAAGAGATTTAGTTAATTAATGTATCATCCATTGTGTGCATCGACGGTTTGTTTTTGTGTTTTTTTCTCCGTTAACTAAAAAAAAAAAAAAAAAAAAAAAAAAAAAAAATCGAAATCGCAATCGCATCCAACGAGCACATCCCACGCAGCATAGCTTTATACTGTCCAAGTTTCTTAAGGCCATCGTATCACTAACTAACTAGCCAACTAACTATCTAACTACACATCTACAATTACATACTATATATATTTATTGCTTATAGATCAAATCAGTTTCGCAATTCTTGTGTACATACTTATACATACATAATACTATATATCTACATACGAACAAATATGTATACCTACGTCTCTTGAGATTATGTAAATGAAAACCACAACCAACCAACAAATACATAACTATCTGCAAAATATACAAAACAAAACACATATACACATACGTAAATACATACATACTTTACATTTTTCTTAATAGATATCCAACATTGGCGCGAAGCCCACGATATTATATATATATATATATATATATATATATATTTTAGAGTTTCGACATTTTCATTGTTGTTGTGATTCCCAGTTCCATGAAATACTTTATGATTATTGCGAGTATTGCATGTAGTTACTATCAACATTAATTTTAACAAGTCCTGTAGCAAAGACTAAGATAATATTGATATCGTAGCCCCGGTCCAAGGATTTGAGCCCATAATGACAGGCATTTTAGAGACAACGTTTACAAGAAATAAGCTCCTAAGTGTAAGAAGCCTACCTAAGCTTAAGCCAGCTAACATTTATCGAAATGATAAGAATACCGCATTGCAATACCATATCCGTGTATGGGCATTAGTATTATGTCAGATATGCATTCTATAAACCTATATTCCTTTTTAATATCAACAGTCGAGTCTCGAAAAAAATGAAAAAAAAAAACCATTTTGTTCATTTGTATGTCTGAGTCGGATCGGATCGGATCAGGTCACATTATCATACTGCTGCCACAGGATTAATCTGTGGATTTTATTTCAGATTTATTTTATGGGAAGATACACTATCTTGACTAAAGTCACCATAAATTTGAGCGAGATCCCCGACTATCATATCATATAGTAAAATATAGTTACAATCGGAAATTTAGGAGTTGCATATGTGGCTCACATAGACTCAGTTGGTCTTTGCCAGAGTATTCAATAGGTTGCCCAAAGATAGCTTAGCTTTAATCGATGAAAACTAAGATTTTCTAGTTATTATGAAACTATTGCCACCCCATTAAATCCATCCTACTGTCAAGGACATATTTCTTACAAGTCAACGATTATTGTTGTTGGTAATTATTGTTGATGTTGTTGTTGTTTATTGTGTATTATCTATTCGAATTGTCATTTAGGTTTCATGTCATGTCGTCTGTCGGGACCATTTTTAATTATCCTCCCTTGACAATTGATTCAAAAACAAAGCAGCCATTGTGGTGCCAGTCCTTAAAAATATCTATCCATGTGAACGATTCGATGACATTTCATAATTAGTCTCATTTTATTCATTTTCTTGCACAAAAAAAAAAATAAATAAAAAAACCTGTCCTTTCGCTTAGGAAGTGCAATGATTGAATGAATCCCCCATGTCCCATATAGCATCCCCTCCCCAACACACCCAAGCAACCAAGATGTCCACCCTTCCGCAATGCTCGACTCTCGATCCAAAAATAAAAAAGAAGAAAACAATTAACAAACTTTGCAAATATGACAAATAAAAAAGTTAAATGCAATTCTTTTTGGTTGATCTTTTTATTATTTGTTTGTGTGCCAGCTTTTGCATTGTTTTGCAATTATCCAGATATATAGGCATAATGGTGAGAAGGTGGACACATTGCCTGGACTCAATCATTTTGACACAGTGCAATAAGGTAGACAAAGAGTCTGATTCCAATCAATATGGAAGCAGCGCTGGATACGCATCATCCATCCAGCTGTTATCTATTATTGGAGAGTGTGACTGATGATCAGCTGGACAGGCTTATCCAGCTCTGGGCGAATTAGTCGAATCCGACGGCGTTTCTCTCTACTATTACCGGAGACATACGGGCACTGGAGCTGCGTGTACGTTCCACTGGATATCCGAAATCTCCACTCTGTCTAATCGTCAATCGGCGCCGCAGGTGCGTCTCTGTCTGTGCACTTTCATTGATGACAATGTCGACCTTCTTCACCTACTTGTCTTGCTGCTCTCAATTCAATTCATTGAAAGGGTATATTAAACTATATAATGTGTGGCAGTTCCCAGTTGTACCTATCAAACTATCTTACATTTCAAGAATTTATTTGTAGTCCTTTGCGAACAGTAACTTTCCTTCTTTTATTTTAATAAATTACTAACTTTTAAGAACGTAGTGCTTTAAAGTATAAATAGTAACAAATACCCTAGTCAAAACCACATTTTATACTATATATATATATATATAGATATATATAGTATTTATGGGAAATCTGTGCAGAAGTGAAACCTGAATATCCTTTCAAACCTGGTGCCTTATATGTACTTTAGTTCCACATTTTCCTTGCTCTTTGAGTTAAAAATACTAAAACCACGAAAAAGTCTTATAAAAAGTCTCCGTAGAACTTATAATGAGTATGTAGTACTTCGTTATTATCTGTAGATTTGATACTTAGAAAGTCATTTAAAATTAAATTAGTCAAAAACCTTGTCATAAATCTTCCAGCTGGCTAAAAAACCAGCAAACCTTAGTAAAAATCACCTAAAATCTAGAAAGGGAAAGAAAAATAATAAATAAAAATGAAACACAAATTCCATGTAAATTTGATATTTTAATTTTAAAGAAAGGGGGAGGAGGTAGGTGGATGGGAACAGTGGCCTTGGTTATGCTTCCGCTGCTCCTGAAGTTGCTGCAGCTAAAGGAGGAGGAGATGTTGTCGCATCAGCTGGATCCGATGCAGCAGGTAGCGCATCCACATCGTTGTCCTTTTGCTTCTTCCACATTTTGGCGGCGGCGAGCAGTTTGAGATTGGGTCGCGCCATTTCATCCTCGGGGAATATATAGTCGAAGATCTCCTCCCAGCCCTCATCGACGCCATCCTCGGAGATGATCTTCTGTCGCCGCTTAATGCGCCGTGGCATCTTGTCCAGCACCTTTTGCAGCGCGTGTGCATCGTTGACATCGCGCTCGAAGTCACGCCACGCCTCCAGGAGCAGCACACGCGACTCCTTGTCATTCAGCTGGCGCAGCATCTCGTTGGCCCGCTCGTAGATGCGGCGAGCGAGGCGCGCATTCAAATCGGCATCGGCATCCCCCCCATCGCCATGGCTGTTGCTCATCTCGAACTTGGCAAACGACATCCAGACCTTCACATGCTGCGTGCGCTCCAGCAGGCGCTCGTAGAGCTGGCGCGCCAGCTCGGTTTCGCCAAGGGCGACCTCAAAGTCAATATACGCCTTCCAGAGCAGCTCGGGCATGTCCAGGCGTGGCTGCTGCACGGCCAGCTCGAAAATGGCGCGGGCACGCTCCGAATCGCCGAGCAGATTCTCCAATTCGGCAAACTTCATCCATGTGACACAATTCTCGGGCCCAAACTCCAGGAACTTCTCGTAGAGCAGACGACAGCGATCGAATTCACGCATCTGTATCTCCAGATCGATGTAGCCCCGAAAGAGTTTATCCCGCGGACACATGCCAATGGCCATGCCGAGCGTTTTCCGCGCCACCTGCAGCTCCTTGCAGCGCAACTCGAACTGGGCGTACAGCAGCCAGAGCTTGCTGAACGTGAACTGCTTGTGGGGTATCAAATCGAGGCAGGTCTTGTAGATTTGCCTGGTGCGCTCCATGTCCCCTGCCTCGAGCTCCTCGTAGAGGGCATAGTTGATCCACATGTAGATGTAGCGTCGCCAATAGTTCTTCTCATTCGCCGGCGGCACATTGGCAATGGCGCGCTCGTAGGTCTCCCGAATGAGATCCTTGTCGCCTTCGGCCTCGATGAGGCGCAGATAGTCGAACCATGCATCATAGTTGGTCGGATTGGCGGCCACCTCCTGCTCGTATTGATGCTTGCGCTTTGACACAATCACATCCTCAATGCCTGCCCGATCGCCATACTTCTTCTCGTGTATTGTATATGCCTTGAAGAGCTCGGGGGTGCGCTCCTTGGGCAGATGATCTAGCGCATATTTGTAGATGATGCGCGCACGATCGTGCTCCTTCTGGCCCTCCTCGAACCGTGCGAACGCAATGAACAGACGCTCCTCAATGTACTCATCGCCAAAGAACTCCACCGCACGCTCAAAGACACGACGTGAGCCGTGTATGAATCCGTGCGTCTCCTCGAAACGGGCAAACTTAATCCAATTCTTCACATCGGGATGGACATACACGAAACGCTCGTAGACCTCGCGCGCCCGATCGATCTCCTTGTAGCGCAGCTCGAAGTTGACATACGTCTGCCAGGCCTGCTCCTCCGGCTGCCATTCCATCCAGCGCTCAAAGACCTGCCGAGCTCCAGCGACATTCTCAAGCATCTCCTCCATATAGGTGTATTTGTACCAGAACTGATTGACGCGCGGCATTATGGTGACGGCCCGATCCCACAGATTGCGGGCGTGATTCACCTGTTTGTTCTTCATCTCCATTTCGGCATATTTCAGCCAGATGGTAACATTGCGATGTTCGTTGTCCAACGCCCGCTCCCATATGGAACGCGCACGCTGTATCTCCTGCTGCTGTTCCTCCCATTGAGCGTACTTGATCCAGTGGCTGACTACCATGCGATTCTTGCGTAAATTATCCTCAAATGTTTTGCGCTTTCTTTGCTGATAGTCGGCCAATTCGGCGGGATCTGAGATTTTCTGCTTCGGCGGCGGCGGCAGTATCTCCAAGTCACGCTCCTTGGCCTCGCGCAGCAGCTGCTCCGCGGTGATTTGCACCTCGGCCGGCGCTTTGTTTTTCACCTGAAACCCAAACGTTTATGTTGCGACAATGCCGGAGAATTACTTGGCTCGCTTATTCTACATACCTTTGCCACCTTGGGCATTTTCTGTGGACGATCCATGCTCTGTTTTGAGTCTAACTCTTTTGCTGTTTTTGAAATTCAGATTAACAACAAAGTTTAATCAACTCGATCGTTTTCGCACTATGCGTTGTGGCTGACTCCAGCATAAACACACCATTAGCGATGTGCCAATTGCACATGCTGCTTCTTTCCATCAGCTTGCCACTCACAGTGCGTCTGCATTGTTATCGAGTACATTTCGATAACAAACGGCTATGCTGCGATAACGCATTAACAACGTATTTAAAAAAAAAGTAATGAATTCATTTTGTAAGTAACACACATCGTTGTACATTTATAGTTACTCATTTTATTACATTTGCGCTAAAAAAATTACATAATTAACATTTACAAGTGACTCAAATGTAATCTTTTTCATAGGAATTACTAGTTAAATATCTCCGCATAATAGAAGTAATAAAATATACACCTCTTTAACAATTTCGGTTTAATAACCCGTTAAGGGACAATCCCAGACTTTAATTATTAGATACAAATAAACATATGCATATATAATATAGTCAATACAAAAGCTACACAATTAGAAACAAATTACACAGTACAAAAAAAAAAATAAATGTTTCAGGTGATTCCTGCTCAGGCCACTTAATTAAATAGTTTCCACGATTTTCCGCTACGCTTCTCGGGCTTCTCAACGAGCCAATGATTGGGATTCATTAAGTATTCTCTGAAAAATTTAAGCATTATTCAGTGGTACACTTCAGATAATGAGATTCACATATGCCTACCGCTTCTCGAGCAGCGCCTTTTGTGTCTGCTCCCGCAGAGTTGCCAGCGGACCGGCAAAGCCGCCATACTCCTCGGGTAACATCTCGCACGGCACAAACGTGTACAGTGTGTCAATGCTGGTTGTGTGAAAGCGTATCTAAAATAACAATTTAAGTATAATTATATTCGATGACAACAGTACGCGATGGTAGGGTAAAGAAACGCACCAGCTTGAAGACTTCATCGCTGATGAACGGTTTCACCACGCTCACAATGCGATCGATATACGTGGGACAGTTGACCATATGAATGGCCTTAAGTCGCACTGGGAACGCCAATTGCAGGAACTTAATGTAGGCTCGCAGCGTGCTAATCGTCAGACGCGATATGTGACGCATGGTGGTACCCTTCATGTCAAATATCTGCACCTCACCCTCCGACAGGACATCGGGACGAGCCGGATCATCGACCGTTATAAAGCGACAGTCTGTAACCATGAAAAATGCTCGCGTGTCCTCCGTGTGATGCATCTGAAAGTAATACAAAATTATGTTATCTTTATGACATCGAAAATTAAATATACATTGTAGAGGAATGCGATTATTGTATTAGTTGACTTGATCAACATATTTTTTAAATCAAACATATGCTGCTGGATTAGGGCCGAGTTTGATCAAGAAAGCTTAAAAAAGTTAATGGATTAATAGTTTAAATGGAAGCAGACTGACAAAACGATCTTCTCTTTCGAATAACATTTTTAGAAGTAATCTTTTTGTGTGCAAAATAAATATTATGAAAAATAAACCAATGTAATATTTATAATTTCATCACTGGGAACGGAATTTAATTAGAGATGATTTTGTTTAAAAAGAGATTAGTATTTGCATTTCTGACTGATTGCTATATCTGAAAAATGCTTTCAACATTTCGAGACTTAATGAAAGTTCTCTCTGCATGAGCACAAATTATGCGAAGTGAACATTTTTAATTGGAAAGATTACCTTCGACGGCTCAAAGTCTCTGAAGCAATAGAGGGAGACCTTATAATTTTCTGGTGTCAGACCGGGCAACGGTAGAATATCCCTGAAATCGAAAGTTTAGCCAATTTATAGAATCTGCGATGGGATGTGAAATCAGCTTACGCATAGTCAAAGGTGCGGCGACTGTCATCGTCAAGTGGATCGCGCTTGATAAACAAATGTGGATGCTTGTTGCGCAGCGCGTAGTTCACCTCGATGAGCTTCTTGGTGTCCTCCACATGACCGTACATGCACTGATAGAAGCGTCGCAGCAGCAAAGGCTCTGAAAAATGAAAGAAATCAAGATTTATTTACGCAAATAATTTATATATGTATATTCAAGTGGTTGCCATATGACGTAACAGGCGCCCGCAAGCTGACTACCAAAAAGGGGGAAACGCTTCTTTGCCTGCTAACGACCTCATTAAATATTATTGCATACACATATTAGGTCAGTGGCAAGAGCAGTGGAGACGAGTGTTGTGTTTGCATTAGCTGGCTGGCTGGCAACATTTTAACAAGCCCCCATGCTGTGGTTGTTGCAGGCAGCCCCAGCAACCCCCTTCAGTTGCGTCCTTTTTGGCATTACATCAGCCGTTGTCGGGGGCATCATCCTACACACATCCCACTTGATATTTACCAATTTCCTGTGGCAAACTATCATTGTCGCGAAACCACACACAAAGTTCGGCCAAATTACGATCACGTCTCAGCTGATTCTCACTTTCACTATCGCTGCTCATGCTTGAGTTATCGTATCGTTATCGAAGCGAAAAATACTCGTATTCGAATTTGTTCTCTTGTAATCGATTTTCAAATGTGTGCGCCGCAGCAAATATTGTGCGTACTGTTGCGCTTGAAGCCTGCTGCCAAACTGACTGGGCGAGTGTCGCCTTTAATATTGGATAACATTATTGTTCGTGTACATATTTAAATGCGAATACTGATTGATATGGCGAATACGTACATATGCGCGTATCCAAGCTCTAATATTTACGGACTCTCGACTCTCGAGCCGGCAATTAAACACGTACATATTTTTAATTGCTTTCCGCTGCCATTTGGCATATTGTTGCCGCTTAATAGTGCCTAAATTTGTATCTTCCCCATCAGTTACAGCTTCTGCGCATCCACCTAATCACCTGCTCGTGCATAGAATTCACATACAGCCCTGGAAATTTTGGTCAACTCAAACTGAAAACGAAACCGTTTGCCACAATTATTATCAATTGATAACTGATCAAAAAGCAATACCATTCGATAGGGTTACTAATGAGTTATACAATGAATAGTCAACATTAGTCCATGTCTCTGCTCTGATATATTAAATTGACATATATATATATACGTACATTTAATGGGCCATTAAAACGTTACTTGCAGTAAACCTGCTGCTGAAATGCAGCATGGACGAAGCATTCGTACTCAGTGTGGCGAGTGAGTGCAGTATTTCTGGAACGGCAGCCATTGTGTACAGAATGTAGGCGTCAGTTCGATGCATCAGCCTCGTGATTCGATGGCATTCATAACGATGTTCAAATGTTACTTGACCGCTGACGACTCCTCGATCATTGAATAGTACGGACAACTGACGATGAACAGGAGTGCCGTAGCAATAGAAGAATCCCAGTATTTACATGTGGAGCACCATGCTGCGGGCATGGATCCACATCATAGTCGGGTCATCGCCCTGTTGGGCTAAGCGTATGCCAAGTGTCGCATAGATCAGAGCGTTCAGGAGCAGTTATATGGAAACAGTGTCGCTATATGCCTGAGATTTTATATCGAATACTCATTCAAAATCTTCACACAGCTTGGGGCCACCGACAGATTCTGTAGCTGGCGGCTAAGAGACTGAATTATTATTTGCCAAATCAACTTATAATAACTAAACACATTCAAGTAATTTTGCATTATAAAGAAATAAATGCTTATGTAACAATACATTTCAAAATAAATTTAGGTTGAGCCAACACATTTTTTTGATTGCCTTATGCCTTACAAGGGGCATTATAATTTATAGCTTTGTCAAAACCAAGCAATTTCTAAGTTCAAGACTATTTTTGTCAGTGCTGGTTTGTCTCAATTAATTTTGGGTAAATAACATATACTTATTTTTGAAAAATATTTTATTGAAATTTAGGAATCTTGAAAGTCAGATTTTAATTGAACTTAAACTTCATTGGAAAAATATGCTGTTCTTTAAAAATAATAACACTAATTACAACAATTCTAATAATAGTAATAAATGGAATTTTCGAAATGTTTTTGTACGAATTTTTACACGAATCAGTCAATCAGTCAATCAATATACAGATATGTTTGTATATGTATAAAAATTTCACATTTTCAAATTCCAAAAACATATATTATTTTCTACAATTTTGGCACAAATAAATAAAGTCAGGTGGATTCAGGTTGAAAAAATGATGTATTTTTGAAAACACTTAAACTAAACACTAAGGATAGTGCTACTTTACCCCATTATAATATGCATATATAACATGTAAAAAATATATCTTTGTATTGTAAACACTTAAGGTATTAATAATCACATTTGCGGCAATAACTCTGTAATAACTGTAATAATCCTCTAAAGCGAAGTACAGATAGGCATTAGAACCAGGACCAGCCACTTTTACTCTCCGATTTTATCTTCCAGTATTTATCATCGCTGAGATAGGCTCTAGAACATGCAGATATGAATATGATTGTATTGTAGTAAATATTTTACAGTCCAATTGACTTACGTCTTTTCCTTAAGGATTCGCAACCAGCGTTGCTTAATTTCAGCAACTGTGCCAGCCTTGCCGCCGTACTCCACGGGCAGCATATCCCGGGGGATCAGCTCATAGAGACTGTCCATGCCTTCGGTGTGATAATTGATCTACATGAATGAATGAACATTTAAAACAGCTTAGTACGGATGGATGAGCAAGCGCTATTATAATTCCATTCACCATTTGGTAGACCTCCTCTCTGATAAATGGCTTCATCATGGCCATCATTCGGTCCAGGAACGATGGACAATTTATAACATGTATGGCGCGCAGACGGGATGGATATGCCTCGTGTAGAAACTTCATGTAGACGCGCAGCACAAAGATAGAGACATAGGCCAGATGCCTCATCGTATAACCACTGATATCAACTATCTGAACATCGCCATCAGCAATATCATCATCGAAAATGTGGGCGGAAGGATTTTCTGCACCATGAGCAGACTGCTCATCTGGCGATCTTTCAATATCGGGTTCGGTGAAACGTGCATCGGCCATCATAAAGAAGATTTTGCTTTCCTCCACAGAGTTGCGCTAGGGATTCAAGCGTTGAAATTAATGAATTGTCTATCTAACTACAATTTTCAGAGTAGTTTCCTAACAAGAGGTAAGTGAGCATTGGGAAGAGATTTTGAGTATTGATATATATTTTTTTTCAGATCTTATGAAAATTTATTGACGACACCTGAGTGGAAAATGTTTGGGTCAAAAGTATAAAAGGGCGATTGGCAAAGCGCCATCTAAAAAATATTGAATACGTAATTTTCAGAACATTACTTTCTTATTTAGAAATTAGAATTGTCGGAAAATGGACGAAAATTAGTTTCAATAAAACTATATTATTTTTCAACTGATTAGTTTAAAATTTGATTTAAAAGATTAATATAAAAATGCATTGAAAAATGTGTACAAAAAAGTATTAGGAGAAATTGACTTCCAACTAATTTTTTAAAGCGGTACATGTTTTTCTAATATCAAAAAATTTACCTGACGAGCAGAAAAACTTGGACCCGTCTAATACCGGAAGATATATTTTAGTATATCTGTATTCTAGTTTATTCTATAGGAATATTTTCCATTTGTGTCGCTTTAACATTTATGTGGACCAGGACCAGGATCTTGAGATTCACATGCATTAAAAAGGAAAGGAGTGAGTATAGTGGATGATCATTATTCCAAAAGTTAGTTTAAACAGTAATATACATAAATGCAGCTTACCGTTCTGGGATCAAGGTCTGCCAAGCGAAATAATAGCAGCTTATGCCGATCGGGTGTAACGCCGGGCAGAATGATTAGATCCCTGTAAGGAAAACAGAGGGTTTTTTTTTAGAGATGATGATAACGATGCAAATTGAATGAGTTTTTGACATACGATACGCGTAAACCCTTGGCGGTCATTTCATGGTCCATGTTGCGATCGATGAATATATTTGGATTTTTATTGCGCAGACTATAGTTCAACTGGATGAGGGCTTTAGTCTTATCTGTGTCATATTCCATGCACTTGAGAAATCGTAGCAATGAAAGTGGCTCTGCAATTGGTGATTAGAAATTCAAGTTGTGCACTTATCAATACATATAATAAGGAAGTAAAAATGATCGACTCCAGAGAGCTCGACTAGCAGATACCCTGAACCCATGAATTTATCTATCAATCTTAATAAAATTGGTACAGATTATCTATAATATTCGAACGTGTATACATTTTAGATTACAAAACTATATCATTAAAATTCTGGCTTTTGCTATCGCTAATCGACTTGTATCGATATTGCGGAAACGGATGAAGTTATCGATTAAATGAAATAAAATCGATATGCGCATGGTAAATGTTGAAGTACGAACGTGCGACGCTCTAAGAAGCAGACAGCGGACTCATGTGACATTCTCAAGGGTTGGTACTTCAGGCTGGCCTGCATGGGGTCACGCTATTTTTAGAGCTAGCAGAGGAGGTACATTGCAGTCAAGGCATTACAAGCGACCACACTAGATAAGTAACAAATGTTTTTGAACAAAATAAAGAGCTGCTCGTCAGAGCAGGCAGGCCGATTCTAAACGTTGTCCCATCGTGTCGACTACACACTATACGTGTTTCGCACAGTAAACGAGAACTTACATTACATTTGAAGTCTCCAGCTCTGATAGTCTCTGAGATCGGCTTAATCGTACAGACGGACAGACGGATGGACTTGGGTAGATCAACTCGGCTGTTGATGCCAACCAAGAATATATAGACCTCGTTAGGTCGCAGTTGCTTTCTTCAGCCGGTTACGTACTTGCGCAACTTTATTATACCTTGCTTAAACGTTTTTGAAATTGAGTTCTGACTATTAAAACAATAATTAAAACCACATACCCCCTTTCACTCCCCGTCCCCAATCACCCCTTGTGAAAAGCTGTGCATATAAAACAGATGCTGCTATTCACATGCGGAATTTAATAATTATTTATACGTTATTAAAACAACAATACTCGCTACATACGTATATACATACATAAATACATATACGTGCAATGATTTATCTTTACAAGTGCTAATTCTAGGGCTTATTTGTATTGATAACACTATCAGTTGCGATTGGCATACCGGGTCACAGCGTATTTGGCTTATTCGGATGCATTTTTTTATTTCCTACTACACATGTAGTATTTGTATATATATGAAGTGCATACATATTATACATGCATGTATTCAATATATTCACATTTCTATTGAACCTATCCCATTACTTGCAAGATATAGTCCGATAAGATGGGACTTACCTATTTTTTCGGGTAAATTTGGTTCGTTTTCGAACCAATTGTGCAGTTCGCTTAACTTGGTCTCCACATCTTGGGCATTTGCTGCTGTTGTTGTTGCTGTCATCATCTTGTTATTATATTGTTCTTTGTTATGGGCTCTCAGCCGTTTGATGTTGCCGGCTATCAACACAATGCGAGCCACGTAGATTTCACCGAGCAGCTGAGCGGCGACTGCGTCAAAAATCGCGCCGTTCAATTGATAAAGCCCCCAAAAGCTTGCTTACCCCATGCAATACACACACCAATGTAAACAATCACATAGCTTTATACGCCTGAATTCTATGTTCAATTCAACTAGTGGTATCTGCTCGCTTACAGCTTTGATTATCGGGCGGTGATGGGGGGACGGGGTGAGGGAGGGTGCTTAACAAGCTCCGCTTTGAATCATTTTTAAGACGAGTGCCTAACAAGCCGAAACGAACAAGCAGCAGTTTTATCTCGTCAGCTGCTCTCTCTCTCTTTGTCTATATATATATATATATATATATATATATGACTGGTTTGAGCTTTGGCGAAAGCATCGACGTCATCAATGGCGCTGTAAGTAAATAAGCTAAACTCTCTTATTGACCACAAATGCTTACCCCGACAGCCATAAATAGAGGCATTTGTCGACTTTTTGTTTGCACAGAGAGGGTATGTAATATACAAAAAGAAGTATTCTACTTAAACAAAGGCAAATATAGCATGAGTCTTTTGAGTGCTTAGTCATTATACTTTGTCACCGAACGTCTCGTAGAATATTGGTTTTGTGCAATGCCACTCATGCTGCTAGGGGGCTAGGAAATCGTTAGAATCGATAATTGCAAATCGATAAGGCCATATATCTCCCGCAATTATATGGCTCCAATCACCAAATTTCTTGACGAAGTCCTTTAAAGACCGACATATGCCACGCCCCCTTCCGCCAACCCCAAACTTAAAATGGCTATATCTAGAGCCGTCTAATTTTGTAGGTATATTACTGATAGCCTGCCTTTAAGGAACGATACAAAATGTAAATTGATAAGTCCACATATCTTTCACTATTTCTCAGCTAGATTTACAAAATTTTTAAAGTATGTTTCTGGTAACTCCCCTAAGAGATCGATGCAAAATTGGATGGCCACACCCACTCCGCCTCCCCGAAAAGCCGATAAGCCTCTTAGTGTAAATCGATAAATCCATATATCTCACAGAATTTGAAATCTAGTCACCAAATTCAAAAGGTATATTGCTATATTTTGGACCACGCCCCCTCCAGCCCCCAAAAATGGTAAAAGCCTGGTTCTCCAGTAATCTAAGAGCTACAGTTAGGAAAGTTGGAATATAGATTACTAAAATCGTGCCATAAAAAGGCTGGTATTACTTATGGTATCAAAGTATTTCGCAGTTACCCGACTACAATGCTCTCTCTTGTTTTTGCATGAAGCTAACAAGTACTTCCAGGGTTCTTATTATAATTGCATTTTTGAGAGCTATTATTCCTGGACTACCAATGTATGCGTATATTATATATATGTTGCTCGCTGATATTCACCTGATAGGCAACATACGCGAAAGGATTCGTCTGATAAACCTATTCCATGAGTAATATGCGTATATAATTTTTATTTTTAGACCCCATTTATCTCACAAAGCATGTCAGCAGGTTGTGTATAAAGCAGAAAAAATTAACCTGATTTTCAATCACTTTTGAAAGCCGGTTTTGTGCTTAATATACTACAAAAGTCCAAAGCAGAGAAGTTGAAATTCCAACTTGCTCGGAAAGAGAGTGTATATTGCAAGTAAATTGAAATATATATATATATATATACGATCTATGATGCACAAGAAGCTGAAAAGAATCTTAACGAAAACAAAACTAAAATTAATGTGTATTAAGTGGGAAACTTATGACGACCACTGCTTAGTGAGAGGAGTAAATCGGGCATATGGTTAACCATGTGGTTAAACTCTTTATTGATTTTGTACACATATAAATAAGTTGTCATATTCATATTCATAAATTGTTCACATAATATATGTAAATGTTTTTTATGTGTGTGTGGCATGTGTTTAAGATTTTGCTGTATTTCAGAAGTATATGACTATTTAATTCATTTGGGTTTATTTAAGCTGTTTAAAGGTATTTTTATGGTATGTTTTTTGAATAACTCGGTTAGGTTTAATTACGTGTTTTATTTTAAATTTATTTCAACATTGATTTAAATCTTCTGAAATTGATCTCTTGTACATGCATATGTATATATGTAAAAAAAAAAAAAACACTTTATAACTCTCTGGAGTACAAGAGCATCCATAATGTGCTCCATATTGGCCTACTCGAAATACTTCCACAGCTTTTGCTGATCCAATAATTGTCCATGTAAAGTCTCAATTAGAAAATGTGGATTTTTAAAAATTTGTCTTTCATTTCTGCATAAAATGTTAACATTGTTCCTAGACTTTAGGATTTCACCTTGGCTAACCTAGCGATTATACATTTATTATATAACTGCCAAATATATATATATATATTATATTTATATATATTTTTCTCTTGTTGCCCAATTGAATTTTAAAATGTACATTTATAATAAAGCGGAAGTTGAGAGAAAGAGAGAGATAAGGAAGAAATGAAGGAAGAAAGGGAAAACGTTTCGTTTGCAACAATCAACAAATACGTACAACATATACGTGTGTACACACATATATATATATACATATATATATATATATAAACAATATAACATAACAAGATAAACTATACGAATACATTCTAGGAGCTAACAAGTTGCATCTCTCAAGTTCATTCTTCAGTCATGTTCACAATTTCAATTTCCCACAATTACAATTCCTTTAGATTCACATCTGCGATTGAAATTTAAGCGAAATTTAAATTTCGTACAGGATCTATTAGGTGTGTGTGGATCTAGGACCTTGAGATATACATATATAGAGAGTTTGCCCTTTACATTTACAATGAGGAATACTTTTATATGGCACAGAGTTATCGCTTAATCATAGTATTTTTATAATCCCTTAAGCCCTGGGGCTAATAAGGTTAATAAGTCTTAAGGTTAATACTTTTCCACTATTTACATTCATTACATTCATAACATTCAACTAGAGCTTGCCGGACTTTTCTCGGTCTGTTCAAATTTCATATAGCAGTTAATTCAAAGACTTCGAACAACTTTGCTGGCGCTGGCTGAATATTTGATTACACTACAGACATATAGATACATATGTAAATATAGGGTCTACATATACAGAGTACGTGCTAAGTACAGTTATGTGTATGGACTTGGATTTGGCATATATTCCTTGGACTTAGGGCATGCCTCAACAAAATGTGGGTTTTTTGGGTGGAAATCTTTGACATAAATACTGCATTCGCTTCCCTTCCCTTCTTCATCTCCTTGTCGTTTGTTGCTTAGCCTCGGTTTGAATACTGAATGAGTTGCACGGGACGGTGTCCGAAATCGTGGCTATTCCTTGGGATCAGCCGAACACTTGAATGCTGAGCCTGGGGCGCCATACGCAACTACATGGTGTGCGTGCGTGCCACAGCGCCCCGTCTCCTGGACTAGCTGAAATAGCTGCGTCATAAGCTGATGAGCGTCGCCTTGCGCTGCGCCTCCAGTCGCATCTCCAGCATCGCATACGGCGGCACACAGATCACCAGCAGCACAACGAGCGCAATTATCTTCAACGACTCACAGAGGAAGCCGTGCGCCGCAAATGTTATGGCCAGGCCAAGGAAACGAAGTCCCTGCAGTGGAGCCGTCACATCCGTCACGTGCTCGTGCTGCACGTGATTCAGCGTGACCAGCGAGAGCAACAGCGTCTCCCACATCCCATTGCAGGCGCCCCACGAGGCGGCTATCACGTAGAACAGAGCACTGTCATCGCTCGATGGCTTCCAGCTGGAAAGCGCCAGCAGCAAACACGAATGGAAAAAGAAACCAGCCACTGCAAAGCCAAAAATAATAGCAGAAGCAGCAAAACAAACACAAACAAAAAGCATAATTAGCAAAACGGGAAGAAATATCCAGATCGAAATCTATAGTCGAGTGAGCTCGACTACGGGATGCCCGATTCCCTCAACCCATCTGCTAAATACATATATTATTCATTGCACACCCAAATGTAAGCAGGTGTAGAAGTGGCACAGGTAGTAAAAAAATATTTAATGCAGTCCACATTTTTTTGATTAAATATCAATTGGAAGTCTTTAAAGTTACGGCTATTATTGCTATCGGAAATTGATTTGAATCGATATTCGTGAAACACGGGACTTATCGATAAAATAAAATAGACTCGATATGCGCGTGATATACAAGAACTTACATTCTAAATTTGAAATCCCCAGCTCATATAGTCTGTGAGATCCGTTTGTTCATACAGACGGACGGACATACGCACCTATGTGCGTATATATCGGTTCGGCTGCTGATGCTAATAAGGAATATGGATATGTATATACTTAATGGGGTCGGAGATGTTACATACTTTTGTATGCTTTCATTTTAAAATTTTTACCCATAGTCAAAATGGATTAATAAAAATATAATAATATATAAATATATATATCTGTTCGGATCCGGATAATTCTGAGTACGACAAAAATCGGATATGCTTACAAAAACTATAAGACTGAGATAAACTTAGTCGACGGACAGACAGTCGGAACTATATCAGAAGATGGATCGAGAATGGAGAGTGGGCTACTCACGGATGACGACAATGCGTTTGGTGTGCCGCAACAGCATGCTGAGCGTGCAGGAGACGATGAGCTGCATGAGGCCCATGCCGATGAGAGCGCCCGGCACCAGGCTGATGCCCAGGGAGCAGGAGAAGAAGGCGCGCAGAAAATCACCGAGCATATATCCCTGTTCGGTGCCCACAAAATATGAGAGCGGTCCGGCGAATAGAAGCGTATCGCTGACATCCTTGGCGGCACGCTCATACCTCACATGCCCGCTGACCAGCACCTGCACCTGGTGACCCGGGACTAGCGATAGCAGCAGCGCCATCACTGACAGCACCACATAGACCCAGAGCAGCGATTGCCCGCCGGCACGGGCGCCGCTCTCAATGAAATCGGCGTAGATGGATCGAGAACCGTTATCCATCTGATACTGTGACTCCAGCAACGGACACATATCCGCGCCGCAGATGCGTTCGCCATGCTCGTTCCGATTGTAAAAGTTCTCCGGCTGTGGCCAGGGGTTTTCGGCCGTTCCATTTGCGGGCAGGCAGCTCGAATCGTTATCGTTGCAGTGGAGCAGCAGGGAGGCAAGCAGGGCGCCCAATATCAGGCCCATATCGTGGGCGGCACGAAACCAGCGGGCCAAGCGACGCACCTTCTGGTCACGATTGCAGAACATCTTGTGCTCCTCATGCAACGCATCCGACGCCGTCAGCGTCTGCGTCTGTGCCGTGCACTCCTGCTGCGAGCAGCTCAACCGGCCGCCATAGTGGACAATAAGGGCTGCCTTGCAGCTGGTGGCGGCGCTGAAGGTGAGGCCCAGCAGCAGATATGCCGGCAGCAGCGTATAGATGCTGGCATACAGATGCGAGAGCAGAAACAGTGACACAGCCACAGAGTTGAGCGCCAGGAGCGGCGTATAGCCAAAGCGTCGGATGAGCCGTGCGCTGGGCAGACTTGTGCCGGCTGCGAGCAGGAATAGGGCGCTCAGCAGCAGCGAACCAATGCTTGGACCGAGCGGCAGCCACTGCTCGCGATGATGCCACACCGAATTGGAGCCCTGGAGCGCCATCACCGGCAGCAGGACGGCGCTCATCAGGCCGTGGCCAATGCTGAGGCAGGTGAACTGCCGCCACACCCTCTGGCGCACATGGGCGGGCACCTTATGCCGGCAATTGCGATTATTCAGCGTTATCAGACGACGGATCGATGTTGCCCCAATCGAACTGTTTATCGATTCGCGACGACGCGATGCCGCCAAGGCCGCCTGCACCTGGTACGAGGATACCGGATTGATCCGATGCGAACGCGTCGAGATCGGTGACGGTGAGTATGCGGCCAAATGCTGTGAAACAAAGTAAACAAAAATACATATGTATGTTAGACAAGGCAACACATGATCTCATCGAGGGAATCCTTAAAAATGGCATACTCTTCACTGTTCACTGTGTTGCTACTGGTTCACAAATAACTGGTAATGACACCAATACCTTGGTCAACATGTCCTGACATTTGGAAAGCAAATAGACATGGGGAGAATTATACGGCGTTTTCTTTAATTCGAATTTGAGGAATCTGAAAACTGAATATTTTACTTCTGCCCAAGTTGAATTCTTTAAGTATTATTGTCAGCACATGTTATATTAAAATTGATCTGAATAATATGTACATAAAAAAAAGAACTTTAAGACATGTTGTAGAACAAAAAATTCACTTGTAAGACGAGAGTCTACGAATAAATATTGGACTGACTATATATACATATGTAGATATAACAACATGGATAATATGTACTCTCGAAAAACAAAGATTTAATCGTCGACGATTAAAAGCATTGATTGTTTCAATGTATTTTATTTTAATTTTATTTAGAGTATATTAAAAATTTTGCAAGGATAAATTAATTCTTAAGTGTAATCATTACTTTTCGGTATTTAATTTTTGGTTATTACTTTGTTTGCCTGTAATTCTACCAATTGGCTTGGCTTAAGGTAATCGGTTACGAATGGGTACCTCAACTTTTACGGGATCGACCATTATGAAAGCCCGATACGGTAATTTCGCGACAAATAATATCGGTTTCGGTATTTCGGTCTTAAGCAAACTTTAAATTTAGCAACCGATTCCGATTCTGAATTTCAATTGGTGAAACTCCCAAATTTATTCATCTAACCTTTTAGATGGCACTGCTGAACTTCACATATTTATTTTCATCAAAATATGTATGAATTTTCTCGTTAAACTAGTGATTAAAAAAGGACCATTTGGGAAGTATATGTACATTTAGAGAAGACTATGCATTAGTCTGGGATTCGAATCGATATCCTCCGCGACTGATTTAAATTTTAAATTTCATTTAATATACAAATATTGCAGTGCTGCACATAAAGAGGATTGCCTGCCACACGTTTCTCTTTGAATGTCATTGCCACAGCCAACCTGCTGAGTGGAATCTATTTTTGCTTACACGTCAACAACTAGAACACTTTGAAAAAAAAACTCAGTCCTTTGACCAATTTTATATGACTGAATTTCAGAAAGTATATTTTTTTAAACAAGTGTTTTGCATTTTTTACTTGTTACAAATATTTTTTATAATTAAAAAATGAATTGCTGAAAAATACAGCAATTTTGGAATTTTTATGTCGTATAATTAGAAATGTTTGCTTGGTTTTCTGAGTGTATCTTTGCACCTTTACACCTTTATTATGTATTGTGGAAGTGCAATCTTTAATCCCGTTCATGTTGTGATTGCTGCTCTGACGTCTTTTGACGCAACCACCAATCCACAATTCGCTACCCACTAATCGTCATGGTAACAACTGAGTCCAGAGCAAAAGCTATAAATAAATGTGGCGAGGGATCTCCGACAAATGCACTCAGAAAAAAATGACTATAAAACTTAAATTTTCCACAAACTAGAAAATTGTCCGTGCTTTAAAAAAATTATGAAAAAATATGAAAAAAACATCTTCGAAATTAAAGATTTTTGTTTCTTAAAATATTGCGGAAATAAGAAATATATATACTAAAAAGTACTCAATCTAAAATTGAAATTTAATGCCCCTGGAAGTCATTCTACGAAAAGTTTCAGGTGCGCTTCATGCTTATGGTTTATGGAAGGCAGGCGTGGCAAATTTGAGTCGAGAATGCCTCGATGAAGGGCAGCTTTCTACTCAAGTTCAGCTTGTTTACAAATAAATTGAGCAATTCGCACGCATGTTGCGATTATTTGTTGCAGTGTTGTATTTGCACTTTGCAGCATTTATTGTCAATATACCCCATCCACAATCCACCTCCGAAAACCCCCAGCCATCTTTGCACTCACCTCCATCATCTGCTCGTCCCACAGATTCTGTGCCCCGCCCGAGCTGCGTGTTCGAGTCCGCAGCACGCGATGCCTTGTGGTAAGCGAATGCCGATGCTGATGATGCTGCTGATGCTGCTGATGCTGCTGATGCTGCTGATGATGATGCTGATGCTGGTGCTGCTGATGCGGATGGTATGGATGCGGATACTTCTTGGTGGCCAGTCCCAGCATTGCAAAGCTGCTCAGCATTTTAGTTGCTGCCACGGACGACGATGATGTTGCGGTTGCTGTTGTCGTTGTCGTTGTTGGCGCCACAGCTGCGACTGCTTGAGACTTTGCACTGTAGCCACTGGCCAGATCTCCGTTGCCATTGCCATGTCCGTTAGCTGCCACCGTACTGCTCGCCGTCGCCGTTGCTGTCAGGCTCAATGAGCCACCGCCGATGCCCAGGCCGGCCATAATATAGGCATTGTAGGACGATTGCTGTAGAAAAACAATAATCAATTATTTAAACGAGTGACCAACTATAAGATACCCTGTCTCCGGCCATGGAAAACTGATTCCTGAATCATTATGTTAACTGGTTTAACGGGTTCCCCCGGATATACTGAAATGTTTTCCCAAAAAACCATGAAAACCAAACCAAACCAAATAAAAAATGCCAATAATAAAATAATCTTTTTTTTTCTAGGAGCATTCTCTAAAGCAACTTATTTGAAATAATCCAAACTTTATGGGAGGCTTATAAAATACAGGGATGCAATCCAGTAGACGGATTTAGAAGATAGCTGTAAAACTGAGGGAGACAACAAAATTTTAACGGACTGACGGACATGGCTATATCGACTTGGCTAGTGATATGGATTAAGAATATATATGCCCATGGTGATGATGAGATGTTTCCCTTAATGCGTTACACATTTCATGACAAAATCATAATACCATCTACATGGGTATGAAAGAGCCTTCCCAATTGGATTAATTGGATCTCCAATATAAACGAATTCAATAGATATATATATATATATATATATATATATGTATATTGACAAAATGGGCATCAGTAATCGAAACTCACCTTTCGCTGCTGGGCGAAAATTGACAAACGCTCCCGCTCCCGACTGGTGTCTCTTGCACGCTGCTCCAAGAGCAGCTCGTACTCCCTGCGCTTCTCGCGTTTGCGTTCCGCTGCCTCCAGCTCGTGCAAGTTCGGCAGACTGCCCATTTTAAGTAGGCCTTTTGCTTGTGCCACAAGCTTATATAATTATATGTTAATATAATATATGTGCTGATGCGGTTGTGTGTTTGTTTTTGGATTATGTTTTTTTTTTTCAGCACAAATTGTCTGTAGCTACAACGAGCTGTTCGTATTGTTATTGCTGATCTTGAGATTGTTGTTTGTTGATGTCAGTGCATGCCGGAAACGGAAACCGAAGTGTGGACATGACTCAAAATGTTGTTATGTTGACGATTGGCGAATTACAGCGATTAACAGCTAACACATTCGAATTTCAGTTGTCATCTGATTCGCTTGCGCTCTCGTCGTGCTCAACGCCAACGTTCTTCTGGTCATTGCAACCGCCGTCGTCGACGGTCTCTGCCTGCTGATATGCATGTCAAGCCTGTGTGCAGGGAGGATGTGTCTCTCTGTCTCTCTCTCTCTCTCTCTCTCTCTCTCTCTCTCTCTCTCCCTCTCCCTCTCTCTCTCGGTGTGTGTGCGTGTGTGCTTGTGTGTCTTGTGTGTGCTTGTGTGTGTTTGTGTGTGTGTGCGTGTGTGTGTGACTTGACGTTATTGGGCGCACTGCATATGCGGGTTCATTGTCCGCTGCCGGCTGCGAGCAGCGGCAGCAGCAGCGCAGTCAATGCAAAGAAAATTTACAAGTCGTTGACAATTTTGTTGTTGTTCTTCTTGTTGTTGCTGTTGTTGCTGTTGTTGTTGCTGTTGTTGTTGTTGATGTTAAAAGGATATGCACCAGTTGCTGTCTTCGATTTTTCGATATGTTGCGCTCTTTCTAGCCTGTTAAGTTGCTGTGGTGATGTTTGCGTGGATGAGGGAGGAAAGAGACATGATAACTTGTTATGCAGTAAATGCCTGATAAAAACCATATACAACACATAAACTACGAATACACAAACACATGCACATGTGCAATGTTGCAAGGATGCATATGCGTGTATATCTGCATACATACATACATACATACATACAGATATAGGCCAATGCCAAATGTTGTCGCACAAAAAAGTGCACAAAAAATCATCAGGTGTGTCCATTGCATATATTATATGCGACAGCAACAATCACGTTTTATTTCATTTGTGTGCAAAAAAAGAAAGCCTCAATCGATCCAGCGAATAATTTTCACTATTTAAAATCACATTAGGATTGAGCACAATTTGTTTTAAGTCCAACTTAAGGCATTATGATTATTACCAAAATGTTTCAAACATTTGATCGAGATTCCATTCAGCTGAAACAGCACAGTTTACTCTGGTAAAGAGGTGCTCCGAAATGAGATTTGATTGCTGCCCTGATTAACCCGAGTTTATCACAAAAGGATAATCAAATTAAAGACTACATTTAAAACTAACCCAGCGGAACAAGAAAAACTGAACGCATATACAATGTGTGTATGTGTGTGTTTGTGTGTCTGTGTGTGTGCAGTATTACACATACATATGTATATACCTGGAAAAAGGAAGGTCATGTCCATGTCAGAGCAGCGAGATCGGATATGTAACGAAAGAAATATACCCGTACTGCTGCAACTAAGCAAAAGTGTGACAAAAATTGTGTGTTGCGTTGAGGAGCCAGAAGAGCTTGGCGCTTGGCTACCTCACTTCCCATGCGGAGGATATTCACAAATATAATCACTGCACAAGGCTCACATTATCGGGGATCTGTTATTTAGATATTTGCACACACGCCTGGAAGAGGAGGTGATTGAAGGTGATTGCGGATGATGAAGCCATGATGGTGGATTCACTAGTGAAAGCGAAGCAAACATTTGGCTTCTATTTCAATCCGAATCTGTCGCACTCGGGTGTTCAGGGACAGGCAGCCAGAGCCAGGGCAGGATGGATCCATATGGTCAGGTTGTGGTGCTCTGCTGTGGCACATTGCACGCGGAGAACAGATCCCTTGGCATCTTTGAATGTTCGTTTGGCTTGTTGCGTGATCCGCATGCGTCCAATAATTGGAAGCCTACAAATGTTCAAGTGTCTGCTGCGTAGTGAATCGAGTCCACCGACTAACCAAATGCGATACACTGCAGGAGGCACTGGCGCTGCCAGCACCCATACACTCAAACAGCTGTGAAATAGTCACTTGGCAATTCTTCAGAGTTCTCGTTAAAGTGTGAACACATGCAGTATGTGCAACTAGGCTGTTTAAAGGCAACTAAATAGTCTGCTTATAATACCTGACAATAAGAAATAAATATAAAACAACAGTCAACTGTCAAAGCAGCCTCCTCAAGAATATATGTATGTAAGAGAGTGTGTGTGTGTGTGTGTGTGTATATATATTTAAGCTTCAGCCTCCGAGCTGCTGTCAACTGGTTTAAAAAGTAACGACCTTCGGGTAGGGGTTGGTTGGGCGGTAACTATATAGATGGCTGACTTTGTAACTAAAGCAGCAACTGAAGCGTAGTTAAAGGATTAAAGCAGTAAACAATAAAAATATTCAAAAAGAGAATGAATATTTAAAAGGCAAAGCGCAATTAGAGTGCTTAATTCACGTACACACAGACGCACATACACACATACATATACACAAGCACATACATATACCTATCTAGACATATACACATACATACACCGACATATATTCGTATACTTATCCATAAACATATATATATATATATATATATATATATATATACATACATATAAATAAACATATATATATATATATATATATATATATATATACATATAGACGTATACATATACAAAAACATATACATATACTTATATATATACATATAGACGTATACTTATATATATACATATAGACGTATACATATACACATACATATATGTATGTACATATATATATATATATATATATATATTGTTTATTCTGGTGTTCAATGTGTTTTGCTCTTTAGTTGCACCAGTTGATCAATTTGATTTGCTTGCTCACCTTGTTTATTTACTTAACAATAATAATAAGAAACAATTTTGGCACAAACACTGCGCACAGCGAAAAGCGACCAAGTTGAGGACCGTTCCCGTTTCGAGTGTGTCTGTCTCTGTTTTTACTGCTGCTGCTGCTGCTGCTGCTGTTACTTGTCTCGTTGGGTCTCTCGTCCTCGTCCTCGTCCTTGTACTCCTCTCCCTTTTTCTCCCTGTCTCTCTCTCTCTCTCTCTCTGTCTCTCTGGCACGCGTTGCTTTCGCTCAAGGCACAGCCGCCACACGCAAACTCCTCCAATAGCACACTAAACCAAACATCCAAAACCCATTGCTGCTGCTCCTTCAACTGCTGCTGCTGCTGCTGCTTCAACGGCTGCTGCTGCTGCTGTTGTTGTTGTTGTTGTGGTGAGTATAGTCCTTGCTGGCAGCTGACATGCGCACTGATTGATGCTGCTGCCTGTGTACGCCAATGCGATGCGTTCCTCTCCCTTGTCGCCTCCCCCACTAGCACCCGCCCCTCCTTTGGCTGCGTCTTTGCGGCTTCCACGAACAAGAACAAGAACAACCAAGTTTTATTTCATTTGTTTGGAAAATGAAACCATCAATGAATCTAGCGAACAATGTTCACTATTTAAAACCATATAAGGATTGACCACAATGGATTGTTATACGAAATAGTTTTAAGTCCAACTTAAAGCACTATGATTATTACCAAAAACGATTTGAAAGTGTGCTTTTGAAAGTGAAAGTGTTTATTTAATGTTGGTTCAATTATTGCCATATTCAGATACCGAATTTCATAAGGATTTAGAAAAGTCGTAAGATACCAAGTTTTTTAATTTTTTTTTTTCTTTTTCTGGGAAAAAACGAGCAGAAATTAGGTTTTAAAATTGGAGTTTGTGCCGTCATTTTTGATGTCAAGCATTTGATCTAGATGCCATTCAGCAAAACTTACTCTACGAAAGATGTGCTCCGGAATGCGAATTGATTTATGCCCTGATTAACCCGGATTTATCACAAAACGACAATCAAATTAAAGACGCCAATGTATGAAAATCTTTGCTATTGTTGTATTTATTTAAAACTAACTGCAAATTGGCTAACAAGAGAGCGTTTACTGGCGCTTAAAGTGCGCATATCATATTATATCATTATACAATACTACGTATATATATAACTAACAGAGTATTTAAAATAAGTTTATATATAAATAAATGTGTATATACACAAATATATATATATAGAGATTGAACACGAGATATAATAACTGAACTTTACGATTGATCTCGATTGAAATGCATGAAAATTGTCGTTGCATGCACAAAAGCCCCAGTTGATTGGGTAACTGTATGTGTATATATATATATTCATATATACTGTTTATTGCTGAATCAGATTCAGTTTAACACTAGCCCGATGTGCACACATAACAGATATAATATACAGTGTTCGCTCAAAATTGAAAACGCTTAGTGATTTTAATTCGGGAAGACTTCCGAATTATGGCTACAAATGAATGATTGTTGTCTCAAATAATTTTCAATTGATTTAAATGATCAGAAAATAAAAATGGTTATATCTAATTATCGAGCGAGCACCGTACAAGATCAAGTTGAAACTGAAGAATTACACTTGTTGTTTAAACTTGGAGTACAGAATAAATAAATGATTTGCTTTGAGCTTAGCCTTAAAAATTAGACAAGGTTTTTTTTGAGTGGTCCACAATTGTAGACTCTACATAACGAGCACTACTTGTACATATAAAAATACTTATATATTTATATACATATATATATATATATATATATATATATATATATATATATTGAATATAATTATATGTATTTATGTTTGTATATATTGTATACTGCATATGTATGTATGACTTCGATTCTGCTCGAGAACGAAACAGCCTCAATGAGTGCGTTGCCTTGCGCTTACGGCACATTTGACCAACAAGTGGATTGAGTGGATTTAAATTTAGTTGCTGGCCTGCTCCTGTTGGCCAAAATTGAGATGCATGTTGCACCAGCGCCTGTGCTTGTCACCCAACTCAAACTCAACGCGTCGCACCGCGACGAGAAACGGATGCGACTCACAATCGAATTTGCGCAACTCGCTCACCTGTGCCCCGCTGGCCGGTGGCAGATAGCGACCAGAACCGCTGGCCAGACCAGTTAGTAGGCGCACACACTGCTCCACAATGAACTTGAGCGAGGCGCGCCGATGCAGCTCGAAGCAGTCGCGTCCACCATACAACGCCCGCTGTTCCACACACATACGCATATCGCTGGCGGCCACGTTGCAGCAGTAGAGGAAGGAGCGCAAACGTTGCTCACTAATCCCGCTGCGATTCAGATTGGGCAACAGCAGTTGCAGCAACGATTCACCCGGCTCATTCACTGCCTCATCGGTCGCGTCACAGTTGAACTCGTACTGGGCGAGCAGATCCCGTAAACTGGCCAACTGTGGCTGCGACTCGTCGGCCCCATAGAAGCACAGCTCGTAGGCTCGATTGAGCAGCACCTGGCGATAATGATAGCTGCTATAGTCGCTAATATGCTTGCGCATAAAATTCTCCGTGCGCATTATCTCCGATTGAAGCAGGCAGGGCGCATTCTGCAGCACCCACTGGCGATGGGACCAGGCGTGATAGTTGCTGGCGCAACGATCGGCGGCACGCTCGCATATGCTTATCTCGTGCGGCCAGTCAATGGCATCGGCGCCTGGTAGGGAGATAATATAGAACATACATATATATTATATATTGGTATTGGTATTGATATGATATTGATGTGACCTACTCTGAAAGGAGTAGAGCCAACGACGATAGGCGAACGCCTCGTTTGATTTTGGCTTAATGGATAGCACTAGGGCGGAGAATTGCAGTTCCTTGTTGATGCTGAGTCGATTCTTTTGCACCAGCTGACGGCGTATGTGCCAGAACGTCATCACATCCGGATTGATCAGCAGGGCCACATTCAGGTATTTGGCCAGAGAGTCGCTCTGCTGCTGCTGCTGCAGGGTGCGCAGCTGCTGTTGCGTCGTCTGGCGGCGATGCGAGATGAGCGTGCGATGGGCATGATCGTAGACATGTTGGGCACACCATGACTCCAGGCCCAGATTGTGTTCCACATGCACCACCGGCGACTTATTGCAATTCGTCTCCTTTGGTATAATCTCAAATGAGGTTCTGCAAATTTGGATTGATTTCATTAAATTGCAACTATTAAGTAGGGCGGAGCAGCGAATAAAACTCACAAGTCGGCATCTTTGAGAAAGACAGCGTTTACGTCGCGTATGATCTTCTCGCAAAGCACCTTCTTCTCATTGTTCGCGTCCATTTCGTTCACTTCGCCTTCCATTTTCTCAGATGCTCCGTTTCGATCCGTTCTTCTCCAGCTGCTGACAACTATTGATCGTTTGCGTTCGATTCAATTGTGTTAGGCGCATTTATTGTCATCAATTAATATTTGCTATCAATTTTTACCACATCTTGTGTGCGTTTTATTATTTGAATTTGTTCTTTAATTTTGTTGCTCCTTGCTTTTTCCATCAAGCCAAACGCGGGCCCATCTTCAGTTAATTAAGAGATTCACCAGCCACCAAAGCATATGGCGGGGGAAGGGTGTGTGTGTGTGGAGGGGGAGGGATATGGGTGGTATGTGGGGGAGACTGCCGGCGAAGGCGGATGTGTAAAATATGTGTATATGCATGCACACATATACGAAACGAAACTAGACGATACGCGAAACGAGATGCGAAACGAAGCGACTGCGACTGTGACCGCGTTGATAAATAAATTTCAATTAGAATTGAATTTATATGGTGCTTGTTGTTGTAGTTATTTTTTAACGAGCCAGCGTTGGGGCATACGCTACTTTTGGTCAATCACGCATTGCCGCTGCACTGTGTGTTGTTCTTCAATTCACATAAGGCGCTAACGAAACACGTTAAACAAATTAGTTTGTAAATAAATGTGCCTTTTTGTTTTTGTTGTAGGTATCGATACTTAGCAGCTAGCATCGAGTGCCTTGTAAAAAAGCAATGCACAGCTGTCAAGTTAACATCAGGTAATTTTTAACATGTTCATGTTAAACAGCACACTTGAGGCAAATAAAAGCCTGTTTACACAGATTGATGAATTTAAGAAGCCAAATAATTACCTAAAAAAATACCAAGAGATGGTAGCTGGTGTTTTTAGCTTAAGAAAATACTCCCACACTCTCCCGTGGTTTGTTTACAAAATATGGTACAAAATATGTGGCGGAATTAGATTTGTTTACGCAAAAAGCCTTTGCAATACAGCGTATTTGAACAAATCAAATATTCTTAAGAGTATTTAATACCCGCAACTATCGATGTTCTCAATTTAGAAACGGTTTAATAATCTGAGTGATTACTCAGAAGTCTATCGCACAGCCGCCACAATCTATCGATAGACCACAATCAGCAGTCGGCGGACCAGCCGCCACACTCGCGCAAACACACACACACAATCGCGTTGGTATCGACGGCTACATCGTCATTCCGTTGAAATTTCGCAGAATTCCGTATTTATTATTTTTTGTTGCTGAATTGGCGCGTGCTGTCCTCGCGACAGCAACATAAATCGCCAAATTAGCGAAACTGCGAACAACCAAGACGTACAAACAATAAACAGGTGAGTAATGCGCAACAACAAACAACAAACAAAACGAAAGAATTCTTCGCCGTGTTCGCTTCGTGTTCGTCATGCATTTTTTGTTTTTGTCAATGCTACCGCAGCCTGCTTAGTCATACACAAATTTGGAATTGAATTTTCCTTGTGTGAGTGAAGAACTGCTTTTCAGTTTTCCACTTCTTTTCTTGTTTTCTCGTCGTCTTTTTTTTTGCTTGCGTTTTGCGTTGCCATATTCGCTGTTTGCGTTTTATAAAAGTCAATACGTGACGTCATTCGCAACTTATTTTTTTCATTTCCATTTAGAAATTTGCAGCAGCCGTAAACAGACGGTAATCTCCATACAACAGCAACGACTGCAGCAACAAGAGCAAAAACAACACATCCATGGCTGCCGGCACCACCCTGCAGAAGGCCATCGATCTGGTCACAAAGGCCACCGAGGAGGATCGGAACAAGAATTATGCCGAAGCGTTGCGTCTCTACGAGCACGGCGTCGAGTATTTTCTGCACACCATCAAATGTGAGTATAGTGCTTGATAATTGTCACAGCGTCTAGCTAGGCGACAAATAGCTGTACATTAAAGATGCACTTTCGATTCGGCCTATATATATTATATATAGAGTAACGCCCCCACTCAAAACTGACAAAATTTAAAAAAAAAAACAACCTTGCAGATGAGGCGCAGGGCGAGAAGGCCAAGGACTCGATTCGGGCCAAGTGCTTACAGTATTTGGATCGGGCCGAGAAGCTGAAGGAGTATCTGAAGAAGGGCAAAAAGAAACCGATTAAGGAGGGTGGCGAGAGCAGCTCCAAGGATGACAAGGATAAAAAGAGCGACAGCGATGACGAGGACGACGATGATCCAGAAAAGAAGAAGCTGCAAAGCAAACTCGAGGGTGCCATTGTGATTGAGAAGCCGCAGGTGCAATGGTCCGATGTCGCTGGCCTCGATGCCGCCAAGGAGGCACTCAAGGAGGCTGTCATCCTGCCGATCAAGTTTCCGCAGCTGTTCACCGGCAAACGCATACCGTGGAAGGGCATTTTGCTGTTTGGGCCACCCGGCACAGGCAAATCGTATTTGGCCAAAGCTGTCGCGACTGAGGCAAATCGTTCCACATTCTTTTCAGTATCCAGTTCCGATCTAATGTCCAAATGGCTGGGCGAGTCCGAGAAGCTGGTGAAGAATCTCTTTGAGCTGGCGCGCCAGCACAAGCCATCGATTATATTCATCGATGAAATCGATTCGATGTGCTCGGCCCGTTCCGACAATGAGAACGACAGCGTGCGTCGGATCAAGACCGAGTTTCTTGTCCAGATGCAGGGCGTTGGCAATGATACCGACGGCATTCTCGTGCTGGGCGCCACCAATATACCCTGGGTCCTCGACTCGGCCATTCGTCGACGTTTCGAGAAGCGCATCTACATTCCGTTGCCGGAAGCGCACGCTCGCCTCGTCATGTTCAAGATACATTTGGGCAACACTACGCACGTGCTGACCGAGCAGGATCTCAAGGAGCTGGCCGGCAAGACCGAGGGGTAAGGCTTAACCTATCCAACTATCTGCTGTATGCATATGCTGTATATTTGTATATATAGCATAAACTGATTCCAATCGCAATCTCTGTCTGCAGCTACTCTGGCGCCGATATATCGATTGTGGTGCGCGATGCCTTAATGGAACCGGTGCGCAAAGTGCAAACGGCCACCCACTTTAAGCGCGTCACTGGCCCAACTCCAGGGAAGAAGGAGGAGATTGTCGATGATCTGTTGGTGCCCTGCTCGCCGGGTGATCCGGGCGCCATCGAAATGAACTGGATGGATGTGCCCGGCGATAAGCTGTTCGAACCGCCCGTCACCATGGTGCGTATTTGCCGTATTTGATAGGAATCAAAATCTGCTATCCTTAAGTGTGATCATGTCATCGATTCTCTCTCTCACTCTCTCTCTCTCTCTCTCTGTTGTAGCGAGACATGTTGAAATCGTTGTCACGCACGAAACCGACCGTCAACGAGGAAGATTTGATAAAGCTGCGCAAATTCACAGAGGACTTTGGCCAGGAGGGCTAAAGCCCGGTTAGGATGCCGGCATCAGATGCTAAAGACACCGCCGCCGCCATCAGCTAATTCTAATTGTTGCCTATTGCATAAATCGATGAAAACTAAAAACAAAACAAAACCAAACAACACACCACTGGCTTGTAGACACACACCCACCCACACACACCACACCACACACACCACACCACACCACACACATTTATGCACATATACAATTAATTTTCTTCGTCTTGCTGTTTTTTTTTGTTGGTAAAACACGAAATATGTTTGTGCTGCTGATGATTGATAGTAATTATATATATCTTTATGATTACAATTTTAATTTCAAGTCTTGTCATATGTTACACCACTCACACACACACACACACACACACACACCATTGGCCACACGTCTGCATCCCCCTCCCCCTGCTACTGCTGCTGCTGGCAGCAAGACGAAGAGAACAAATTGTCAATGTATTTTTATACTCTTAATGTTAAGCAAAAAAAAGAAAAAACAAAAACGACAAAAAATAGAAAACCCGAAACGATTATAATCTATATGTATGTGTGTCATGCAGATCGATTGAGAGTGTGTGTGAGTGAATGTTTGTAACTTGCAAGGGGTGTCAGATTGTTCGCCGATGCCTTCACTCCGCCAGATAACCAGCCAGCCAGCCAGTTAGCCAGCTTGACAAACAGACAGCCAACCGGCCAGTTAAGCAGCAGACAAGTAGCCTATTTTAAGTGTAACCGATAAAAAAAGATATATACATATATATATATATATATATGTATATATATGTGCAAATATATATATATATATATATATATATATGCAAATGTATAAAATAAACAATATTGAATTTATTGAGCTCTTTGTTTGAAGCTAAAGGAAATCAATATAAAATGCCTTGTAAAATGTGCATACAAATTCAAAATTTCGTTCGAAATCCATTTGCAATTATTTTCGAAAAATATATATGTCTATCGCTGGGCACTGCTTTCACGCTTTTTTTTTTCGATTTTGTATAGTTTTTAAAATTGTTAAATAAACTATTACGAATCTATAAAAATACTCATTTTGCAATTGGGAGCGCACGAGAACTAAGGGAAAACGAGTATTTCAGTCTGCGATTTTCTAAACTTTTTATTTTCGGTATTTGAATTTTTTTTTGCTTAAATTTTTACAGCTTTTATACGGTCTTGTAAAAAATGGTTTAATGGGTAATATGATAGGAAATGGAACTTTCCTATAGATAATGTTAGAGTGGAAACAAGGAAGCTGTCGTAATATTCTTAAAAATTAACTAAAAATCTAGTTTATGACTGTGATTTTCTTCATTTTTTGATCAAGTCTAAAAATATGCTATGGTCGAAAATAAAATGATATGATATCTGCAAAAATTGTCATGATATATTTATATTTTAAATGAAAACAACAAATAAGAAAACTTGCATAACTGCTTGGCCAATTAAAAAAAAAAATGCTTAGCTTAAATCTGGTTAAGAGAGGGACAGTAATATTTATGTCAACAGATGTATTTCCCATGCAGATAGATAAGTCGAATATGGAATTAAACATTTCAATATATATCCCATGCATACTTAACTAACGAGGTAGAAACCAATACGTTTTTATTGAGCTTGTTCACATTTGCCAGGCCAGGCAGCCAGGCAGCCAAGTGGGTCAAATAAGAACTTTCTGTGGGTAATAGAGCGGCGCGTGGTTTTCAGATGGTTTCTGTGGAGCCAATTGCAATTATAGGCAAAAATAGCTAGTCCGGCTAGTGGGCCCTACATGCATGCACACAAGCCGCACGAAACCCCCCTCATAACGAACGTGGCTTTGGCAATTTGTTTTTGTGATTTTTACTTTTTGCTTGTTGTTGTATGTTTCTATGGTTTTGGCTTTTTGCAATCGGACGTGCTTCGAATGGTGACGAGTACGCCAATTGAGAGTAGAGTGTAGACTGTAGAGTATACAATCGGACTGCTTCGGTCTGCACGAGCGCTTTTGCCGAAGCAGTAAAGCTGCTTCGAATTTTGTGTGTTTCGCGGGGTTCGTGTTTCGTTTGCGGTTTCAGTTGATCTTCAGCCGCGACGCGCTGAGGTTCGTGACGGTATTTTGTGTTTTTCGTTTACATTTCGGAGCGGCTAATTTGCAGCGTTGTCGTCTTTCGCATTGCATTTTAAGACCGTTTTGTTTTTTGTGTGGCGGTTTTTTTGTTAACGTTTTTTTTTCTTTTGACAAGTTTTGACAAACTATTAAACAATCAAATGCGAAAAGAAAGAAGTGTGTAATTGCAGTTTGTGATTTGGTTTCTTTTGTGTATGTGAATGTTTTTTTATACTTATTTTGCTGTGCTTTGCTTTGCGCTTGCATTTTAATGGTTACTTTAAGCTTAGCCTTTGCCTTTGACTCAACTGCGGCTTTGGCCTGCCCTTTTTTGTACTTTTGTCTTTCAATTATATATATATATATATATATATATATGTGTGTGTGTGTGTGTGTTTGCGCTTGTATGTGGGTTGTTGTTTATTTTCTGTGTTTTTTGTTTTTTGTTTTGATGTTTTTGTTGTGAAGAGCAACTTTCACGCGCCTCAAGTGAAACTGTAAACTGGGACTGGGCTCCAAAGCAGAAGCAGCTGTTGTTGTTGTTGTTGTTGATGGCATCTTTTGCTTATCACAAACCGCCACAAAAATGAATACATTCACAAATGTTTGTCATACATACTCATACACATTATGTGCACGTATGTATATCAAGCCTTAGTGGTTTTATTATTGTTTTTCTTATTAATTTTCATTAATTTTCTGCACTTGCTGCAAGCAAGCTCGCAAGTTTGTCGCTTAAGTCTTTTGGTATTTGCTTGCCGCTTGCACTTGTTGTTGTTGTAGTGATTATGCATCATGTTGTTGTTGCTGCTGCTGAAACCCGTTTGTGGAGAGCATTACTTGCCATGCCCCCCTCCTCCCCAATGCAGCATGCATTCAAGAAAAAGAGATTAATAAAGTTGAAATAAATAATCAGAAAAAAAAAAAAATAATAATAATAATAATATCATGCTGACATTGACACGAATTGCAGAGAGACCAAAAGAGACAAAAGGCAGCCAATTTATATAGCAGCAACGCACAACAAATTCATGGCGTCTAAGTCTAAATCAACAATAGTTGCAGCTGAAATAAAATAGCAAATAGCATCAAATATTCGATCAATGAATACCCTGCAACGAATTCTTTACGAATACTTTTCAAGTTGTGAACAGAGAGAGAGAGAGAGAAGCTCCTTACTCAATGTTCTAGCTGTAGCTCTTATAGATCATTAGATCGGATAGACACGAGCATAATTGTTGATAGCTTTTCAAATATCCAAATACCCAATATTGTTGTATGACAGGGTATTTTGGAACCTGCTGCCACGAAAATTGTTTTCAATTAAAGTGCATAAATTCCTTCAATGTCATACTACAACAACAAACTGAAAGAAAAAAACAATTTTAAATTTAGTTAAACACTTTATTGCCATCACTGTTGTTGTTTTAGTTGGTGTCGCTTTATAATAATACGACTTAACATAATTTGCGTGCTTTAAACTGCCAATAAGTGACTCCATATATTGTTGCTGTTGTTGTTGTTGTTGTTGCTGTTGTTGTTGCTGTTGCTGTAGCTGTTGTTGCTCTTGTTGTTGTTGTTGCTGCTGTGCTTGTTGACAGAGGCAAGGTCGTCCGTCAATTGGGCGCCTCAAGTGGGGACAAAAATCACAAGTCTTTACTTTCAAATTGCCCATTTTCACTTTGAAATTGGCTCGCAAATCGTTGAATTACACATTTAACCACTGGAACCATACAAAAATTTGCAAATGGCATAGGAATTAATGCCTTATGTTGTATTTTATTATTTTTTAAGTGCAGGCCATTAAAACGTTGTTTGATTTGGCTCCAACTTATGTTCATATCTTAGATATGTACAATTATAATATTTGAAAACATTAAATTTCATTTCTTCGAAATTCATGTACAAGTCAAATACAAACGGGTTAAAATCTTGTACTGCACTCCGTTCCGTCCGGGTCTCAGAATAGCCAAATGTCTTTTATCTTTTATAATCAATAACGGAATCTGTCGATCTTTCGACAACCAGGATGAATCGCAGATTGTGTTGCCTTGGCCAGCAGAAGGTGCAATATCCTAGGGCAACCTGTCGTAAGCTAAGAAGTCATAGAATTCCTTAACCTTAATTTTTTTTGAATTTGTGCCAGAAACAGGGTTGATGGAACAGCTAACGAGATCTAACTAGGTCGCAGTTTATGAAGCCCCACAATCATAAAAAAAAAATTGTCAGCACTAAACTGATTTTGACAAATAATACATTTTTGACATCTAGTAAAATACTGCATATGAGAGCTGGAAACTAAGCTTCTTAAGTAATTAACATTAGCCTTGTTAACAACTTCCGGAGTACTAGATGGAAAATAAATAAAAAGCACAAGCCACGTGCAAATTGCAACACTTTACTTACGCTGCATCCGGTTACACATCTTTAATTTCTTTCAGCTTTCCACAGCACAGCCGACTTCTTGCTGGATGTAGCTTAACAGATGCAATTATATGTGATTATGATTATGATAATGGCTTGGAAACCCGAGATCCAGATCGAGAGTGCACTTGACAATTGGGGTCGGTGGCTCATTATTAGCCGTTCATATTCTTTCTTGGCTTGGGCAAACCGAGATATTGCGGTCAAATAACAAAGCCAAAGACAAAGACAATTAATTGTCCCCAGGCAAGAATTTGTGTAATTGTAATTGGAGTCAGCTCTTTGGGCATTTCAGTACTTGTTAAATTGGGCCATGGGGCCGTAGATTGAAATAACTAGAATGAAAAAAATTGTGTGCTCCACTTACCGAAGCGCAAATACCCTCGACAACGGCTCAAATTATAAATAAAAAGCAAAGTAAAAATGAATTTATTTTATTTTTAGAAGCAAAGAAACTTTTTGAATTTTAGGGTGATTTTTATGCTTTGTCAAATAAATATGTTATAAGCTTTCAATAAATTGATCTATGTATGTACACAGTATTAATGTGAAATTTACAAAAAATATTTATGTTTTTATAAACAGTATCAGACTTTGTCAGTTAGCCTCGGGTAAAAATAAAATAGAAACTATTCATACAAAAAGCAACTGGTAACCCATATTTCATAGTGTATCTTTTGTGTAGATACTATAGTCATTCTATTGACAACCGATATTCTATACTATAAATATAAAATATGCGATGTTATAATAAATCGATTGATTTCTATATACTATATATTGTTGGTCACGGTCAAAGAAGCAGCTGTATTTAGTCTTGGCAAAACAAACCCTGGTTCAGTTAGTTTTTTTGCTTATTTGTTACACATTACACAAGTGAATCAATATACCCCAAAATACCCTAGACAAACACGCTCGTCACACATCCCACGCTTTCATGACGGATGCCCACTTGACCTCTTCTCGGTTCTTTTATCTCCCTGTTCGGCGAGTTGCCTCTTTCCCCATCTTTACTTTTGGCGGCAAGTAAAGAGAGAAAGGGAGGAGGTGGGGGAGGGGGGGTTGGTGGGGGGTTGCCCGGAATATACATAGCCATAAAGTGTGTCATATACGTTTGCCATTGTATACAATTGTTATCGCTCTTTTTGCCTATTCTCGTCTCATTGCATTTTACCGTTGGTTAGGCTTAACACACACACACACACACACACACACACGCACACAGCCATCGTCTTGTTGACTTATGGCGTATTGTCTTTTCGGCTCGGTCTTCTGCTTCTTCTGGGTTGCATGCAATGCATGAAAAATGAGTTTGCCACTGTGGAAATTCTTGTGAAAATCCAACAAACAATAACAAAGACGACAACATGTAACAATTATTAGAAGAAACTAATTTTGTACAGCTCAACTTCAAAAACAGCAGCAGCAGAGCAGCAACAACAACAACAACAATAACAACAACAGCACTAAACTCTAAAATAACGGCGGAAACTTCATGCGCGGCTGGCTTTTAAATCATAGTTTCTGTTGTTGTTGTTGTTATTGTCCAGCGCCTCCCTTTTTGCTACACTTTCGTTGTTGAGTCCGTCGTAACAAACAGGAAACTATTTATGTGACTTGCTACGGCTACTGGTGCGGCTGTCATGCGAAAATTGGCTAAGGAAATTCAAACATTTTTCGTATTTTTTATTTTGATTTATATTTTTTGGCTGCGCGCCAGCGACTGCAAGTTCGTTGCCTAAGTCTTTTGTATTGTATCGCAAGCAAACTAATAAAGTCGACGGCGATTGCTGGCATTAAAATGGCACACCAGATACACTGATAGACATACACACACACACACACACACACACACATTCGCTCTGTGTCAAATCGATGAAAAGCGATTGCCCAAAAGTTGGCACAATGCTAAAGCATTGTTGGCCCACACGCCTCTTACGTTTAGTTCCTATTTCGTTATACGACCGTATACGACCCATAAAAATTGACCAAGAATTGGGTATCACAATGCTTACGATGTTTAAGCCTCTGTTCATCTATTTTACAAGTTGATTTTTTTTTTCTGCGATATGATTATATAAGGCAAATTCAAGTCAAGCTCTCGGATATTCTCTTATATAGAGAATTTATACTTACATATGCCATAGAATTTTATAATCCCTACATTGTACAGTAAATGGTGTTAAGAGCATTATAGATGTATGGATAGGATACATACATAGGTATACAAAGGTATCTAGTAATACATTAGCTCTGTGTACAGGGTATCGTCTCGCTTAGCAAGCTCAACATACTCAATTCTTGTTAGCTAAAGTGCCGCGTTGCGCTTTTCGCTTTTTGGCATGGTTCGATTTGGTCTGCAATTTCGATTTCTCGTCTACTCTCGGTGGCTTTCCCAACTGGATGAGCTGTCTGTTCTCCGGAATAGGCGATCAGGTCGCGTCGATGTTTCTATTTAATGAGCAGAATTAGCAGCAACTGCGAAAACAAGAAGTGGCAAGTAGCAGAAGCAGCAGCAGTAACAGCAGCAGCATCATCAGCAGCAGCAGTTGAAAGCGGCCCAGCTATTAAATTGGGTTAATCTATTTGAAAGTGACTGATGGACTGATGGACTGATGAACTGACTAACTGACTGATTGACAAACAAGGACGGACAGCATGAATAGAAGTCGTGCGAAAGCCGCTTAGAAGCATTATCGCCAGATACTTACACTTTCCATTACAGCCTACAATTTCATCTGGCACCCTCATCTCTCTATCTCTCTCTCTCTCTCTCTCTATCTCTCTCTCTCTCTCTCTCTCTCTCTTTCTCTCCTTCTCTCTCTCTCTTTCTCTCTCTCTCTCTCTATCTATATTTATTGGTGTGCTCTTTACGCTTCGTTTGTTCCGCATTTCAACATCGTGTTGCGGGTGGCCGCAACTTTTGCCATTGATTGATGGATCCGTGAAACAATGCGATTATCTTTTGCCGCTTTGTCATTTTCTGTGAATGAACTCAAAGCAACAGCAACAGGTGCTCCTAATTGAGTAAAAACTGTTATTAAGAGCAGAAATATAGATTAATTGTTATTGGTTAAATCAAGTTATAAGCAATTAGTGGCTCTTATTAAACTGGGAATTGAGATTGTTAGGGCCACAAATTTTGATCATTAAAAATGAACACTTTAACATTTTATATGTTGACTTTCTTGGTATTTGAAAGACTCATATGCTAGAATATGTTTTTTTTTTGCATATATTTGCATACAACATGATTCACTATCTTTTGATGGAATGATGTGTTGAAAAAAACGAAACTTGAGAGTGAAAAAATGATAAAAAGAAAACAATGGAAAAATACTTATGAAACTAAATCAAGCCTACCTCGAGTTGATTAACAGTGCATAGTTATTGAGCAACAGCTCCTTGGCGGTCCATCTTTAAACAAACATTTTGTAATGCTTCTGGTGCTAAAAATTGTTGGCGGTGACAACATTTGGAGAGCTTGCTTAATGTTTAACTTGATGCTAATTGAAAAGTCTCAGCTTGAACGAAAGTGAAGGTGCGATATGTGGTCAATAGATCAATCAATCAATCAACTTACAGTTTCCAGCGCTGCTCTGAATATTTCGCTTCGGCTTCGGTTTATCATTATAATCACTTATCAGGTTTTGTTTTTTTAACGACTCTGAAAGTTTTCACTTTCATTAGATGGCACCTAGTGGTACCCTCGGTCTTCAGATTCCGCCAGTCTCCCGCACAATTGACTCATGGAATTTCATCTTTGGAAATTTGCCAAAAGAAAAAAACTCCACAACAACAAACTTGCAGGGTGTTGTGGTGTTTTTATGCCTTTTGACTGCCGTCTGTTGTTGACCCAAATGTCCACATTCAACTTCCAATGTTCAACGTTTAACGTTTAACGGCTCTAAAGCTACACTGTGCACCAAACTGAGAGAGTTTTTGTCATTTGTAATTTGGTGAAAAACGTTTTCCACACTGTTAAATTCACCAAGCGATACTTGATGTGAAGATATCTGAGTATGTATATGTATATATATATATATATATATATTAAATATATTCATCGAAATTCGTCTTCAGGGAGAGACTTAAGCGTTAGATTAAATTACTTCTAGGTTTGCCTCTCAAAATATTAAAAGTGCGGTGCTGCCACCTTGGCATACATAGCTCATCTGGTAGCGCCACGCATTTGACTTTGAACATTGCAAAATTACGGTAGTTGCGCTGCCAATTTGTCGTTTGGATGTCGCCAACTTATTGACAGGGCGTTGCCACATTTTGCAGCACACAGTTTGCGTATTTACTTGACCGCAAAACTCAAAACTAATTGCAGCTTGTAGTTAGCTAATGTGCATCTTAAGTTAGGTTAGAGCTCTGAATTTCAATCGGTAGAGTCACGGTTCCGGTTCCGGTTCCGGTTCGTGTTTGACAAAATATGTGCATATTTACTGAAGCTATAATTTTATATTCGATTATCGCTTTTCTGATTAAAATTTGTATATTCAGCTTACATTTTACATATGAATTTCGAAAGCATTAAAATAAAAATTAACATTAAAACACATAGTTGTAATAAGAATGTCAATTGATAGTTATTGGCCTTTGAACATTGAAATAAAAATATTTATTATTTCATAAAAAGTTAAACAAGTTTTTTTTATTATTTATATATTTATTTTTATTTTTCTCAAATATATATATATTTTTTTTTTTTTTGTACAGTGTAACTTGTGTGCGCGCGCTTGTTAGCAATGTTTGTCTTTCAACTATAGTTGTTCTTGTTGTTGCTGTTGTTTGCTTAGATGGGGGAATCAGAGACAGAGACAGAGACAGAGACAGAGATTGGGGCAGTGACAGCGACAAAGGTCAATGGCCCGGCGCCATTTATCGCCGCTTAGCGCACATCCTGTCAGCGAAACGACTTATTATACAATATGCAGACGGTCGAAACGATTACAATTACAATTAAAATTACAGCAACAACAACAACAGCAATAGCAATAGCAACAGCAACACCAATTGCTACACTTGAGGTCTCCTTTTATTTGGTATCATTTAGCAAAACATGCAATTGAATATTGTTGTTGTTTCTTGTAATTGCAGGCCCCACAAAGTAAAGCTCATAAGCAATCAATCAGCAGCAATCAACATCAATCACAACTCAAGCAACTGTCCCAAATTGGAGCTGTAACTACTGCTGCTGCTGCTGCTGCTGCTGTTGTTGGTCAAGTGAAAGCTTCGACAAGAGCAACTGTTGCTGCAGATGCTGTCGTGCGTCTGCCACATAATTCAATCAAGCAGGCTAAGTCAACGACAACGCCAACGCCCCAGACGCGGTTTACTGAGAGCAGCAATACCAAAAACAACAATAACAATAACAACTCCATCTGCAAGCTGGGCTCAGTCAGTCAGTCAGTGAGTCAGAGACGCAGACGCCGGCACAGACGCCATTGGCCGTGGCTAGGAACCAGTCACCAAACACCAACTACTGCCAACTGGCAACCAGTCACGATCGCAGCAACTGTTGCTTCTGCTGCTGCTGCTGCTGTGACTGCGACTGCGACTGCGACTGCTTCTGGCAGGTTCACAAATAAGTGAAAGTGAATTTGTTTATGGTATATTGCTATTACCAAAGCGAAAGAGACATAACACCGAACAAGAAACACCACAAAAACACACAAGAAGAAGCGGCAGCCAAAAATCATACGTCAAATAGCAACAACAACAACAACAACGTGAGCAATGCAATTGCAATAAAGAGACAGAGAGACAGAGAGAGAGGAAGAGAGAGAGAGAGAGAGGTCATCTTAAGCATCGATGCAATTGGCAACTGACTACGTTATTGAATAATATCTAACAACTATAATTGCAACAACAACATCGACGGTGACAACAACAGCAACAACAACATGCAACACATTTGCCTCACGCTGCTGCTGCTGCTGCTGCTGCTCGGCACTCGGACTAGCGGTAAGTGTAGACGATCCATTAACTAAGTGAGCTACACACACACACACACACACACACACACACACACACACACACACAACCATTCCCACTTCCATTTAGCCCCTACATCAACTAATTGAATTATTTTGTGTTAAATTGTACAGCTTACTTGAACTGAGGATGGTTTGCGTAGACAGCACTTAATATGTCCCAACACACTCCCACTCAAACTACCCAGCCACCCCAATCCCCTACACTTGCCCCTCCCCAATTCAAGGCCAGCGGGTGAGCTGGCTGATTGTGAGCGTCTTTCAATTTGTTTGGCCCCCGGTCGAGTTTCACTTGACAATTGTTGCCATTGAGTTGACGATGAGCGAAACACTTCACAGATTGCACAATCGCCATAAAAAAACCACAACAACACCCACCCATACAAAACACACACTCACTATATATATTTATATATATATATATATATATATATGTAGCGTGTGCACAAATGTAATCGAAAACAGTCAACTAAATCGAAGAAGCGATTGCAGTGCCAAAAACTGACAAAACCCTAAACGGAATAATGAAAACAACGAAAGTCACTACTCAAACAGCCAACAATAATAACAAACACATTGAACCAACTATTAAGACCACTTTTTAATATATCCCACATCCATTGAGCTTGGCCGATAGAGTCCTATATTAAATATTGGGAATACATTTTGCTTTCATTCGCTCCACAATTTTGTTTGTTTGTTTATTCATTCAACTAACACAGTAAGCAGATTTTAAAACAAAGTTTTTAATAAACAAAAATTGAAATTGAATTTAAACGTCACGAATTAAATGCTATAAAATCAAATTAAATTAAAAATCCAAATTGAAAGAAAAGTAAACATAAAGGATATAATAATTGGAGAAATACATCTAAATCCATATGATGAAACAAGCAATCCTATTTCAACTCTATAGCTACCCATATATTCCTATAGTGTTTTTCATGCCATTTCTTGAGCGTCATTTTAGTTGTTGAAAAGTTAGGAGCTTCTTCATAAATGCCTTTGGCGTTGAGTTGTAAGTCAGCAATTAATAAATATATAAATGACATGCGTCACACTAGGAAACCTAAAGCGTGAATTGCTTCAAATTGTCTTTGAGAAACTTGGATGCATTTGGTTGCATAAGCGCCATAAGTCACTTGGGCACTTGTTACTTCACAGTGAGTTGGGGGAGTCGGCACTTTAGTCATGCGAGAGAATATCGCTGAAGCCCTGTAGTACCTAGCTGCATATATATACACACATATACATATTTACACGCTGGAACAGACGTAGTTCTATTCAAGCACTTCCTGATTCCCCATAGGCAGATGATAATTATATGTATAATTATTGGCACTTGGCGACGTGTGTGGCGAAGCGTGGACAGTTTGATGTGAATGTATAATTCACTCTCTCTATCTCTCTCTATCTCTCTCTCTTTGGAAACGCACTCACGCCACGCTAATATTTAATATATATATATATATATATATATATATATATATGTGGGGTTGGCTTATGTCATCCCCACGTTCCAAGTTATGGCGCAGTGCCCAATAAAATAAACATTTTGCACGCCTGCCATTAAAGAAATTCAGAGTTTTTTTTACTTATAATATTTTAATTACTTTTTTATCGCCTCACACAGTGGTAGGCAATTTTCCCAGCAGAGTTTTTAATGTATGGATATTCTCCCTTGAAATACAAATCGCTGATGTGTTTTAAACAAAAAATCGTTTTAGTTTTGAATATGTTTTGGAAGGAAATTTCGACGGCCTTTTATTTTACATGTAGAAATATTCTTGAGTCCAGTTTGTCTTTTCTATAATTTTCCATTTTTCTTATATTCTTAGTTTGGTATCTTGCCAAACTTTTAATCTCCATAATATGATCACCAAGAAACAAATTCATTTTCGTTAGACTTGGCTAATTATCTAGATTGATTTGTTAACATTTATTTATTTTTGTTTTTCTGAGTGTAGTTATCCATTTCGCTGGCATGATCAGGTATACTTAAATATATATGCATATGCATAAGCTAAGTGGGTGCCACCCATTTCGAATGTACTGCTTTCATCTTTATAGGAATTCGTATAGACTCACATATACAGACATATGTATAAATGTTTATTCAAATAAATTTTGAATAGCTTGTTATTTTTTTGGGCACGTGCCTGGATTGCAAAGTGTCGCATTTTATGGCCATAAATCGAATCGAATCGAATCATATCCAATTCAATTATATCCAAATTTAAATCGTTTTGTTTACTCATCCGATTGCAGCGTTTGGCGGAAAGGAAGAGCGATCGAGCAGTGCGGAAGGCTTTGCGAATTTCACGCAACTGTCGGAGGCGGTGCATGCCTCGCTGCTGGCGCACGAACACGAACACCAACAGCGGCAACACCAGCACCGTCAGCGACGCTCTAAGCGGGCGGTGAAGCGTGTCTGCTACGGTGAGCTGGGCTGCTTTGAGGACTCTGGGCCGTTTGCCTATCTGGAGATGCTGCCCTCCTCGCCCGAGGAGATCAATACCAAGTTTTACTTTTATTCTACGCGCCAGCGCTCTGACCGCCCGCTCATGGAGCTCTCCTTTCTCAACATGACAGCCGCATTTGCCAAGGCAAAGGCCAAACGGCAGACGGAGACGCCAGCAACTGCAGCAGATGCATTACCAGCCACCAGCGTTCCCGCGGCCGGTTTAAATGCGACCACAGAGAAGCCCAATGGCAGCCCAAAGAAACCGCCGCCGCCTTCCATCGATGATCTCGAGGGATTCGATGAGCTCTCAGTGCGTGTCATTGTGCACGGCTTTGGCTCCGCCTGTCCGCACGTTTGGATCTACGAGATGAAAACAGCGCTAATGGCAGTGGTGAGTAGCCAGATAATAGCTAGCCAGACCAATGAAATTTGCCTTTAAAACTTGGTGTCAATTTTTTCTTGGCGTGGTTACCAATATACTTTTTTTTAAATCGATCTTTAAAGGGAATTGTATATCTACAATAGAGAATAATTCCACAACAAATCCTTTCTATTGTTTTTTTTTTTTAGGAGGATTGCATTGTGATCTGCGTGGATTGGGAGAACGGTGCCACATTCCCGAATTATGTGCGTGCAGCGGCGAATACACGACTGGTTGGCAAACAGTTGGCTATGCTGCTGCGCCATCTGCAGAAGCACAAGGGTCTCAATCTGATGCGCACCCATGTCATTGGCTTCAGCTTGGGGGCGCATGTCTCTGGCTTTGCGGGTGCCGAGTTGCCCGGCCTGTCGCGCATAACGGGCTTGGATCCGGCGGGACCTCTGTTTGAGGCACAACATCCGAAGGTGCGACTAGACAGCAGCGATGCAGAGTTTGTTGATGTCATCCATTCGAATGGCGAGAATCTCATCTTGGGTGGTTTGGGCTCCTGGCAGCCCATGGGCCATGTTGACTATTATCCGAATGGAGGACGTGTGCAGACCGGCTGCTCAAATCTTTTTGTGGGCGCAGTCACCGATTTTATTTGGTGTAAGATTCTATATATATTATATGTATATAAGCAAAACTTTTTCTTTAACTATGTTTGTAACCAATCTGCAGCTGCCCAGGCTGCGGAGGACGAGGAGGGACGCTCGCTGTGCAATCATCGGCGCGCCTACAAGTTCTTCATCGATTCGGTGGCGCCACGCTGCATGTTTCCCGCGTTCCCTTGCGCTAGCTACGATGACTTCCTCAAGGGCAAATGCTTTCCCTGTGCCCAGGATGACGAGGATTTGGCCGAAGGCGTGCCCCGTTGCGGCAACATGGGATACTATGCGGATAGATCGACAGGTCGCGGCCAGCTCTATCTGCTCACCCGCGAGGAGGAGCCCTTCTGTGCCCATCAGTTCCAACTGCAGATATTCAACTCCTTCAACGATCTGCCGCTGCGCACCATTGGCCGTCTAGAAGCCATACTCGAAGGCGAAGGCGGTCTCAACGAGACCTTCGAAATATCCGAGTGAGTTAAGACAACTTTGTGCCGCGCACTGAAGGCTAGTTTTAAGTGGAAAATAAAAGTCTAAAGTGATTAGGAGGCTATCGCGAAAGGAACGTTTATGAATTGATTCTCGATACTTTTTTCAATTGAAACTGTCGTTCCGTTTAAGCTGAACTTTACCTAAAACTTCTTCCTTCAGCCTCATCATTTGCAAAAGACTTCTTTGAGTGAACTTTGTGTAGGATATCAATATTTATTTATTTTGTTCTTTCACAAATTTAAAGTTGATTTTTTACTCTTACAGAAAGGACGATGCTGAGTTCTTTGCTGGCGACATTGTGTCGAAGATTATCGTGCCGCATCCGGCGCTGGGTTTTCCCACGACGTTGAGCCTACACTACAAGTCGTACAGTGGGTGGCTGTCGAAGGGCCTGCCCCACTGGGACATCGACAAAGTGGTGCTCACAGATAGCTTTGGGCGCAGCCATTCGCTGTGCCGCCCCAGCACCAAGCTGAGCAGCGGCAGTCCCGTCCGCATGCGCCTGCAGGCGGGCAACTGTGAGCTGGACAATCAGGATGATTATGGCGCCTATACCACCCAAGCGCCGGCTTCGCTGCCGCCTAGCACAGATACCCCGTTGGCGGACTCGAGCGTGCAGGAGTCGGGCCTGAGCGCCAACGTTGATGGCGTCGAGAGCGTCAAGCAGCGCAAGAACATCTTCAATTTGGGCACCAGCTTCAAGCTGTCACAGAATCAAACCTATCCGCTGGCCCAAACAGACGAGCTGCCATGGCAGCCCATACTCGTCGGCAACTCCCTCGACAAGGACAACAACGAGGCGGAGGCGGCCGAGTCCAGTCGCAGCCTGTCCGACGCGCTCAGTGCACCCACCGATGAGATATTTGAGCCGGTGCTCAAGGACCGCCGTCTGGCTTTAAATCGTGGACGCAATCTACACGAATATGCCACCACCACGGAGGAGATTGTTGAGCCGGTGCTGAAGGCGACCACGCCGAGAGCTAAGCATGGCAAGGACCTTCAACTGCCCGAGCCGGATAACAGCAATTCCACGACAACGAGCTCAACTGATGCTCCAGTTGCCGCTTCAGTTCCCGCTGCTGCTGTCGCCGGTGTTGCACATCCACCCAAAATGATGGCACAGCTGGCTGGCGGTGCAGAGGAGCCGCAAACAGTGCAATTGCTGCCATTTCGCCTGGGTGAGCTGCTGCAGCGGGCCGAGCGCTATGCACGGGAAACGCTGCTGCCATTAATTTCGGTGCAGGCGCCGCGTTTCTTTGGCTTCAATGTGACCCCCCACGAGCGGGGTGAGTCCCGCAAGCCCCGCTACATACCGCGCTACGAGGAGGCGGCTTTCCTTAATGGCAGCAATCAGCAGCGTCGCAACTCTCAGGACGTGCAGGACACGCAGGACACACCGGATCAGGCCGCACGTCGCAATCTCTTTCGGCTACTGCGCTCGGATGCGGCCCGTGGTCGTTCCGCCTCCCAGCGTACGTTGTCAAGCAGCGAGCCGCAGTCGCAACAGCAACATCCTCAGCAGCAGCAGGGCGACTTCAATTACTACACAAATGTGCTGCTCTCGGAATCGCGCTCGATGCGCCCCGAGGCGCCCGAGTATCGTCCGGTCTTTGTTGATCTGCCCACGTTTCGTCCGCCCACCTCCACCACTTCCTCCTCCTCCTCCTCCTCCGCTGCGTCCAAAGCGAAAGGCAACAGGGCGACAAAGTCCTTGCGGCGCGCACGCATACAGCCTAATCCCTGAGCTGTGGGGCTGTGGGTTGGGCGCGAGGGGAAGTGGGGGGAGGGTAGCCAGCTACATATAAGTAAACACTATGTGATATCGACTATCTGAGAGACGCCGCACAGTGGAACTGATCAGCGTTTTCGAACGGCGAGCGTCGCCTGCCTGCAACTAAAAAAATGAACAATCAAGTGTCCTTGTCGGCAGGTTGAACTCGTCGTACAAAAAAGAAAAAACAATATTTCAACTTCTCCTTGCATTGTAAATAACCGTTTAATGGAATTTGAAATTCATGCAACAGCATTGTGCTGCTGACACGAGTCTTATTCACCTTTAGTTTAGCTGCTAAGTTTATAATGTGAGCATTAAAATAAATTATTAGCTTATTAAGAAAATCTTAAAAACAATCTTCAGACCATTGACGGGCCCAAGACTGAAGACGTTTTTTTTAGGTTTACATAATGCATCTATGGACTTAAAAGATGTTGCCACTAAAATTGTTTTGAACGAATGAAAGTTCCGTTAGTTTTTTCCAAGATTTTTTGGGGTTTCCCTTTTTATGGCTAGTTTGGGTGCAAAATTCGAATAAAGGCAGTCACTTTCAAGCCTTTGGAAAAGTTAGCAGTTGGTTGTATGGATTTTCTTTGAATGGGATAATAAAGGAAAATAAAAAAATAAAAAATAAAAATATTTAAATAACGTTTTACACAAAGAAACAGATAAAAATAGATTAGTTACATACACAAATTTTGAATGGGAAGGGGAAAAACACTCTCACCTGAGGAAATAGCTAAGATACTGGCTTACAAGGACACTGGAATGAGCAAGCAAATATCAATTAAATTACGTCGATCGGCATCAGCAATTGATGTGTTAAAATTCATAAAAAAGTACAACAAAAATCGCTCAAAAACCAACAGTAACAAATTATCTAACAGGCAAAAATCAGTAATCCTACGTAAAAATGCTACGGCATCTAAAATTTTGATTCATTTAAGCCTACAAGTATCTCAACGTCGTGTTCAACAAATTTTATCAGGAAGTAATCGATTGGTTTGGAAGAAAATGAAGTTGAAGCCAGCATTAGCGAAGGCACACCAAGTAGCCAGATTAAATTTTGCAAAAGAAAAACATATGTATGTCCTGGACCCAGGAGTGGAATAATGTGGCTTATCAGATTACAAAAAATGTAATCTAGATGGTCCAAATGGTTTAAATAATTACTGGCATGATTTAAAGAAGTCTGAGAGATTTTGCCTTACTCGAAGCTGTGGAGGTGCTTTACTCATGATTTGGGCTGCATTCAGTCATCAGAGCAGCTCGGAGGATTATACAAACTTGTTGAACAAAGTTTTGGTGAACCTTATGTATCATCAACCAAACCCAAATGCCTTATTCCAACAGGATAAAACTTTTAAACTTTTGGAGTGGCCAGCAAGATTACCCGACCTGCATCCCATAGAAAACATGTGGGGAAACCTGTGCCGTCGCCTGTAGGTAATCGACAGTTTGAGACAGTTGAGCAGCTAAGAAGGCTGTCGTTAAGGAACGGTCCAAAATCCAACTATATGAGTTCTAAATAGTAGTTGAATCGATATAAAATCGAACATTTTTATTTATAAGCAAATAAACTCATTTAAAAAAAAAAAAAGTTGAAAAGTTATGTTAATGTTACAAATTTATTTGCTTTTTTATTTCACGTGAATTTAAAACAGCTAACTTTTGTGGAACAAACAAGTTGACCCAAATTTCGTTGAATGATATTGCCGAGCTAAAGTTATTTTTTTCAAAAATGTTACCATTCCTTGCATTGCAACCTAAAAGTGTGCCTTGCAACTAAATTCTTAGAATATTAATCACATTTGACTTTATTTCTCAGCCTAAAAGTATGCTGCAGTATTTTAAAATTGTATTGGCGATCTCATTCTGATACCTTCGCTATCATAGTTGGTTTTGTGCAATGTCCCTATTGCTGCCTGTCCGTCTGTCCGTCTGTCTGAACGTAATTTTTTTCGACACCCTCAGAGACAAAGGGTTGAAACTTGGAACATATACTGATCAGTGACCGCGTCAAAGTGTAAAAATTGAAGTGCTACGTTCTACGTCCTAGCCTTCTAGGCAATCGATAAGATCGATAAAGCCACATATCTCCCACAATTTTAAGACTACAGCCACCAAATTTGGTAATTGGTTATGTCCTTCAAAGATCGGCACACACCCACCTGCGCCGCACCCAGGTCCCCCGCCCTTAAAAATTTGAAATGGCTACATCTCGCTGTTTTTGAGGTGGAACCGTCAAATTTGATAGGTATTTTACTTGTAGACGCCGTTAAGAATCGATAAAAAATGTTTATGGCCACGTCCACACCTGCGCCCATAATCATCAAAGTGGATATTTCGGAAAGTGTAAATCGATAAGACCGCATATCTTCCACCATTTTAAGAAGAGAGTCACCAAATGTGGAAGATAATGCTTAGAATGCTCAGGCATAAATTAAAATTGGCAATAGAAGACAGTTTGAATTTATTATTTTCCATTTATTAAAGTATGTTTTTCCACCTGTTTTATATTATCTGAAAAGAAAAATTCTTAAAAAATAGTTATAATATACAAATGTGGGTCCAATCATTTTATGCGCTTCTAAATTAGGAAAAATGCATAAAATGCATCAAGCTGTGAAATTGCGTTCTCCTTCGTATCCTAAATAAAATACATCATTCTTGATTCATATTTTCCGATTCTCCGAGGTGGCCAGTTGAGGAATTGATGCAGATAAACGGTAGCAAAATGAAAGTCATTCTTTGCAATTTGAGTTGTATTTTTGTAAGTTGTTCTTTTTAGCATAATTTATTTTTATATACTTTTCATTTAATTTGCTTTTATGTTCATAAAGTAACGTGTGTCTGCCACTGTCTGTGTCGGTGTATGTGTGTGTATTTGTGTATGTGTGTGTGTGTGTGCTTGTGTGTGTGTTGTCTGTATATGTGAGAGAGTGTTGTACTAAGATTTGATCTGCTTTTATTTCATTTCTATTCTGCTAAATTTTGGATCCGATTCGCTTACAATTTAATATGGCTTGTAAAAATTTATTGAGATTTGTTGAAAGTCAAACGGTAAATTTTGTGCTTGCTCATGTTGTATTTAGATTGTTTTTTGTATTCTATGTTGTGTTCTTGCTTATTGTTTTTTGGGGCTTTGTTGTTGTGGTTGTGTCTTCTTGTTGTTTCTGTTGTTTTTATATTTAATATATAATATTTTTTTTTGTTTCGCTTTTCTGTTTTGGTTTAACTATTTATAAAACATTTCACTTTTAGAATCTTAACAACTTTTTGTTTTTTACTTCTGCTTTTTTTCTTTTTATATGTTAATTGCTGCGGCGTATTTACTTTTATATATGTATGTAATATATACATATATATGTATATATATCTTTGTTATGCTTTATTTAATAATTAGTTTTTCTCTTCCTTTGTTTATTTTTTTTATTGTTGTACGCATAATTTACATGGATTTTCTTTAACCCCATTGCGATATTATCGCAGCTCTCCCTTTGCGCTTTTTATAGATTTCATGACATGTTTTTATTTTTGTTTCATTTTGTTTTTTGTTATTTTATAACTAGTCAAAAAATTGTTTGTTGCTGACGCTTGAAAAATTAAATTGCACGTGTCCTAATACTTTTCTGTAGGTGTGTGTGTGTATATGCTTGTGTGTATTTAGATCATAATATAACTATTCGTAATTGAAATTGTTTTCTTTTCTATATGCCCCTGCAGACATTTGAGTTCACTCACTCGACATATCCCCTCAAACAAAAGAGCCTAGAATATTATTGATTAGAAGTTCACAAATGTGTCGAGTAAACGTAATAAAAATAATGGAAAAATTTGATTATCTTTCTTGAGGATTTATCTAATAATTCAATTACATTAAATCGGATTATAATGATTGTTTTTTCAGAGGTACAATTGATTTCAAATATATCTGCAAGAGAATTTTATATTCGGCATGCCGAAAAAAAGCGCTACCTTCATTCTGCTTTCACTTTCGTATATTGAGCTAATTATTGGTTTGGTTTCTGTTATTACTTTTGTGTGGAGAGTGAAAAATGATGAGAATTAATTAAATGAATAAAATGCTTATCAAAATTAACTGGGTTAACTGGCTTGGACTTATATAACATATGGATGCCTTCACATACACACATACGTAGGTATGTATGTGTATATATGTATGTATATACACTAATATATATTGTATATATGTATCTAGTAAGTAGTTTTTATCCTTGCTTATAATTCGAATGCATTTCGAACGCTACGCATATGTATTTGTATTGACCTTGTTATCTTTATATGTATGTGTATACATATTACATATACACAAGTTGAATGTATATATATATATATATATATATATACATATATATATATACACACATATATATATATATATATATGCATATACATATATATATACATAAATAAATACATGTATGTATATATATATTTATGTGTTGTTGTTTTTTCTTTTGCATTTATTCCAGTCTTCTTTATTAATGAATTTCTAAACCAAATTTGAAAATAGGCAACGCAAATTGACAACTTTATTGGTAAGATTATAAGATAATTATCTCATTATAAGTTAGTACTTGTTGTTGTTGGTGTTTTTTGTTAGCATTATGTATTTTGCTGGTAGTTCGGTTTCGGAAATTGTTACTTGATAGCAAAGCTCAGCTTGAAGGTTGCAGTATTAGTATTAGATTTTATAGTGATTATTAGTATTTTGTTTAGTATTTGCTGTTTAGTATTATTAGTAGTATTATAATAAGGATTGCCTATATTAAAATGCCTATTAAACTAGATATATAATTATGCTGCTGGCTGAACTTTTACTTTAGGCCATAGACTAAATGCTTTCTCAGTTATTGAGAGAGCAGAGTTTTTGTTTTAATTTTTGGGTTTTTGTTTGTGTTTTTGTGTGTTATTATGTATTAAACTTAATTATTTTGGCAAGTTAAGTTTTGTTTTTAAATTGTTTTTTTTTTTTCTTTTATATGTATGTTTTATATCACTTTTTTATGTCTGGCCTGGCCAAGTTAGCCCAGATTTTGTCTCGACCTCTCGCTCTGTGCTCTTATCGTGGTACTCTCTCACTCGCACTCACACTTGCACTTTGCTGCCTTCTCATTCTATTTTATCCTGTGTTACTACTAAGTAAGCCTTGTCTAGCATTAGAATAATTTATTTGGTAAAAAAAAACAAAAAAAACAACTATTCTTGCATGACTTGAAGACGATATGTTTTTATTATTGTTTGCAATTTGTTTTGTTGTTGTTGTTGTGTACCATACGATATTTAGTTATAATTAATAATATATTATAGTATCATTAAGAATTTATATGCATATTATATGTGTATCATTGCTCTTTGTTTTTTTTAGTTTAATTCATTTACTAATTAATTGGCTGAACTGCACTTGAACAACTCATCTCAATTGATCTCAGGAACCGAACCAAAACTCACAAAACTAATCATAAGGAAAACTTTAATATATACATATATATATACAATTTATATGCATATATATGTATGTATATATAAAATATATAATATAAAAAAATACACGTATGGGCGCCCAAAACGGTTACTTCAACTTTTGTTTGTATATATGTAACTAAATTTTGCATACATCATTTTAAGGCCAAATTAAGTATACGTTTAAATGTTCTCTAAATCTCTGCTTCACTCATCTCATTATTCGTTTGGCTCTTTAATTTTGAATTAAAAAGAGTTTAAATATGAGTCTCCTGCTCCTGCTCCTGCTCCTGCTCTTGCTCTTGCCTTTGATCTCCCCCCTCACTCTCTCCCCCTCTCTCTCTCTCTCTCTCTCTCTCTCTCCCCCTCACACTCATCCTATGTCTCTCTTTCCCTCTGGCTCACATTAGAGATCACCTCTGTGTTTGTTTTAATCATTTACTGTGTGCGTGTGGACGGTATTCAAAGCTGTAAATTGATTTGATTTATTTAACTTGTCTTTTATCCTTTTCTTTACATATTTACAGGTTTTTGTCTTTTTTTTTTTATTTTTGCTTTCCTTTGTATAAATATTATTTTATTTTTTTTTTGTTTTAATTACAACAAGCAGCAAATCAATAAAAACGTTGTTATTCAGTCGCATTATTAACAGAAACATATGCGTATGCTTCAGCTTAGTTAATTTGTTCTATTCGTTTTGTGAGATGCTTTTAGATGATCCAAAAGTAATTATTGCTTTCTTTGAGATTATGTTGCAAGCAAAGCGCATTTTATTCTTGGAAGTTTTTACCGAAATGCACAGCAATTTGAAAAGTTTCTTTTGGAATAGAATCGAAATCGTATTAAATTCTATAGTTTTTGGAAGCATACCAAGTATGTATGTGTGTATAAGTTCATGAATATCTCAAGAAATTTGAATTTGAAATAAGTATTATATCTCTCTTTGTGTGTACTAACTAGAATCGGAAAAAGGTGTCACAAAATTTATCGTTTCGTTTCGGTTGTATATATATATATATATATATACATATACATATATATATATATATATATTTATATATATATATATATATATATATAGATATATATTCCATAAGTTGAGCTTGACAAAAGTTGAAGTCGCTAGATTGAACGTTAAAATAAATTATAAGTATACGTTTTTGGAAAGTAAGACATATTACATAAAGTTTAACTCATAAAATTAGATTCTCGTTTGGTTAGCCGAGTTGCAGATAAATCTATTAGGTTCTGAAGTATGTTAGACATAAAAGACATACATAGAGACTACAAACTATAAGTTCTAGTGACCTAAATCTTGGTTAGCTTATGCTATAAGCATGTGTGTTTAATTTGTAGAGACTTGGTTTTGGGTTGGGTCTGCTGGAAGATCAACGGCCCTGTTCTTAATCGTTTGTGGTTCGCGTAATTGCCGTGTTCTTTAGTATTTTTATTTTTTTTTTAACTTTTTTATGATTTTGATATTTATTTTTCTTTGTTGTCGTGTAGCAGTTTGCTAATTTTAATTATTGTTTTTGTATCGTTAGCAGCTTTTTGTTGTAAATGTTTATTTTTATTTGCTTTGGTTTTTGGGTTTGTCTATGTCTATATGTTAAGCTTCAGCTCCGACTTACTTATTTACAAAATAGCATTTAAGTTCCGTTTGTATAATTATTTATATGTATATGCTTTTGTGTACACATATACATTTATATATGTTAATATATATATATATATATATATATATATATACATATATTTGTACATATATATAATCCTTTGTTTTTACTCATTATTTTTAACTTAACGGCAGTTTTGATGCTTTAGCATTTTCATGTTTCTCTATGTGTATATGCGACTGTGTGTGCATGTGTGTGTGTGTGTGTGTAATGGTAACGAATGAGTTTTGACTGCGCCCTCAACCTTCATATGGATAAATATTGACTGCCAATCGGGGACTATTGAATTTTTTAGATACTTATGCATATCATATGTACTCTGTAAGTACAAAGGGACCGCTCTCTTTCTCATTGAGAACATTTGGAGAACGTTATCTTTACTAATTTAAATTTTTTACGAATAGAATGTATTTATCCATTTTCGATCTAACTATTGGACTCGTGACTCGCTCGCTCGCTCGCATGTGAACCTAGCCTGTTCATATCAATTTTTTGACAATGTACATTGTCCTTTAACGTTTTGCTGGTAGCCTTTTTAAATTATTTTAACTATATATTATCTGTTCAACAAGAAATTTCTAGGAAAATATTTAATTTAGTCAACGAAAAGTTAACAAATAATTTTCAATGATTTTCAGTAGACTTCCTGCTTCCCACATACATACATATAAAAGGATTAGGATGAGGGCGTTGTCAGCTGCACTCGATTTTTATATATGTTCTCTTTTGCATTGCCTTAGTTTTCATTAGCTTTTTTTTGTTTAATTTTTTTTGTGTTTTTTTTTTTTTTTTTTGTTGACATTTACTAACATTTGACTAATATTTAATAATAGAGCATAATTCAAAGTTGAAAATAAAATTAGCAGATATTGTATGTATTGTATGTATTGTTGCTTTTTTGTCTGTTTATTTGTTTGTTTTTGTTTTTGGTTTTTTTTTGTTTGTAGCTAGGTTCTAAAGAAAGGAAGAAACTCCAATTAGATTAGACTACTAAGATAATTTTCATTTTTTAGTTTTTTGTTTTTTTTTTTTTTCTTTCATTTTGTTTGTTTGACTATAACGATTGTTAGTTGTTAATTGCTAAATTTGAACATAGGTATTAAGTTGACTTTCTTTGTATCTGTTTCTTTCTGTGTTGTGTCTATGTGTGTGTGTGTTTGTGTGTGTGTGTGTGTGGGTGTGTGTATTGCGGTCTTCATTGAGCAGCTGTGTGAATTTTGGCTGCCGAATTTGAGTATTATAAAAAAACTATCGCTAACTCGACATTTTGCTACTTTATCAAGCCGCTGCTGCAAATGGCGCTGTGTGTTTGTGTGTGTGTGTGTGTGTGTGTGTGTGTGAGTGCGTCTGTAGTTTGTTTTACATTTGCTGTTTAATTTACAACTACGCTGCTTACTATTATTATTATTATTATTGTTATTATTACTTTAATATTTATTTATTAATAAAATTCTAGATTAGACTGCTTTTGATGACGTTTCTGGCATCCAACGTAACATTTCACTGCGCAAGTTTCGTTCGTGTTCCATTTGTTTGACTGCATTCATATCATAGTAAAAGAAAATCAAGTAAAGAATTTTCGGAAATATGTTGTGGAAATGACACTAGCTGAAAATTGCGCTTTAGTATCAAAAGTCACAGGCGAGTTTTTAGTCTGAAACTCGAATCGATATCGTTGCTCCTATGAACGATGAATGAATGCAAAACTAAATTACGATTTTCAGCTAGTGTCATTTGAATAGGATTTGTACTCACTTCGTAGTCAAACGTCGGTCTCAATACTGACGGCCATTGCGTTGTTATGCCTCAACTGTAAGCTATTTGTGCTCCTCAGGCCGTTCTGGCCCAGTTGCTGCTGCTGTCCCTGCTGGAGTCCCTGCTGCTGTTGCTGCTGCTGTAGTTGGAGCTGCAGTTGTTGCTTCTCAAACGATTGCTGCGTTCTCAGAAATGGCACCATGTGGCGGCCAGTATGATCAGTCAGACCTGGCGTGGTTGCATCAATGCCATCATCCAAATCCATAATGTCCGATGACGATTCGGAGAGTGAGGATTTTTTCAAATGTTGACCTAGTTTTGGGTGTTGGCGTTTTTATTTGTGTGCGTGTGTGTGTATGTGTGTGTGTGTGTGTGTGCGTTCGGGGGTAACGAACGTTGGGTCGTATTTTTATTTTTTATTGGGATGATATAGAAAAGGAATCGATTAGCATTGCTTTGATATTGTATGACTCAAATGGGCGTGTAGTCATTTTGGCAAACGATTTAATATGGTAGTTATATATATGTACCTAGTGCACCAGGTAAATATGAACAACTTGTAACGTGGTTGAAATTTTGGCTCTGCATCTCCTCCTGATCCGTTTCGCGGTGATAGAAGTAATTGAAATTACTGACGATAACCGGTACCGGCAGTGCGATTGTCAGCACACCAGCGATCACGCACAAAGAGCCGACAATTTTGCCCCAGAAGCCGACGGGCCTATTTATCATATTGCATTTTTCATTTTTCATTTTTGCATTTTCATTTGCATTTGCATTTATTTTGGTTTTTTTTTTTTTTTCATTTTTCGTGTGGCAATATTCAAGTATTCGATTTGTGGTATTTATTTTTCATTTTTGATTTTTTGGTAATTTTTGTATATTTTGTATATTTAAAGTATGTATTTAAATATGCAAATTTGTTTTCGATTCGATTTAATATATATAAATATATATTTTCGCATGTCATATATATTTATTTTCAATTTTGTTATTTGTAATTATTATTGTTATTTTTATATTTTTTTGTTTTTGTCGATTTGGTATGAAGAAGAACGTAGAAGAAGAACGCAGTGTGTAAATAAGGTAGTATATTTATATATTTATATATATATAAGAAAAAAAAAAAAGAAACAGAAATAAGTTAAAGGTTGTAAGTTTTTAAGTATTTAAGATTTTTCGATTTGATATATTATTATCATATCATTAGAACTTCACTGAAGTTGAACACAAAAACTTGTTAGAAATAATATTATATGATCAAAATAAATTAGTACACTGAAACACAGAAAAAGCCAAAACAAAATGTGTAATTTTTTCCAACTCGAAGTATTATATAAGTAATAAGTATAAGTATAAGAGTGTGTGTGTGTATGTATGTGTGTGTGTGTAAGTGAGAGTGTGTGTGGATTATTGATTATTGTATATATTGTTGGTATGTACACATCGAAAGCAAATTGCAGTTGCTTAAAAGATTGCGCTTAGATTGTACCGCTTGAACGATGGAACTCAAAAAGTTGTTTAGAGAGTTGGCCAACAAAAAACCGAAAGCGTATTGCCAAAATGGAATTAAACAAAATGTGCCGGCGTTTGGCGTCGTCGCTGTTAAACTTGACATACAGAAAATAATAGAGAAAAACCAAAGAATATCGAACCGATCCGAAACGGTACCAAACCGGATCCGATCAGATTAGATCAGACCAGTTTCGGTTAGGAGTGTTTGCGATCAATCAGTACTACATCAAACGCGAGTACTGATCAATCGCACACAAGTCCAGTGTGTCTTCGGCAGAGATTGCGACGTACGTTGTAGATAGAGTTAGTATTTGGCATGAGAGAGACAGAGAGAAAGAGTTAGTTAGAGTGTGTGTATGATTTGGTATTGGTATTGGCGTGTGATTGATTGGTTGACTGACTGACTGACTGATTGATTCCTTGATTGTTGAATAATTTGTGTGTCGTTTGTGTGCTTTCAAAAAAAATGTGAGGTGCTCGAGTTGTGCCAAATAATGAGCAGGCAGCTGGCACAAAGTTAACAGCTGTTAACATCCGTCAACAGTGATGCACTGTTGCCTTTAACAGCGCTTAACACTCTGCTAACGCCGTTCGTGTCAATTAAGAATAAATAAATTTGTAAACTTGTAAAGGGATTTACGGGTTAGGTGTGTGTATGTTTCTTTGTTTTATTTTATTCGGTGATTGTAAATGTAGCAGTTGCTTTTGTTAAATAAGTATATATTTAACTATGTATATATAAATATATATAAGTTAAGAATATTTAAGCGATTTCAAGTAGTTAGTTAGGCAAGTAGTTGGATAATGCTCATTCGAGTAGAGTAGAGTATTTGGTAAAAGTAAGCGCAAAAAACCATATCATAAATCAAAGCGTTAGATTTCAGTGTGAGGAGTTAGGCAACAAAAACTTTAACTGTAGCTGTCAGTGTGTGTCTTTTTCTGTGTGTGTGTCTGAGTGTGTGTAGCTGATAGTTAGTATTAGATGCAAATGTGCTGAGCGTGCTCCAAGTGTTGTTTATTTTTGGTTTTTGTTTTTTTTTTTTTTTAATTTTTTTTTTTTTTTTGTTTGGAGCTGTTAAAGTTGTTGTCTTTGCTTTTGCGAGCGGTTTTTTGTAGTTACATATCAGTTTTTCATTTTAACTTCTTTGCTTTCATTTGTTTTGCTATTTTGTAGCTGCATTTTGCATTGATTTGCTCGTTTTTTGTTTGGTAATTGTGATTTGTCGATTGCTCGACCATAATTATTTAATTATAGCAACTTAACGCACATGCACCGGATTCGGGAAGCACAGGGAAACGGGACTTAGGAGCAGAAGCAGGAGCCGTCGAAAGCCTTAGTCTTAGCCAGAATAGCCAGAGCAGGCGCTTTTCTTTCAGTTTTCATTCAGTTTGCATTTTTTGTTTAACAATATTTGTTTCAAGCTGTTGTTGTTGCTGCTGTGGTTGTAGCTGCTGTTGCAGTATGCATTGCGCTTAATGCTGTTAGCTCTTGCTGTTACTGTTACTGTTACTGTTACTGTTGCATCTACTGTTACTTTAACTGTTACTGTTGCTGTAGCTGTAGCAGGATTTTGATGTCGGCGAGTGCAGGCAGCGCTGAAGCGTTTCTTACAATAAAACGTTAAGAAAACCACAAAAATTCAAGAAATACAAATAAAAAGGAGATGAAAACAAAAAGTGTATGAAACGAACGGAAACTAAAAGGCATTAAGATAATATTTGTATATTGATAAAAATAGCTATATACACACATATATACATATATATTATATATATAATATATACGTTTAAATACATATATAGTCGTTTATATACATATCTATATACATATATGTATATATATATATATATTATATGGTTCGGTATATTAAGTAAAAATCTGTAGCTGGCCGAGATAGCGTTTAACAAAAGCGCAGCGCACAAACAATATCATATATCAGACATACTTATATACTTATCAATTTATGTATATGCATTTGTGTTTTTTTCATAGGTACATATGCACATATTTTATACATATATCGTAATTATCAAATCAAAGTTGGGTGCGCTTTTCCACAGTGCATTACGTATGATAAGAACCAAAGCCAATAAAGGATACGATCAACGATTACGATATACGATAACGATAACGACGAAAACGGGCAAAAGAGACCAGCTGGCAAAGACAGTTCGGTACTCGTACAACCTGTCTGGGCACATTTTTTCTTTTCTTTACACAAAGACCATCTGGGCAGACTCACCGTTTTTGGAGGGGAATGGCATCTTAGCTCAATATTCAGTAATTGCAGCATGCGTCGCATCGACGGCCGTTTTTTTTTTTTTTAATGAATTTCATAATTAATCTTATTCACGTATGTATGCATGTGTTTAAATTTTCATCGATTTTTTTCATTCAAGCTAGAAGGGTACTACTTTGGATAATGCGACTGGACTGCTCTAAAAACTATTATAGATACTAGATACTAGTGGGTGGCATGTATGTATAGAGTTGTACAATGGGCGCTAATGAAGTGGTTGGGGTCAATCAAGCTGGCATGATTAATTGATTGATGGCTTGATTGTAAATGCTACAATATTAATCATAGTCTTCTTATATACAACTTAAAGGTGCATATTCTAATTGGAAAACGAATCTTAAAAACTTAAAGCTACGAACTTAAACTGAGACTTCCGAATTTGTACTTTTGGGGAGCGCTCAATATAGTTTGATATAGTATCGGAAGCTCTGCTTTGAAGCTTTAACTAAGCTGTAGGGAGCTTTTATTACCCAATTTGAATCAGTCGTTTCAGCCCATGCGTTAAAATGGAAAATACCAAAGAATAATATCAAAGTTAAGCTATCAAAGTTAAACTACTAACAATAACTACTCGTAATTACTTAACTAAGTAAATGGCAAAATTAAACTGCATAGACTTAGCGCTTAACTAAATAAAAAAATTGAAATGATCATTGCTTGGGCTTTGGCTTTCAGTTTACTTTTTATCACTTTTTATATATATGTATTTGTATTTTTATCCTAACTGGTTTGTTCGTGGTTGTTCTTTGTTTAATTTTTAATTTTTATTTTTATTGAATAACGATTATAAAACATTTCATTTTAAATCTTAACAACATTCTTTTTCTTTTTTTGTGTTTTAAGTTTTTTTATGCCTGCGTTTTTTTTTAATTGTAGTCACAATATCTTATTATGTGTAATACTAAAATTTAGTTTTTCAGTAATTTTTTTTTGTTTTGCTTTATGCGTTTGCTGCATTTGTATCTGGTACATATTATTATTATTATTATGTTTTTGTTTAATTTTTTTTTGCCATTGAAGCATTTGAATTTCGGTCTTTTTATGCTGAGGAAATGTGTGGAAATTTCTTACAAAAAAAAGTTTTTATTTCGTTTATTTTTTATTTTTTATTGGTGGTTGTTACTGTTGTTTTTTTTTTTTTTATTATTATTTAAGTGCTATTGGCTGTAATTAAGCTTGATGCTGATATTTTTTGTTATTTTTCCTGTCTGGTTGCACGGCTAACTAAACTAAACTAATTTTATGTTTACTAATACTTGTTACAAAATTAATATATGAATATATATGTACATTGGTGTATATATATTCATATACAAGTAACGTAAGGCAAAATAAATTTACAAAGTAAAATATTTTGGCAAATTCTTTTTGAGGCTTCAAATAAACAAACGTAAGCGACAAAAAATGGCCAAAAATTTTATTACACATTTATTTAATTTATTAACTTATTTATTTTTAGTATTATTTTATATATCTTTAAATCTCTATTTGCAGTCTTTGTCCTTAATAGAAATTTGTTAAGTTTCATATTTTTTTGTTTTTTTTTTCTTTGTTTGGTTTTTGTTTGATAGCATTTTGTCTTTCTTGAAGCATCGAGAAGAGTGAGAGATGTGCTTTAGTTGTTAGTTTGTTTCTGTTTATGTTTTTGATTTGGTATTTTAATTATTTAGTTAAGATGCATGTAAGTAGGTATATTTGTAAGTAATTTGTATTTGTATTTTGTTGTACATTAATTTTTATGTACAATTGGTTGATTTATTTTTAATATGTTAATAAGTAATTAAATTTAATGGAAAACTTCAAAAGATTGTTTTGGGTTTAAATCGAAGGATAAAATAGAGTGTGTCACCATTCACGTTATTTGTTTTTAATGTGTAGTTTCTTTTTTTTTTTATCAGCATTTGTCTTGAAGATAATTATGCGGTAAGTATAGTACTTATGTATTGTATTTTATTTATAAACGCTTGTAGTATTGGAATTTTTTTTATTAGTTGTCAACAACGATATGTTTGCTTCTTAATTTTGAACGCCCTAGCTTCTTTGTTATTTCATGCCTTTTGGATATTTAAGAAGTAGTCACGTGCTTTCAATAGCTCTTTAGATGCAGGCATTTGAGTCATTTTGCGGTAGTCGCAAGTACTCGTGAGCATACAATGTTCTCTGTTAAATAGTACTAAACAAAATACTAATACGAAAAACCAATGATATACTCTTAGCTCTAATTGCAACTAGTTGGTTGAGTAAGTGTTCCGAAAGTGTGTGTGTGTGTGTGTTTTTGTGTGTGTGTGTGTGTGGGTGTGTGTGTGTGTGTTGAATCTACAGTGCTGTACTTTGGCCTATATATGGTTTTACTAGAGTCTTCTAATTGAAGTCCACAATAGGAAAATCGCTTGGTCAATGTTAGTGAATTAATCAAACCAAGGACATATGTACTTAATTGAATGTTTAACTTTATAATAAGTTACAGCCTGATAGCTATTTCAATTGAAATGAGCTTCAGAATGTAGACTCTAGTAAGTGCATATGTAAGTATTACTAACTATTTTCAAAACTTAATTATTTGCAGCAGATTAAATAGTTAGTAGTTAACTGCTGTATATATGTAAGTGTATTGCATGATATTATACAAACCGAAGCTTGAGCTTGGAAAGTACTTGGAGTTGTATTTACATACGTGTGTAAGTTTCTGAGAAGGTGTATGTGTTGGTGTGTGTGTGTGTGTGTGAGCTTAAGTTTGAGCGCAGTTTTTAGATAAGAGTAAACTAAGGAATTAGTTAAACTACAACAAATTGTACATGAATTGAACTGACAGTGTCTAAGAGTACGAAGAAAGGTTCTCTGCACACATACAAAAACCAATTACAATTACAATTACATATGTACAGGTCGGATTGCAACTGTTATACAGTTAAATAAAATACAAAATGATTCATTTTTATTTAATTTTTTTCGCATATTTCATTGCGTTTTTTTTATTTGAATGATCAGCTTTTTTTTTAGGTTTTGGTTTTCTTATATGTTGTTTCTTGTTTCTTGCTTGGTTTTTATCATGAGTATATTTGTTTTTTTATACAATGTGAAATTACTAATATATTTTGCTGGGGCTTGAGTTTACCATTCATTAGATGTATGTATATATACAATTTTGAATTGTTTAGAATTTATGATGCGTTTATTTAAATTTAATTAAATTACATTTTGTGTTTTCCTTTTTTTTTAGTTTTAATTTTTTTTTTTAAACATATAATAACATTTTTTTGCTGAACACATGTATTCCAAAATTTTTATTTCATGTTTACGCTTTATTGTTGTTCTTCTATTTGCTTTAGCTAGTTTTCTTTTAATTGTAGTGGCTCTCCATCCTTTTCTTATTTTTGAAAACAAAATTCTAGTAATTTCGAAAATTATAATTTAATGGCTGATCTCTCTTAACGTGCTCTCTCTCTCTCTCTAACTCTTTATATATTTAGTATACCTAGGTATTCGTGCTAGCTCCTAAGTTTTTTTTTTGCCTATTTTAATGCTAAAAAAAAAACAACCTTATTTTACACACAATATTTATTTTTCTTTTCTAATGCTAAAGTCCCTCACGATAAATCATAAAACTTAAGTTTAAGTAAGCGAATTCTTTTCTTTATAAATAATAGCATTTTTTTTTTGCTTGCTTTTGGTTTTTTTTTTGTGTTAAAATGTCTGGAGGTTGTTTTTTGCTTTGTTGCCTTTTAGTTCTATTTTATAGATACAGGATGTTTTGGTATGACTAGATATAATACAATATATAATATGTAATATACATTTAATGACATTTCTATTTGCATTTCTGTTATTTTCGTTTTATTGTTTTAATTATTAAGTTATCTTTTTTTTTTATGTTTATTTGATGCGTACAAAAATCCGATGAACAATTTACCAAAACTGCTATTTAAGAGGGTTGCAAGTGTTCTTTAGTGTATTTACAGCAGAGTTCTAGACACGCTACAGTGCAGCCAGTCCCAGACAATGTGGGGGTTTTAGTTAGGGCGGCGCTACATATAGAAATTCAATACATCTTACTTGATATGAGTGCGTCTATCTCTGGGTGGTGTATTTGAGATTAACATTCAAGGCTGACTAACTCTATATGCAGCTGTTGCGTAAGGCGAGCTTGCACTGTAGCGTTGAATTCTTTTTATTTTTCTTTTTTGCAGTTTTCCTTGCTTGCCGTTGCGAAAGCGCCGTTGAAATACTAGTCAGATATTGTAGAGTGGGCAGCTGTGACTCTGTGAGAAGCGCAGAGAAGGATTCCTTAAGGCACTTGCACTTGCACTGCTCCCCAGCCGCGGAACCAGCCAGTTTCTTTCGCTTTCGTTATTCTGCTTCTCTTCTCTTCATTTTTCTTTAAATTTCTTTTCTTTTTCTTTTTCTTTTTTTGCGCGCGCCTCGAAATGTTCTGCATTGTTGCAAAAACTTGACACGATGTGTGCGTGTGTGTGTGTGTGTGTGTGTGTGCGTGTGTGTGTTGACATTGCTGTGCAGCCGAGCGTGTTGTGGGAGTGTATGTGTGTTTGTTAAGGGGATGGGGGTGGGGGTGTGACTTTGACTGCTCATTTTCCTGGATTCTGTGATTCTCGGTACTCGTTTCACGTTGTGTCTGTGTGTGTGGACGGTATGCAAAGCATTAATATTCATGCTTGAATGCTTCTTCATCTTACCCTTGTCGCTTCGTTTTACATATAATTATTTTCAATATTTTTATTATACCCTTGCTGACAGTCCTGTTTCAATTTGAAAACACATTTGTGTAACATACTCAAGAGTTGAGGTCTTGTTCTGAAGTTATCTTTTGAAAGCTTGGTACACCTTTGCTTCTCAACTAGATGAATGTGGCTGCTAATATAACAAGCAAATAAGAATTTTGATTACCATATAAACGAATCGTAGGAAGACAGCTGCTGTATTGGAACACATACATCGATTGAAATGGATTTCTTTTTGATAATCTATACTAATCGGATTTGAACCTTAAGTTTTGGTACAGTTATTCAAAAGTCGAAGCTAGGTGACCGTAATAGGCATGATTTTATAAACTTGGTAACAAGTCAGCTAGGGCTTTTAAAATGCGGCATGCCGCATACTTTTATTATATAATCTGTATAAATAATCTTTTATTTCATAATATATATCCTTTTACATATATAAATATGGCGCATATATTGTTATAAATAATATATGCTATATCGCTTGTATAAATATGTGCCGCTGCGTTATATACAGTTATATACATAGATATATTTATATACAGATATATATGATATACATATACATATATATACATATATATATGTATATATGTACATATGTATATAGATATATATAAATTTATGCATATATACTTATAATTTATAAGTAAATACAGTCCATGCAAATGCAAATTTGCACAGTTTCAGTCGACTTGTTTCTGTAGATTTAATATTTTTTGGAATTTTCTTTGGTTTGGTAGACGGCATCCGAAATTTAATTGTGCTTCTGGGTGGGGGAAAAGAGGACGTATGCTGGTTAGGGGCGTGTCACAATGTCAACACACACAGAGGCGCGCACACAAATGAGAAAGAAAAAAGTGCTTTAACTATTCAGATAATCATTCCCTTCGGTCTTTACGGCAAGCAAATTTCAGCTTAGTATTGTTTTGGAGATTTAATATTGTGATTTATCGAGCTCACATTTGAGATTATCTGTCCATACAAAATGTATGTGTTGATGTGTATGTGTGTGAGTATATGTACATGTTTCTCATTGTACTCAATACATACGTACATATGTACATAATTATTAGGCTTTATTTAAAAATCATAAGAGCGTTTGCCTTCTTCCTTATCTCCAGTATCTAGTATTTTCATATTCTCCTCTTTTTATATATTTGTATTATTTCAGTGACTTTTTATATGCATAATATTAGTTTCATTTAATTGCAGTCGTTTTTTTTATTTATATATTTATATATATATTTTTGTTTTTTTTGCTAGTATTGATTTGATGTCATTAGTTAATTTTGTGATAAATTGTTGGTGATAATGAATATTTGTACTTTTTATTTCGTTTTTATTCGGGGGGAGTTTTAAGCAGAATATTTTTGCAGGTTCGCTTTATACATTTGAACATTCGTACATACATGTATTACATATATGTATGCAGTAAGTACTATGCTTGATTTTATTCCCATTGTGGGTGGGCGGGTTAGTTAAGCTTGGTTTGTTAGGTAGTTGGGATAGTTAAGTACATGAACTTTTTAGATTTAGTGTAGTAAGTTAGTATTACTAGAAAAACTCCTGTCGCCGCAGACTACAAGTTGAGAACACTCATACAACTAAACCAAAGATCAAAGCTGGCGTCGTTTCAGCTGAATAAAGTCATTTATAAAACGCAACTTTTTGGTACAGTGGGGTACAGTCAATTCCTATACGAACTCTTTTGTATGTGTATACAGTGTCTCAGACCTTATTTCGACCAGCGTCTAGCAAAAAATTTAAATTGCTATAAAGTTTACACAAGGAAACAAACGCAAAATGTCCGTTTGCCCATTGTCCTTGTTGGCTGGTTGCACCCGACATGCAGGATATAACTAAATTGACAACGAAGCATTGGTCTATTTATACCGAAAATAATCAACCTGATGTAAAAATTCCGGGTTTAATGGCACCCTGGTGTCCATAATGCAACTGTTCGAAATAAGCGTTGACCACAAGTTAATGTACTTTTGGGGTGGGGAAACCCCGGTTTATTGGGGTCATATATTCATTTTGGTGGTCAATATATGTACTGCCATCGGTCTATGGAATTTTTGAAAAATAATTTATAATTAGTTTATGGCAGGCAATTAAAAATTTTGCTAGACACTGGTCAAAATAAGGCCTGTGACACTGTATGTGTATTTGAAGTTAACATTGTTTTGGTATTTAGGTTATTTATTATGCTGTCACAGTTAAAAAGCATTTATTATCTGCTTATAACTATATAAATTGAAAGTTTTGATTACATATAACATTACGGCAGTTTTCACAATGGATTTACGTTTAAGCTTTTGTCATTGTTGGTGAGTATTGTGAAATGTTCAATACTACTGGAGCCTAGCCTTAAACAGCTGAAAACGGTACGAGGAATCATTTTATTGAATCTTTAGTCCCAGGTATTGTTAGGTATTGTACTTTCAATATTGTACAATAATTCGAAAATTTGGCTTTTACTATCAAATGAATCGGTTGATCTGTCCTATTGTAGTCTGAGTAGGATATATCTGTTACTATTGTAAGGCTCTATTGTTATTGTACTCAGCATAAATAAATATTGAGTAAGGCAATCACGAAGTGAGTTGCTTGAACTGATCTCATGTTGGACGTTGATTTACTAACGAACAGTACATTCAAGTGGCCCAGCGATACCAAGCACGGACTTGTTAGCGGACTATATGCGGGGACCAAGATCGCGAATTTCTTAAGCTTAATGCTTAATTTCCTATGCGGCTTTAATGTGAGAATGTATGTCTGTGTGTGTGTGTATGTGTGTGTGTGTGTGTGTGTGTGTGTGTGTGTGTGTATGTAATGCCTAATTGTATGTACCCTTATTTGATTTTCTCGTTTGGCTTACGGTTCTGTCAATTTCATTTGTGTGATTAAATTAAATTTAATATGGATTAAATGTTTGTTTTAATTTATTTATATAGATTTTTTTTTGTGGTTTTTCTTTTCGATGTTTTTATGTGTTTTAAATTTATGTTATTGTTTACTTTACGCATTAAATTATTAATATTATTTATATATATAATTTTAAGTACATACATATTTATATTATTTTCTGTTTGCTTTTGTATTTTTGTGTTGTTAAATTTAAGATTTTAATTTAATTTAATTAAATTTAATTAAATTTAGCAATCGCTTTAATTTGTTTTGTTATTTGTTCTACTTAAATTAAACTTAAACAGCATTTGTAGTCGTTTCTGGCATCCAACGTAACACTTCACAAGGCCAATCTTATACCACTTAACATCATTTTAACTAACCCCATATTATTTATGATACAGATTCATGTTTTGCCAAGTGATCCATTAATATACCAAAGATACATAAGTAATATGCGTAGTATAAATTATAAAGATACATACATATTTATATTTTAATAATACATATATATTTTAATATAGATTTAGAATGAGACATACGTATATACATATAGGGCATATCGCGTGGGATAGAGCAAGAGAGCGCGCGCACGTGGATAGAAAAAAAAGAGAAAATAGTTTAATGCTTATAAAAAAGTCAGCTTCAATTAATTACGAATTAAAAGATTAGCATAACAATATTGAGTTTGATAATATGATCCACAGATCAGCTGATCCAGCTGAAAGCGCCATTTTAACATTCTATGTAATAACAACGAAAAGGTGAATTTATAAATATTTGTCAGCTTTTCGCTGACTTCATCTGACACTTTTATCTCACTTAATAGCTTTTTGAACGTATTCTTCGCGCATTCACATAATTATATGTTTTATTGACTTTTACGCATAACATTTGACTACTTTTACAGTTACACAGCAGTTTTTTTGCTGAGGTCTACTAGTGTTGCAAAATGTCACTTCCAGCTGGTGTCATTGTTATATTATAAGAATAAGCTGTAGGTTTTTTGTGCTTGTGCAATAGATGGGAATCGAGTTAAGTGCTCAAGACAAAGAGAAAGACTGGGATATATATATATATACATATATACATATATGCATATATATATATAGATATATATTTAGATCGAGAGAAAAAGAGAGAGAGAGAGAGAGACAGAGTGCATTGAAGAAGGGGAGAGAAGAAGATGAAGATAGATGGAGATAGAGCTTAGCTATCTGCTCAGTTTGAAAATATGTTGCGCTTTTAGTAAGCATACGAAATGTTTGACAATTTCATTTTGGTTTGGTTTTTGGGGATTAAAGTGGGCTTGTGTGCGAGTAAGACTGATGAAGAAGAAGGGGGTGTGGGGCAGTTAAGGAGAGGTGAAAGATAGCGAACACTTACCCAGTAGTCAAACGTCGGTCTCGATGCTAACAGCCAGCGCATTGTTGTGCCTCATTGTGAGACTGCTGCCAGCGCTGCCAGTTGCCACATTGACGCTTATTGTTGACTGTAGCTGCTTGAAGCCATTCTGCTGATGTTGCTGCTGTTGTAACTGTAGCTGCTGCAACTGTAATTGCTGCTGCTGATGCGGCGACGTCGCTTGCAGCTGCATCGGCGTGGCTCCCAAAAATGGAGCAGCTGCTACACTGCGTCCAGGATGTGTTTCAGTTAATCCCGGCGTCGATTCAACACCATCGTCCAAATCCATCATATCCGATGAGGACTCAGACAACGATGATTTCTTCAAGTGTTGACCTACTTGTAGTTTTATGCATTTGTTTAGTGTTGTTGTTCAACGTTGTTGATCGTTGTTGTGGTTGTTGTTGTTGTCGCAGTGTTTTTATTTTGTTTTTTTTTTTGAGTATTAAACAAAGTTGTTGTTGTGTGTGTGTGTGTTTGTGTGTGTGTTTGTGTGTGTGTTTGTGTGTGTTTGTGTGTGTGTGTGTGTGTGTGTATGGTTCGATTGTTACAGTGATTGTTGACAGGTGACGGAAGGGCGTGGAGGGTAGTTGGATTCATTGGATTGCGTTCGGTTACGTTGGGTTATACATTGAATTTAATATTGGATATGGATTGGTTTCGGATTGTGGAAGATTTGATTACAAATAATTGTTTCAAGTTCAAGTTCGATAGCGATAAATATCGAATTTGCAATACGATTTGACGGAATAAAGAGAGAAACAAAAAGAAGAGAGAGAGAAGAGAGAAAGAGGAGATCACACATACAGTTGTAATGTATTTATTACAAAAATGCTTTTTGTTGTAGTTCTTGTTACACACAAAACACACAGTACGTGTAATGTATACGTTTTTGTAGGTCCATGTAGTACACACAGTGTTGCCACATGCGCGAGGCAGCAACATTCACACACACACTCACATCTGGCAACACGGCGTGCGCTGATGCGTACATTTTGCGGTACGGCTGGTACGGCAACGCCGCCGCATCAAGCTTTCATAATGCCTACGATTCGTTTCTTTCTTCGTAAATGTTTCTATTTTTATTCAACATGGATTCTATTTGCACTAGATATGCAGGCGACTGTGTGTGTGCGTAATGTACGAGTATGTGAAGTAGTGAGAGGTAAATTGTTTATGTGTTTGTGTGTGTCTCTCTGTGTGTGTGTCTGTGTGTGTGTGTGTATGTGTGTGTGTGTATGTGTGTGTTTGTTTGTGTGTGTGTATGTGTGTGTGTGTTTGTTTGTGTGGGTGTGGGTGTATATGTATGTGTGTGTGTGTGTGTGTGTGTGTGTGTGTGTGTGTGTGTGTGTGTGTGTGTGTGTGTGTGTGTGTGTGTGTGTGTGTGTGTGTGTGTGTGTGTGTGTGTGTGTATGTGTGTGTGTGTGTGTGGTAATGTGTGAGTGTGTCTGCATGTGTGTGTGTGTGTGTGTGTGGTAATGTGTGAGTGTGCTTGTGGTTTTACTTTGAGACCGTCCAGTCGAATGTGATTATGATACGAGTAGAGTGGAAGATATCGAGGCACAGTGCACATTTCAACTTACCTAATGTACCTGGCAAATATGGACAACTAGTAACATGATTAAAGTTTTGGCTCTGCATCTCCTCCTGATCCGTTTCGCGGTGATAGAAGTAATTGAAATTACTGACGATAACCGGTACTGGCAGTGCGATTGTCAGCACACCAGCAATAGCACACAATGATCCCACAATTTTGCCCCAAACGCCGACGGGTCTGTTTTTGGTTTTTGTTTAATCGTTTATCGATATCAATTTATTGATTTCAGTTTCAATTCGTTTCATTTATGAATTTGTTGCATATCGTGTGTCAAACGAATTTCAATGCAGTACATTTTCCAATTTGTGTTTTTTTCATTTCCATGTTTTTTCCGTATATGTTGTGTTGGCGTTTTCCGATATTCATATTTATTGGGTATTGAATTTTTTGTTATGGATTTTTGATGCGATTGTTTTTTTTTTTTAACAGTTGTTTGTTTTTTTTTTACGATTGATATTTTTAATTTGTTGTTGTGATTAAATTGATTTGAGGTATAGATATATATATATATATTTATATATATTTATATATAGATTTTATATATTGGATTTTTGTTTGTTTGTTTTGGATGAAGCGAGCGATGTTAACGAACGAACGATAAATAAAATGAAAATACAAATATATAAGAAATGTAAAGTAAAACTCTCTTTTTTGATTTCAATTTTAGTTTTTAGGTTACATTTTTTTTGTATATCAGTGATTGGCATTATAGAATATGTACGTATACAAGTACGAGTATATTTGATTATAGGCAATAGCAGTAGAAACAGTAAAACGAAATAATAGTTTAGCAAAGAGTACTCGAAATTAGGCACAACACTTAGAACAAGTAGCGTTAGGAGTATGTTTTTTTTTTTTTTTTTTTTTTTTTTTTGCTTTGGCTTTGGGTAAAGGTTCTCTCTTTTATTATTTTATAAGTATGTAAGTATGTGTATATATAAATATTTTTTGCTTAGAAGGCATAGTTGTGTATGTGTGTGTGTGTGTGTGTGTGTGAGCGTGTGTACATATACATATGCATTGCAATTTGTGCGCGAAATAGTAACACAGGTGTACAGCAAGTTGAAGCGAGTGCGGGTGAGACAGCAAGTAAACTTGTGTGTGCCTGTGTGCCTCTGTGTATGTGTGTGTGTGTGTGTGTGACGAAACTTTTTGTGACAGAACTACTCAAAGTTAACCGCGACTCTGGGCAGGGTAAGGCAGCGGGGAGCAAGGGTTGTGTTCGGGACGGAAGCATGAAGCGGGCAGCTGGTGATGTGGCGGTATAGAAGCTGCTGCTCCTTATTGGATGCGTTGGCTGAGGCAGCGCTTTTGGACTTGTCTGGTTGAATATTACTTAGGTACGGTCACGGCTAAATAACTTTGCATGTGTGTGTGTGTGTGTGTGTGTGTGTGTAAGTGTGTCTGCTGCTCTGTTTGGCTGGGTAAGTGGTATATTTGTTTGTGGTTAGGGCATGCAGCATGCGTTTAAGATAAGAGGAGAGTTAAGAAAATTGCGCAAAATGTGTTATCGGTATCGGTATCGGTAACGGTATCGGTATCGCTATCGATATTAGCTAAAGCCACTAGCCCAAGCTGCATCAGTTGCAAGGGTCGTGGCATACTGCACTAAATATACACAAGTTAAGATGGTATAAGAACGTCTAACTTCAGTGTTTCGCGCTTGTGTTCGTTTGTAGTGTGAGAGTGTTGATTTGATGAAGATGTCGATGTCGATGAGCGAACACTGTACAACACAGGTATACAGTGCCAAATAGATGAGAGTTGTGTTTGTAAAGTTCTGTATGTATGTATGGGTTTTTATTTGTATCTTTGTTGGGTTTTTGAACTAAACAACGACACAACGTTACATTAATAATGATAGAAAAACTTGTTCATTTTATAGAGTTTTTCCAAACATTTTGTTCAATTGCGTTTTCACTTTAGGCAAAGGCAATTTGCGTAACCAAAAGTCGGGCAACTGCAAATGTTGCTTTTGCTTAAGGTTATCGGGTAATAGAACCAGAACAACCAGAACGGTACGCAACGCAGCGCAACGCAACGCAATGGAACGGTACGGTACGGAACGGAACGGTAACAGAACACAGTGGCAACACAAGATATAAGTAGACGGTTAGGTAGATAGGCAGGTAATTAAGTGTGTATAAGTAGATCTCACAAAATAGCTATAAAACTTAATGAAAATATTGTAATCTCTTTAGTTTGTAGCCAAAATGAGGAGCGAAACGAAATGAAATCGAAATGAACTAAGACGAAACGAATCGAAACGAAACGAAAGGAAAAAGCGCAGCGATTCAAACTTTGTGATAAAGGAAAAATCAAAATCTATACGCATTAGGCAAACAAATGTTGTAAGTATTTTTCTCTTTTCATTTTTTTTTCTTGGTGAGTATTACAAACTTTGGTTAGTAATTGATAAGATAAGAAATAACTGAAAAACGCTTGGCGAAATACTGTACAAATAATGGACAACACTTGAGCGCAACTAGCACGCACAAAATATGTATAAACAAGAAAATATAACTCAGAATCGATAACATAATCATAAACAGGAACAAAAAAAGAATTGTAATCAGAAAAGTTAGAATTGTAATTGTATAGATTTGCATACGTCATGTCACCATATCCAACGGTGGTCATGGTAACGACCGCCCACCAAAATGCATCGGGTATGGACTTGAAGAAGGAATTTTCGCTTCCAGCTTCCGCAAAATAAACAGCCGATGAGAAGAGTACGACGCCTAAAAAAATTGATGGGAGAAATTGCTTTGCATTGGTTCCGACTCGATAATATATCATAAACATAAGTGTTTTTTTGTTTTTCTTCTTTTTTTTTTTTATTTATTAAATATATATTGTTTTTTTTTTATGTTTAAAGTTTTTTTAAATAAAAAATAATTTGAAATGAAAACAGTATTGTATTCTGCTTTGGTTTGCCGATTTGGCTGGGCGTCCGGCAAGTCCTTGTCTGTGGGATAGTTTCGGGCTGGATACGTGTGAACGGTCCGGCAGGTAATACTCTCTATGTGTGTATGTGTGTGTGTCAGAGTGTGTGTATGGGTGTGTGTGTGTGTGTGTGTGTGTGTGAGTATGTGTGTGTGTGTGTATGTGGCAGTGTATTCTGTAGAACGTGCTATACAATGTGTGAGCTGATTTTCTTATGAGCCGGGACATTGCGGACAAAACGGAACATAGTGTGCAACTTAAATCGGAACCGGAAACTTATTGTAGCGATTTCATTTTAAGCGAGGTGTACAAGCCCGCCCACTTTCCTGCACAGCATTGTGTAGCACGCTTTTCAGATTGGCTGAGCCTATTTAAAAACAGAACGCTGTTTGGGGGGAAGATTTGAGTTTTGGGTTCTATTCAAAATGACGTGACAATGAGCAACTGAGCCGCGGCATTCCCAAGCAGAAAAACGAGTGGGCTGGCCTATCCAATAGTGGGCGTGGCAATTGGTTGAATCGGTTTCTGGTGCGCTTAGCTCTGGCCAAAAAATATGGTGATATCTCATTGATCAACGACGACGACGACAACGAAGAAAACGACGACGGCGACAATGGACAAGTGTTTCAAAATAAATTATTGATGGAAATTATTTTTTTTTTTTTCAATTATTTAGTTATATTGCTTGTGCGTGATATTCGACTAGTGGGATGGTTTATTATTCTGCTTGGGGTACTGGAAACTCAAGAACAGAACTAGACAGAACGAAATGAGTAACGTGAGAACCGAAATGCAGGACATGCTAAACACAAGAACAAAATAAAAATAATAAAAAAAAAATGTAAAAAAAACATGGTCCAATAAAATAAAAAGTATTCTTGACTTTGGCATAAAATGAAAATCAAACAAAAGTTGTAGTAACAAGAAATAGAGTTAAAATGAAAATGAGAATCGCGCATTTTGTTAAATGGTTAATGAAATCGTTAGGTATAGCAGGTGAGCGGCAAAGAGAGCGTTATGAGAGAGAGAGAGAGAGAGAGAGAGAGAGAGAGAGAGAGAGAGAGAAAGAGGGAGAGATAGACGCAGAAAGAGGGCGAGAGAGTGTAACTGGGAAGGGTTACAGCGGGCGATTACGATCACAACAATGAACGACGACAAAGGACGACGATGCAAAGACAACGATGATCTGGATGTCACATGAAATTGGGCTCTATACAAGGCACAGATAGTACGACTAGATACAGATATAAACACACAGAGTATAGTTACAGATATATAGAGATAGAATTAGCTTAGCCAGTTTGCTTAAAAAATATATATATATTTTGTAGTAGTAGTAGTAGTAGTAGTAATAGTAGGTTTTCAAGACACATAAAATAGGTATTTATATACATATTTTGACATAACTGTACATAAGAGAATTACGGGAAATACGCCTGAGTTTTCCAAAATTTGAAAATTTAAAATATCAGTTATAACTGACAAGTTTGCTCGAAAGCTCTAGAATGGGGTAAGAAATACAACTATGGCATTGCAATAAAATTGCGAAAGATTCGTTGTTTACTTAAGGAACTCATTTATACAACGATTTACTAGTTAAAAATCAAACTAAATATGAACGGAGAAAGAGAGTGTGGGTGTATGTATATGTGAGAGAGAGAGAGAGAGAGAGAGAGAGAGAGAGAGCGAGCAATATATCATTATAGGAAAGCTGTTAGTTGCTCTCTTTGATATGCTGGAGAGAGAACCTAACATACACAAAAAGATAAAGTAAACACTGTTAGAGTGGGACACTGAACAAATGCACTCGTAAATAAAAAGATAGTAGGTGAAAGAGAGAGAGAGAGAGAGAGAGAAAGAGATATAGAATAATTTTTAGCGCTATGTTACAAGGAGCAATTAATAACTCAGTTAGTTGGGTAGACACACAAATTGAGCAGCGCAGTTGCAGTTAATTTGTTTGATTTTTCTGTTTTTTTTTTTTTTGGTTTTTTGTTTTTTTTGTTGTTGTTATCATTGGATTGATGCAGATGTAATGTAAGTTGTACCTCATATCACCATATCCCACCGTAGTCATGGTCACCACAGCCCACCAGAATCCGTCGGGTATGGACTTGAAAAACGAACTCTCGCTGCCAGCCTCCGCAAAATAAACCGCCGATGAGAATAGTACAACGCCTGGGCGCAATTTTAAACAGAGATCAGCGATAGATTAGTTTCAGTTTAAGTTTCACTTATGATAATTTATACATATATATTTTTTTTATTGGATGATTTGAACAGATATAGAGAAAGAGAGGGAGTGTTTTAATTAGTTGTTTTCTGCTTGGGTCTGAGCGCTGATCATCGTACGTTTCATCTGCATTGAAACCATTCAAAAACCTTAAACATTAATTGCAATGTGTGAATATGAAAGGAACCCCAAGTGTTGTTCAGTGTAGTGTATAGTATTAAGAATCTCATTTTCGGGTGCTCTTTAGTCGAGTCGACTTCGACCTTCGACCAATGATCGACTTGGATTTAGTTAAGTTTCTTAAAAAAAACTACAGGATATACATATTTGTATATGAAAGAGTTCGTTTACTTTCATTTTATACGTTATATAAGATTATCAAAAACATCGGATTATTCATATTTTTTGCATAATTAATTTAGTTTTTTTTTTGTGATATTTTTATTCTATTCTGTGCAAAAACTATAAAGAAATGTGTTACAAAAAGATATTTCAAGTGATAAAACGTTTCAAAACTGTGTGTAAATCACATTATTGAGCAAGTATGTTTGTCTGTGTGAGTGTCAGTTGTACCTTGTTATATATAATTATATATATATATATATATATATATTTATATATGTCTAATGGGTTAAAGTGTATATGTTTGTTTTGTGTGTGTGTGTGTGTGTGTCACATAAATATATCGCAAAATATTACAAATCGAAATTAAGGGAAATGCTCACAACGAAAATCGTCGGTTAAAACCGAAGTTTTAGTGCACAAATGTTAATCCTTCTTTCCGTGTCTCTATCATAGAGCTTTAGAGCGTCTAGCTCAACATTTGTGCAGTGCTACTAATCAGCGCAATAGATTTGCGACATGGTATCGATGTATCGAATAATTAAGTAAAATTAAACTTTTCAGGTTATGTTAGTATTTTATCTACTTCTGCAACTAACTATATAGAATATCACATTATATAGTTTGGTAGTACGAGTTGTTCACAGATTTTGTAATTTTTATCTTGTTTTTTTTGTTTTTTTTTTTTTCTTTTGTAATTTTTGTAGAGATAAACAGAAACTAGCTAATTAAGTACTTTGTACATTACGGTATACATAAATTATTTGTAAATTTTAGTTAATATGATATATGTATTTATACGACTACGGCAAGGCAAATAATATAAGAAATGTAAATCAAAAGAGAGACAAAAACATGAAGACACCTAGTTCCTGTTGAAATCGGCCGCATCGATGCTGATGCACATACATATATATGGTTACCCCATTAGTGATTGTATAGCTTTCACTCATCTATATAGTACATACAAACAAGCACCTTGTGAGTTTTGTAAAGTTATGATAAACTAATTTGGTGTGTGGTCTTTTTTAAATATATATAGATGCATTTATACATATGGTAAGTACATAAAGATCGCTCTATATAGCAGGCGCTAGTATTTTGGCTAAGTATCCTGCACTTTTTGTAAGCTTTAAAACTTAATACAACAATAAAATTAACAAAAACACAAACAAACTTAATTCAACGCAATGCAAAGGAACTGAACAGCCTCATATACATTTATTTTATATATACTTTTTTTTTTTAATATACATTGTATGTAGGATATATAAAGAAGTATACTATATATATCATATACACATATATAATGGTTAGAGTTATTAATTCAACGGATACAACAAACAAACTAAAAACTAAAAGCCAAAGAAACGACATCAATAACAGCGTAGATGAAGTTACGTTTAAAAATACGATTACGATAACAGTTACGATTACGATTACGATTACGATTACGATTACGGTTACGTTTACGTTTACGTAATGCGAAACAACTTGATTATGTTAAGACGTGAACAACAATTTAAAATATGTATGGGTAAGTATATATTAAAAATATGTTTTTTTGTAGTTACTTCTCATTTTCCAAAAAATTCGCATTTTATATATTTCGGTAATGTTTCTAGTATTTTCTAGATTGTTTTTTTTTTTTTTTTTGCTTCTTGGACAATTCAACGCTAAGAAGTGTGCCAATTTTAAGGCATTTTGTGCGCAGTTTGTGCAGAAAACAGAGTTAAAGAACAGAATAGATAAAATCCATAGAAATAAGCATTAATTGATAGATTGTGAAAAAGGAAAATGATTGAAAACAGGATGTATAGTATAGGATGTGATTGCATGTAAGATAAGATGGATAGTGAACTGCAACAAAATACGTTTGGGCCTTAAAATTGCCAACGACTATAGCGGGGGGCGTTTATAAAAACCATGAAAATTGTGTTTTTATTTTGTCAAAGTATATCAGGAGTAATAGACTAAAATTCGAGTACATTGACATTGATTGTTCGTTTTCTAGCCAAAAGACGATCAAAAAGATATAGTCATACATATATCTAATGCATATATATATTAATTTTACTGTTACGGTTACTGTTACATATACTGGTACCGAATCGCTATGTAAATCTGTTCCGGGCCCATATAAAAAATATCAACTGTGGCAGGTACATGTTTAAGTATTACTTAAGCTAATTAGTAGACGACAATATTTTATGGTATATACGTAGTCGATAAATACACGTACACGTACACAAATATATGTGTATAAGTATAGGTATATGCATCGATATAAAGCTCTAGAGGCACCTAAGTGTATGCTGCGTCGGGTTTTCGCTAGATAAGCTACTCGTATTATGTAACTAAGTAGTAGGTTTTAGTTTAGTTTAGTTTAGATTGGTTTAGTTAGGTATATATATATATATAGTATAGATAGAGTAGTAAATTGTATAGACATGTTTAATTCTTGAGTTGGTATTTTCATGTATACGTAATATATACTGTTATTGCTAGGCAGTAATTAGCATTAACTATATTGAATAGTATATTACTTTAATGTAAGGTTTACTTTAGTTTAGCTTGTACTTGTACTTTGATCATAGTGCATAATAGTAGCCATAGAGCACAGATTCCCAAATAATGTGGGGCATATGCTGAATTTACTTTAACTGTGCTTGGCTATTGTCCGATATCAACTCACAAACTGACAGACAGAAAAGATCATTCGACCGAAAGATGATCTTTATAATGTGGTTTTAAGCTCTGGGGCTTGGTCGGGTTTTGGGTTTGGGTAATTGAAATGACAAATCATAATTGTTAAAAAGCAAATAAATTTACTTAGTATTAATTCGCTCGATATCGATATAGAGTAGGTTGCTTTTTGGCGATTGGTTTTCTTGTTTGTTTTTTTTTTTTTTTTTTTTTTTTGTGTACGAGGATTGTTGTAAACAAATGGTGAGTATTTTAAAATGTGCTGGCTGTTATGTACTTCATTTATATAATGTATATCTAAAGTTTGCTGTAGTTGTTTGCTGTTTTTTTGTTTTTTTTTTATTAATTAGGAAGAGGAGGTTTTGCTAACGTTGTGATATTCCGAAACAGTAAATATGTTAATAGGTCTGTCTGAGTTGTGTGTGCTTTGTTTAGTAATAGTTTTGTTAGGGCAAGAAGTTAAGTTATAAGGTCGCTGGTCGTAAAGGTCATTGTTGATATCATAATAGATTGGTATATTGGTTGGTACATAAGTAAGCAGTTTTGTAGGTAGGTGTAAAATATAATATAGTGTGTATGTGTGCTTTGTTTTTGTTGTGTTTGTTGTTTGCTTGTTTACGGTTGTTGCAATTGGTTTGTTGACTGTTTTGTTGTTAACTTACCTATAAATAAGAAAAATATAAGTAAACCTAATTCCCGCATTGAGGCTTTCAGAGTTCGTCCTAATATTTGTAAACCCTTCGAATGCCTAGATAACTTAAATATTCGAAATACTCGAACTAATCGTATCACTCGTAATATTGCCAAGGACATAGCCTGATTCGATGACTTGTCCTAAAAATTTATAATTATTTATAGATTTGTATATTGATTTGTATGCAACAGATGTAAGTAAGTAGTATTTCATATAGGTAAGTATGTATAAGTAGAGTATATGTATGTATATATAAAAATATACATATATGTATATGTGAGGTGGGTATCTGTATATATTTATATAGTAGTATTGTATGTATGCATGTGTGAGAGTGTGTGCGACTTGGTTTCTTTTAATTCGTGTTATGTAGTTTAGTTTAGTTTAGTTTAGTTTAGTTTAGTAAGTTAGTAATATACAACAATTATTCGTAATTTTACGATTGTACAAGAGCACTAGGATAGGCATTTAAATGTACATAAATATCAAGTATTTTACGTAGGCAAAAGCATTGCTATCAAATCATTAGCTGGTTATATAATATGTACGTATTTAATTATATGTTCAATGTCTGTCTCATTTGAGTTAACACATCCATATTTTTATGTAAGTAGAATGGGAAATAAAAATCATAAAGTTCAATACAGGCAGTTTTATCATAAATTTATTGTTACATATGAACAAAATCAAACAACGCGACAATTGGCTTCTTTCTTTTTTTTGTGTATTATTTTGTTTTTGTTCAATAATTTGTAGGCAAACAAAAACAATAACAATACAATTATTTTGTTAATATACAATGTATATGTTTCTTGTTTTTGTAACAGTGTATGTATGTGTAGTTGTGCGTATCTGTGTGTGTGTGTGTGTGTGTGTGTGTGTGCGTGTGATTTAGCATTACAGTTTTGGCCAAACAAAATCTCATACCTGTGGACTGACTGGCGCTTTTGGAAGATTTAACGTATCCTCCTCTTCGGCAACGACAGTCGCTAGTGTTATAAAGTACGGAATGATGGCGATTATGTCGATAACATTCATGACATCCCTGCAGAAATTTAATTTGTTCGGACATGCGAGGAACCTGCGCGGGCGCGACAAAATATAAAATAATGCGATGTCACAGAGAGAGAGAGAGATAGAGAAAGAGAGAGAGAGAGAGAGAGAAAGGGAGAGAGATAGAGAGAAAAAAAGAGAGCAAGAGATGGAGACAGAGAGAGAGAGAGTAAAGTTTAGAGACAGACATGAAACAAGTAAAAGAAACGGGATGATAGGGAGAGAGAGAGAGAGAAAGATATTGGTTGAGACATAGAAAGTAATACAGCGAAAAGGAGGAAAAAGAGCAAAAAAGAAAAACGTACAAATATTGCATATATATGTATATCAATATGTTCTATCAATCATCAGATCATTATAAACTAAGCGATAACAAGTGATATAAATAATATAGACAAGCTACTAAACTAATATAGATACCCTATAAAGAGTAACTGCCACCTAATTTATTCTTATGCACTCTTTTATTGCAAGAACAATTAAGGCCTGACTGAACACAATTGCAAGCGCTACATGGAACATCAAGATGGTGACATATCTATGGTTTGCAATTCTAATTTTGGGTACATTTTCGTTTATTTACTACTCTCTTGCATAAAACGATGAAGTGAACCGTAATTTAAGAAGCGATCTTAATTAATTTTTAGAATATATTTAAAAAAAAAAATAGATATATAAATAAATGTATATAATATAATATATAACTGCACAAAAAATAATTTTCTTAGCCCTAAATTTTTCACAAAACTGCAGAACCCTCTGGATTTCATTGGAAATCTGTTAAAAACCCAAAACTAAGCATGCAAGAATTTCAACTTATTTAATACCCTATTTTAATCTTATAAGCAATGGTATATATGTAGATGATGTAAAGATTGTGATAGAATTCATACCTGACAGTTAGTTCAAATGTAAACCAAATAATACATAACGTTTCTATAAGGAAGAAAGGATCTGTGATGTCAGGCACCTCGTCTTCCTCGATTTTTGTGCCATTTGTTGTTGTATTGAACACCTGCAATTAATTATGTAAAGTTGTACGAACATATATCAATGATTTATTAATCTTGAGTATTGTCAAAGATTATTTTTTATTTTTTTTTTAAAGAGTAGTACGTACCTTGTAATGCTTAAATTCGGGTAATGTTTCTAGACAAAATATAACAATTGATAGCAATATAACAAATACACTAATTATGGCTACAACTCTGGCGGCTTGCGAGCTTTCTGGGTACTCAAAGAGAAGCCAGACTTTTCTTTGTTTCTCATTATCCGGTAATGGTCTTTCTTCCTCTTTAATAAAGCCTTCATCCTCTCTGCGCATAAATAAAATAGAAAATCAAGTATATTTTCAGGTTATGTAAGCACCTCAATATTATGTGTATGTGATTGTGTAGATTTGTGTGTGGATTGTGTGTATTGAAGCTTAAAGTTGCTTAAAAAAGTGAGTTTATTTATTTATTTTATTTATTTTATGTTTTTTTTTTTTTGTAGCCCTAAGCAGCGATTTGGTTTGGCAGCCAATTGCAGAGCTTGACAATGACTAATCGCTAATCATAACATACTTTTCGCAATCGCTTATTGAAATTGATATGATATTCTGCAACTAAAAACGATGACATAAGGATATTAAATACAGTTGTGTTGAAGTGTTAACAAGAGTTGCAAAAAGAAGTGTTTTTGGCTGCGAATTATTCGTTTTCATCTGGCCTCTTCTTCATTTCATTTAGCTCCGGCTTCTTTGGGTCAGTCTCGCTCTTACTGGGCTTTCACGGTTCCGGCCACCCTTTGTACCGTATGAACAAAATTTTAAGCTGGTGGTCAAGTGATTAACAAGTGAAATCGACAACGTCTTCCAGTTTGCTATTCGCCATTCTCTCGTTCGTTCCGTTATTGTTTTTGTCTGCTGTCTGTCTGTGCGTGTGTCTGTGTGTGTGTGTCTGTGTGTGTGTGTGTGTGTGTGTGTGTGTGTGTGTCTTTTGTGTGATATTTCCTTTTTGGTTATATCTTAAGTGCAATTCCCATGAAAACCACAAAACATACGTAACGCTCAATAAACTTCAACAGTCGTCAATTGACTGAATAACCACAAAGTCAATAAAAACATATGCAAATCCCAAACAACAATACGAGCATGTGTGTGTGCGCGTGTGTGTGTGTGTGTGTGTGTGCATAGTTCATAGTTTCATGGAAAACTCCAAGAATTATCACATTTTGTGGCTTTTATTTGTGTCAAGACATAGGATTAGAATACTCGGGGATCAGACAGTTCAAAAACTGCTAGAGGAACTATCGAATGAATAATATGTTCTCAGCATTTAGGGAAGAGTAAAAGTTCGTTGAAAACAATGCTTTTTTTGTTGATTGAAGTTCATGTATTTTAAATTCAAAAGTTTCATACGCTTCTAAGGTGACAAGTTCAGCTATGGACTTTGAGTTAATTACGGATTAAATTACGGATTGCATATATCGAAATCTTTCTTAAGATGTGCAATATATTTGTATATTGGATTAGTTTAGCAGATAAATAGGATAGTTTACTTTGCTTACTTGAACTCAGCAGCAAACTAATTACAATTACTGAATAGGTAAGCAAAGCTGCTAATTACTATTTATAGCTTCGATTTTTTCTATGCGTCTACACGTGTGTGTGTGTGTGTGTGCTTGTGTGTGTTTGTGGGTATGTGTGTCTTGGTCAGGTTTCTAGGTGCCGTGTTGCATGCCTTGTGAGTGGGGGGGGGTTTTAGGAACTTAGTTCAACAATTTGCTGCCGCCAATAAGCAAAACCAATTCGCTCTTTGCTGCACTCAAATATTAGTTTGTATTTTTGTAGTGTTTCTTTCATTTTAAATATTTTTGTTTGTTTGTTTTGTTTTTGAATTTTTGTTAATCGGGTATTTTTCCTTCTTTTTTTTTTTTGTGGGGGGAGAGGGGCAACCGGCTTACCTGAATTTATTAATTGCTTGATCACCTAATTCATAAAATTTTATTTCTTCACTAAATACGTCTAAAGGGACATTGACCGGTCTCCGTAGTCGGCCACCTGTGAAGAAAAACGTGAGCGGATTGTTGTCGATTTTGCATGTGTAATGTGTGTACGAGTGAGTTTGTGTGTGTGTGTGTGTAAGTGTGTGTGTGTGTGTGTGTGTGTGTGTGTGTGTGTGTGTGTGTGTGTGTGTGTGTGTAAGTGTGTGTGTGTTATATACAGAGTTATGTGATTTGTTGATTTGTGTTGGTGTTGGTGTTGGTTTGGACGGCGGTAGAGAAGAGAAGTGGAAAAGTTGAAAATATTAGCAAATAATTCGTTTCATTGACTTGATAAATTTGAAAATTGAAATGTACGTAAATGACACCCAATTTGTACCCAATGGGAGTTTAGTTTCATTTTTGTTGAATTGGTCTACTTACCACTCTGATAATAGTATAAAATCGCATCGAAGCTCGGACGACTACGGTCAAAAAAATATTCATTTCTAAGCGGGTCAAAGTACCGTAATCTCCGAGCTGGATCCCCAAGCAGTGTGTCCGGGAATTGATTTAGCGTACGTAGTTGTGTTTCAAACCTTAACCCGCTTACCTATTGAATATATGATATATATTTGTATATGTAAATGAGTGTGTCTGTGTTTGTGTATGTGTGTGTGTGTGTGTGTGCGTGTATATGTGCGTATGCTTTACTGATACTCACATTTATAACGACTCTCTCGCAGAAATCATGATCGTGAGGAATGGGTTCAAAGTGTTGTGGTCCGCCACCAAAGCCATGACCAGCCCCCCCTTCTTCGTCTTGACTGCTCAATTTGGGCAAAGACCTGAAAGTAATTGAATTGAAATTTGTTTTTTTTAGCTATATGAGGTATACAATTATACAATATAAAAAAAAAAACAAGAAGAAAGTAACCTATATTGGTTGGTTAAAAGTTTCTAAAAACGCTTCAGTACTTCAACCATTACGCACACATATTAAAACTCATCCAAGCGATAACATAAATATTTTATAGAACAGAGTTCTTGCAAGATCTCAGATATTAATTAAGTATAAATAAGAATTATACGCCTCAAAAAAAAAATTGAAAATCAGCACGTCCCACACATGGCTAATGGAAGCGAGATTCAATAAGATAAATGGGAAGTGCGTAAGTAGTCTCTGTATTTTGTGTACTCTGTTATTCATTTGCAGTATTGATTTGCCTATTTGTATTCACAACACTATAACGAGTAACTAAACCAAATTTGATACAACGATTGGCTTTTGCTGCATCGAACTCATCCCCGCTAATCGGAAAACAAATACGCTTTGCCAACTAGAGAGGGGGAGAGAGTTTCTTCAAATAAGCTGCCATAAATTCGAATTTGTTTGATATCAATTAGATATGCAATGCAATATGCACGAGATGCATAATGCAACAATCAAATCAAATGTTGAGCTGTAATTGATATTTGATATTTTGTATTAGTGTTTAGAATTTTGCCTCAGGTATTTTCTGTGGCCACAGCTATGCTATGCAGCTGTGCCCATTCAAAGCCATTAAGTGCGCATTCAATTCAACGAGCGGCAAATCGCCGTTTTTCCCCCTAAATCCAAAAACCCTGCCACATAGCACAGGAAGGCAATATATGTTTACACATGTAATTGAAATTGTATTACAATCACACACATAAGCACATATCTATGTATATATGTGCATATGTGTATATGTGTATGTTATTTATATATATATATATATGTATATATAAAGGCATTGCATATGAAGAGGCGCCACCGCTGGCAATGTGCCTAAAAGCGTATCGCTGATGTTGCCAACAGTATGCACCTGTTTTTTTTCCTTTTCTTGATGTTGTTGCACATATATTTTTGTATACCCTGTGCACATGAAAGGAGGAGATCTGATACCCAGATAGTTGAGCAAATGTATGCAACAGGCGGAGACAAAACATCTGCGACTGTCAGTCAGTGTGTCCTTAATGTCCGCAATGCTGACACATTTGAACTCAATGATAACAAAAGCAAGACTAAGTGCATTTTATTTATATTTATATTTTCATATTCCGATATAATGTGACCTTAAAGTTGACATACACGTATATTTATGCGTATTATATAGCTCGATTTGGTTCTTGTTAATGAGCACAACGAATTTGTTGTATCGATGAACTCGATGAACCAAGTGATGCACTCTCATTTTCTTAACATATGATGTAAAAATAAGATACAGGGTATCAAATCGTCGAGCACTACCTGGCTTGTTATCTTTTGGTTTTTATTTTGTATTTTTTGGCAATCGAGTCGTTGTTGGATGGCAGTTTGCCTAGTTTTTGGCGCCCTGGCATTTAATTAAGCGTGTAAGTGCACCGCAGGCGGTCTCAGAAAGCTCGAATAAACCAGCAATTGCAGCAATCTGGCAAAGCGGCACTCCATCTCTACCCCTTAATATTTTGGCCATATAATTGCATATTTGATGAATCGCACAAATACAGTTACGGCACATATGAAGTGCACTTGCAACACGAATGTGGCATCGCTCGGAAATGATGCGGGAAGTGGGTTGGGTGTGAGGCAACGAAATGCATTTGTGCATAATTGAAATGCCAAGTGAGACAAATTGCTTAGTCAAAACCAAAGACTGGGTCTTTAGTCGAGCGACTATCTAACTGAGTGACTCACTGACTGACTGACTGACTGACTCACTGACTGACTGACTGACTGACTGACTGACTGACTGACTGACTGAATGACTGAGTGAATGGCTGACTGACTGAATGACTGACTGAGTGAATGGCTGACTGACTGACTGACTGACTCACTAACTGACCGATCCTTGAGGTACATACATATATATGTCGCATGCAACTCGTGCGTTGCATGTTTCTTTTTACGGTGCGCATGACGTCAGCCTGTGCATGACATGCATGCATGCATGCATGCATGTATGTTGTACATATGCTCCGTTTCGAGCTGTTGGCAGCATCTGTGCTTATGGATAGTTATCCATATCCGGCTGTGGGCCAGTTTTACATTTGCATCGAAATGTCAACAAACAATTGAAATTTTATGCAAAATGTGCTTGTGTGTGTGCGTGTGCGTGTGTGTATGTCTTTTTTATTGACACACACGCAGACACGCACACACACACACAGACACCTATTTGTTAGGCGGCCTGCTTTTGTGTGTTTGCCTAAGTATATATATGTGTCTATGTATATGTATGTGTCTAAATGCCGCATATTCAAGCAATCGTTGAATGCAGCTGCAGCTGTTGTTCTCTCGCTCGCACTTCTACTCTCCCTCTGTGTGTGTGTGTGTGTGCGTTTCTGTTTTTGTGTATGTATATAGGTCAGCGGCACGACTGTGACGTCATTGCAAACATAGTACGTCGCCTTTTGCGACCTATTTACAAGCCGGGCTAAGACCAGCAAACGCAAACACTTTTCGCACTCACTTTATGCACTCATCTTCGTATTTGCATTCGCTTTACTATTCGTATTCGTATTCGTATTCGCATTTGTTGTTGTACTTCCGGTTGTGGCAGGTATTGCATAAGCTGATTCTGCTGCTTCTGCTGCATCTGCTGCTGAAGTTCAATGCGATGTTTCTGGCCAAATCAAAGCAGGTCGCCTGCTGAACAAAATCACAGCTCATGCTTCTTATGGCAATCATCTTGGCAATACCTTCCCCGTCTCACTCTACCCCCATCTACCCATCGTTGAGACCACTCTCTAGGCGTCACCTCTCATTCTGTGTGTGCGTGTGTGTGTGTGTGTGTGTGTGTGTGTGTGTGAGCTCTTGTCTCTGAATGTAGGCCGGTCAAGGCAACGCTAGAGATCTGCTCTCTCACTCGTCTGCCTCTGTCGTCTGCCCCTTCTGCTTGTTCGACACGTTCATATTGCAGTAGAGTCTATTTATAGCGCACGTCTTTTAAAAAGGGTATGCAGGGTATGCAGGGTATGTGCATGATGATGCATATTTCTCATGCTGCAGCACGTTCTGTTTCCTTTTCTGCTGCTGCTGCTGCTGCTGCTGTGGGGCCAATTAATTGCGAAAAATTAAATGCAAATGCAGCAGCAGAGAGTCGCGAGCTAAATAAGTACGTGACATCAATTTGGCCAACTTGGCCCCAAGAGCCTTGAACTGGCGCAGCTACTTAATCAAGAGAGCCTGTATGAGAATGTGTGTGCGAGTGTGTGTCAGTTTGCGAATATGTGTGCTATTGCCGTTAATCAAAAGTGCTGACAATAAAAACTGCATTGAATGGCAATGAAGTAGAAGAAGAAGACCAGTTGTGGGGCAACAGCTATTAAAAAATCCATTGCATACGCCAAGGCGCAAGCAATAAGACTGAAAAACGACTTCAGTGATTGCAAAATAATCAAGATGCAACTGAAAAATATATGCTTTTGAAGGAATCTGCATGAAGAGAATATTGCTAACTAATATTGATTAAAAATACAGTTTCAAATGAATTTAAATAAAGAAATATTATGATTTAAGCATTAAGATTTATTTTTCTTTTCATTGCTGATTTAATTTAGAGCCTAAGCCAAGAGCAAAACTAAGTTAAAATTATATACAGAGATTTACTTCGACATTCGGCAATCCAAATTAGCAGTAAACATTCTGCTTAATTAAGAGTGATTTCATTTTTCAGTCTTTCAGTCTAAAAACTTTCTATATAATTCTTTTCACACATCAGTAAGTAAAATCAACCCAAAGAACGGAAAACATGTAAAAATCTATTTGGATGTTATAAGTATAATTGACGCGGGTAGAACGATTTTATCCTCACGTTTCATTCATTTTTTGCCGACCACGGTCATTAAATATTGAATTTAATTTATATAGACAGCAGCAGAAGTATGCAGCAAGCGGGAAGCAGGAAGTAGCTACCGCTGACGTCACATATGGCATTCAAACAGCTGCAGATAGCCGCGAAAACAAAGAATAACCTTTGCCGAACACTGAGAGACTCTTGGCTCTGATGCATATGATGACGTGTTCAATAATTAAATTGTTGATATATTCGAATACAATTTGGAAATTGGTAATCAGTTTCATAAATATCTGAGAAATACATACATGTACTTTAGGGCAATGTTACTGAAAGTTTTATGCCACTCTTTCTTTAAGTGTATCCATGGGAATATTTCGATGTTTGTGTTGGGGAGTTCAGATCCCATTGCAAAAAAAGACAAAAACAAAAAAAAGCACACATTTGAGTTGGAGTTTGAGTTCAAGGTGCCATTTGCTGTGGCACGCAGATAGAAGACAAACAGACATGCACACACACACACACACAAATACAAGGAGTGGTGGGAGGGAGGCGTCACGTGGCAGGTGCTGAAGACAACGTTGCAATCAATCGTTAAGCCTGGCAGGAATCATGGCAAAAACAGACGGCAAATTATGCAAATCGGCTTTAAAGCGTGAAGCCGCATGGAGTACAACTTGCCCTTAGTTCGTTCCTCACCCACCCCCCGCCCCCACTTTTCCATTTCATACATTGTTGCTGTTGCTGGCTTGGTTTGGTTGACCTTGGCCAGCGCAACTTTGCGTGCACAATTTGTGTTGCTGTTATTTTTGGCAACAATTCTCAAATTGTGCGGTGGCCAACATGCAAGCGACGCTTGTTGCTATTGTGCCACCTGCAACGTGCGGTCGGACAGATGGGGGTGGTGGTTGGTGGCTGTCTAAGGATTGTGGATGGCGGATGGGAGTGTGCTGCAAGTCCCTGAGCACGTGAGGCATTTTAAATATGTTCCGCTATGCCGCCTTGTTGAGACTTAAGCCCAGTTCGTTTATTATCCAAACAGCAAATTGAAACGAAGGAAAGCTAAGGAAAATAAGCAAGGAAACTTTGCCAGAGATTGCTCGATAGTCGGCTATCCAGTTTCTATATATTTGTCAGAGAAGAAAGAGGAAACAATTCACATTAACTATAAATTAGAATTATTGCGAAAGAATGTTTTTTTTTTTATAATTTTAAATGAAACGTTTCCTGTCCCATAAAGTGTATGTATTCTTAATCAACATTACAAATAGAGTCGATATAGTAACAACTGGGCCTTTGGTCGAGCTTGTCTAAGTGATCGACTGAGCGACTCACTGATTGATAATTGATTGATATCTAACCCACAAATATATGAGCAGATCTCAGCTATTTAAATCTGTATTGATGACACCTGGAATATATTCGTATTTATGCTTGCATCGTCAAGTACGTAGGAGCTGTTGGATCTGACCAATATATATAATACCAAATAATATAATAAAACTATTTAAAATTGATATAGAGAAATGAGATACATGTGGGATTTCGTATGGGAGAGAAACAAACCAGAAGAACACAATAATAACATATATAAAATTCATTAGAAATTATACAAACTGAATTAGATTTTATTTGAATACACCCCCAGTTAGACAGTTGATAGCTACAGGGTATACTGACAGTTAAGCGCGCTCCATTTGCAAATGGTACAAACGTAGCTGAGAGCCAACAACTTTGCCCAATCGTATCCCCGACTGAATCGTGTCCAAGTGTGCAATATCTACGGCCAGCTGAAGATGTCCTTTTTTGCATTTGCTTTTTTTTTTATACTTTTTGCAATTTTCCTTTTGCATTTTTTTCGGTAACTTCACGGATACACTTAAGTGATGTAACTACTGGCGATGGCAATTGCAATTGCTATTGCCTTTCTGGATTTTGCTGGTGTTGTTTTTGTAGTTGTTGCTTTGTTGTTGTTGCCACCATTCAGTAGCAGATGCTTAAGTGCAGAACGTGATTGCAGTGCGCCGGAATGAAAATGAGTAATTGGATTGGTAGTTCAATGTTACCGAATTCCTTCGACCGATAAGCAATCGCACTTAACGGTCAAATGATTTCCGAAGCATTGAATAAATCAATTTAAAATATAATTAATTATTAAAGAATAACGACATTCATGTTGTAGTTTTATTTATCAAATTACAGTTATAGCTCAAAAGGTATTTATTAGCTTTTGGCATAATACTTGGGGATATTATTGGACTTACAATGTGATAGGAAAAGGAACTGATTCTTCTCTTGCAAGCATTTAACGAGCTGAATGACTTAAGACTTTTGCCGTGTCAGCTAGTGGCAACAATGTGGCATATTTAATAGAGTTGATAAACACAATGTGGTGAATTGGCTTTGATGGCATTTGGAGCTTACTAAGCAATGCCAATTGCCAATGGCCGCATTGACGTTGAGCAAGTCGCCTGAATAAGCGACTAAATGCCAAGTTCTCATTATGGGGCGGACATGCGGTGTTAATTTTTATGCCACACAGAAGAAGAAGAAGAAGAAGAAGCAGTGTAGTTGGTATAGATAAATGCTTAATATAGTCGGTGGGCATATAATAAAAGTAACAAGCTAAATCTAAACAACAAAAGGCGACGAAAGTTAAGCGAGTGAAAGCAAAACACAATGCATAACAAAAATAGGGACAACAACAACAACAACAACAACAACAACAACAACCACAACAACCACAACAGCAGCAGACAGCCTAAACGAGTGTGTGTGCGTGTGTGTGTGTGCGTGTGTGTGTGTGTGTGTGCGCGTAGAGTGTGTGGCATTGTTAGGGGCCGCCTTTGTTGCTCATGTTGCTGACGTTGACGTCGCTTGTCGCTTGTCGCTTGTCGCTTGTCGCCTGTAGCTGCCAGCAAGGATCAAAAGTCAAGAACAATGACAGCAGAGCTGCGAAACAAAACAAAAGAAACCAACAGCGGCGACGGCAAGAAAAGGTTGAAAAGTCAAGTTGCAAGTTGAAATATGCGGCAATTGTTCGACTTGGCTGCCACAACGTACAGAGTGGGTGGCGCTAGCGAAGAGGGCGGCGGTGGTGGGAGGGGGAGGGGGTCTAGGGGTGATGTGGCGTAGATTAAGTGAAAGTCTAAGCATTTTAGCTGTAGCCTCAATCAGCGTGCGTCTCTTATGGGGTTCAATAGTTTATTTACACTTCAAGCTAAGTGCTGCTTGGGACACACACACACATATTATGTGTATACATACTTGCACACAAGCCACACACACTGACACACACACACACACACACACACACACACACACACACACTCATATATATACATCTCATTATCAATGTCGAACGGATGTCAATTCTCATTGAGTTGACTATAGGGCATATTGTCAAAGGATATTGTTATGTTTCAATCCAGACCCCAAAAATGTTTATGATGATGAGCGTTCTTGTTGTTGTTGTTGTTGCTGTTGTTACTGCTGGCTGTTAACAACTGCTGTTGTTGTTGTTGTTATGGCTGCTGCTGTGATTGCTGTCAATGTCATTGATGGCACAATGCGCATACGCCACATGGGCAGGCAGCAAATTGGCCGTGTGTACTTTGTGTATATGTACAGTGTACACAAGCTATCGGAACGTTGCGATTCTACATGTAGTGATAATTTTCATTTTTTTTCTTTATTACAGGACTTATGAATAATGGATTGCAATTCACAATTTATATTTCCGAATGTGGTTAGAGTCAGCAGATTGTTAAAAATGCTTTAATACATGTTTAATGTATTGCAAATACGTTTCCAATTTGTAACAATTTTAATTTCAGAAAGTTGTCACGCTCTACTCTGAGGGAGTACAATTAAAGTCTTTAAGACTAAAAAGTATGAGTTTCTAAATCGTTCTATTTTCCAAATATTAAATATTAAAGCTTGGATTGATTAGTGAAACATTGCATGAAACATTCTTAGCACCTAATTTCTTCAAATAAGATGCACACTATATCTCTTTCTGGGCTTTTATCACATTAAATGTGGCATTTTCTCTTCTTTTTTTTTGCTGAGTGTCTGTGTGTATTAAGATGCAAATTGCGGCTTACTCGTCTTAATGTTGGCCAATTGAGCAGCCAGTGTTGCGGATATGCATCTGCCATTGTCAGAAGCGCTGTGAAGTTGACATGTGCAACTTGAACTGGTCCAACGGTTAACCACCCCTCACACAAGCATCTCCACTTTCCTCATAGCGCCCCCCCCACACACACACACAAATATACACAAACAAACACATACTGAGAGACCTACGCATACATGTATAAAATAAATTGCAGAGGGTACAAAATGCCAGCTCAAGCGCCTGTCGCTATGCAATGCAATTGTGCGCAACAGCCCTAGCCCTTCCTAAGCCCTCCGCACCCAACCGAAATAAAGCCGAACCAGAAAAATAATATACATATATATGTATAAATATATATATATATATATATATATATAAATATATATATATGTATATGTATATAAGTGCATATACACACAAATATACAAATACTGAAATTTTCCAGAATGTTCTGTCATGTTCTAGCTGTGAATTTGCACATGAAGCATATGTCTTTGGTTTAAACTATTGAAGTGGATTGATAAATCAATTTTTTCGATATTCGGATGTGCTATTTGATATGTAAGAGATATTTTAATTTAAACTGCTAATTAGTCGATAACCTATTGATAATTGGCAATGCAAATGGGACTCGTCTAATTCGAATATTTAGTTTTCATTCAATCATCATCATCATCAATTATCATATGTTTAATTAGCTCACTTTTATGATATTTCTCTATTATTTATGGTATTTATCGCATTGCATTCAAACTTCAATAAAAAGTAATAAATAAATAATAATAAATAAGTTTAGTTTGTCTTCCTGCCGCAATTCGATTGGAAGAATTCTCGTATGGTATGGCAAAAGATTGGGATTTAAAGATTAGCTTGAGGTGTAAGATGGATGGAAAAGTGGATGCTTAGTGTGGTTGTATTTGTTACCTATCACGTAGAAGAGGGGGCGTGGCGTTTGATAGATTTTCACCGCTCAAGGGTTGCTCCTGTCGCGGCCGCAGAACTGGCGTTAGGCCCCATCTCTCGATGAAATCGATGCGGGAAATGGTTGATGACGAGCAAGTTGTTTGAATTTGTAAATGCGCCAACGTTCAGCGCTCGGTGCGCTTGTTAACTAGTTCAGCTTGCTGCCAGCCTACCGCTGCCTCTCCTCGTTCCTCGTGCCGCTCCACGCCTCCGCGCCTGGCGCCACCCGCTTGCCCCACCTTGTGGCACACGTTGCTGCTATTTGCTGTTGTTCTTGTTGCTCCTCAGCTTTGGTTGGCCAACAAAGCGTTGCATACTTTTGGGCGTTGCCATTAAAGCGCCCGCATTTGTAACTGCTCTCGATGTGATTGTTGTTTTTGTTGCTGTTTTTGTTGTTGTTGCTGTTGTTAGTTTAAATATAGTTGTTGCTGTTTGCATTTGCCTGCCAATTGTTGCGTAAATAAATATTTATTATTGTAATTTGTTCTTATTCTGTTGCCAGACTTAAAGTTGTTTTTTGTTTCCAGGAGACTTTTTGATTTGTTGTTGCACTTTTGTTGTTTTTATTTATTTTGTTGCTGTTGCTGTGGTTGTTGCTATTGCTGCTGTTAGAGCTGCTTTTGATTGACGGTTGGCATTGCTTTTCCTTTTGCTGCTTTTGTTGAGGCTGGTCACATGGTGTTGTTGTTGTTGCTGTTGCTGTTGTTGTTGCTGCTACTGCAGCAATCGTTGCTGCTGTGCTGCTATCTGCTGTCACTTGCTTGCATTATTAATTGTATAATTCACTCAGATTTGCTGTTGCTGCACTGCTACTGCTGCTTCCATTGATTGTATAATTAGTCGATTTCGATTATTATGCATAAATCTAGCACTACACATACACAAACATACACACACATACACGCACACACACGCACACACATGCACGCACGCAGTCACAATAAAATGGCCAATTTGATGCGGGAGCAAGTTGTGTCGTGTCCCTTCATATTGTGGCAACCGGAAACAGCAAGTGAAAATGTTAATTTCCGCTTTTAGGCGCAGTTCACACACACACGTGCACCTTATATATGTATGTTTGTATGTATGTATGTTGTTTTGAAGCTTTTTTTTCTGTATATATTTTTTATATATGTTAAAATAGGCACAACGAATTCGTTGTTATTGTTATTGTTGTTGTTGTTGTTGTTCCCAGTGCGAATTCGAGCGAGACACTGAACATGGGTGTGAGCGAGAAGGACTACATGTCCTTTGCCTATTGATTTTCAGCAGCAACTCCGTACGCTGTCGCTTTTGCCGCACACACAAATACATCTACCTACACACACATACACATACACACACATACACACACAGACACACACACACACACACACATACACACTCGCCTTAGATCTCAATCGGTGTCACTCTCTCTGCTGCTGCTGCTTCTTGACTCTCCTGATTTGCTGCTTAATTATTGCAATTGATTTGAAGATGTACTATATTTTTCTTTGTTTTTTTTTTTTTTTTATATATTTTGAGTGGTTTGGGGCCACCCGGCACAGGGGCAGGGGGTGTAGGGGTTGCAGGGGGTTGTGCTGCAGTATTCTTTTGGCGCGCTTTACTCATTGTTGTTGTCGCTCTTGGCGTTGCTCCATTTCATGCACTAAACTGAACAACCTTGAACCTTTTGGGGCCAGCATAGAGCAAAAGACACTTACAGAGAGAAAGAGAGCGAGAGAGTGAGAGAGCGAGAGCGAGAGCGTGAACAAACGAACGAGTGGGAAGGAGAGCGCAAAATCTGCCGCACAGGTAAAGACTCTCCAACATTTACAAACACACACACACACACGCACACACACACACACACACATAGACACACATAGGCGCAGGGACAACATTGCCTGCTATAAATATCCGAAAAATGTTATTTTCACGTAGATTTATGCCTTTTTTAGGTGCTTTGAAGTTGTTATTTTTAATTATGAGCTGTGACGTATTTTCGTATATATATATATATATATGTGTGTGTATACAAAGATATATTAGATAGTCCATTTGTGTAGACTTTTTACCAACCTCAAAAATAAGTGAAGATGTGTCGAAATGTCAATAAATATGTATACATATAGTATACATTAAGTTATATAAGTCCCCTCTCAATCATCAAGTTGCATTTGTAAAGACAGACATACAGCTGAATTATTTTTACTTCTGCATTTCAACAACACAACATCAAATACAACAAAAATGATGTAGGAATGCAAAAAAGAAAAAAAAAAGAAAAAAAGAAAAGCTAAAGCTGACAAGTGCGAGGGAAACGTGAGCTAAATGAAACGAAACGCAGCGCAACGAAGTGAAATTGAAACACACGCACAGCAGCAACAACAACGACAAGAAGAAGAACAACAACAACAACAAGAAAAACAACAGAACAGCAGCAGCAGTGACAAACAAAAAAATACCCAAGTGAGCCACAGCGCAAAACAGCAGAAGTACAAGGAGAAGAAGAAGAAGCAGAGGAAGAAGAAGAAGCAGAAGAAAAATCAAACGCGTTTTTTCCAGCGAACCAAATATAAAGAAAAAGAAAAAAGAAAAATATAAATGAAGAGCAGGAGCCAACACACGAGCAGGACACACGACGAGGCGATACACACAACGAAACGAGACACGAGCCTGTTAGCAGCAATAAGCAATAAGAAGAAGAAGAAGAAGAAACAGCCGCAGCAGTAGCAGCAGCTAACGGTGAAACGCTGTGGCGAAAACGCAGGCAATGGCAACAAGCGACTAACAAACGTGAAGCGAAAAGCGTACAGCGAAAATGTGTGTGGCGAGAAAATTGAAGCGTGTCAGCTCTCAACTGCCGTTGTAAAAGACACAAAACAAACACATATGCATACATATATACATAAAAACATGTATACATATATATATATATATATATATATATATATATATGTGTATATCTGCAGGAGTATGTGTGCGTGTGTGTGTAAGTGTGTAGGTGAAGTAGTCGTAGCAGCGTCAACCAACTAACTCTCTTCTCAGCATGCCAAAGCTCCAGAACCAAGAATGTGCGAGAGAGCGCACCTGAGAGAGAGAGAGATAGAGAAGAGAGAGAGAGCGAGAGAGACAGAGAGAGAGGGAGAGCAAACGCGTGAGAGCATTGCGCTTAACAGCAGCCACAACAAAGCGAAATGGTAAAATGCTACCAGCGGAGTGGGGTGAGGTGGAGGGGGTCGGCGCTGGCATTGTGGGAGTGGCTGGTGGCAGGTGGCTGGCCATGCACAATGGGAAACTTGTTGGCGGATTTATGCAGCACACTGACACGCACACGCACACAGAAACAGACACAGCAGCAGCAGCAGCAGCAGCAGCAGTAGCGGCGAAGCACAGCGAAAGGACGACGACAAACGCACATGGCCCAAAAGTCGCGCCCTGCGATTGTGTGTGTGTGTGTGTGTGTGTGTGTGTGTGTATTTGTATTTGTGTGTACTCATGCGGGTGTGTGTGTGTGTGCGTGTGTGTGTTTATCATTTTACACTGGCTGTGGCATTGGCTTTTGCAGCGTCGTTTATTGTCGTCTCTGGCTGTTCGCACGCTGCTTCGCTGCTGTATGTACAGCTAAATAAGAAAGTGCGGCACCTTTAAGCAACAACAACAACAACAACATCAACAACAACAGCAGCAGGAGTTGCTGTTAACGTTATTCTTTAAGCTTCAAGTGCTTAGCAGCTGCCTGTTTTTTATTTGTTTTTTATTTGTTTTTTTTTTTTTTTTGCATTTTTTGTTCAGTTACTCTTCGGACTTCTTTGATTTTCTTGCTTGCTGCTGTTAAAGCAATTGCGGCTGCATCTAAATCCCATTGCACTCAGCACCACTCCCCCAGCACGCCCCTATTCCCTTGGGATGTCCATTCTGCACTGAGTTTAAATTTCTGCATTTAGAATTTCGCTTCCTTCTTTTTGGTTGCGCAGCGTACGCTTTTGTCTGCTTCACCTTGCCGACCCACCCTCCCCACGAGACACGAGTATAAGAGCAGCACCACCTCCAAAAAGCGTCACCCAACAACAACAACAACAGCGACAACAAGAATAGGAACCACCTTCCAGCGCCTCTCTGTAGCTTTTTGTCCTGTCACGCGTTTTTATGGCCTTTGCCAGAGTTGGTCTCAGTTCGTCCTCTACAACAGTGTTAGATTGTATATATATATATATATATATATATACATATATTTATATTTATATATATATATGTATGTATGAACATCTATGAATATGGATACATTACATATACAAATATCTAAATATAGGTGTACGTACAGGCCACAGTGTGCTTTCAGAAAGTGTCATCTAAAATGGTATTTCCGCTCGTAAGGAACTAAACTGAAATTTGCATATTTCTCAAATTAAAGTAGAAAGTAATAAACGAAAGTTATCAAATTGATATAAATAGGGTAAGCGATGAGACAACCTTTCCCAACTGGCATCTATCAAAGATTGTTATAATAACAGCAAAGTTACAATTTGCTAACTTTCTCTGGCTAAAACTCTGAATTTATCGTTGCGGTTTCAGCTTAAATTGAAAAGGACGTGGTACTGAATAAAAAAAGGCAAGAGCATGAAAGTGAAGCAAACGCCTAAAGAGAGTTCTCAATGCAACTCCTGACTGAATACGCAGAAATTCATATACAAAATTTAAATTAAAGATCAATAAAAAAAAATATTAATAAGAATTACAAAAGTTATGCAAAGTATACGTAAAATATTCTAGAAAGTTCATTAACATTATTCGAATCACACACATATTGTGAAATCCTAAAATAAAAAGTAAGCTTCAGTTTTTTTTCTATTAATTCAAATGATGAAAATAAAAGTTATATTAAGTATACGTATTTTCTAAAATATTCATATATCATTATTCCACTCAAATATAAAATATTAAATTAAATTAAATTAACAAAAATATTTAAAAAAAAAACCAAACTTAAAATGTAAAAAAACTACAAATACGCAAAATCAGAATCATTCAATGTAAAATAAAATGCAAAAGAAAGAGAAATAGAAACAGAAAATAAACATATATAAATACATACAAATCATCTAGATATATTGTAGCATCTGTTGCCATATCCTCAGTAGCTGTTATGTATTGATGGTAATAAAGTTGACTTAATTTTGAAACTGCTGCTGGCCGAACTGAGTGTCGATAGGGAATTGACAGCCGCTTCTCGGCTGTCAATTGTTGTTGCAAATTGATGGATTAACTAACTGCATTCAAAAGGTCTTAATCAATTGTGATTAGCGTCGAGTTTGCAGCAGTGTGTATGTGCAGGAGTGTGTTTGCGAGTGTGCGAGAATAAGTGCAGCGCAACAGTTATTAACTTTGCACATCGATATACTGCTTGAGTGCAGCAACTGTTGCAAAATGTCATCCATCAATAAGTGTCTTCCCCCATGTGTGTGTGTGTGTGTGTGTGTGTTTGACGCTAAAAGGTCAGCTTCTCTGTGTGTGTGTGTGCACTTTGTACCAAGTTGAATGTTTGAATGTCATATTTATTTACCAGCCAAATTCGCTTTGCTTTTAATAATACTGTTAACAGAACGAATGGGAGCCCTTAAAACTTTGTCAACTTAAGAAATAAACGAAAATTTAATTTAATACAAATATTTTTTAAAGCCCAAATTTTTGAGCGTGTTCCAAAATTCTGGTTTTTTGAAACCAAAGAGAAGACAAATAAATTTGTCATAAATGAAAATGTTGAAAAATACCCAGAACCAATTTGCTGGAATGTCTAGTTTTTGTGTAGGTTTATAAAATGGGTACAGAAGTATAATAACAATTTCAATGCCAATATCTACAGTCTCTGATGCGTTATCCTAGATCATATAAGATATATCTATATATATCTGGCTCTTCAAACATGATTATATGGATGTTATTCATGGGATAGCTATTAAATTTATATCATAGAATATATTTAAACGGTATAAATATTAAAAGCATTTACAAATGTATTCTAGTCCGAGAAAGAGGAACGACTAAAACTGTATTCACCAGATAACGATTTTTTAGGGTAAGTTTACTACACAACAAGATAAATACACTGGCATGCATATTCTGGATACCAGGGAACATATTATCACATCACATTCTGATGAAAGCAGGACAAGCCACGACAAACCATATAATTTCATAAGCTGCGCTTCTCTATAAGCTTCACTTTTCTTTTCGCGTGTCAACTTTGCCCATAGAGAGCTGACACTCGTGACATTAAGTACATTGTTACAACCTAGCCACGAGGCTCTAAGAAGAAGAGTATGCAAAGGCAGTTGACAGCTCTTCTCGTTGCTCTCCTTGCACTTCTTGTTCCCCGGTGAACTCGGCGAAACCATCGAAACCATCGAAATTTTGTGGCAAGCTGAGTAAAAAATAAACATGCTTCATATCATCTTCTTCTTCTACTTGATATGCTGATAAACCTTCGTGTAAAATGAAGAACAAAGTAAAAGTTTATCTACGACAGCTTTGCGTTGTTATCCTTGAGTCCTGTCACTTGATTTTAATCAGATTTCCAATTATTAGATTGACGCGCATTTTTAGGCGGTTTTCGATTTCAGCGATTTTTATAAATTTTTTCTGCAGCTTTTCCTTTTTTCCTTTTTTCCTATTTTTTTTTTATTTTGTTCTCATACAATTGTTGTGTGTTACAGGCCACTGCGAAACAGGGGAGAGAGCGAGACAGATTGAGAGGGGCAGAGAGAGAGAGAGAGGGAGAGAGAGAACGCGTGAGGGAGACTGAGAGGGCAGTCAGAATGAGAACGCAGGCAGGGAGAGAGTGACACACACACACAGAAAACGGCTGCAGCAGCCAGAAAATTGCCTTTGGAACGTCCTTAAGAAGGATATGCTCGAAAAGCGATGCTTATAGAGCGCCTTTAGCGTCGTTGATGCTGTTGTTGTTGATGTTTTTCTGCTTGTTCTAGTCATAAGCAGCAGCAGCAGCAGCGGTTGTTTATTGCTGCTGCTGTTGTTGCAGGTGTGGTGCTTGAAGAAACAACAACAACAACAACAACTGTAGCAGGTGAAGAAGAAGAAGCTGAAGACGTTGCCTGTGGCTCAGCTGTTTGGCCATCGGTTGAGTCTCATTATGTGTGTGGATGTGTGTGTGTCTGCGTATGTGTGCTTAATATGGTATATGTATATGTATATGTATATGTATATGTATATGTATATGTATATGTATATGTATATGTATATGTATATGTATATGTATATGTATATGTATATGTATATGTATATGTATATGTATATGTATATGTATATGTATATGTATATGTATATGTATATGTATATGTATATGTATATGTATATGTATATGTATATGTATATGTATATGTATATGTATATGTATATGTATATGTATATGTATATGTATATGTATATGTATATGTATATGTATATGTATATGTATATGTATATGTATATGTATATGTATATGTATATGTATATGTATATGTATATGTATATGTATATGTATATGTATATGTATATGTATATGTATATGTATATGTATATGTATATGTATATGTATATGTATATGTATATGTATATGTATATGTATATGTATATGTATATGTATATGTATATGTATATGTATATGTATATGTATATGTATATGTATATGTATATGTATATGTATATGTATATGTATATGTATATGTATATGTATATGTATATGTATATGTATATGTATATGTATATGTATATGTATATGTATATGTATATGTATATGTATATGTATATGTATATGTATATGTATATGTATATGTATATGTATATGTATATGTATATGTATATGTATATGTATATGTATATGTATATGTATATGTATATGTATATGTATATGTATATGTATATGTATATGTATATGTATATGTATATGTATATGTATATGTATATGTATATGTATATGTATATGTATATGTATATGTATATGTATATGTATATGTATATGTATATGTATATGTATATGTATATGTATATGTATATGTATATGTATATGTATATGTATATGTAATGTTTATGTTTATGTCTATGTCTATATATATGTACTATGCTGTGCTGCACCTCCTACCCCCTGTCTCGTGAGGCAACCCCCGACCACTTGTTTGTATTGTTGTTTATAAATAAAATTGCATTTGTTTTGCTTTGATTACTGAAATGCTTGGCATGTCACAATTCATTGAGACATACAGCAACACCAACAACAACAATTGATGTATTTGATTTGATTTTCTGTTTTTATGTTTTTGTTTTGTAATTTGTATATTTAAATTTGATGTCAAGGTTGAGCTATTTTACTTAATCTCAACTTGAACTAATGCACTTTGCTGCGCATTCTTATTTTTGAGCATTCCTCAATTATTTGATAAATTTTCTGCAATTTTACATTGCTTTCGCTTGTCGCACTTGTTTTACACAACAACAACAACCAATAAAAAAAGTTTGACAAAAATATAGTTGGTTCAAATTCGATGGCACTTTGCACAGTTCTCGATATGTGTGAAGGAGTAGGAGTGTGTTTATATTCAATCTCTTTATGTATATATATATATATATATATATATTAATATGTATATACTTTTCTGCTATTATTATTTCTTTTATATCTTAGTGTTAGCTGCTGTTGTAGCTGGTTTTATTGCCCGCGGCAGTTTGGCTTTGTGTTTGCTTTGCTTTCGCTCTTTTTGTTGTTCGCACGCAACGAAATGGCAGCCGTTACGAAACGGAACTGAAACACGACGCACTTTTTTTTCCAACTTCTGCTTCTGTTTTTTTTTTTTTTTCTGTTTTTTCTTGCTCCTCTTGGTCTGCTACTATTGCTACTGCTGCTGCTACTGTTTCTTCTTCTTCTGCTGCTGCTGCTACGTTCTTGCGGTTATTTTTTTTTTTTGTAACTCGACGCTCGACTCTCGACGGACGCAACACACTCCGTCCGTTTATCCGTGCGCGTCTCCGGTTTGGTTCGTTTTCAGTTTCAGTTTCAGTTTTGGTTTTGGTTTCGTTTTGAGTTTTCGGTTATCTGATTTCGGTTCTCGGTTTTAGTTTCGGTTTCGGTTACGGCTGCTGCTCATTTCTTGTGCACGTCGTCTCGTCATCTGCTATCGGCTGCTGGCGGCGTGCTACTAAATGTCCCACGAGCAGAGCTTTGCCACTGCCCGTTCCGTGTTGCAGGCGTTGCGCTGCTTCTGTTCTTGCTCTTGCTTTTGCTCTTGCTCTTCTTCTTGCTCTTGCTCTTGCGCCTGCTCTTCTCTTCAGCTCTGTTTGCTCAGTTCGGTTCTGTTCTGTTCTGTTCTGTTGATGCTGCACGGGCGCTGAGAGCCACAGCTGAGACTCACAGCAGAGTTCCGCTGGAAGTCAAGCGGTCAGCTGGCGCAGCCTTTTCCAGCGCCGAGCTTTAACCATTGGCATTGGGGATTGGGCATTGGGCAGCGGCTTTGCGTTTTCTCAATGAAAAAAGCTTTTGGCAGTCGCAGAAAATACCGAATTCCAAAACGGGAGAGCGTTGCCAATGCCGACGCAGTCGCCGACGCCGCCGCACGTGTTGTGTGCCATTGCCAGCTGTTCCCGTTTTGTTAAGCATTTAACTTTCTCTCGCCACCCATTACAAAAGTATGGTTAGGCATCTCTGTTATTATCTACCTCTCCCTCGCTCTTCACATTCACATTCACATTCACATTCCTATTCGCATTTATGTGGCTCTGTCGCTTGTATTGACGGTGTGGAATGCATTGGCAATGAAATGTTGTCAAATGCCTGGCGCTGTAGCGCCGGAGCTTTCACTGGAAACCGGAAGCTGTGCGCAGTTTCCAGTGAAAGCTGTTGTTTCTAGCGATGACACACAGAGGGCGCCACATGCTGCAGCGGGATGTGCTCGCTGGCACAAAGATGGCGGCCACCGCCAGATGCTGGCGCGCGCCTTTTCAAATTTTATATCCGCCCCAAAGTTTCAGCTGCAATTAACGGTCATTCCGATTTTCCAGCTGTCCGGTGTCCGGTTGTCCGGTTACTGGAGTTGTCCCTGTCGATCGTTGCACCAGTCCGGCTTATTTCAAGGCTTCAATGATAAGCCTCGATGTTCGTTCGTATGAATTTGAAATTGAAAATTGATATGCCCGGCAAAACATCAATTAGCCATATGTCGAATCCTCATACTCTATACTCTATACTTCCCAAGCCGTCCAGGTGTTATATGCTGATTATATGATGATGTGAGCTTAAAATTGTTTATTGCCCCATGAACAAACGCAGCTGCATCGTGAATTAAGTAAATGGGAGCTCACGACTAAATTCACTCTACTCGGCATCTTATCTGTCTTCTGGTTGTAAACTAATCGATATATATATATATTATTATTAACGCCTCAGGAGCTGCTGTCAATGAAACTTGTCGAAAGTGCATTGATGCACTTCTACATTCACACTTATCCCAATTGATTAGGTATACATTTGCCGATTAATTATAATAATTAAGACATCATTACTTTCAATGTATGCCAAAAGGAATAGATGTATTCATATTTAAGTGATGGCTTAATGGCGTTTGCCAAATAGGCTGGGTGAAGTGCTTTAAATGTTAACGTGGAATGAGTGGAATGCTTCAAATAATCACGTGATTAGCAGGCTTTTCATACTACTTTTCATAGGGCGTACGGCAAAGCAAATGAAATTACAGATGCGCCCACAAAACTATGCTATGAAAATTTAGAAAGCAATATTTACGAACATATTCTTGTTGCACGTATAAAACTCATAAAAAGTAGCGTCAAAAAGCACAAGGCTAGAAAATCAGAAAACCTAGAAAAACAAACCACCCTGAATTAAGTTTATAGTCTTCTTACTTTTCATTTGAATTTTGCTTAAATAAGATTCATGATTTTAATTAAACATTTTCTTTCTTAGTTTGCTTCGTTCTTTTTTTTTCTTTTTCTGTGAAAAAAGATTTTTTTTTTTTTTGCAATTTCAATATAAAAGCAAACTTTTCAAATTTAGTTAAGGAATATATACGCCAAAGATATTGCACTTTCAATATACGCAGCCATACTTATACCTGGGATACTAATCAAATGCAAATGCTAATAGAAAATATTCATATTGATGGCAATTTCAACGAGAACCTGACACAATTCATTGATATTCACTTAAGATATTTGGCCCTCTGCCTTTCACTTGACCAAGCGATGATCACTCGAGCGGCGTTGCGGCAATCATCAATTAGTGTGAATTTGGTTGCGTGGCCGGCTCGGAGTATGGCTATTTAAATTTAATCAATTTCACTTTGTACACCTTGTGCACTTCCTTGCCACAAGGTGTGACCCAAAAGCCACAGCAGTACTATCAGCAGCAGCAGCACGACAAAGGCTCAAAGTTAGAGGGTAAGTTGAAGTTGTTCCCCTAGCCCATCCCTATCAAATAATGTTCTGCATTTGCCTTTAAAATCAATTCCAAAAAGCCATAACTGCGACATAGCAAGCAAAAGGCAGAGCGACGGAGAGAGACAGAGAGATAGAGAGAGAAGAGGCACGCTCGCTAAGCTGCAAATTTATGGCACATTGCAATTGGGAGGAGCGCGGAGAAGCGAAGAATCGCTGCATATGCAACGAATAAATGGAGCAGTTGCTAACCTATCAAAAGGAGGCAGGGGGGTTTTGTCAAGGGGTGTGCAGCTAGCTGCTGCTACTGCTGCTGCTGCTGCAGCTGTTGTTAGGGCAGAGGGCAATTAGCAGTGAAAGCATTTAAAATGTCTCGACACTCGTGCAAGTTTAATTGCGCCAAAGTCAAGTCAATGAATGAGTAAAAATAAATTAAAAGCAGCCGCTGAAAATGTGGCCCGCAGCTTTGGCCGACATTCAGGCTGCTGGGACACGTAAACGTCACAAAACTACCCCCCACTCCCCCAACCACCTCTTCCGGCCTTCTAGCCCTGGAGTCCATAAAAAAAAGTGGCAGACAGCTAGGACAGTTGCCATTGCATAAAATATGCAGCCCCAAAGGCAGGCAAAGCAAAGAGCTGGTAATAAAAAATGCAAAAAACAGGAAAACACGAAATGTCAATTATTTTTAACGTAACGAAGTTTAAATACTCTTGCTGTCATATGAGTGACCTATATGTATATATTTGGCACATTTAGCCCAAAAGGGTTTCAGTTTTTATGGGGTTATAATTCAGCTACTAAAGAACTTGATGGCCAACTGATCGATCCTATGTAAATTTGAAGGATACAGATATAGTAAACTGATCAGCAGACTTTCGTATTAAAACGAAATGCATTTTTACCAAGTTTCCTTAAGATTGTTCAACAAAAAATGACTGAAAGCATATAAGAATATATATATATATATATATATATATATATATATATATATTTATATATATATACAAACGTCCATGATGCATATAGAGTAGAGTGAAAGCAGCGAGCCAGAAAAAAAACGAGTCAAAAGCCAAAAAAAAAATTTGCGTTGCGCCGCAAAACAACGTACAAAATTTATGACAATTCCTTCGAGCGTGTTGCAGTGGCAGAATTGGCGTCACGGCGACCAGCAGAATCGGCAGTGTGAGTAACGGAGGCACCCGAGCAGGCTTCCCGATTATGAAAATGTTTGCGGGCGCCCGAGTTGGGAACTGCAGCTCCTGCACTATGTGTGTGTTGGGTGTGTGGCGTTGGCATCTTTGCTACTTAAATTGCTTGCAACTTTCGCATGCGACTCTCACCACACCCACTTGCCCTCTTCCTTTCTCACCCTCACTCTCACTCTCACTCTAACTATGAAATTGGCCTTCGATTTTTGGCACATATATATATTGTATATATATGTGAGCTGCCTATCGTTCCTGCCTCGTTTTAGCATGCAAGCGCACTTGCCACTTGCAACTTGCCACATTCACTTTGCAAGAGGCAGAACTGGCAGCGTACAACTTGGATACTTTTTGAAGAAGTTGCCAAGTTTGGCGACTACTTAATTTGATTGATGTTTGCATTTGAAATAGACAATGGAATAGTTTAGAAGATGGGCGGAGAGAGTTGCAGATAGATGAAACAGAAAACAGAGATATGGAACGATATGGATATGCAGGCCTTGTGCTAGTTGCTATTTCATGCACTGAAAGAAAAACACTTATCACTTATCACATATCACGCATTTTGTTGTTTCCATCCAATTGAAATTAAATAGAAGGACTCAAATTGAAACCAGCATGTAAATAATGTTGTTAATATTTCCCACATAATTAATAAAGCTGATCGCATCACAACTAAGACTTAGCTTTAAAAACAGTAGCAGAAGCCAAGTAAAAATTATGCCTAACACCATGTATTCATCTGCAATGTTGTTGGCAACACTTTCTGGTTGCTGTTGTATTGCTGCAACTGTTGCTGCTGCACCTTCGTCAATTTTCCAAATTGTTGCAATTGTTCTCGTTTTCAATGCAACTTTTGGCAATGTTGCTGCACAATACAAATCACTTTCAGTCCATACACAAAATGTTGGTGGTTACAATTTGTGGTTGCCATTGTTGTCATTGTTACCACTTTGTTGTCAGTGCAACATCAGCAACAGTATTTATTGACACGCCCACTCATGAGCCCATAATCGCCAGAAGCGATATTCCTGAAAGTGTAAGCCGATTAAGCCGCATATCTCACACAATTTTAAAGATATGTATTTTCAGACCATACCCACCCCAGGAAATTCTAATACAATTTGTAAGCTCCAAATTTTAAACCTATATTCCTAGGAACACCCTTCCAAAGGTGGACTACACCCGCTCCCGCCCCCAAAGACGATATCTCCCGCAATTTGAGAGCTACAGTTACCAAACTTGGAACCTTCCCTAACATTTTTTTTTAGCCATGTCCACTCCCGTTCGCAAAATTCCTAAAAGCCCATATCTTCCGCAATTTAAGAGCTACATTTCCCAAACTTGGAAAGTGGGTTACTAAAAAACTCCTACAATATAGTTTTTTCGGTCACGCACAATCCCGGCCCCAAAAAATTCACAAAAGGTTGTATCTACTCCAGTTTTAAAGGCAAACTTGGAGGATAGATTACTGGGAACTTCTTCTAGGAACTGTTATCAGATGGTTTTACTTATTGGTATGAGACTATTTCTCTCTTGCTTATTATGTCTAGATACTATTCTACAGTCTACAGATACTTTTATAACTTTGTAGAGAAGAACATGTCCGAGCCAACTAAGTGGATATATTCCTGATCAGCATCAGTAATTGAATTTTAAATGTATCCATATTATTGATGCATGCAGTATATATGTACATACATATGTCATCATCGCATAGATCGCATATATCGTATAGCTCCTGTATTATGCTCCCAACATTTAGTTATACATTGTTGAAATTAGACAATAAAAATAAATGGGTTTTTTGGTTCCAGTGTGCAATTACTAAAATAACTCAGCTGTGAACACGCTAGAGATGCGCGGTCTGATGGATGATGTTGCACGGGACGCACAAGAAGCACAAGAGGAAAAAGAATGAGAAAAGAAGCAGTAGTTGTAGTTGCAGCAGCTTCTTCACCAACTTCACGCGTGCCACAATCGCTTTGGATTTGAATTTGAGGCTGTTTGCGGCCTGTGAGCGACCAGGCACATAACCCCAATTCGGTTGCAGCTCATCTGCAGTCCCTGCCACCTACCATATCGCCCTAACCACCCTACCCACCCCAGCACCTGTGGGGCAGCTACATCAGCATATCTGCTACATCCGTGTGTCAGCTGTTGGTAATTTGCAGCCAAAGGCGCACAACCATGTCGTCAGTTTGTCTGCGATTGTGGAATGAGAATTGGGTCTGTTAGGGGTCTGTTCGGGGCATGCTGGGGGTGGCACTGCCACACATTGACAGTTGCTGTTGCCGCTGCAGTTGCAGTTGCAGTTGGCAACGTCAGTTGATACGTCCTTTTGGCTGACACACAGCCAACGGTTGTTTTTGTTGTTATTATTCTGTGTGGCTTTCGAGCTGCCTGTGAATTATGCACGGGTTCTGCTTTACTGCGCTGCTAATTGAATTTATTACTGATTAATCTTTTAAGTGCAATTAAAAGATAATTAAATCAATTCATATTCAGTTGAGTGCTATGCGTATAAAGAAATTTGATTCCGGAATATTATCGAGTGCATTCAGCGTAATGTTGTGTACGATGTAACTTCATACATTTCGAATCATTTAAATTATTCATATTCCAACTCATTGCACTCACGTCATTATTAAATTGACTCAAATTCAATCAGCAACTCATTCAAATCGCATTTAAAGCCCACTCTAATCTTGTTCGTTCATTCGAAACTGCATTTGAATCATTATAATTATTGCATTGAGTCGTAATCATCATAGATAATATATACGTTAAATAATAACATATTTATTCGAATCAAATTTAACATTTAATGAGTCAATTAATGTTTGTACTCTTTTTTATTAATTTCTTCTTAAATCAGCAGTTTGCCTTGTCCCATTAAAATAATTATCATTATTGAAATTGAAATAGTTAATTGCGTAAATTAATTATTATTATGCATTCAGTTAAAATTTTGGCAAAGAACATTTCAATTATTTATACTTTAATTAAATTCAATTGTTTACACTTTCAGAACTAGAAAATTTGAAATGTTTTAGTAATTGTCTAAAAATTAAAAATTATAAAGTATTTATTAAATCTATTGTTGAATCGAAGATAACTCAAACTTGTCCGAATTATGTTATGTTAATAAAAACATTCGGCCCTTCTTCCCTTACAATTTTGAGTGTTTTGCTGGCATTCAAATGACTAAGTAAGTGCATGAGTGTGATGGCTATATATACATACATATTTATATATATATATATGTATATCTATGTATATATTTGCTCTACGAGCATGACCCGAGACTGCTTGGTGCCTGGCAATTTGCAACGCCTCGTTGTCGCGCCATTATGACCAGTTGGGGCTGCCACGCCCATAGACAACACAGCATCAGCAAACCAGCACCACCCACCCACCCACCAGCCGGCCCAACATCACCCCTCCTTTCCTCCTGCAGTTACAGTGGCAGTGGCAGCATCAATGCAGCAACTCCAGCACTGACACTAATGCAGCAAAATTGAAGTAGATGCGAGTGGAAATGTCCTTGAGGCGACGACGCTGCTCCTGATGCTGATGCAGTTTCTATACACACAAATACACATACACACACACACACACACAAAAATACACACAAACACATACACACGCTTGCACTTGTTCTCACATATGCCGCTGCATAAACGTTTCCCAAAGGCAAAATCTTTTTACTGTCTTTCTCTTTCAGTCTCGTGCGCTTAGTGGTTGGCCTGCATATGTGTGTGTGTGTGTGTGTGTGTGTGTGTATGTGTGTCTGCTTGTATCACTACATACAAGTTGATGCATGTGTGTGTGTGTTTGCTTTGTATGTCTATGGGAGTTTTGTGTTGCAGTTTTTGGCAAATGCCGCAGAAGTAGCAGCACGTGACGTCACACACACACACACACGCACACACACATACAAACACATATACACACACACACACTTGCGCAGTTGCTGATGAAAGTAGAAGAAGAAGATGCTGCACCAGCAGCTGCAACAACAACAAAATAAGAGAAAAAAAATAATGTGTAAATTGCAGCTGCGATTTGGGCATGTTTAATGTAATTACCAAAGGCTTTCAATGCACACGAGGATTAAAGTCAGCGTCATTCGACACACACTCACACACACACACACACACACACACACACACACACACACAGAAATGATTTTAGTTTTGGTTGGCTGAATGCCAAAAATATCATTCTATAAAATACGAGCTTGAGCACAAAGCCAAAGCCCAATAAGAAACTTCGAAATGTGCGCACATTTATTGTTGCTGTTGTGGTTGTTGTTGTGGTTGTTGTTGCTGTGTTGTTTTGGGGCAGGCTTTTGAAAAATACATTGCTCGCTACATTGCCAGGGCTCACTGCTCGGCGCCAAAGTGGCAGCAGTGCTGTCAGCGTCGCTGTTGCAGCCGCCGCCACTCACGAGGCATGTAACAGAAAATAAAAATAAAAATAAAAAAGGCACAAAAGAACACGAAAACAGAGAATAAAAGAAAAATAAATGAATAAAAACATTTTGGTTGCAGTTGCTTGTTATTACTGCTGTTGTTGTTGCTGTTGATATTGTTCTGCTTGCCCCTCCTTCACAGAGATATGCCCCGAAATAAATGCATATCCAATTGGACAACATAAATGACCTTTTGTTTAACAATATCTGTAACGATAAATGTAAGTGTGTCTTGTATCTGCATCAGTATCACATGCATCTACACATGTATCCAGATATACTTATATATGTATATATATATATGTATCTGCATTTGTATCTCTAGTCTGTATGGGTGTTCAACTGCTACTTCAAGTGGAACGAAATGTTTAACTCAAGTTGCAGGTGCAAAAGGCTTAACTACATGCCAGTCAGGCGGACAGAGAGACAGACAGCTTAACAGACACTCAGATAGTAGCAGGCAAGACAGTTAAATGGCCAGAGATTTGCTCTAAAAAGGCATACCTTAATTACTAATTAAAATCATTTCGATTTCACATTGAAAGGGCTTTGTATTCAAAGAACTGTTCAAGATTTAATTAATTCGAGCAATGAAATCGTGTATCCCAAATAAATCAAGTTTTAATTATGGAAATTTTAAGTCTCAAAAGACAATTGCTAAGATTTAAATGTTATCCCTTTAAAAATAAAATATAGTTGATGATGTGCTACATTCGTTTTTACTTTCTTGTTTTCTTTATACATATATTAAATTTAACCAATCTAGATCACTATACTCTTTTACTATCTGTACTCATTTTAATATCCTGCATTTGCCTATTGAGCTTTTTCATTCATTGAATTTGATTAAATTGAATTTGATTAAGAAGTGCTGTGTACTTAAAGTTGGATTCAGACCAAATATCAAATGGTCTTGTTGGTTTAATGAGTAACTGAATTGTATAAAATATTAATGGGATTCTTAAACTTAATTTAAGAGTTACAAGGATAAATGTAAATTTTGTGGCAAGCATACCCGTAGCCATCGAGTGAGTTGCGCTGTTGCTGCTGCTCCCTGAGCTGCAATTTGCGCTCGGCGATCTTCTTTTGCTCCTCCTTCTGCTCGAGCTGTTCCTTTTGGTGTTGCTGCTGCTGCTGCTGTTTCTTGCGATGCTGCCGATCCTCGCCCAGGCCGTACAGGCCCGCAACGGCGGCCATGTCTGCTGCAACTATCTAGCTGCAATTGCAATTGCAACTGTTGCACTTACTGGCAGCAGTGGCGCAGCCAACAACTTAACACTGTAGGCACCTTATGTGGCATTGAAATGTTTCGCTTTCTGATCTGCTGCTATTGATGATGATTGTTGTTGTTGTTGTTGTTTTTGCCGTTGCTATTGTTGTTGCTTTAGCTATTGTGGCAATTGTTGTTGTTACTGCTGTTGCGGTTGTCGCTGTTGCCATTTTTATGCTTTAATGCATTCACATTTTAACTTCGCGACGCACTTGCAACTGTAACTCATTTGACGGATATATATTATTTACTTGCTGCTACTGCTGCAACACTCCTCACACTTTCCCGCATCCCATTGACGGAACAATACATATGTAAATCATCTTCGTTCTTCGCCGTGGAAATATTAAAATGTACATTGAATTGTACAATTTAAATGTTCAAATTGAAAACGCATTTTCAATTACAAAATGTAAACTGAAACGTGTTTTCTCTAGCAAAATTGTACGTCTCAAATTCGTTATCGTTTCCATCATTTATTTGATTTTTAAAGTAGTTTCGTTGACTTTTGGTAATTAAACATAAACAAAAAAACATTTTGCTACTTAAATCATATAAAAATGTTTTCGATATTTGCAATCCTAAGAGCAAATTCTTATACCAAGATATATTTTTTCCTTTTCTAATTCTGAAGTCCTTAATTGCTAGATATCATCGACATTAGCCAAATTTACAACAGTATAGTTATTAAAACACAGTTATATATATACTCTCCGCGAAATTCGATTAAAGGCACTTGCTTTTTTTCTTATAAAATTTAAAGTAAAATAAAATTTAGGAAAAAAGTAAACTGTTTTAAATTTACGTCAAATAAAAATGGAATTAAATTTGTAACATTAACATAACATTTTTTATTAATTTTTTTAAGTGAAATAAAGATGCGAAATTCGATTAAAGGCAGTGCTAATAAAATTAGTATAATACGTAGAAATGAAAGAAAAATAACAAATTAATAATGTTTTCCGCCTCCAGACTTGTTTATAACTAAAAAAAATTCGATTTGACATCGATTCAACAACTTTTTAGAACTCAGATAGTGGGATTTTGGGCCATTCCTTAACGATAGCCTTCGCAGTTGTTCAACTGTCTTAAGCTTTCGATTACCCACTTCAACTCGACGGCAAGATCGGGTGATCTTACTGGCCACTCTAAAAGCTTAAAATCCTAATCCCGAAACCACACACGACAGGCCTGCCGCACATGTATGAAGCATTATCCTGTTGGAATAAGGCATTTGGGTCTGGTTGATGCTCCATAAAGTTCACCAAAACTTTGTCCAACAAGTTTATATAACCCTCCGAGCTCATACGGCCTGAAATTTTAAACATCAGGGTCTCGTTGTGTTGACTGAATGCAGCCCAGATTATGATTGAAGCACTGCCACAACTTCGAGTAGGGAAAAATCTCGCAGATTTCCTTAAATCGTGCCAGTAATAATTTAAACCGTTTGGACCATTGAAGTTAGACTAACATTTGCCTGTTGCTCAGTCCAGTATCCTTGTTAGCCAGGACTATGACTATTTCGTCAGGATAGATTGTTTTTTCCTTTTCCATTCAAAATTGTTGTATGCAACTAATCTATTTCTACCTATAAAATAAGAAATAAATACGTATTCTTTATTATCCCATTCAAGGATTTTCCATATAACGCCCGACTTCCTTTTCCGAAGGCTAGAAACTGACTGCCTTTAATCGAATTTTGCACCCAAACTAGCTCAAAAAACACAAACATGCAAAAATCTTGGAAAAAACTACCTACTACTACGAGTGCATTTAATCAAATTGTGCCGTGTGTATTTGTCAAATCATCCAATGTAATTGATCTTGGCCGATTAGAAATTTTTTTAAATATTCTAATTCAGTTTAAAAAAAGTAGGCCAAATAATGACGAAGCCAGGAAAGTTGAAAGTCTTTCTGGGACATTCGCTTACTTATCATAAATTGTCAAACTGGTTGGCATTTGTCATGTTTTCAGGTCAAACCACGACCGAAGTGATTAAATAGTTATGTGGTTGCGGCAGCTGTGCGTTGCAAGAACAATTGCCTTTGGAAAGTGGCGCCAATCGGGCGACTTTCGCTTTGATTTTGACTTTTACTTTGACTTTAGCTTTGATGATTTACGCCCCTGTTTTCGTTTTGGCTGCAACCGCAACAAAAAGCTGCATGTATTACGACAACCTTGAGGGCTGCCCCAGTGGCTGCCGCGGCTGGCTCACTGGCATACCTTACGGCGACACTGCGAAAGTTTTCTTTTGCCCATGCTTTGTGCACAGAAATCAATTAGCAGTCGCCATCGGCCCAAGCCCCAGTCCACTATTAGCTGGCGTCCTTACCCACAAAAAATTGGCTCACACTTATGGCCTAATTATGAAAGACGTTTGGCATTACGTAAAGCGGCCAAAGTATCGTTACGTAAAACGTTGCATAAATCGAAAAGAGCCGTTAACATTGTTGTTAATCTCAACGTTAATGCCCATGCTAATGGGCCAACAATCAATGTTACGGTAATTATAATAATTTCAAGCATCTCACTGTCATTTCCATTTCCATGGCAATTAAAATATATATAAATAAACCCAAGCAAATCAAATCACATCGCATCGCATCGCATTGCATTCCATTGGGAAACACACGATGCACAAGTTGAACAAACAACACATACACAAACACACAGACACACACACACACAGACACACACACACACACAAGGAGTATAATTGACAATCTCGCAAATTATCCATGATATAATATATTAGTAAATAGAGAGAGAGAGAGGGAGCGAAAGGAATAGAGTGACAGGTACTGAGATGTATACAGTGTAACCTCGCATAACGAACGCTGCGATTAACAAACAATTCGCATAATGAGCAACATTACTTTACGGACAGGTAAGAATGCTCAGGTCGAGAGAGTTCGACTATGCGATACCCTGTACCCAAGTTATTAGCTATCATAAATCGTGTACTTCTAAGATACTCAAACCAATATATTGAAAAATACGCTTGTTATTTGATTAATATGAATACACGATTTTCTTTCGTATTTCTTAACCGATATTGATTGGAAAGATATATGCTTAAAATAGTCTTTTGTTGTTATCGGTAATCGATTTCGATATATATTGGGTAAATGAAGAAAGTTATGATAAGACTGATTTGTGGATAGTGAGAGGCATTCCTATGCCTGTTCCAGACTTTAACACAACTTCCTTGGCTCTTTTCACACATCTCTATTGGGTTCAGGGTATAAAAAAGTGTCACTTAACGAACAAAGTTTCGTATAACAATCGACGAAGAAATGGAGAGGTGAGTCGCAATAATATAGATTATATGAACATGGAAGTCATGAACATCAATCGAGTGTTATAAGTGCCCATTCCGACCAACAATTATACTTAAAACAGAAATAGAGATGTTCATATAAGTGTTAAATTGTGCAAGAGGTCATTTGTCACGAACCAGAGCAAAAGTGAAGGCTGAAAATTACAAAAGCTATTCAACCGAATTGAAAACTTCATAATAAGATATGGAAGACTTGATTGATTTGTTGTCATAAGGCCAACTGACAACAGCAGAGAAGGTTTCCCTATATAGACCTGGAGAAGATTCTCGTTTTCCACATGGGAAATTTATTTAATAATAGTGAAGAACGGACAACTTAAGATACAGCATCACGTACAAGCATTCGCTAATTGATTTCATAAACGGTGTGTCTCATGCTTCATTTTATCACATCGACCCGCCTCCCCGCCACCTGATTCCCCCGAGTCGCAGACACACGGAACGCATCCAGAGTAAGAGAAAGTTGAACTGTTCAACTGCTCAGGATAGTAGTAGTGGTTAAGTGGAGGTTCCGTTTTTAAAGCCAAGTGTGTGTGTTCGTGTGTCTGGCGAATGGATTTTGTTAGTTGCCACTTGTCGCTGGCTTTGCTGCCACTTTGAAAATTGCTTCCGTGTCGAAATTGAGCTAACAATGCTCGGCTGGCTGCTCGTTAGGTTAGGGGGGTTTGGGGGATGGTTGGGGTTGCTCGGCTGGTTGGTTGGGTGGGTGGGTTTTGTATTTTGGGTTTTGCAGGTGGAATTGCTCGCGTTGGCCATGTCACGAGCTGGTCTATTGATTTGTGCGCCCTTTGCTAGGCATTAAGTGCATGGCTTTAAATGCAATGCCAAACACTTGCATCACCGTCGACATAAGCGCATTAGCTTGCAACCGATTCCCACCGATTTCAAGTGCAAGTCCAAGCAGCAGCAGAGGTGAGAATGGGACTTAAGCAGGGGTGTATATATATGTGTATCTGCCATAGGCCTTGCAATGCGTCCACACACACAAGGTCAGTGTCAGTGAGCGAGTCAAAGAGAAATCGTGAGAAAACCACAGAGAGAATGAGAGGGGCAGAGAGATAGATAGAGGGAGAAACAGTGGAAGACTGACGGGCACAGCATGAGCTGCATGGATTAAGGCATTAGAGGCGGTCATTCGATTAATGTGTGTGTGTTCCAGTTGTGGTTGGTGTGTTTGTTTTGGTCAGTATGTAGGTGTAGGCAGTGTGGGTGGTGCGTTTAATGGTGGCACATATTTGTAGTCACAAACGATTATGTCGATGCCCAACACTCTGCCTAATTTAGTCGATATTTAATCGATATCTGCAAATAAATCTATTCGAAAATAATAATAACTACATTACATTACAAGCATTAGACAAGTTAAAGTCTTGTGAAAAACTTTCAAAAATTGAGTCAAGGCTGCTCGAAATTGAGTCTTCAATATCGATAGTTAGTTAATACGTTAAGTTCAATTAATTAATATTAAAAGCACTCCAACAAATATTGTCCTTTTGTCCATAACTAATTATGGTTGATCAAAGAAACACATCCAAGAGCACGTTTCAACTATCCTGTAGGCTTTGTCAACGCCAACTGTAATGCCACCCTAACTGTGTGTGTGATGAGTGCATCATTCAGGGCTCATCAGCATTATCATTAACTTTAATACGCTGCGGTTATCGCTGTTGCTTGTGGCCTGCATCTCAACTTATTCTGCTCGTTATTAAATTAGATTCAACTAAATTAAATGAGAGTTGGCGTTGGCGTTGGCGTATGTGTGTGTACGTGGAAGAGGGTGTGTGTGTGTGTGTGCTCTGTGAGTGTTGAAGCATAAAATGCGCGACGAAGCGCATCCAGGCAAGCAGCGAATATTCAACCACTTAAAACCTGCCCACACCCCCTACCCGCCTACCATCTCCACCAGTCCACACCTTCCCACATCCACTGGTTGGCAAAGCATTTAATTGAGCTTTGCGCTAATTTGAAAGCAACGACGCGGCTCTCATTGGCCAAAAGAGCGAGCGAGGGGCTAAGGGTGCTGGTGAGGGTGGAGTGGGCGGTATATGGAATTGTTTGATATAAGAGTTTTATAAGTGGGCGGGTCGCAGCCCACGTAATGCGTATTTAATGCGCTTTTAGCAGAATCTCTGGTGCTTTTTTTTTTTTTTTTACCAGGCCAACAGGTAACAGGCAATCACAGCAAACCCCTGCCATGGCCAGCGTTGAGCAACTAAAGCTTATGCGCCCATAAATCTGTCAGCTGCCAATGGCGAAAAATAGCAGGTCACCAAAATGAATAAATTTCAAATGTGAGTTTGTGCGTTGAAAACAATGCTTGAAATACCGTTGGCAAAACACTCACTTTGAATAATAACCCAAAAGTCCAATACAACACAATGAGTTTTTTGTTAATTTAAGCAATGTTTGACTCATTTTGCGGCATATTCGATTATTCGCTTCTAACCACAATTTGGGTTGCTGGTCCCAGCAAGTGCACTTTATGGTTATTAATTGAAAGTTGTGCAGCAATATCCAAAATGAGATTAAACCATCAAACTATAATTATAAATTAGGTTTAGGTCCATGTCGAACATAATTGAGGATGAAATCTGAAACAGTCTTAAAATCGGATTATTGCCATGTGGTTATTTAACCACTAGTATAGAAAAATATTTGTATTTGCTGCTATAAACATACTTTCTGGCAGACTTCACACAGATAATCATTATTTGAAATTATTTCTTTTACTGGCTTGTTGACTACAGATTTTCTCTTCACGAAAAATAAAATACAAATAATAAAAGCTAATGCAGCTTTGCCTTTGAATAGAAAACACATTTTGCATGACCAATTTGCAGTTGACGCGTTTTTAATGAAGCCATTAACATTTAAGAGCATGGACTTTTCTAATAACATGAAAAAATAAAAGATAAAAATAAAAAATATCTTAGCAAAATTGTTGAGCTGCCAAAAATCCTTTTGGAATTTGCCAAAAGCATAGCGATACTTTCCCAAGAGTCCCGCCCCATCCCAACTTTGCTGCTTTCACCGCTCTCCCCTTTAGTCGTCTACAAACTCTGCGATTATTTGTGTAATTTATGCTCAGTCAGAGTCTAATGCAAATGCCTGTGCCAGGCTCACTGGCTCTCTCCCTCTATCTCTCTCTCTCTGTGTCTCACTCCTTCTCCTTCTCACTTATATCTCTTTAGTCTATTGCTAGCTCTGGCTGGGCGCTGCCTCTGGGCGTTTCTAATATGCAGCGAATTTTCCGCATTTTCCGCGAAATGCTTTGAAACAACAAACAAAACATATGCATAATTTATAAGCATTATAAAAGGACTCTTTCTCTCTGCTGGCAAACAGTGACCCTATGTATAGGGTGAAGAGCCCAATCTGCCGCTTAAATATAGACCGCTGACGCTTCCGCTGCACCCCGTTGCAGCGCTTTCGAGTCCCCGAGGTGTCATAAAGATTTCCGAGAGTTTCGCCTCTGTTATGCACAAATTTATTGTTCTATTGCACAGAGGGTCGCTATTATTTATAAAACAGCCTGGATCTGTTCGCGGGAACGAGAAACCGATAGAAATGGAAATGGGCGAGAGAGAGAAAGAGAGAGCGAGCAATCATCTATCTGTTGGGGGGGGCGTGTCCAGCAATCCACCGAGCTGATTGACCGAGGCATTGAGGCTTTGATTGAGATGCAGTAAAGTGCAAATCGCGACTTCTTAACAGAGAGCTTTGCGCTGTAATGTATGCTATGGTTTTTGTTGTTGTTCAGTTTGCTTTGCTATCTCGCTATTTTTCTGCTTCTCTATAAGTTTTTCGTATATACAAATACAAAAATTTATCGATTAGTAAATGACGGAGGAATGCCAATGGTGCACGACAGCAAATTGGAAATGACAGACAATCGCCAACAAATATGACAGCTGGGCAATGCGTGTATGTACATATGTGTGTGTGTGTGTGTGTGTCTGTGTGTGTGTGTGAATGAGTGTGTGTACATGTAGAGGTAAACTTTAGGACACCACGCAAGCTTCAACTCACGAGTAGCCACTCCCTCCCTCCCTCTCACATACCACCCGAATCGTGTAAACAAAGCAAAACGAAAAATGGAAAAAAAAAAATACAGTGGAACATTTTTGCGCCGACATTTATGACATTCAATTTATAGCTAGGTGTGTAGGGGTGCCTTCTGCTCCTCACGAGCTACACACATACACACATTCATTTGTATATTCAACTGCGGATTGCAACAGTGGCACGCCGAACACCCACATTCACGCACAGTCTGGCAGACAGAACCGATTATTTATGGTTTAAATTATTTTAGCTTCAAGTCTTGGACAGGCAACATAAAATGGTTACATTTTTGTTTGTTATTGGTGCTGCATTCCGGTGTTGCATGCCACTGCTATTTGCAAAAGCATAGATCTAAACTACAGAAAGCTCTTGGATTAAGTGCCACCCAGCCAGCCAGTTGCATCAGCAGAAGTCTTATCTTATTTTAAAGCTGTTGCAAAAACAAGCGCAAATGGATGGGGAAATCAGGATGAAGAGCAAGCGGGGGATGCATTGTTATACAACCGCTAAGCGCTTGAGCAAGTCGAAATACCAATAAATGCAGTTTTAAGCAACTGTATATATAAGAGAAATATTTTCAAATACTATTTATATATATATATATATATATATCATAGAAAGTATTGCATTTTTTTTCTAGATTTTCAGTCTATTGACTTCAGGCAAGTTCTCAGCCTCATATTATTCTAATTTATCGTTTTGAATTACTTTATTATGCATTGCCCAGTTGCCAATCTTCAAATCTCAAAATATTTTTAATATATTATTTTTGATAACCTAAAACCGAGAATTTACTTAACCCATTAGTTTTAAGCATATTTCGGCGATTGGAAAAGAGTATAGAATAAATGAAATAATTTCTTTAATATCTTTGTGAAATTTCCATTTATTATTTAGTGCATTTTAGATACTAAGATTTTAAATGTCGGAAAATGTGAACGAATGCACACGTGAGCTATATGGGCCACGCGACGTATACGCAATTAGGGCACAAATATTCAAATATATAGATGAAAGCTGAGCTGAGACACAGTAGATAGGGGACAAGTAAGTGCTCGACAATTTACAGGGAATTTAAGCTGGCAATTAAAAGTGTTTTGAACAAATTGCAATTAAAAGAAAAGGGACGGGAAACCCCACACAGAGACAGGAGAGAGGGAGAGGGACCGAGGGAGAGGGACCGAGGGAGTGAGATGATAAAAGAGGATGAGCATAACGAATGAAAGAACCTACATTCATGAAATTCAATATGTGAATTTACATATTTATTGCAAAAACACACTTGGTAATGGGGCAATATCAAACATAAATAACACCAACCCAACCACAAAATACCAAATGCAATCAAAAAGAGAAAGAGAGGCAGTTAATAAAAGAGAAAGACGGATATAGAGTGAGAGAGAGAGAGAGAGAGAGGTATGTTTGTGTTTGTTATCAACACCAATGCATATTTAAAGAGCCTTTTGTCAGCAGTTTGAAAGCGAATTTTGGAAAGGCATAGAAATTGTGCAACCCAATAGAACAATATGATTCGATCCACTGAATAACTGATTATCTGGAAATCAGCTCACGACAATCGCATACTAATTGACAAATCAATGGCCAAGTCAATTACACAAAGGAATGTCATACCAGTCGTATTAACATTGTTGCAACTAAAATCTAAAAGCTACATGAATACCAATATGCGAGGGTCTTATGTACAGTTCTCGAAGTTATTTTTTGACAATCCATCGATTCATTTATCGAAAATGATTATTACTGAACATTAAGTAAAAATATAGAAATATTGAATCAAGTTGGGCTAGCAAAACATAAAACTTCGACATCAGTGGATCGAAAAAATAAAACGTAAAAACGTTCTGCAATAACCGTCGCTTAATTAATATGCACATTATTTAGTTGGATTTTCCAGAGTTTAATGTTGAATTCGCTTAGAGCTTGACAAGCTGCCAGCTTTCATGTGTTCTAAGGAGGGACATGGGAACGAACAGTGGAATCTGCTTGTGATTTGGGTTTGGTCATGCGGTTAGGGTTTTGGAATAATTTTTATACTTTTGCTCTCAGTGCTGTGAAGCATTTGACCAACTTCCGTTTGCCTTCATTTTCTGCAATGTCCCAAAATGAGGAAATTGCAAAATCCAGGACACACACAACACAGAGTGAAAGAGAGTGGGGGAAAAACGAGGAAGAAAGAGAGAAATAATAGAGAATGGGAGACTCATATATCCGGAACAAATTTTGGCAACAATCAAGTTCTTGTCAGCTCTCTAAGATGCCCTAGAAAATGAAAACAAAACTTATAAATAAACTTGGAGGAATTTCGATTGAAAGATTGAGAGCGGTTTGGCAGTAAAATCCCATTTCAAGAAAAAGAGCAATCAAAATTGGAGCTAATAATGTCGTTGTGATGAAAATTGGAACAAGCTAAAGAGACAAAGCCTTCGAAATCTATATAAATATATATATATATTGTATGTTTATTATTGCATTTATATTCTGGACGAAAGTGTGTTCTTAAATGCATGTAATTTGTGAACTCCATTGTCATTTCGATAAATAATAGTAATGTGTTCGAATGTTCAGTGTTAAGGTGTTGAATTTAAACAAGGATATGTTTTAAGATTTAAAACGGCTTTGATAATCCAAGGTTTGGCTTACAAAGCGATTCTTAAGTGTTTCCTAAAATAAATGTTTGAATCAGACTTGCAATTTAATATCCATTTACGAATGCTCAGAACAAATATTCCCTCCACTTTAGCAAAATAAAACGGTATTTGAAAAATGTAAAAAAAAAGATTTTTCTACTTTTTTTTTTGCTTTGGGCACATAAAACTTATACAGAATTTTTGTATTTTTTTTTTTTTGGAAACTAATTGTTCTGACTTTATATTGACGCTCTGCCCGGTAGTAAGTTTATGTTGGTGTTTGTGTATGATTGGACGGGTCAGAAAGAGATTGAAATTAGTAAAAGTGCAAAGGTTACAAAGTTGATGTGTTCACTTTGTTGTAGTTTTTGTTGTTGTTGCGGTGAGTCTCGCACGCAACTTTTGGTTATTACTTTTGTTGTTGCTGTTGTTATTGTGGGGTTTTCTTGTTGTTGCTATCGTCTTTTTGCGGCTTGCCACGTGGTCGCTTTGCTGGGTGGGCACAGATAATTGACACACACACAAACACACAGACACACACACATGCATACCCACACCTAGCCGCTGCCGCCGCTGTAGTTTACCACCTTGTTGTTGTTGCTGCTGTAGTGTGAGTTGTTGTTGCCGAGTTTTACAATTAATTTACGACAATTTAAATTTAAGTGTATATTTTATAACGCTAACAACGGGCAACAACATCAGGCAACTGCAATTACAGCACCGGCCCCAAAAAGTATGCAGCATTTTTTCCATGCTGGCCCCTCACGGTTTGCATTCCTACGGCAAATTGCACACAATTGTGTGACTCTACGATAAAGAGTGTAAGTGTGAGTGTGTGTTTGAGTGTTTGGCTGTGTGTATTTGTGTGTTTAGGTTTATGCTTCTAATTTCACATCGTAGTTGTGTTGTTGCTTTTGGTACTATTATTTTGTGTTGTTTTATTTTTGGCTTGCTTAATGCCATTAAAACTTTTTGTCTAACAGACCGAGAATCAACAACAACAGCAACCAGGACGAGTCGCAGTGCTGCACAATGAGCCATAGATAGAGGAGAGTGGAGTGAGTGTATGTGTGTGTGTGTGTGTATGTGTGTGTTTGCTATGTTACTAGGGGATGAGCAATGGGACATCGGGAGTTTAGGCAAAAAAAGACTGGTAACAATGTTGCTTGCTATTAACATTTATAGGGTCGTGTTGAGCCGACTTCAGTGTTGTATGTGTGTGTGTATGCGTGTGTGTGCGCTTGTGTTTGTGTTTCTGTGTGTGTGTGTGTGTGTGTTCAAGAATTTGTAACTGTCTGTTTGCTGCTGAAATAAGAGCTGGAACTGGGACTGCCACGTGACATTCAAAGTTCGATTTGCGTTTTGTTGCATGTTGCAAAAGTTGCTCCAATTGTGTATTGTTGGCAACTCTTCTTGTGGCAGCTAGCCGCTAACAGTTGCGCCCGTCCGACAAATATTAAGTGGCCAACATTTAATTAAGCTAAGTGCATGCCAGAAATCAATGAGCCCAGCAAAGTTGTAGCGACCTGCTACGTCCCGTATTTAACTAACAAGCTAACCAACTAACCGAGCTAACCCATTTAAGCGAAACCTTAACAGAACTCGAATCGTGTAAACACGCCGAAGCATGGTCGACGGCCAAACTGCAGCATGAGGCATGCAGCTGCAACATCGTCTACCACCAACCAGTATGCACTGGCTTTATGGATTATATTTTAAGGTTTATTCGCATTTTAAAGTGTTGCAAGCAAAATTCATAGAAGCTGACTTCACATAATCCTCATCGCTATTTACAGTTTCAAGGGATTGAGCTTACAAATTTTGTATAAAGCTGCTTGTAGTGAAAATAATCTCGGTCAATTTAACATCAAATTTCTTAGCTGCTTTCACAACGAAAACAATTTTTATTGCAATATCAACTTTTCGAAAATTAATATTCGCAGTGTTAAGTGTTGGGTTTTTATTATTAGTATTTTTTAGACGACTCATCCCTTGCATTTGTTCATCCTTCATCTGTTCTTTAGACAGTTATAGCCCATGATATTTATGAAAATTGTAAGCACTGGCGTACTTGCTACAGGGTATCCTCTAATCGGACACTCTCTTAGCTTTAACAAGCTATGTGTATGTATTAACAAATCTGTGAATCTGCACTTTAAAGCCCGTCTGGCCGACTGGTTGTTATTACACCTGCCTCACAGACAGCACCGCAGGCGGCACAACGTAATTTTTTATGGCCAACAAGCACACAAACACACACACACACACACACTCACAGAGACACAAACATACATATATACAGAGAACAGTCGCTCGTTTGGCATTGGCGTATTTTATGTTAATTTTTATTGCTCGCTGCTTGCTGATTTTTATTATTCTTGTTATTGTTGTTGTTAGCATTTGAATTAATTTTATTTATTTCTGATTTTTTTTCTTTTTTTTTTGGTGTTTTTTTTTCGGTTGTTTATTTACTTTTGCTTAATTAGACGAGGCGCTTGTTGATGTTAAATTTATATATAACAGCAAAAATTCAAACGTGCACACATTCGCACACACACACAATTATAGACAATCCGCCTAAATACACGCAAAGCTTTCATTGTGTTTTTTTTTTTTTTTTTTTTTTTTTGTTAGCCTAGCTAAATCCAGCCGCAATGGAGCGCAGAACCAAACGAATTTCTCTTTTCATTTTATTTTTTTTTTGGGTTGCTGGAATTGAAGTTGGGTTTTAAAATCAATCGCCACCCGCCTCGACCAGTCAACCCGCAACGCAAAATCAAATTGTCGGCTGCTTTGTGAATGTTCTCGGCGCATAATGCTATTCGGAATTCGAAATTCGGAATTTGGCAGCACATTTGCGAGTGATTCAAAATGAATTTGTTTGGCTCTCATGTTTTTTTTTTTCAGTTTTATCAAGTATAATTTTAATATTTTTAAATGCATTTTAACAGTCCACCGGACTTGGAAAGCAATCACGTAAAATCGCATAAGGGTTTTTTAGTGGGTTATGTATATAAATGGGGATTTTTAATTCAATTCGATAAATGAAATTTATTAAGTGTTATTATATTTAATAAATATTAACCTGTGTAGAGAAATTAAATTATAAACGTTTTAATGCTTAATCATTACTGAACAACCTTCTGAAACACTGTTGGACCAATCAATAAATGCAATTTGTTAAGTAATTTGAGACTTGACGCTTAAGTTGATTAAAAATAAACTTAATAATAAATATTAATTTGCTTTTCTTCGTGAAATTTCCTATTAATAAATTGAAAATCTTGTTAGCCTTGACATGGTTGATAAGCCGGTTCAAGGATTAGATAAATGTATTGAGAAGTGCCAGAAATCGAATCCATTAAATATCTATATATAATAATAACAAAATAATTTGGCTAAAGATAAAGCTTGCAAAAACGCTTGAGGCCAAATGGTTTGGCAACGACGCCTGAATGAGATAGGAGTATGAACATTTATATATACATATATATTCATATATATATATATATATATATATATATATATATATGCACTTGGCTGGCTGCTTATACGCCTTTTTTCCCCTGCTGCCTGAATGTCTGCATAATTAAAAACGATGGATCGACGTCAACTGATTGGCCTGCGGCTAATGCAACTGCTGCGCCCAAACTTGTCTGCTAGATGCTAGTGACGATGTATGTATGTGGCAAGGGGGTGGGGGGCTGGCTGGCGCATTTGCTTAGCTGTGAGCTCCACTGCGCTGCAATATTGAAACGACAACGACAAGTGGCATCGCAGCTCAGCGAATCGAATTTCGATTTGAGTATCGCAAAAAAATAAATGTGTCAACAAATCGGTCGGGTGGCTGCCACGCCCCCAAGCCCATCCTAAGGGAATGTGTACATACGTTTATTTGGTATTTTATGTATATATTCAAACTTGTTGCGATTTTTTTTCTTGCTTGATTTGAGAACGAGTTCTTGCTTAGCAATTCTTACGCTTTTCCTATTGCGTTTTCATTTTATTTTTTCTACGTTTTGTTGAGGTTTTTCTGGCATTTCTTTTGAAGTCAGTAGCTAAGCTAAGGAGAAAACTATGGGAGGGGGGAGGAGTGAAATGGGTTGGGAAGTCCGCACGCTGTGCGAGAATAATGCGAACAAGTGGATGAAAATGTTTGACACGGATAAAGCAAAGTGCAGTCAGAGCTCTAGCTATATGTGTGTGTGTGTGTGTGTGTGTAATTGTTTGCTTGTTGGTGTATGTGTTGATCTGTTGTGTATGCCGTGCTGTTGTGGCCTGTCTTGTCGTTACTTCCGTTTCCGAAGCATCAGCAGCTGCTTGTCCTTTGACGCAAAATTTTAAAATAATTTATAATGACGTCATCGTTGCATGTGGCACAGCTTCTCTATTTCTCTCTCTCTCTCTCTGCCCCTGCCTGTCGCTTTCTTTATCTGACTGCATAAATGGTGTGTTTATATAACAATGCACACCACAATCCAGCCAAAAGTCAGCCTGCAACTACGAGGCCTACGGTGCGTATGCTTGGCCTTCGAATTGGCTTCAAGCCTCCCCGATCAATAAGTTCTTGTGTTTCCTTCTTCATTTCACATTTGTTATATATATATATATATATATATGTATATATATATGTATATTTTTATTTTTTTATTTAAGTTTTCGTTTTTTTCTTCTGCTATTTCTATTGCTTGTTGAGTCGTAAAAAGAATTACGCAAAGGCCAAGTGTAAAAAAAATAGGACGCAAATAAAACGAACAAAATGCAAAATAAAAAATAAATAAATAAACCAAATAGAGAGCAGAGAAAAGCACAGCAAAGGTGTGTGTGTGTGTGTGTTTGTGTGCGTGTGGTTGTGTGTGTTTGTGTTTGTGTTGTGCTTGTTTCAAATTAAAATCACGCAGCGCACGTGAACCACACACATATAGAGATACACGCACGCACACACACACACACACACACACACACACACACACACACACACACACACACACACACACACACACACACACACACACACACACACACACACACACACACACACACACACACACACACACACACACACACACACACACACACACACACACACACACACACACACACACACACACACACACACACACACACACACACACACACACATCTCTGTGGGTCACGGCATATTAAAAACCAAAACTCGCCGCAGTGCGTAACTTTTTTTGCCAGGCCTTAAGCTGCTGCCTCAACACATCACACACACTACCCCATCCCCCCCCCTCTGCTATAACTCCGGCCCTTCTGCTACATGTTATGCTGCCAAAAATATATGTGCCACAAAAAAAAAAAAAAGGTTGCGGCAAGCAAATAATTTGTAGCGCCCAGTCAGCATTTGAAATGGAGAAACTGTGCAGACGAGTGCTAAGTTAATGGGCAAGCAGAGAACGACATGGGGACAGAGATAGAGATAGAGATAGAAATTGAGCGAAAACGGCATAGATGGAGAGGCAAGAAGGGGGGACAGCACTGTAATACTACTATTTGTGTAAAGACATGACTTTAAAGCCAGTCAAATTCTATTACGCTAGATAAATGTCAGCAAAGGGCTTAACTGCAACGCAGCCTGGAAAAGATAAAGAAAGTCGACCACCAGATACCCTTTAAAAAATTAGATGGCAATACCAAATGCATGCAGTATTCACTACATTTATATTGATACACCAATGCATATTAACATCTATATTAACATATCAATTAATGATCGGAATTTTCATAAATAGTTTTATTCATTATTGTGTAGATTTGCCACCTCTTGAAAATAACGAGGCAAGTGCACTTTTAACTTTACACCAAAATCAATAATAAAAACTTATAAGCTACACAAATTCGAGCAAACGATCAACAAATTTCTGGGATTCTTTATCTGTTTTGTAAGAGACATAAAATTACGCTTACGTCGAATCGCTAGGCAACAAAAGTGGAAACTAACGTACAACAACTGAACCACAATATATAGGGGAATATCAGAAAAAGAGCTAATAGAGCATAAAATGGAAATGCATTTCGCACACAGATGGATCTCGCTAGTGAAAACAAACCGGGAAAACAATAAGCACAACTGAAATGAAAATATGATTCGATTAAGAGACAGACCGTGGTTGCTGAAACAACTGGAAAAACACTTTATAATTTGATTTAAAAAATACAAAAACATGTAATTGATGGTCTTATTTCTTTTGGAAAAATGCAAATGTTCTGCTGGAAAGTACCCTATAGCGAACTCTGTAGAGTCTCCGAAATAGGCAAATGCATTAGACAAATAAATCCATATATATATATATGTATATATATATGTATATATATATATATTTGTGTACATAGATAAAGCACTCACTATTATACATGTATTAAGGCGAAACCAAACCATTTTTCACTACCCCATTATTATGGTAATTCAGTGGACCAAAAAAATAAAAGTGTATTTAAGGACAATAGCAAACCAAACAAAATGCGCGAGAACTGAATGTATTAATTTAAATTTCAAATATCTGCACACAATATAAAACACCGAAAAAAATGTGTGAAAAACAGAAAATCAATTTCGAGTTTAAAACAGTTGAAACAAAAATAGTAAAGAGCAAAGCCACACACACAGACACACACACACACACACACACAAAAGTAGAGTGAAGTAAATTCAAATTGTTAATGGAGTTGCCGTAGCACAGCGATTTCGAGTGGATTCTAGTGGCGCCTATTTTCATGAGGCATTCATTAGCAGCACCACGCACCACACGATTGCTGAGCCACCTGGTCGGCAACCACCTAGCAACCTCCTACAACCCCTCGTCAAATAAAAAAAAACCAAAAAAAAAAAAAAGGAAGATTGCTGGAGTCGAGTGAGCTCGACTAGGATATACCTTGCACTCAGCTGTCAATTTATTCTAGTTTTATTGACATTTTCCATTTCAAAAATGGCTCTTATCGTCGACACAGATACCGAAAAGTAAAAAAAACAAACTATGCCAGTTTTTATTCGAAAGCCCGCTCTGAAATCACCGGCTTGCGACAAACGCGACATATATACATATGTATGTGTATGTATGTGTATGTATATACACACAATCAACACACAATAACGGGGCGCTGCGCAATACACACAAACATATTTACATCCGCATCGAAGCGAAGCTTCGCCTGCTGCCTAATAACTTAGGTGTTTCTTATTTGATCTTGATGAAACGTATCCTGTTGATTAATAATATGTCAATGTATATTTTATCTCAATTTGAAACCTCTGCGCTTAAAATAGTGACATTTATTGCAATTGGAAATCAAAATGTACCGATATTCGATTTTATGAACTAATCTTGATCATCTGCAGGGGGTAGACGAGAAGTTATATTCCATATTTTATGTGTCTACCTTTTAGTAGTCTCTGAGATCCTCGTGTGCATACAGAAGGACAAACGGACGGATGGACATGGCTATACGGATGGATTCGGCTGTCGATCCATATGAATACATATACGACACTTTATATGGTCGGAGATGCCTTCCTTCTGCCTATTATATACATTTGCACAGAACCTTTACTCGCCTTATACCCGTTTTTATTGGGTTTAGGGTATAAAAATGTAACTGGCGAAAATGTGCGTGCGAATTGTTCGCAGTTCTTCAACTGAGCAAATTGCTCTTGTTGTGGGGTATGTTGTTATCGTTGTTGTTGCTGTTGCTGATGTTGTTGCTGTTGTTGTCGTTCTTTGGTTGCATGTTGAAAGTTCAATCAAAGTTAAAAAGCGTTACTTAAGCCAAGGCTAAGCAAGCGGCGCCGTCACGCCAACTTACTTTTAGCATCAGCTATGAAAATCAAATATGAAAATTGCTAAGCTTAATTTAATATTAAAGCGCCACCTGGCGTTAAGACGCATTCTGCTTGAAGACTTGATATTTATATAAATCTATTATGATTTGTATTCATTTTTAAGCTTCTCTCCGAAAGCAATGTGAAATTGAATTGAAAGAACTGAGATTTGTTTTTTAAATAAACAGAACTTTAGTTTAAATAATTTTTCTTTTCTTTTAAGGTTGGGACTTTTATTTATTTTTGTTTTATGTAGAATTATTATTGTTTAGCGCCACCTGACGAAAAAAAATGTTTGCTACTTCGAATTCAAAATGCGTTCGCTTTTAAAGATTATTAATTTAAATATGTTTTTTTTGTTTGTGGTTTTTGTTCTCCCTTGTGCCTTATACAATTTGGGTCAGAAGCAGCGGCGTCAACGCGTCGTATGCGCAATATTTGTATTTTATTATTCACACAATTTGAGTATGTTGTTTTTGGTCTGCTGTTTGATGTCGCAAATGCCAAATGGGGTTTACTTAACTCCTACTCCTCAACTCGTTCTATTTTTTTTTTTTAATTCTCATATGGAAAGTAATTGTATATACAATGTTTCCCTGAACATGTCATATATGTGCTAATTTGTACGCATATTTTGTTTTTTTGTTTCAATTAATCTTTTTATAAACCGCTGGCAAATTCCTTTTGGGCGTCAAATGAAGTTAAAGCCGCGAGGTTTATGTAACCAAACAAAAGGAAATCGAGTGGCAGCCGACTGGCGACTTTAACGTCGATGCCCGATTCCAAATGCGATTCATGGCTGGAATGGAAATGAACTTGGCTAAAATATTCATTAACTGAGCCTTCAGCCACCAGCAGCTAAGTGCGCCCCGGGGCAAAGTTTCCAAGTTGCCGCTGCCAAGTTGCAAGTGGCATATGGTTTTGGGGAGGTGTCAGGTGGGTCTCTGTAAATTATGCTGCAAGTTGCATGCTGCGCTCTACACTTTGCACGTTGCAAGATGCGCTCTACACGTTGCACGTTGCATTAATTAAGGTAAACAAACAAACGAATGAGCGAGCGAGTGGCTCGATGAGTCGTTGGGTTGTTGGGTTGGTGGGTGGCTTGTCGTCATTCTAACTGTAATTGTAATTGTAACTGAGACTAGATGGAGTCTCAAGTCTTTTATTTGCTTGCCGCATGCAGCAGCAGCAGCACAGCAGCAGCAGTTGAGTTGCAGTTGCACAAATTTCGGTGTTGCAGGCAAATAAAGTTTAATGGCTGCTTTCATTGCTCTGCATTTTTTGTTTTCATTGCTTTCATCTTCGTCATATTTTCGGGCAACGCTTTAAACACCTTTTCAAGCTGAGGTTAACGTTGACACGCACAGTCACAAACAACAAAAACAAAAAAAAACCACGATGAAAAAAAAAATTAATTCGGGAAAAATAAACAGAACACAGACAACAACACGGGCGCGCGCGGGAAACTGAATGTGGCACGCATCTGCCGGGCCCCGAGGCAGCTAAGACGCAGGGGCAGCGCAAAAGCCGCCGACTGATTGACTGACTGAATGAATGATTGACTGACAAGCTGATAGACTATTCGACTGTCTGACCGACCGACCGACTGACTGACTGACTAACTGACTGACTGACTGACTGACTGATTGACGACGTAAACGACGACAGCCGCCACGCGCTACGTGGAACGCGGTACGTTGTGACGACGTGACTGCGACTGCGACGACTGAGCGCTGCAAATGGAGCCAGTGCCACAGAGTGCCCAGCCAAGCGTCGCTTGCCCCAAAGCCGAGCCGAGACGAAGCCACCCCGAAACCGACCGAATGCCAACCAAACCAAACCAAAGCAAAACGAGCCCAAAGCACGTGCGATTGCTGCAGTCGCTCGGCTCAAATGCTGTCTCCGCTGCTGCTGTTGTCGCTGCTTCTGCTTCTGCTCCTATTGCTGCTGCTGCTCCTGCTGCTGCGGCTGCACTCTGCGTGTTGTGTGCCCGGCAGGTGCTGGCGCTGCCAACACAGCAGCAGCAGCAGCAGCAGCAACAACAACAAAAACTGCCAGAAGCAAAGGCAAATAGTTTTAGTGCCACTTGGCACGAACATGTAAAAGAACACCAAAAAAAAAAAAAAAAAATTAAACAACAGTAAGCAAAAATAACAACTTTGGACTGAGCGCAGGACTCCGACTCGGACTCGGACTCCGATTCCAATTCAAACTCGGACATGGCTTAAGCAAATGCTGAAAAAAAAAGAAGAAAACGACAAGGCAAAAACAAAATAAATAAAAAAAGCAAGAAAATACTATTTAAATGAAGCGCTGACTGAACATGCCTGAGCACTAGCAAAGCGGGGCAGGCAAATGAGGGCATAGGAGGGCGGAGGTATGGCGGGAGGTGTGGCAGGCAAGGAGTTGGAGCGCTTGAGGCTAAAAGCCATGGGAACATGGCTCATTCGACTGACCAAAAGAACGCGGTCGCGACTGAAACGAGCTAATGGAGTTTGGGGAAGGACTAACAGGCAAACAGGCAAACAGGCGACACAGCGACCGGTCAGCGCGCGATGTGAAGCTTGTGGCACGAATTACAAAAACTAGACACACACACACATATTCAGAGAATAACACACGTACAGGTATAGGCCAAAAGCCGAAAGTAGGTGAAAAGTGTAAATGGAAAAGAAACAGACGATAAAGCGAAAATCGAATTGAAAAAGGCATTGGCAACATGTGTGTGTGTGTGTGTGTGTGTGTGTATGTGATGCTGGTTATAAATACACACGCACACACAAACCCCTGCATCAAAAAATATTATTTATGTTGTTCTTTAAAAAACCGTTAGCCAATGTGGACTTTTTATTATTATTATTTTTTTGCTTTTGTTGGCCTTTAGACAAGGCATATGATTAATCTAATGCAACCCCACAACGGACTAGCCCCTCTCGCTCTCTTTCTCTCTCTCTGTCTCTCTCTGTGTCGCTCTCACTATTACTCTCTCTCTCCATCTCTCTCTCTCTCTCTCTCTCTCACTCTCTCTCTCTCTCACTCTCTCTCTCTTTCTATCTCTCCCTTTGCTGCAGCACAGTGTATCGCTTTCTCTCTCCGGTTCTCTGGACGCTTTGTGTCACGTGTGCACTTGAACGCGCCAACTGAAAGCCTTTGGCGCCGCAAAGACCGCACACAAAAAACACCAATAACAACAGCAAAAACAGCAACAACAACAACAAGAGCAAACAGTTAACAGCAAAGAGCAACAAAACCTTCTATATATATATATGGAGCAAATGCAGCGCGCCTACGTGGCGTATGTTTAATGCAATTATTAATAAGTAAACACACATGCACTCTCTCTATATAAATATATATATACAAATATATATATATATATATATATAAATATATGCGTGTGTGTGTGTTTGCTGAAGAGCTTTTGCTGCGAGTCTAGTTTTCAGTTAAAGCTGTGGGCTAGACGAAACTAGAAGCTTATTGAAAGCTTTAAGCTGCCATAGGACACAAACCTGAGCTTTTGAGCTTCGCTTGCAGATACCACAAAAGCATCACATGAAAGCTTTTGCCAAAAAGCTTGCAGTAAGGCTCTAAGTTTGAAAATCGCTCCACATTGCGAATGAGTAATATTTATGCAAACTACATTCAAACATTTATATGGATGCATTTGTGCACATGTTCACAGTACATGCTAAAGTTCAAACTGCCCCAGTCGCTTGTCCATACTTTTACAGCTAGAATTATCAAAATTGAGAGCTATTCGAAACTTTGAGAAATGTGAAGCATATTCGTTGACTGGGCAACATTGGTAAGCTATTTCTACTATTATAACTACTGCAACAGATTCTATTTACAATTATGTTATTTGACGAACTTTAAACTTGTTGTACCCTAAGTGGTTTTGGCTATGCACAGCATACAAGAGACAGAAGAAAGCATCTCAGACCCCAATAAGTGTATATGTATATTCTTGATCAGGATCAAAAGCCAATTCGATATAGCCAGGTCGGTCTGTTCTTTTGTGTGAGCACTCAGTCTCAGAGACTAGAGCTAGAGATTTCAAATTTGCATGTTTATTTCATTTTTATCGATAGCTGCCTCCCATGCGAATATCGATACATTACGACTTGTGACAGCAATGAAGGCCACAATTTTAAATGCAATTTGATAAAAAAATATACATTGGCATGTTATTGAATAACTGGTCAAAGTGCATCAGTATCGGAAAAATAAATCCGAAATGATTCAAAACGTATGTCGTATTTAAACTATATATAGCATTGCAAAATACGCGGTTGCATCTCGCGCTCATTGCAACTAGAGATCGATAACAATGCAATAAACTCATTCTCTTTGTGAATACCGAGTTGAACGGCCGTGTACTGGAAGAGGTCGGCGAGGGGAGTACTGAAATACCCGACCACAACATATTATTGATAAAATTATATACTTAACAGCTGATTTCAGAGTATAAGTATAAGTATAGCCGAGCTCCCTCGACTACAGAATTCTTTCGGCTTATTATGGTCTTTTGTATCAGTAATCTCTCGTACTCATATTAAAACATATCCGACTTTTAATGAGATTTCCTATTCCCATATCAATTTTTTACATATCAAATTATCATTAATTAGTCAAACATGAAAGAATGCCGAAGCTGGGAACTTTGCGGGGCGAATACACTGAATACTTATAGTCGAATTATACGATAATTGGGAATCGGGGGTTGATATAGATAAATGAATACAGTCAATTTGTTAAATTGCAAATTTCTGCTGCCTACTTATGGGCGCATTCATCAAAATTATCCAATCTGATGTCGTAGCTTTAAATAGTGGCTTAGATATATTATATATAAGTAATAAATAAGTGAATACAGGACTTAACTGCTCCTGAGCAATAAGTTGATATTGATTTGTGACTTACCTGAAGATTGTATTCGAAGCATGGCATCAAGTTTGCGTGTGCAATGGAAATAGAGAAGGAGGAGTCAAGAGATTAGTTGGATACTTTCAGAAAATTATATGAAAATACAATTGCAGCAATTTCAATTGGAATTGAGCGCTAAGCAATGGCAACGAGAAGCAATGTGCAATGTGCTTAAAAAGCCCAAAAGCAAACAAGCTGGAACGGAAATCGAGAATTCCAAATTGCGAATTGAGAGCTGCATTTCAGTTAGGCATAGACATAGATATATATTTGTAGTTACATATAGACCTTAACAACTATTCACACACCTACTCACACACACATACACACACGCAATACACACATTTAGTCACGAGTAGTGGAAGGAGAATTGGGATTGCTTTTTTGTTGGTTTTGTTGGTATTTTCAGTTATCATTTGGTAATTGTCTTTATTTTTCGCAACTTACCCGCCAGCAACAAGTATCATCTGCATGTTGCTCAGTTGTTGTGCTTTTTGTTGTTGTTGTTGTTCTTGTTGAGGGCGTTGCAGCGGTGTGAAAGTGCGTCGTAGTATATACTGATTGGCACTCACACACGCTTAGGAAGGACTGGCGCCTGGTCTGCTCCTGCTCCTGCTGGCTGCTGCAACTGCAACTGCAACGCCAAATGCTGCAACATCTGCAACATGTCGGCCAGCACTCAATTTCCGTCCTCTTTCTAGCCGTTTTCGGTATTTTGACTTTAATTATTATTCTTATTATTATTATTATTATTTTATGTTTACTTATTGTCGTGTTGTGTTTGGTCGTGTTAGCTTTGTATCACTGGATGCGTGAAACCGCACAACTCCATTTGGCGAACAGCATTTCCACTTAATTTACTTTACCACTGCAATATACACAACGACAAGCACACACGCACACACACACACACACAATCATTCAAGATGAATTGGCAAGCAAAGACAGCCAACAACAACGAGAACACCAAATACAGCAATAACAACATTAAGCGATAGCTTCACCTCATATCGTTTGCAACAGGGCGATACCTAGAGTCGGTTATTTTACAAATTATACCCTCATGGAGCATATATATGCATATAATAACTGGCTGAAACCAATCAAAGTAAATCAAAATCTCAATCAAATGTTGGCATTGACCAGCGAGGGTTCACAGAGAAAAACGATAAAAAGATTTACAGTTTTAAGGCAGAAATATGGTCTAAAATGAGTGGTTAGAAAACAAAAAATATTTAAATTTAAGAATATGTGGTTGCCTTATGAATATATTATTTTCATATGCTTATCTATTCACTTGATTTTAGCTTGTTTTTTTTTTGTTGAACTTCAACACTTGATTTGTTTTCTTTTTAGGATGAAAGGACAAAACTTTGATTAGTTACCAATTATATATATATATATATATATATATATGTTCAAAGCGATCTGGTCTGTTTAATGACATATATCTGCAAAATAGCAGAATGTCAATCGTGAAAATCGGGTTAATTTGAATTGAAATTAATTTTAAAATATCTTCACTAGATGTGAAATAAGGTTTGCAAGTTTGTAGAGATGAAAAAGATGAAGAAGCGTAATTTGCCAATGAAAATGACCACAATCAGAATCAGAACGACAATCTTTTAATATCGACTTATAGATGCAGACCAGACACGGAGTAGAAAACATGAATTTCCCAGCAGACAAAAGTGTATTGTCAAAATAAACTAAGGTCACAAGGGAGTAGAGTTGAACAAGGCAATTTTCCTTGTTCTTTGAACATAACTTTTTGGCTGCTCATTTAATGGGCAACAACAATGGTTTTAAAGTTCAGTAAATACAAAATTGCTTTGGACTTTTATTGACTGTGCCCTTTTGTTTGATATCGAAAAACTTTGTGGAGTTTCCGCCCACTCAAAATCAAATCAAATGAGTTGGCAAAGTTTAAAAAGTGCACTTACTGCTTGCACCAACCAACTAAAGAGGCCACTTAGCCAACAAACTAAAAACAAAATACTAATTATTCGGTACGTATTGGTTCAACTGATAGCCAAGTGCATACCATGGACGGATGGATGGATTCATACATGGGACAGACAACTTTTCCCATATAGTTTGCTTAGACTGTGAATGCATGAAGCCAAATAGTTTTCGTGAAATATTTTGCTGAAAACTATTTCCATTTTCAAGTTGACGTTCACACGCACACACACACACACACACACACACACTTTGCATAGTGCCTGCACTTAAGTTATTTATCACGCATATTTATATTTTTGTGCTTTTTTTTGTGTTTTGTTCTGGGTTTTGGTTTTGTGACAGTCATCGTAACACAGTGTCAGTGACAGTTGAAGTGAAAGTTGTAGCTAACAAGCTGAAAGTTATTTGCAGAGAACCAAAGTTTGCTGCATACTTTTAGCAAGCAGTGTTTTTGCTTGCTCTGTTTGTTGCTGTTGTTGTGGTTGGTGGATTTTAGTTGTGTGGAGGCAGTTTTTGCTGTTACTGTTGTTATTGTTGTAGCTCATGTTGTAGTTGGTTTCGAGCCACATATTTCAGTTGTTGCTGTTGTTGCTGTTGTTGCTATCGCAGTTATTGTTGCTTTTAGTGCACTTGCTTACATATGCCATTTTTCTGCGCTGCCCCCAAATTTCGTAGTACATTAAATGCATTTGCTCTGGTATTTACTTAATTTGCATTATTTACTTTTTTTATATATATATATATATTTTTTTTTTTTTCGTATTTTATGCAATTTGTTTGTTACCCATTTTCTTATTTGTATTGAATGGGGTTTGGCCTAAAATTAATTGGGATTGTTTTGTCTCTGTTTTGACTAATTCGTTTCGTTTCATTTCAATGCGTTGCGCTGCGTTGTGTGTTTCGTTTCAAATCGTTTCATTGCGTCGCGCTCTCTCACAAGGTCGACGGCATGCTACATACATATGTATATGCGTCTCGCTCGCACACGCTCACAGCTGTTTTGGCACGTCTGCGACCAGCTGTTCACTGACAGCCGGCGGGGCAGAGACTCGGGTCGACTCGAGTCCCCAAAGCAATGGGTGGTGGGGGGGTGGAGGGTGGAGGAAGAGGATGGGTTGGCAGCGTGTCTTGGCCGGCCCAGCTTCTGCCTTGAGTTAAACGGACGGCGGCGGCGTTAACTGCAATTGAGTTGCGCTCAACTTGGCGCCACACGGCCAACTGACAGCGATGCCGACGGTTTTCATTTTGTTGTTACGGTTATTTTTGCTGTTGTTGGTGCTGTTATTGCTTTTGCTGTTGCTGTTGCTGTATTTAAATTAATTAATTAAGCACAATTTGGCTTGGGGTCGCACTCTTAATTACAAAAATAAATGTTAAGTATACGCCACCAGGAGCCAACAATACCCCAGAGTTTACACACAATCACAAGCAAACACACACATAATCACACACACACACTTGCACATATAGATATAAACATGTAGATAGATATATGTGTACAAATATGTACATAAATACAGACTAGAGACGAAAACATGTCGGTTTTTCCAAGCTACATTTTTTACAATTGAAATTGAAATATTTTCCCTCCTTTGCATTAATTTTACTTTTCACTTTGCTCATACTTATTTATTTGTATTATTATTATTAATATTTTAATTATTCATACATCAGTTTATAAGACCTCACTAATTGCGAGCTTTATAATACTCAAATATTAAACTCATAAGGGACTCATTGGAAAATGATCTGATATCGAAGTATTTTTATTTTCTTATTTCGGGCTCCAATTAATTTAATTATTAATAAATGGCAATTGATAATGCAAAATCCTTAAATATAATTTTGGCAAAAATCAGTGCTTTATAAAATTTATTTTTATTAATTGATTTTCATTTCACTTGAAACTTCAATAAAACTACTCTCTTTTGTGGTGCGCGAGTCGTGCGTGTTCGTGTCACGAAGGAGAATGTGACACGAGGCAAACTCTAGTGCAGCGATAGTAAAACAGTTAGTTTGTTGGCGTTAAATAAACGTAAATAAACGACGACAGTTGCGGTAAATGTGTCATTGTTATGCCTGAAAGCTGAATGGGGATTGGGATAGGGAAGGGGAAGGGAGAGGCGAGCTTGGCTGGTTAGCAAATTCAATGGGATAAGCATGCGCCAGGCACACACACACACACACACAGACACAGAGTGCACAGAGAGAAATGCAGGGCAAGCGAAAAGCGCGGTTTCATCTATATTTTGTTTTCCTTCTCAGGAAAATTTGTTTACATTTGCAAAAAACCGGGCATGAAAAAAACCAAATTAATGTAAACTTTGCGGTAAGACGCGAAACACACACACACACACACAAAATACACGCACACACTGAGAGAGAGCGAGAGAGAGAGTGAGAGAGAGAGAGAGATAGAAGCACACAGACTCAGACGCAGACACACAAAGTCTCTCACTCTCCGTAAAAGAGAGGCTCTTCACACAGGATTTCCATTCAGTTGATTTTCGGTGCGTTCTTCTTGTTGTGATTATTGCATTTTCTTTTTTTCTGTCTAGTTGTTTTTTTGGGTTTGGTTTGATTGATCGAATTGACAAAAAAGACACACACGAAATTCGCATTAAACATCCGCATTTGCGGCACACATTGCGTAAATGCCGCGCGCGCTCCTCCGATGATGCCCACACGCAATGGAGAAAGCAAGAACAAGCACAAGAACAAGAACAAGAGCAAGCGGAAGAAGAAGAAGAACAAGAACAAGAACAAGAGGAAGTGGAAGTGGAAGAAGCAGAAGCGCAAGCACAGCACAACAATAATAACAACAATAGTCAAACTAGTACATACAACAAATTCTATTTGCGGGCAGCATGTGGTGCCCGTTCCATGTGCCAAAACGTTTCCAGCTGCTGCCAGTGACGGCCAGAGGACAAGCGAAACACTTTGGCAATGGGCAAGCAAGCATTGGCACTGGCACTGGCACTGGCACTGGCGCCGGCTTTGGCAATGTAACACTGACATACTAACATAGAATCCGCTAACATTCTCAGAGAGAGAGAGCGAGAGAGAGGGCGAGAGAGAGAGAGAGATGGAGAGAGGGGGGAGAAACAAAGAGAGATAGATAGTGATAGATATGGAGATGGAGAGGGAGTGGGAGTGTGGGTCATGAGAAGTGGTTACAATGTGTGTGTGTGTGTGCGTGTAAGTGTGTGTGTGTGTGTGTGTGTGTGTTTTGTGATTGGGAGAGTTGCCAAAAAGAATTTTGGCTTGAGGTTCTTCGTTGTAAATCGGCAGCTTGATTTGCATTTCAGTCATTTGAATTGTTTGTGGTATTTTGAGGTTTGAAATGCAATTAAGTGCAAAGTGCGCCAATTGAACATGCACTTGTACACATACACACGCATATTCACGCACGCCACATACACATTCACATATGTAGTCACTTACACTCACACACACACACACACACACACACACACACACGCACTTGCGCGCAAGTCAAAACAGAGGCGAGCAAAATATTTGTGGCACAACAACACACTTATTTGCCTCGTTGTTTAATTATTGCACAGAGAACAACACAAGAAAAAAAACGACAAATTAAATAAAAACTATCAAATGGCGACGACCAAAACAAATAACAGCGACAAACGGTAAACGGTAAACGGTTAGCGGTAAACGGTAAGTGTTGAACGGATAGCGCAACAACAAATCCAATGTTTGGCATGTTTCACATTTTTGCCAAATCGTTTCCAGCGGCAGTCAGCTTCTGCGAGTAAGAGATGCCAACTGAGAGCGGAGAGAGAGCGAGACAGAGAGCGAGAGAGAGAGAGAGAGAGAGAGAGAGAGCGCACGTGGTGAGCACGCACATGGGTGAGAACGAGATGGAATGATGCAGCATGCGATATGCGTTGCTCCTTTTATTGTTGTTGTTGTTCTTGTTGCTGTTGTTATTGTCTCAGCATAACTTAACCGATTTGTGTACATCTCTCTGTGTGTGTGTTTGTCTGTGTGTGTGTGTGTGTTAGTATCACCGTGCGTAATGAGTCAAGAACAACAACAAAGGACGAAGGACGACTTAAACTTTTGACTCTTGGAGTCTCAGTTAGACGACTCTCACTCGCCCCCACTCGCTGCATCTTGCTCTCACTCGCTCACTCTCTCTCTCCCCCTCTCTCTTTCTCTCTCTCTCTCTCTGAAGTGGACCACTTGGCGCCTTGTTGCTGCTGCTGCCGCTTCTTTTGTTGCTGTTGTTGTCTTCAAGCTGTTTGTTTCTTTTTTGTTTTTTTTTACCAATTCATTTATGTAATTTTCATTAAAATTCTCGCTCGTTTCATGCGCGTCCGCGTGCGCCGTTTATGCAACTGTCGACGACGATGGCACAGAACATTTTCACCAGTGCAGCCACACACACACACACACACACACACAAGCACACACACACACACAAGCATACACTCAAACACCTCGATAAGTTTTGGCTGCTTTAGAAATTGAAATGGCAAGAACAATCACAGGAACAGGAACAACAACAACAACAACGAGCCAAAACCCAAAAGAAAAGAATAAAAGGAAAAATTGATTGCTAAACGCTGAAGGACTCACAAAACAATGCAATGAAAATGCAATGAAACTGCAAATGGCGAATGAAAATAACGTTTAACGTTTCTTTGGCGCCATCAGCTGCACACACACACACACACACACACACACACACATACACACACACCAAGCTCACTCCTGTACCTCCATCCCTTTGCTACTACAGCCTTATCGTCACTTGCACTTTAGCGGCAGCAATTTATGCTTGTAATTTGGTCGTAAGACTGAACACTGCAAGCAAGCAAAAGCGACACAGAGAGAGAGAGAGAGAGAGAGAGAGAGAGAGAGAGAGAGAGATAGAGAGAGATAGAGAGAGAGAGAGAGAGATAGAGTGAATGTTAGAGAGGGAGAGGGGGAGTGGCGCAAAATTTGTTTCTCTTACTTTTACTTTTAATTTTATTGCTGTGTGTTTGTTACACAATACTCTATAAACAGACCAAAATACACACACAAACACACACGTGTGTAATTATAGACAGCTGCTCCACATTGGCAAGATATATACATATATATATATATATATATATGCATATATATATGTATGCATGTATGTGTGTATGTGTGTGCATGATATGTATATGCTTATTTGTTCACGGATATGTATATATATACATATATAAATGTGTGTGAGTGTGTGTGTGCTCGTGTGTGTGTGTGTGCTTGTGTGTGTGTGTGTGTTTGTGTGTGTGTGTGTGTGCATTTCAGACCGTCTTGGGGGCTTAGAAGCGCCGCAGACAAACGGACAACAAACACTGGCAGCGACAGGCAAACAAAGCACGCAAAGTGTTCGCTCGAATGACTGCCAGTACATCAGTCAGTCACTCAGTCAGTCAGTCAGCCAGTCAGTCAATCAGCCAATCTAAACGCAACGATGTGGCTGACTTTGATGAGTTTGGCTAAATGAGTGATGCGATTGTGGGCAACGGGTAGCAAAGTGGAGTGGAAAGGAAAACGAGGGGAAAGCAATTGAATTGAATGAAATGGAGAAATTTGTGGGAATTTGTGGTTTCCCATTGCTTTGGTTACATTGGTGCTTGGCAATTGCTCAATTAGAAATGATGGCAGTCAGGCAGTTCGGTCTGCCCGCAAATCTATCGATAATAATCGTTATATTAAATAAGTAAATATTTCTATGAGTTGCTAGTCTTTGGGATAAGCTGCCGAATATAGAAACACCAGAGCACATTAAATATAAATAATTATCGATCGATATTGGTTTTCCCTAATATCGAGCTTTGAATTGCGTTTTTATCTTTTCGTATACAAATGCCTGGGGAAACAATTTTAAAAACATTAATTAATTTTTAGCTTAAATATAACCTCGTTGTTTGGCTTGACAACTGACACATAATTTTAATTTGCTTTCATTATCGAACTGACACAATGAAAGAAGCTTTAATAAAACCTGATTGTAACAGGAATAAGTCGGTTGGGGATTGAAAATGTAGCACAATAATGCGCCAACACACAAAATATATCAAAATATTATTATAGTGAATTTCAATGCACGCTTTGATTTTTTGTTTTGGAACATAAAATACATAGTTTTAGAATCGATCTAGAATATATTTAATATATTTCTAGACTACGAGGTTAATAATAAATAATATTTGGCTAAATTCATTTTTCAATTCCTCTTTTGTTCTAAAATTTGCATTTCGCAAGTAGCTTAAACATTTAATTTGTATGTGTAATCAGCTGAATTAAGCTCGGCACGAAAACGGTCAATAAAGCATGCATTTAATTTTAGACTGGGTCAGTCGCACAAGCACACACACACACACATACACACACACACACATACACACACATACAGACACATGAGGAAAACAGAAATGTTTATTTGAGCACCCATTGATTTTCCCCTTTTTAAACTTTTGGCCAAATTATGCGAACGTATTCTCTTCAAGCATATTTTCGAGAAACTGAACATATGAACGTGTGTGTGTGTGTGCGTGTGTGTGTGTGTGTGTGCGTGTGTGGGTGTGTGTGTGTGAAGAGGGGGAGATGTGAAATTGTAGCTAAGAAAAACGCTGAGCAATGCTGGTAGGAAAGTGCAATTTAAATTAGGTCTCCTTACATTTTGTGCAGGACATTCTCGATTGCCTGGTAGATGCGTATTATGGGCTGGCCTCCACAGCTGATCCAGGGTTGCTCCAGTGCACCACAGCTGGCTCAAATCGCCGGAGCACAGTCACAAAATAATATTGCTGCCACTTGAACAAAAACACACAAAACAAACAAAACAGACTGCTGGCCGAGCAGGAGCAGGAGCAGCAGCAGCAGCATCAGCAGATGCAGCAGCCACAAAGCCGCTGCACGCGGCAGACATTTTCGAGCGGCACACCTAGGAAGCCGGGAGGCGACTCTCGAGTAAGCGGCAACGGTCAACGGTAAGTGACGGACGGGTTCACGATTCTAAGCACAAGTGTTAGCTGCCTAAACAAGAGAGAACTGACTTTAGCGACGCTTCCGCTTTTTATTTGTGCGCCGCGCCGCGCCGATTGCAACTGCAACTGCAACGGCAACGGCAACTGCCAACGGCAGCAACATCAGGGCCTAAAAATGTTTGCCTGACTGCCCAAAAAATCAAACACACACACACACACACATAGACACACACACAGAGCCAACTAAGGAAAAGAAGAAAAAAATGGCAAAACTGGTTGACAGCTGAAAGGCGCTCCACACACGCTCCACAACAACAAGGAAATCATAAGGGACAGCAGCAACAACAATATCAAATGTTTGTCACCACATCAGAAGTAGCAGCAGCAGCAGCAGCAGCAGCAACAACCTCATGTAAAAATGTCAAGCAACAGCAGCAACAACAAGCAACAAGAATGCTGTAGTCGAGGGAGCTCGACTAGCAGATACCCTGAAGACAAGTCTTTACCTATTGGTCCTTGTTATGGGTAATTCATTTAGTTATTATCATATTAACTGTCGGCTAAGTCAAGAAAACATCATCTGCGTTTGGAGTACGCGAACTTGCATTCCAAGTTGACTAAACTGGGAGACTTACAATTATTCTGACGGACGGACATGGCAAGATCTATGCAGTGGCTCAAGAATATGTATACTTAATTTGTCTATTGCATGCACATTTTTTGCAAAAGTTGATGGTAACCTTTTTAGCCTATTTCAATGGGCTTTAGGGTATAAGAAGTTGCACAGCCGCCGCTCAACTTTGGCCCCGGCGCTCATCAATTGATGAAAGGCGTCGGCCGCAGGCAGCAACAACAACAGTGTGGCAACAACAGTTGCAACAACAACACAAAAAGGCATTACAAAACGCAGCGCTGCAGCAGCGACGACAGCTGCCCTTTTTGGCGTTTGAACTGCGACAGCAGCAGCAAAAGCAGCAAAAGCAAAAACAGCAAAAACAGCAACAGCAGCAATAAATGCAGCCACTTGAGTGCGCAATAGGTCTATGTGCTATTTGTTTGTGTGTGTGTCTATGTGTATGTGTGTCTGTGTGTCTGTGTCGCGCACATTTAAGCGGACACTTTGTCATACAAGGCGCCTCAACAAAAATATTATTTATACAGCCCAAGAGCTGTTGCTGTTGTTGTTTATATTGCTGCTGCTGCTGCTGCTGCTGTTGCTGTAGTTGTTGTTGCCATTGTTGTTGCACGCCCTTTAGTCATTGCGCTTATTGTTTGCTTGTTGGCATTTGGCTTCAATTTGTTGGCTCTTTTGAACTTTTTTTTTTTGGTAATTTTTCCCGTCTAACTTATAGTCTTTCCAACTGGGTATATACCATTTGCCCAGAATTGTACAAATATGAATAGAATATGTATTATTTTTTAGCCATTCAAGCATATGCATACTTCAAAATAATCAATTTAACTTGATAAAGAAGATAATGATGAGTAGGTATACATATATTCTCATGTATGCACACACGATTTCTAAAGAGTGCAATTCTCCGTAAATCAAAAATCGCTTATGTAGTTGCTGTAGTTACAGGGTATCTGCTAGTTTTTTTTTTTGCTGGCAAGTAAAAATAATCTCATTTAGAACTTTAGCTTAAAAACAACAATAGAATTTCATAGAGAAAGAGTAAGAGAAATAGAGAGAGAGAGAGTAATTGCTAGAAAGAGGGACAGAGAAAATCCAAAGAAGAGAGAAGGGGACGGGGAGGAGAGAGATAGAGAGAGAGAGAGGGAGAGAGAGAGAGAGAAAGAGCGGGAGAGATAGAGAGAGAGTGTGTGAGCTAGCTCATCACAAATGACAAGCAACTAAAAAGTTGCTGCTAATCTTGTTGCTCTTGATGTTGCTGCTGATGTTGTTGGTTTAGCAGCAGTTTACTGAATAATATGACAACTGCTCCGCCACACAGTGGGAATGTATGACTGGGTGAAAAGACAGTCAGCAGTCGAGTTGGGAGTTGGTCGCGTGATGCGAGTCGAAAAGTTGATGACGGCCAATAAATGACAACAGCAGCAACAGCAACAGCAACAGCGGCGGCGGCAACAGCAGCCAAATGGCAAAACAGCTGAAAGTCAGCGTAAGGCAATAAAAGAAGATGAACGACAGACAGTCAGGCGGGCAGCAACTAAATCGCTGCCGACATCGTCATGCCACACGCTGTCAGCGCCACGGGAAGCCACTGGCAATTGTCGGATACACTGTAACAATTTTGCAATATTTTCCAAAAATGAATAAGAAATTATCTTAAGCAAAGCTTTAATTTTTTTCAAATTGTTTTTAAAATTGAGCTGGGGAATCGTATCCAGATTTTCTTAACTCAACTTTCGCATTTAAATAATGCTCGTCAGTTTTGAAAGATAGGCATATTAATAGAGAGAGAGGCGGCGAGAGAGAGAGAAAGAGTGAGAGTGAGAGGGAGAAAGACAGAGACAAAGATAGAGAGAAAGGAAAAGGAGAGAAAGAGACAGAAGGAGAGAAAGAGAGAGGGCAGGAGAAAAGGAATAGGAGAAAAATGAGAGAAGGAATTGGACAAGGAAAGAGGGCAATCACAATCATACGACATAAAAATAGTTAATTTTATTAATATGTTTTTACTTCATTTAAAGCCTAAAAAGATGATTTGAGTTAAATTACTTAAGAACACCTCATGGTATTTAATATAACTTAATTGCCATAGTGTATATAATATACTATAAACATCACAAGAAATTAAATTGACATCGAAATTTGGTTTGGTGTAAGGCAGCCGCCAACTGGCAGCTCGTAACTGGCTAATGGTAACTTGCAGCTGTGGGGCAGCAACTTTGGCAACTTTGTCGCAGCGGCCAATAATAAGTAAATGCAAAATAGTCGCCGCAGCAGCAGCCGCAGTAGCAGCCATAAGACAAAGCTGGCTAAGGTGGCGGCACACAGGTGAGTGCAAACGGTTTTAAGGCTGTTGCTAGACATGGCCATGACGTCAGAGTAGCAGAACAGCAGAACAAGTTCATTGGGGGCAGGTAGCACGATTCAGCGCTAATGGGAGCGCTGCAGTGGCGTCGTCGCAGTCCCGACCTTCGTCCGAGCCATGCAGCATGCGGACTACACTAACACACACACACACACACACACACACACACACACACACACACACACACACACACACGCATACAATCACACATGTCCACCATTCACATTATTCATGCAGTGCAGCGCATGTGGCAGGCACAAACAACAACAACAACAACGACAACGACAACGTGCAACTTTTACTTTCATTCGCTGTTTCGTGTTCAATTTTGCCGGGGCGAGTTCAAGGCCAAGTTAGTGTTGGGCCAAAGGGGTTGTTTGGTTCGTTAACAGCGTCGGCTAATTGACGGCACTTGAACTGAAATTACAACAAACACAAGTCCACACACACTAGTACACTCACACATACACATCAATGCATGCATCGCCTGCCTGCCTGGTTGCTTGCCTGGCACAAATTTCATAGCATACTTTTGAGCGCTGCGCAAAGAAGTCGTGCAATATTCATGAATATTCGTGAATATTGGTTACATTTATGGCCGTTTCAAACCAAAACAGCTGCTAGTTTTCTGAATGAATCAAGGTTGTCACATACGGCCAAATTGTGGAGTCTTTCCTTATACGTATGCAGAAAGTTACAATTTTGTTTATCGTGTTTTCTTTGCTTTTTTGCTTCTTTCTTTTTGGCAAAGGTCGTGAATGGCCAATTTGCCTGAGTATTTGAACAAAACAGCTGATAAATTACAAATTTATAGGTTTATATTCGTTGCATAGTGATGTAAGTCTACACTGAACAAAAAGGTGGCAGCGCTCATCCATATATCCATCCATATATGAATGTATTAATAAGTATCTCACGAAAAAATATGATTGCAGTATGGGGTCCTAATTAAAAGTGGCATCCATTTTAATTAGTAATAATTTAAAAATGTTAACATGAAGGATTTTGTTTCAAGTATGATCATAAAATACACTTCAATTGCAGTCTCAAGACACGGTACCAAAAATCGGGCATATCGATAAACATTTTTGTAGCACTGTGCTATTGATAAAAACACTTTGTTCGACGCGTTGAAAAATGCAAATCAGCTGCCAACTTTGGGGCACTTATACTTGCATCAGACACGCCCACATCCCCTGACCTCGTCAAAGGACTCTTGCAGTCCAGTCCCCTTGCCCCCGTTACTAAACTCAACCTGCCCCTCCACCTCCCCCTTCCCAAACTTCCTGACCTACACTCCCCATTTGCAATTAGCTACAACTACAAAGTGCAAAATAAAATTGTGACTGGGCGTCGAAATGTTGTATACCCTGTAGAAAGGCTTATGCAAATAAGGTAGTCCAGGCACTTTTTGTCGCGAGACAGGAAATATTTTTGATTTATGAAATTGATGTTAAGAGGAACTAATTTAATATGATTATACTATAATGTAAGAATTAAGAATGTTAGAGGGTATGCCTTAGTTCATAACTTGAAACTTCAGTTGCTTTGGTTGTGTATTTTTCTTTAGCATTGCTTTCGCTTATCGCACCACAAAGATCGCCACAAAGGCCATGTTACGAAATTATTGGACATATTTACACACACACACGCATATACACACACACACACACACACACAAACACACACGCATACGCTGCGCCGTTGACATGCAATGCAAATAGTCAACACGCCGCCACATGCCGTGCACACAAATCAAGGGCACTTGGCCCATGTTACCCCACAGTGCCAGTACCCCACTCCCTCACAAAACACCGTCCCCACCATCCCACACCCCTCTTCACATAACACATAACCCATAACACACCACAGCCGATTGCCATCCACAGTGTACAACAATTGGGCGAGGTCGCTGTGGGCGGTTTGCGAGTTGCCGGGCAATTCAAATGGCGGCTACAAGTCGCGGCGCATGTTTTCCTTGTGGTTGCTGTTGTTATGGTTGCTGTTATGGTTGCTGGCGCTCTGTGTGTGGGTGGTGGGGGTGTGGCAGCCTGTGTTGCCGTTGCCAATTAACTGAAACTGCAGAGTAATGTTTTCCAGGCGCGAAACTCTATTCGGAGTTTTGACTTTGTTTTGCATGTCTACACACATACACACGCACACACACACACGCACACACATATATATATACACACACAGAGATACACGCACACACGTTACATTATTTAAGTTATTGTTAGGTGCCGGCTGTTTTTGTTGTTGTTGTTGTTGCTGTGGCATTGACATAAATTTGGTTGGCCAAATGAAATGGCAGCAACGGAAGCAGCTAAAAAGCGCGCAAACAACAACAACAATAACAATAATAATAACAATAACAATGGCATCAATGCAAAGGGCAAACAACACACGCGCCACACAACATACATACACACACACACACACACAACACACACACACACACACAACACACACACACGCAAGACATACGCAAGACACACGCAAGGCACATTAGAGCAATTTTCTCGCAACTTTTTTCTTTTGCTTTTTATTCCATTTATTTTTTTTTTGTACTTTTTTCTGCAATTTTGCGCTGTTGTATTACATAAATACGAATCAAAATAATCTACATAGTGCGAGTATTAAAAAAAAAGGAATGCGACGAAAAGCGTAGAAAAATGGCCCAAGAAAAAGGCTGAGACCAAAAACTCCGACTGCTGCAAATTATTCAATTTAATGAGAAAATCGAATTCTGTCAGTGAATGAATAATTGTAGGAAAGAAAGAAAGAAAAATGTAGGACGAGTAAGAAAACGACAACCCGAGGCCCGATTTGAAAAGAGATTTCTTATTGATATTATAGTATACAGCATTGGTATATCAAAACCAAAAATAATAAATAGTAAAATTCTATATAAATTATATGTTAAGAGACAAATTATTAAATTATGAAAATGTTTGCTTTTTAACCTTGTTGTAGGATCCTCATATTTAATAAGATTGAGATGGAGCATAATGTCCGAAACATTTGCAAAAGGAAAGTGGCCAATATACAATTGAATTAATCAATGAAACGAAAATGAGACCAAAATTGCGAAAAGTATTTCTAGGAAGTTGTGAGCTTGTCACAAAAAGCTTATTTGAATTTCTATTGATATACACAAGTTATCTAAATTAAAATAAAATAAACACTAAAAGTACTCAGTTGATAACTGAAAATAACCGTGCATTTCAGTTTTTTACTCAAGGGATATTTTGCACCTGTGCTCTGCAGGCATTTTAATTTGACCTTGAATTTATATGGATACACACGTTCTGACACACACAAACACACACACACACACACATACACAGTCGTACACACACACACACACATCTATAGACATTAATTTTAATAATACGTCTTATGCAACGCGGCGTATGCGTAATGAGGCATTTCCCATCAGCGTCAGGCACTGTTCAGTGTGTGTGTGTATGTTGTTGAGTTATGCCGGCTCCAGTTAGTCGCAGAGATGACTCCGCACATTCATTTTTGTAGTTTTCTCCCTTTTATTTTGTTTGTGCTTCCTACTCTGGCAGCGAGTTTTGATATTTGTGCGATTTTTGGCTGCGATTATGGCGACAACGACACAAACGGCGCCGGCTATAAAATTATTTGCTAAAAAGGCAAAATCAACAGAAGATGAAGAAGAGGAAGAGGAAGAATACTGGCTGGGCAATAGTCGGAAATGACTGCCTTATTCGGAGTCGTTGTCTCAACGCGACAGGGCAATGACTTGGACTTGGCATTTTGAACTCGTCTCTTTTGCTCTTCGCACTAGACAGTCACTGGCATTACGCATACGCCATGTTAAATAACCCAAAGCAACTTCATTTAAAGTGCTCAAAGGAGAAAATACCCTACAACATGTCTAAGCTTAAAAGCATGTAAGGCACAGAAGACAAATTTTTAATGATAATAATATTAATGACTAAGGACAAGAGATACTTTGCTTGCTTATCAGTTTGTTAGTTTGATCTTGATCAGCATCACTAGCTGAGTCGATATAGCTAATACTGTTTTGACAGCGCTTGTGTTGTAGTCGATCGGATCGGAATACTCTGTAATTAAGCTGAAAGAATGATGAGTTCCAACGTGCAAAAAACATTTTCGTATACCATGATATCCGACCAAACTCATCAGAAAGTCTGACTACTATATCATATAGCCTCTTCGGCTTAGTAAATTTATAAAAACAAAAAAAAATTAATAATAATATTTGGCATACACAAGATAGTAGATTTTTTTTGTATCGATTTACATGTTATATTATTATTTATTTTGTGTATAAGGGTAGGGTATCCATAATATGCAAGAAAATGTAATAAAGCAGGCATATTAAGACACCTACATACCAAATTTTTGCGGCTCATTAGTTATAGTTGCAGCTTGTAGGGGCTTACTTTATATGGAGTCATCTTTAATATACCCCATGTGAAGCATAATGGTGAGCAGGCTATGCAGAGTATCAATAAAGCAGGCTCCAAGCTCTATGTTAAAGCTGTGCAAAGCTAAAAATATATATATATTTTTATGTGATGATCATGATCCATTATTGTGTTGAATGTTTGAGCAGAGGCGGAAGCTAAAGCTGAAATTGCAATGGGAGTGGGTGTGGGTGAAGCGGGCAGGAGGAAAAACCAATAAGAAAAACCGCAAACTTCAATATGCTTTCCCAAAATCATTTATTCAAGTTGTTGCTAAAAGGGAAAAAAAAACCAAAGAAATCGAAGCAATTTGCAAAGGAAGAGCAGAACATTAACAGAAAAGAAACTGAAAACTTCAAAATAATATATATATATATAAATATATATATATACATATGTAAAGATATGTAAAAATCAGCTGGAAAATTGGCGGGTGGTTTCTAACTAAATTCGTGTTAAGAGCTGTGCATTTTTTTTTATTTTTTTTTCTATTTTGGGTACTTCTCATAGCCATAGTCCTTGAAATTGAACTTGTCCTTGTCCTTATCTTTATCCTTGTCCTTCTTCTTGCTGATGGCAGGTGTGTTCTTGCGAGGCCGATTCATCATCGGATCGTCCATTTGGCGCGATGCCTGTTGTCGCACCTGGGCCGGCGGTCCTGGTTTCTTCTTCTTCTTCGGTTCCGTCTGTTGCAGCAGCTGCTGCTGCTGCAGGAGCAGAAGTTGTGGTTGTTGCAGCAGCTGCAACTGTTGGTGCTGCAGCTGCAGCTGTTGCTGCTGCTGCTCCTTGCGCTCCAAAAACGCAGCGTTCGCCGACGCAACAGTCGCAATGCGCTGCTGCTGCTCCATTTGCTCAAGCTGCTGCTGTTGCTTCTTCTTGTGGAACTGCACCAGCTGCGAGCTGCGACGCCGCAATGCAGCACCATATGGGGCGAAGCCATCACCTCCATTCGCCGCACCACCGACGCCAAACAGTTTGCGTATGCGTCGCTTGTTGATGAAGCCACCGAAATTGACAGCGAGTCCCAAAGGCCCACCACCAGCTGCACCACCCGCAAACGTCACCGGACACGGACTGTGGGACGTTGAGCTGCCCGGCTCGCTGGCGCCGGCAACCATTTGGCTAAAGTTGCTGTCGAGATCACAGCTGGTGCTGCCGTTGAAGGTGCCACCACCGATGGTGCCAGCAGAGTCGGCACCACACGGAAACAGATATGTATTCAGCGTGCTGAGTGTTGTCGATGTCCCAGGTCGACTGATCGCGCCCAGGCTCAATCCATTGCCACTACTGCTGCACGGATTGCTGTCGGGCAATTGCAGTTGCAATGTCATCGGCAGTGGCAACATGATAGCCGTTGAGCCGCTAATATTACCGCTGCCAGTGGTGCCAGAGCTGCTATCATAGCTGTGCGGATTCACATAGATGTGATTGTTGTTGCTGCTGTTGTTGTTGTTGTTGCTGCTGTTGTTGTTGCTGTTACCGCTGTTTGTGTCTATTGTTGCTGTTGTATTGTTGTTGCTGCTGCTGCTGCTCGTGTGGGTGGCTGCAATGCCGCTGACGATGAGACCGCTGCTGCTGCTGACGTTGTTCTCATTGTTGTTGTTGCTGGGCTGGTGGCTGTGGTTTTTGCTGTTGCTATTGCTGTTGTTGTTATTGTTGCTGTTGCTGTTGCTCAATGGTAGGCTATTATTGTTATTGTTGCTATTACCGCTGCGGGCTGGCGCTGTGGCTGGACGTGGCGGTGCTGTTGTTGTTGTCGTTGTTATTGCTGGTGTGTGTCCAATATCAACACGACTGCTGATATTGGCGGGAGTTGCTGTTGCTATGTCGGCTGTTGTTGTAGCTGTTACTGCTGGTGGTCGCGGCTGTTGCTGCTGTGCACGATCATTTCCATTGCTGTTGCTGTTGCTGTCGTGATTGCCATTTCCATTCGTTGCACTCATGGTTGATTTGCAATTGTTGCTAGTTGAAACCAATTGATGCGCAGTATTGATATAATGAGACTATTCTCACAGTGTATAAATTGCTCTCAAAATTCATTTAAAGCTAAATTTTATATTTATTTTTTTACGCTCTCAAAAATGCTTATAAGCTCAGCTAATTTTTTAAAGTTGTTATTTGTGCTTTTAAGCTTATTATAAATTCAATGCTGATTGATTTGTTAGGATTATAGTTTTAAGTTTTTAAATTTCTCGATTTAGATGATGTTTATAAATTGATTTTAAAAAGTTCTTATTAATTTAATTGGTTATTAATTTGCCAAAGTTTATTTGTGTCGATTGCTTTTAAGTGTTATATATTTTTGTGATTGTTATTAGTTTGATTTTATTACATTTATTATGATTGTTTGTTTATTACATTTAAAAATTATATTATATTAATTTTTAATAGTTTTATTTGATTTGGTGCACGTTGAAAATTGGTTTTAAAATTGTTTTTACTATTATTCGAATCTTTAAATTTTTAATTATTATGCAAGTTAAGCTTTTCCATTGCGTATTTTTTTATTTGTATTTTATTTTTTTTTTTGTAAGCTTAACTGCGAAACACATGAGTTGTCATGCATCTTTCACTGCACTTAGCACTAAAGCACATTTGAACAAAGCCAAAAAAAATGTGTATTGGGTTGGTTTGGTGGTAGACCACTTGTTTATCACAGTGTTTGTGTTTGATTTGCATTGGTAAGGCAGTAAGTACTTTAACACACAGAGGCACACTCTTACTCACACATACACACACACACACACACACACTCACATACACACACACACATACACATATGCTTAGAAATGCATAGCAAAAAAAAGTGGCAAAAAAATGTATCCAACGCGGATCGCGCGGCACTAAAATCAAGTGAACTAAACTAAACTGAACTGAACTGAACTGCACTGCACGGCTGTGTTCCTCTTTTTTGTGCCTGGTCAACTACTGTTGGCCAACACTGTTATCAGTCAGAGCCACGTGCTTAATGCGCCGCGTGCCACAATTGTATGAACTCTGTGGCGCGTTGTTGACAATGCCACAGCGCCAACAGTCGCCGCCGCAGCGGCAGTAGCAGCAGCACCAACGAAGTTAAAACACTCGCACATATACACACAGACAAACACATACACATACACCGTGTGCAAGAGCGAGTGAGCGAGCAAGAAAGAGAGAGAGACATAAACACGCACACACACGAAGTAGTTGCGCTGTGTTAACTGGGCCGATGGGTTGGCTAACTCAAACTGGAAGTCGACTCCTGAGACTGGGGCCAGACTCGCGCTGTCTGCCAGCGTTGCGACTTCTTCAAAAAATGCCAAACAATTGGCCAAAATCTAAGCCAAAAACATCAGACAAACCACTTGAAGCACACACACATACAGACACACACACACTCACATAAACACATATTTGTATAGTTGTGGTAGTTGTCGTGTTCGGGCTAAATTTCGGGAGTCTTTCGGTTCAGTTGAGTTCACTTCATGGCTAACTTAACTAAATGCCGCGCTGCAGCAGCACACACACACACACACACACACACACACACATACACACGTACACACGTACACACACACACACACACACACACACACACACACACACACACACATACACACACACACATACACACTCACACACACACTCGACTTTAACTCAACTCGGCTGCTCATCGGCTGGCAACTCGTGAACTCTGACAAAACTGTAACTGTAACTAATGTATTAGTGTTGTTGCTAGTTTGTTTGTGCTGCTGCTGCTGCTGTCGTTGCTGTTGTTGTTGACCTGCCAGCCGAGGCGGCAACATTTCAATTCGGATTTGGCGAATCGTGCCACTGTTCCCAACACAGATCTCCTCTTCTACCCAGCACCCACTCCCACCACAGTCATTGTCCTCGGTCCTCGTCACAGCAGTTGCTCTTTTTCTCTCCTTATTTTTATTATTTTGTTTTTTGTTTTTTGTTTTTTTTTTTTTATTATTTCGTAACAGTTTTTACCATGTAACGATTAATAGTATGAGTGTGTTGTTGTGTTTATGTGCTAGTGCGGCAGCTGCTACTTCCATAAAGCTGTCACTTGTTCAACTACAACTGCTGCTGCTGCTGCTGTGGCATGTCAGATCAACAACATCTGCAACATTGTCAACAACTCGCATGGCTACTGCTGCTGCTGCATCTGTTGTTGACAATGGAAAACGCCACATGACACTTTAACCCCTTTACAAATCAGTTTGGGATAACATTAAAAAATATACTCTTGGCTTATTAACTATTCTCTTTTTTCGAATTTTGCATCCGGCATCATGTTAAATGCTTATGAAAATGCTTATAGAATATTATGCAGTTATCCAGCTATACCCTGGACATATCCAATGCTTAAATCGGGTATAATAGTGTATATGAAGCATTGAAAAAGTAGGCATCCTTAGGATATATAAAGTGAATGTTTTTATCTGAATTATCAAGTCAGGCAGTATTTATATGATATTTATTAAAAGTTATTCGATCCAAGTTACGTTTACGTTTAACGGTGAAACAACACAATATTTTTGCCATTGCACAACAAATTGTGATTCACAAAATTTGAATTACAAAAGCATTTTTGTTGCCGCCCAAAAACATTAATGAATATCAGTTTCAGCCAATTATTGATGATTTTTAAACTTTTAAAGCTACGTAAGAGAAGCCCCTAATAAAGTCAGATTTTTATGTTTGGCAATTTTTTTATTTAGCAAGTACACATGCATATATGTAAGCAGACCTTGGCGGTGCCCTCACGCAATTTTCACTTTGATGGAGGTCGAATATTCGCTGCGCTTTGCAAGAACAACGTGTCGCATGCGCAATCTGATGAACTTATATGACGCATTCGCAACGTTAGCCGGCAGCACAGAGTGAGTAAAAAGAGGAAGAGTGAGACAACAACAAAGATAGAGACAGAGACAGAGACAGGGACAGAGATTAAGGCAGAGATAGAGATAGAGACAGAGAACAGAGAAAACGTGTTTGGATCCTAACGCAGAAATGCAAAAAGTTTATTTATGTTTGTGTGTGTTTTGTCTTCGTGTTTGAGTCGGCCATGCAAATTGCCAGTGTCATAGTACAGAATTGTTCTTCTCTTTGGTTTTGTTATTTTTGCTGCCGTGTTGTGTGTTCATTTTGCATTTGAGGCAACCTTCATGGCTAATAAGCAGCCTGCCAGTAGTCACGGCACGTGTAATATACGCTGAGGGGCTCACACTTACTCCACTCATAGTGCGACAGCGAGAGGAAGTCAAACGAGAGAGAGAGAGAGAGAGAGAGAGAGAGAGAGAGAGAGAGATAGCGAGAGAGTCAGCAAAAATATTGATCAAATTTTTTTTCGGTTTGTCAGCGTTGCCACACAACAGCAAGTGGGACAAAATGAAATCGGTAGGTAGCCTATCGCGAATGTCAACCAAACAAACAAATAAATTCTCTTGAGCCCACCCGCGCAACTGTAACGAACCAGCCCCCTCAACCCCCTCCACAGCCCACCAAACCTCACCTCATCCCCAACCAACGTCTTATACTCATCGCTGAGAAGCTGCCCCATCAGCATGGACTTCCAAAGTGCAGCTCTGGATGACGCTTTGCATTTAACATACCAACATATCCTATTCCCACACTCACCTCCACCAGCACCCACACCTCTACGCTGATTACCCTTTCACCTACTTACCCCCCCTCCTTGGCCCCATCCCCTTTTTATGGTACTCTTGCCATAAGGCGCGCACAATGGCAAAACGATTTTCGTGCTAAAAATAACCAAATTGATGGCGTCTTTTAGTCAGCCCTCCTGTGTGTGTGTGTGTGTGTGTGTGTGTGTGAGTAAGTGTGCGCTCCATAAAACAGTACAATGGAGCGGGCGGGCGGTCGGGCGGTTGGGCGGTCGCTCAGTCGGTCGGTTTGTCGGCTAGCTGGTCATGGCCACGGTGAAGGCGAGCGAACAAAGAAAGCACAAGCAAATCAATTAAAAATTTGTTCGTTAAGCGCAACCAAAACAAAGACGCAGAGAAAAACTTTTGGCTGGCCTGGACAAAACATTTGTGCTCGTAATTGTGATAGTTTTTGATTTGTGGCAAGAGAGAGAGAGAGAGATTCCTTGCTACCAATCCACCCAATCCACCCCCCTTACTCTCCGTCCCCTTGCACCGTTTTGTAGCTGCCAGTTGATGAAATTCTTTCGTGCCACCCGACATTTCCGGCAGCGACATCGACTTTGATTTTCGAGTTGCCGCAACCGCGGTCGCTAAATAATGTGTACTCCGTACATCTAGCGAAAACAACAGTTAGCACAATTACAATTACAGTTACAGCTACAGTTACAGTTACAGTTATAGCTATGGTTGCCAACTTAACTCTCAAGCATTGGGTACATTCTGTAAAGCGTTGTTCTGACTGTTGAAGTTAATATTGCATGTTTCTGAGGCAAATATAGTTATTAAGGCTCCATTGACAACATCGATAGCTCTTCAAGCTGAAGCGAATTGCTTTTACAGCTCTTTACACTGTACAAATTAATTGATAATATGCTGAAACACATCTGCTAATATTGAAGTTGAATCTTTTTCAAACTTCTGCCCTCAAACTAGTGATAGAAAAAAGTGTAGATTAGCTATCGCTCGAGATATTGTGGGTTCATTAAGAGACATCAGATAGATGGTCTTAAAACGTATTGGGAGCGTATCGATGGGTACTTTACACGCATCGAATACTTTGCAAAATGTTGCTGAGCTTTCAACATTGAAGGTACACTTAAAAATAAATCCCAATTAGATGAGACAATCAAATAAGATAATCATTGTAAAGTAGACTAGTATGTTAGCAAAATTAGAAAACGTTTGTTTTAGTCTAAAGTCAATCTGAACAGCGCTTTACTGAAGTTATGTTTTCTTAAGTAATTTATTGATATACATAGTTACATCATTTTATAGTTATCCTGCATGATAAACTGCTTCTGCCTGTCGGATTTGACGGATTGGTCACACTTTAATAATTTTAAACAATACTCAACTCAACTCAAAAAAAAAAAAAAGAAAATTGAAAAGAATTGGAATTTAGACAACCAACGAAGTGTCTAGTTTTCAAGCAATTTTCGCAATGCAAACTTATGATTTTTTAAACATTTTTTTTTTATACTTTAAGTGTTGCTTATGGAAGTGATTCTGCAATTTTCCATTTGCATTGCCTAGCTACCTCTTCTTTTTGTGACGCATCTCGGCGGGCGAACGCACATTGGGCGCCGCGTGCATTATTCCCGACACCAGCTTTGCAGTTTTATTTATTCACCCCGCACCGCAATTACAAGAAGAACAACGGTGATAATAAGAACAACAAGTATTTAGAGCACCCCGATGCGAACGGGCGCGCGGGTGAATTTAAAGTGCCGCCGAAGCACAGCAGAGCAGAACAGTCGCCTACGTTTGCTTCGGGGGTAGGTGTGGGGAACGAGGGGAGAGCGTCCCATGTATTCGCCAGCAATCGACGCCAATTTGCATACCCTTCGCGCAGAGGGATTGTCACGAAATGCATAACTTGAACTATCTTTTTCGCTATTGACTGGCTGTAAAACACTTCAAATTAAAATTGAAGGCACATTAACTCAAATCTACACAGTCTTGATCTATATATAAAGTTTTGATCTTGGTCATCATTTTTGTCGGGGATGGGCTCTTGAAGCTAATACATTTTTGTTTTTCAAGATAACTGATCTCAAATCTAATCAGATCTAATTAACATCAAACTACTATTTTCATTTGTATTTATAATTTTAAATATGAGTAGCTGGTTGTTGCCTAAAAGGGTATATCATATTTGGCTTACAAAAGGTTGCCGTTCTTTCTGTTTGCTTTCTAATTCAATTTTCTGGCCTGCGAGGGTTGCTTGAAGAACCTTGGCTTTGGCCACTACCGGAAATGCACAGTGATAAAGGGCGAGAGAGACACAGAGAGAGACAAGGAGAGAGACACAGAGAGAGAAAGAGAGAGAGAGAGAGAGAGAGAGAGAGGTAGAAAAAAGAGTGAGGGACAAATGGAAGAGAGCAAGTAGTCATGAAAATATGAGCAACAGCTGACCAAAGGGGGTCTTTCATAATCTCTATAGCTGCGTTCAAGAAAACTATGCGAGCTATGAGCTTCAAAGTCAGCCCCCCCCCCCCCAAAGGTTGTGGTTAGGGGCTGTGGATGGGGAAGAGAGGGTTGTTTTTGTCTCGCACAAAACACACAACATGAACGCGCAGTGGTTGGCGCTTTTTAAGTCGCGCTCAAGGCCAAACGCCACTTGGCCACTGTCCGCCGCTTAATAATTGCCCCCAATATGTCACCACTCCCCAACACTTCCCAACACTCACACTCACTCACACACACACACACACACACACACCCCTGACATACACCCCTTGAGGTATGGCCCATGCATACATATGTGCAGCGTTAATTGGCTGCAAGGGGCAAATCGATGATGACAGGCGCAAAAGCATAACTGTAAAGCATATAAACACACACACACACACACACGCGCACCACCAACCATACACAACTACACAGTTCATTGGTTATCATTTTGGGTCTGTGCTCCTTAGCTCGGAAGGTCAGTTTCAAAGTGTGACAATTGACGCAAGAGAATGACAAGTGTTAGAAATAATACTGAGGAATGCCCTGGTGGAGAATGCACGACTGGCACATACGCTGACACCAAATCTTTACCAAGCATTATTATTAAAAAGCTATATTTGTACATTTTTAAAATCATTGTTATCGGTAATCGATTTTAATGTGCATCTCGAAAAAACGGAGGAGAAGTTGTCGATAGGATGAAATAACTTATATTCCAAACAAAGTTTCTAGCTCTATGTCTAAATCGGCAGCTGATCAAGAATATATATACTTTATGGGGCGGATATACTTGCACCTGCTTCTTGCATATAACTTTTACTAAGTTTAATGGGCAAGGCATAACAAGTTTCAGAGGTTGGTTTTGACTTGTTGTGTTGCCAACCGCATTGTTGCCGAGTGGATGTGAAAATAGCACAAAATGAGCCTTGCATTTCTCAGAAGGCAAATTTATGTTTCGAAAAACATTTAATTAGCAGTTGGCTAAATAATATTAGCTGAAGATCGATTTAATTTTCCCGACAGCTCTCCAGTAATTTCATTGTGACGAACCATTTAATTGACTTGACAGCTATTCATTGTTCCATATGCTGGCGCAATCCAAGCAAGCCCTACTTATCCTAACCGAATCTAACTGGAATCTCATGAAACCCCGCCGCACAGCATCTACTCTGAAAATCACATAATCGCTGCTGACACGCTAATAAATTACACCTTGTTATACTCTGATACGGAAGGCATAAGAGTTTGTTTGAGACTGTTTGTTACTGAAAAGCTAAGAAATTAATAAAGTCAATAATTGGAAATCGGTAAAGCCACATATCTCATACAATTTAAATCAAATTATTGTATTACTGTTAACACACTTCAAAGAGCGGTACAAATTTCCTGGTCCTGCCCACCGTTTGCCGAAGCACGCCACAAAAAGTTGTTTGCCACCAGTTATCGGATAATATTCCACTGGTGAAAGAGTATTCCGCAGCCGACTTAACCCGACGGCAACGTTCTCATTTCTTTTTAATTGTTATTGTTATTGCTTATTTAAGTATATAAGTTTTTACTTTTAATTTTTATTTATTTTTTTTATTGGTTTTGGTAGATTTCCATAGATTGACTTAATCGGAACGATCGACTCACATGACGTGTGAACCGTCAGCCAAAAGAGCAATTAAATATTGCGAGGATTGAGCGTGAAAGATGCAGTTAAACTCACGGTTTATTGGTTAACTAGGCAGAGATGCTAAATTTCTTACGGAATTTGTAAATAATACAAGATAAGATATGCTATATAAGAAATCTGAAATCTGAAATGTGAAATTTGAAATTTGAAATGAAACGAAATGAAATGAAATGAAAACTATATGAGAAAATGGAAATCAATGCTTTTTGGGGCACTGGGGCTGATCGTAAATGTGGAATTTGGCGATTCTAAGTAAATATTTAGAAAATAATAAAATTTTATAAAAATTTTAATACACTAAATGGCAGCAGCTGAAGAAGAATAGGAATATGAAGGAGAAGGAGAAGGAGAAGCAGCAGAAGCAGCAGTTGCTATAAAAGAAGAGGAAGCAGCAGCAAGTAGCAGACCAAAACGTGGGACTCGGCTACGAGGCTGAAAAGGGCGTGGCGGATGTGCTTGACGCTTACCTTGGCGCTTGGCTTAAGCTGCCGTGCGTCGTCGTGATGTGGGCCATGCAGGCGATCCATTAACTTACTCCAAAAACACTTCGCTCCACTTGGTTAACTCTTGATGGCAATCTATATGTATGTACAAGATGATCCTTAGTATTTACAGGGGCTAAATAAATAGTTATTTACTTGACTTGACTGGCGAATGTGGTACACAAATACACACATACACACATACATACAGATATACATACATACATATATACATATACAAATTTAAGCTGTTCACGACTAACTCAGATACATACAAACACACACACACACACACACACGCATAGACTGAGCTGTACATAAATACATTTAATATGTTACGTATACGTAATATTGTTATTGCTGTTGCTGTTGCGGTTGTTGAGTCTGCTTCTGCTTCTTTTCTTTTCTCTTCTTTTTTTTTTTTTGAGGGAGGGCGTGCGCGGTGTTAAGTATATTTATGGAGCAGACGTATAGACAGACGTCTCTAGATATATATTTATTTATATTCAAATTCATATGACAAAAGAAATGAAACGAAACGAAACAATTTTCTTTCTTCTCTCTTTTTATCTTTCATATTTTGTTTGTTTTTTTTTTTTTTTTTGTTCACAGTGCGAGGGACGCGCGCGGCAACAGTGGCGACTGCGGGTTGGAGGCGGCAACGTTTGTCGTACACATTTTTCACATATTCTACAGCGACAACGACAACAACTACAACAACAACAACAACAGCAACAACAACAGCAACAACAAACTGAATTCCACACGACAGCGAAGCTGTGTGGAAGCTAAAGACGACAACGTGCACACAGACGGAAAGGGGGAAGAGGAGTGGGGCTGGGAGATTTGGATGGGGTGAGTGCCACGTCATTGGCGACACTTTTCACATCATTTGCTGTTGGGCTTTATTGCCGCCTCTGTTTGGTATTTAACAACACTGCACGCACCGTGTGGCCAGAAATCTCTTTTCTTCTTTTTTTTAGATTTTTTGATTTTTTTCTTTTTGTACAATTATACTTCGGTGGCACAGCACACAAAATAAAACACAAAACAAAAAAGTACTACGACAAAATGATGATTGAGAACGCACACTGGAAAAATCGACTGACTCCGATTGCAGCGATTGTGGGGCAAGTGCGAAGCGTTCACCGGCGTGCGCGTTACTGAAGATCGCCAGCGGCAGCGCCGTCAGCGACGACGACTGCTGTGGCAGCGACTGCGACGGCGACGGCGACGACTGAAACTGCGGACGGGTTCGGAACTGGCCAAGAAATGAAATGGGCATGGGTACGACGACTAAGGCAACAAACAGCAGCGACGACAACGATGCTATTGAGCGAATCCAGCGCATCTCGCTCTGCTTTGTGTGGGTGTGCCAGTGTGTGCGCGTGTGTGTGCGTGTGTGTGTGCGTGTGTGTGTGTGTGTGCAAAGTGTTTTTCTCACGCAAATTGTTCTGCAGCAGCCGCAGCCGAAGCGCAAACGTCAGCGGCCATCGGCCCAAGAAAGCAGCCGATATCGCTCCACAGCACGTTTATGCGATAGTCGTTTAGATGATCTGCACAACTCACACAACTCAAAAGTCAGGCACTTAACGAAGTATCAAATAAGAGGCGAGAACAGCCTCTGCACCACAAGGCGGAACACAGCTGCCCACTTCCAAAACCGATTACACATTTAAGCTTAAAGCTTTAAAGATAACATATCCAATCACTTGCTGTCATCTAAATTTTATTTTAAATTTAAGAAGCCGATCGATTTTTCAGATGGAAGCTTTACAGTAGTCATAGTCCTGTTTATAACTTTGGGAGCATAACGAAACTCATAATTAGTGAGTTTTCTCGGGATATCGCGGAAATGAAAAGAGTTGCTCACTTACCGATAGATCGGTCCTATGACAGTCATATGATATTGTGACTACGCCAAATGTACTGCTTACAGTAAAAACACTAGCAAATTCCAAGTCTCATCAAGATAGATTTAAAATTTAAGAAGTGTTGCTCACATAAACGAATATTGAGAGGACAAACGGACATAGCTATATCTATTCGACTAGTGGTACTGATCAAGATCACATATAGCTTGTGGAGTTGCAGAATGTATTAATATTCTCCGCAAAATAAGTTCTGATAACTCCTTAAAAAGTAAACAATTCATTTTGAAATATTTGTAATTTGTTAGTGAAACCAACTTTTGATTTTGATAAAGATATCTTCTGTTTTCTTTTAGAAATAATTGGCAAACACACAAATAAGCTATCTTTCATATTGATACTTGAACTTAAGTTATCAAAAGAAGTAAAAATTAAGTTACTTCTGTCAATTGTGCAACAACTACCACATCTCAGATCTACTAAATCAGAGTCGTAATCATTGCGTTGTTTAGGATAATATATTATAAACAGTCAACACGCATAACCGAAATCTAAGAACACAAAAAAACACGACGACCAGCCTTGTCCACCTGTCTTAAATTGCAATGCACCTGCAATGGGGTGAAGGAAGGGGGCGGGGATGAGGGGGTGGGGGTGTTGGGGGTAGACCTCGGCCTTGCGAAACTTGAGGGCAATGATCTATATAATTATATTTTTCAATGAAAATTCATTTTCCATCATAATAAGTGCAGACTATAATCGATAAGGTTTTGTGGAAGCAAAAAAAAATCGTCCTGCACAACTCCATTAAATTTTCCATATCTGAACACCAATAGCTGATATTATTATTATTGTAAATCTATATTTATATTAATGGTAATAACGTGGGCCAATGAACGTGAGGTGAGGGGTACGTGCAACTCGTGGAACAAATGACGCAATATGCAATTACAGAAATATGCAAAATGCATTTTCTGCACTATTTATTTTCGATAGTATGCAGAAGAAGAAGAAGAAGAAGACGAAGAGGGGGAAGAGGAGGAAGAAGAAGAGGAGAACACGTAATGTTCATAATGAGGTTAATGATGACGTTGGAAAGAAAAATAAAGAAATACATTCATAAATGTACATATGTATGTGTGATGTATGTATGTATATGTACATATGTACGTACATATGCAAATATTGAGAAGTGGATTATTCCAGCTAAATCTTTCAGCATCTAATACTTAGTTATTAATGCGTTTTATAGCGTTCACAGCGACAACAACAACAACAACAACAACGACAACAACGACAACAACAACAACGGCAATAATAACAACAACAATAATAACAACAATAAGAAGAAAACGACCTTCACTCGCTTTTCTTTCGTTTCCACTCGAGAGCTGCGAGCGGATTGCGTAAAGCGTAAAGCGGCCAACGGCCCGTTGCGGCTGTTGCTCAGATACTCGGATACTCAGAAAGAATATGTAGATAGTATATATAGTCGATATATATGTATATATCTCATGGATGCCGAGCTGTTTGCCTTGTTTTCGTCAATTGTCGACAATATCGTTTTTAATGTGCCTCTTTATTTGTTTCAAAAGCCTAGCCAAAATCTAGCTGAGTGGTGCCTTAAGAGAGGGATGAAAGGGAAGCAGGTGGGCGGGGCAGGTGGCTGTATTTCGGTATTCGCTAAATGCCAAGAATAATTTTAATGCATTTTCATTTTCAAGCATTTGCCGATTGATTGCTGTTGAAAAAGTGATTTTAACCCAACAACATTTTTTTTTGTTTTATTTATTATTATTTTCGCTTGGGGTAATTTAGCTTTGTCACGCAGAGTGTGTTACACAAAAAGAAAAAAAGCAACAACAACATATCCGATTCCATAAAGCATACTTCTAACACTTTTCATTTTCAGAATTATGCTTAAATCGTTCAACAATATTAAATATTAATTTACATGCAAATTCATTTAAACACATTTAAAGGGTAAATAATATTTGGCTTGTACCTGATGAAGCTGTGTGTTTTTTTGCTTGTCGACAAGGGGCGGACGGGGCAAAGGGGCGTGACTTTTGCGTTTCGCAGATCGCGCATGTGAATATCGAGTAAGCAGCAACGAGTTGTTGATTGCTGAGCGAGCTGGCGTCAATGGATCATTGGCAGCGCATCTTTAATACGCACTTGCAGGCGGGCAGATGGGTCGGTGGGTAGGTGGGCATATTTGGGGGTGGGGGGGGGGGGCGTGGTGTTATGGTGTGAACTCGCCACTCGCCATTGCGATGCCATTGTTTGTACAAATTGTTGTTGTGAGGCGCATTTAATTGAGTCGTTTGGCATTTGGCTTGTTTATTTGTTTGTTCGACAAGTTTTGCGATTGATTGATCGATTGAATCTGCGCATTTGATGGATGCATGCAGCATGTGCAGCGACTCGTTTTCTTTTTCTTTTCATTATTTTTCCGCTGCAACGTCTGTGACGTCAGCATTGACACAAAACCCCCCCATTTGCCACTGCCTGTGCCATTGTAAACAATATGTAGAAAGCAGATAAAGGAAATGCGCTCAAGCGCATGACAATGAGGAACAAGCGATGAGACGAGCTTGTCGCAACATGTTACAAGCGTTGTTCGTTGCATGTTGCATGTTGCATGTCGCATGTTGTATTTTTGCAATGTCGCAGCAACACGTCTTACGAATGCATCAATGGAAATTGTCATATCAGCAATCGATTGTATATCAACATATTTATCTAGTGGGAACATATCAGAATACATACATTAGAAAATTGACTTAGCAACATGCTGGCTACATTTCGGATCGCATCACACCATATAAATATAGGAATAGGTTTGTATATCAACATACCTTAGTTAATTGACCTATCAACATTTATACCATTGAATCTTAAGTATGTATGTACATATACTGGAAACAAGAATGCAGCAACATTTCACAGTAACATGCATGTATGTAGTTGAGCAGCTTTAATGCTGTGCCAGTTTTCAGCTAGTAGACCAAAAAAGAACAGCTATATGAGACACGCCAAAGATAGCATACCCTTAAAGAACAGAGTTGACCTGCTTACCTCTAAATTTTACTAATTCCGGCACACGACATGACCATATCGAGTCGCCTCGTGATGCTGATCCAGAATATTCATATATACTTTTGGCTCCCACAATACTTAAAACACAACTTGACCTCAAAATTAGAATACCCTTTGCAAGATTATAGAAAGTAATTGTTTCATTTCACAGTACAATACACAATTTCTTGTGAATTACTGCGAAATATATCGAATCATGTATATAACTATTTTAACATTAATTTTGATTGAGAAAATTTCGCCCTAAATTAACAAGCAGCAACCAATTTGAATTCAATTAATATTCAAAAGGAAAAAAAACTTTAGAATGAACAACATCATTAGCACATATTATTTTTAATTTAATTTTTTAATTTTATTTTATTTATTATAAATGAAAAACTGATTTTCTCACGAATTCATATTCAAATTAATATCGGAAATGCGCAATCGGGGAAAACATTCGTGTGTATTTTTAAAAGAAATGCTGTTTTGACAAAATCTTAAGTCAGTTCATATTGCAAAATTGGGAAGAGATAATAAATGCATAAAATAACATTTCAAAGTTCTGTCCAACTATTAATAAAGTAAAAAATCACATTGAAAAATACACAAAATACTCTTTAAAATTGTGTTATTCAATTATGACGGGCACAGGTAAAAGCTTTTAAAACTGCTTTAATTAAGTATCCGTTTAATAATATAATTTGAAGGGTATTCCGAAAATAGCATTTAAAACAGGCGGTAACAAGTTTCACAACCCTTAGTCTAGACACGAACCGCTGGCTAATTGCTGCCTCTTTGCGCTTGCTTTCGCTCAAATTAAATGTATATAAAATTTAGGTGTATTTTGTGTTGGTTCAAGACTCACCTGCAAAGAAAAGAGAATTTAGAAAAATGCATTAGTCAAATGTGGTGGCTTACAATGTGCAATGCGCAATGTGCAATGTGCAATGTGCAATGTGCAATGTCATGAGTTGAGTTAGGGTTGAACGCAGACGTCATGGCGTAACCGCGTGGCCTCGTTTTGAACAATTAAGTTAAGCTTGGCGCATGCATAAGTTCAAGGGATATGGATACAGTGGGCCGCCGACTCTGACGTCAACAGCTTTTTCAATGTTTTATGTGCTTTTCAAATTGTGTGAAAGCTGTCGATCAGCAATTGAGCTTTCGATGACGTCAATGTGCGCTCGGGTAAGGTCAAGCACTCACCAATGACGTCACACGAGCTCAAGGCGCCCTCTAGTGGGCAAGCTTTCACTGAAAGCTGCACTCGCTAAAGCTCCAATGACTTAATAGCTTTCACATATACTTTTCGAACTTCCAGTGCGCTTTGTTTTTCTTCATTTTTGTTTCGAAATTTCAACAAGTTTCGCTAAAGTGAACGCTGCAGGCAGGCGTCGCTGTCAACGCTAACGTTGACGTCGACTGCGCTGCTTGGTCGTCGTCGGCATTTGTTGCTCTGTGGGGGCAGCGAGCACGTGTTCGTGCTGCTTTCGGCTTCTGCGGCAGTTCATGTTCTCTATGTGTGTGCGTGCGTGCGTGTGTGCCACGCCGCCCACCCTTTGAGCACACTTTTAAAGCATTCACGAGCTTCTTGTGGGTGTCTCTGGCTGTGCGTATTTTTAGCAATAAAAAAAAAAATGCTGCACCGTCGGCTCAGGATGCTGCGTGCCACACACTCTTACTTATCAATTCTAACAGCCGTCACTCAACCCAACCAGCACCTCCCCCCCCCCACAGCACAATTGCTGTATTTTTCTTCTTTATATTTTATTGTCTCCTGCCGAAACTCTTCACACACACACACACACACACACATACCAACCAACCAAGCAGCATCAACTACTTCCCATTCCTGTGGTTTATTGAATACCAGTCGCAGGAGCGCAGACCTACTCGACGCTGACGCTGACGCTCACGTGGATCGACGTCTGCGTCGCCCTCATAAATATGCAAAGGAAATGCAAACGAACTAAACGAGCAAAAAAAAACAAAAAAAAAAAGGACAACAAGACAGCCAAAATAAGAAGAGGAATTTAGAGAAACGCAGACAATGCAAATGGAGCTATGTTAAAATTTCCGTAGAGGCTTATTCAATAAGGAGGGAAAGGAGACGTGTGAATATTTGAACTTCTTAACTGCCACGCCCACAGCCTACAATTAAGGCAATTAAACATGAAATATCAAGTATTCTAAATGCTTTTGCGGCACAGTTCACTTAAAGACCCTTTGTTTAAAGCTGCTCCCTTTGATAAGACATTTATTAACTAAATAGGCTAGAAAATGCATTCTTCATTTTTTTGTGATTCCCCGTTAAGATACTCGTGGCTTAAAATTTAAGTAAAAATAAAAGAATATAATCACTTCAGTCTGTACATTTTTGGTGTTTGTCTTTTCAAACTGGTCCTTTAAATAGATAAGCTCTAAAGAAACCTTATTGTTCAGATCAAACTAAAATTTCTGAATGCTTAAATTGTTGCTGAATAATCTTTTATATAAATGATAAAGTTGTGAGAAGTTTTGTTAATTGCCAAATATGCTAAAAATCGCTTCACATTAAATGCTTCAACAGTCAAGCGGTGAACTTAACACATATATTAAATAGTATTGCAATAAAAAGTGAAATTAATAGTAAACTTTGCTACAAAATGAAAACAGCAACTGAAAACAGTAGTTTTCCCATTGGCTTCTCGACAGTGCTTCTGACATTTTCAGTTTCATTTCTAGTTTTGCCCAGCTGCCAACTGCCGAGTAGTTGCTGCTGCTGCTGCTGCTGCTGCTGGCATCATAAAAACCAAGTTAAAAGTGTGCCTGGCACAGTCGTAAAACGGGTTGATTAATGTCCAATGCACTGCCATTGCTCATACGCAACATTGTCTAGGTGGCAAAGACATTGGAATATGCTAAGCGTTAGTCTTGGCACAAGTTAATTATACCCTGTACACCCCGTACACCAATAGTGGTAAGGGACAAAGGCAGAGACAGAGACAGATACAGAGACAGAGACAGACATATAAGATCGAGGTCAACTGAAATGGGTTATGTCAATTTGTGTACACAGAGCAAGTTCATTTTCTTTTGCCCCGACACACGTTTTCTGGAGCATATCTTAAAGGTTACAAGAACGAGAAGTCCAATAACATTTAGTATAACCTTCAACGCTTCAAAATATATCATATTTTTCAAATCTCTTTTCAATGTATGGAAATGTGTGGCTTTTGTGTATACTAGCGTAGATAGTAACCAGGCATCCTGGTAAGTCCAAGCGACTTCCTATGTTGCCACGCTGTTGCTATTGCTACACTGTTGCTGTTGCTACACTGTTGCTGTTGGCACAGTTACTGCAGATGTTGCTGCTATGACCGTGGCTTGTTGCTCGGCATTAGCATAATCGGCTTATTGGCAGTGCGTCGCGCACACGAAAGCCAATTCTGTTGCCAAATTGCGTCTGAGCAAATGGCAAATTGATGCTGTGTTGGCTGTTGCTGCTGCTGCTGTTGTTGTTGTTGTTGCTGTTGTTGTTGTTGGTGGTGGTATTTACCTTTTGCTCCGAGCTGGCCTTTGAGCTGCGGCTTAGCTGCCAGTCGACTGATACGCTCTGACACTTTTCCCACTCAACTTAAAGGCGACTATGAAGTTCTGCTCATACTGGAAGTGACTAAAAAATCCGAATGAATTTTTGTTGGTGTTGCTGTTGTTGCGTTTGTTGCTGTTGCTGTTGTTACTGTTGTTACTGTTGTTACTGTTGTCTTAGTTAACGAGCTTGTGACGACTCATTGACTTTGGCCGTTCCTTAGCTAATGGAAATTGAATCCACAAACCGATTTGGCGCAACGAATGCAAATGAAGTGCAAACCACTTACTTTGTGGATGGGTGGTTGGGTGGTTGGGTGGTTGGGTGTATTGATTGTCGAGCATTGTTATGCCAACACTCGATAACTTTCTAAAGGTGCTCTGCTAGCTAAGTTGAGTTTATTTTTTGATATAAATTGCAATGAAAACAAATGCCAACTGCTGTTTATTGCCATCTTCTGTCTCTTTTCGTCCTTGCGTCTTCCTCTCATAGATAAACTGGGATGTCCTCAAGGCTTAAGTGAAAAGCTCATCCACTTCTGGAGTGCGTTTTTGTCCCTACTCAAACAATTGTGAGTGGAGAAGAACTACGTAAGTCGGAATGCTCACTTAATTCTCAAGTTGAAAAGCAAAATCCGTAGACAAACATCCGTAGGAGGTTGATGAACAATCGAATAGAGAGTCAAGTTGGTCAAGAATGAATAGCGCGATTGTTTATACCATTTTTTTTTTTATATTTAGCTTGTGGCTAATATATCTTAACATATTTTGAAACATATTTTGGGGCAAGGCAGAAAATCATTTCCAAATGCACACAAATAAAGAGACAAAAAACATTTCTTTTGCAAATCAAATTCAATTTTTCCCTAAAGCTTCACTACTTAAATTAAAGGACATTTTCCTTTACTAAGTTGGTGTGGATGGACTTAATAATTTCGCAAATCACTACAAGTTGTATGTTGACAGAAATTGTAGGTCGTGCAAAGATATACATAGCTGATGATTAATTTGAATCCCATCTCTCTCAACAGGCGACATCTCGACAATAATGCAATGAAGAAAAATGCATATCCACCGAGAAGAATAGTGTAAAGAAACTGGATAAATACGGGTACCCATATGATTGGCGCATTCATTCGAATTCATAGTCGCATTCACGCCTGTTGACGAGTATTATTGTCTATATTGAGTGCGCCAACCAAGAGAACAGTTCCTCACTCATCTGCTTAAAAGTGGAGGCGGAACATGTGCGTTTGTTGTTTTCTATTATGACAAGCATTAACCTCCCCCCATTCCGAGCTACCTCTGCACACCCCCCCCCACAAGCCACCCCCTAGCACCGCAACATCCAGGAGCAGACTAGGACGCATGCGTTGGTCTGGTAGAGCGAATAGTAAATAAAAGCTGAAACTCAAATCAGCTCGAATTGATGCGATTATTTTGCACTGTTGCAGATAAGTGAAAAAGAGAGAAATTCGTAAATATTTTCAAATATTTTGATATGATTTTCTGACTTTTGATCTAGATTCTCAGCTGCTTGCCAACTCTCTCCCTCTCGCTCTCTTTCGTTCTCCTTTTCGTTCTCCTTCACCTTCTCTCTCGCTCTCTTCGCTCTCTCTTTTGCACTTGGTGTTTCTCTTTGAAGTTTCGGATATGCTTGGCTTGCGCTCTTACAATAACAAAAGCAAGCACAATAACACACACACACACACACACACACACACACACACACACACACACACACACACACAGACACACACAGAAAGGCACACATCAGCCGGCAAAAAACGCGCAGCTTTGGAAAAATTGTCGTACAGAAAAGTTTAGTCGGAAATTAGACGCCAACGCGTTCGGTTTGCCACTCTCTCTCTCTCTCTCTCTCTCTCTCTATCTATCTTATTTGCTCGCACACAGTGTGGCCAGAAGGTGTGAAAAAGATTGTTAAGCTCATCGCATCGCATCGCATCGTATTTACCACTGTACTATAACTATAACTATAACTATAGTTTTGACATTGAACATAAAAAGGTAAGTCTCGTGCCTTTCGCCTTTCGTCTTTCGCCTTTCGCCTTTCGCCTTTTGCACTTTGCACTCCATCAACAACTCTCCGCAGCCCCTAGTTTCCCGAACCCCCGCTCGAGGCACAGCAAACTATTGACTTTAGTGGTTTTCCTTTCACAAGTTTTGTGTTTGCTGTGGCTCGCTGGTGGTTGGGTACTTGCTTTGGTTTGCTTGGTGTCTGGAAAATACTGATTTTATTTTGTTAAATATTTAATAGTTCCTAATGTGTGTGTGTGTGGGTGTGTGTGTGTGTGTATGTGTTTAACTGTATATACACAATTCGTATATAAATATATAGAGCGCCCACTTCAATGTTCTAAAAATAAGTTGCTTTCTTATTTGATTTGCGTTTTTGTTGTTTTTGGATTGTGTTGGGGTAGCTGCAACCGTCTGCCATAAATCAAGAGGGAAACTGTTTTAATTGAACCGATCGAACAGGTGCCTGCCACTATGTTGCTGGCTGTTAATCAGAGTGTTCACAATTCCAAGAAGCGTCGCGAGGCGGAAACAGCATCAGCCACTGACCGAACAGCCTGTGCTGAGATAACGGATTCAACAAGACATTTGGTGGCCAACATGCTCATTGATGACACAAATACAAATTCAAATAAAAATGAAAACACACAAGCAACAGTCGCAACAGCTGCGGATGACAAGTGCCAGAGTTGCCATCACATGCAACAGTCAGAGTCGCCGCAATCTGCCTGCAACTGTGCCTGCAACTGCATCAACAAACTGGAGGATGCCACCCAAGTGCGCGCCTCCCTTCTGCTAGTCTATATCTATTTGGGCGCCCTCACTCTCATGTTGGCAACCCTGTCCATACTATTCTATACGTATACGCGGGGGGGCAGCGGGCAGGAGTCGATCACCCCAGCTATGCTCGGCCAGCATGCCTTCCGGAACCAGTTCCAGGGTGAACTGATGCGATCGGAACATATGCTACGCGCCATGGTTACACAGATCATCAAAAGGGATTATCCCTTGGAGGCAAGGTGAGTTCGTGAACAAAAATCATTCAGTCCCCGTTTCCATTCCAGGAGTGGTTATAATCTCATTCATATCCCTTATCCATTCTATTTACAGCCTTACCGAAGTGCAACCGCCCAATTTGGGCACTACCGTTGTCCGGAACGAGCGCAAGTTGAACTCCAACTTTCTGATCCCTTTCGCAAGTGAGAAGCGCATTCGCAGGGACATCACCTCATCCTCACCCGCCTCCATGCACGGCAAGTGTAGCAGCTAACTGGCTCACGAATTTGCCCCGAACTTCAAGATATTTGCTTACTTTTAATTGCAGCAGATCCACTGATCGAATTTTTCAATCCGAATCATCGCAAAGCACTGGATGAGCAGGACACGGAGATACGCAAGCGCACGGGATTAAAGGGTGCCGCACCGGGTGGCGATGAGTGGATCTATTTGAATACGTATTGCCGTGTGCCGGAAAAGATAATCACTGGCTTTTGCAAGGGCACACAGGAATACTGCCCGCCAGCACCGGCCGGGCCAACGGGTGCCGTAGGCCCAAAAGGACCACCCGGTTATCCCGGCTTACCGGGCATACCCGGCCCCAAGGGCAATCGTGGCGATGTTGGGTTGCCGGGTGCAGCCGGCGTTAATGGTATCGGCCAGCAGGGTGCAGCGGGTCCGCGCGGTCCCAAAGGTGATCCAGGCAGCGTAGGTCGGTCGGGTCTCGATGGGCGAGATGGTGTGCCTGGTGAGCCGGGCCTGGACGGTGTGCCCGGACGTGCGGGTGCCGATGGCAAAAATGGGTTACCCGGACGCGACGGAAAGGATGGTATGCATGGTAAGGATGGCAAGGATGGCATGTCTATAACGGGTCCCAAGGGTGCACAAGGACCGCCGGGCGAAAGAGGCTTGAAGGGTAAGCGTTCTGTGTGAGCATTGAGCACAGCAAACGGTCTATTATCAATCTCCATTGCAGGCATTGCTGGTCCACGTGGACGTCCGGGCAAGCCAGGCACCAATGGCACACCGGGTGTGCCCGGCATCAATACGTGGAAAATGCAGTACTCCAATGGCAGCGCCTCCAATGATTTACTAATACCACCCTCCATAACAGGTTAGTTAGCCGTGATGGGCGTTCAAATCGGATTGAGCTGACTACGTGTTTCTTCCTGCAGATGTGAGCTCGCCCAATGTCCGACGCAGCGTTATTGTCGAGGAGGGTAAGACGCTCAACATGAGCTGCTCGGCAACGGGCAATCCACAGCCGCAGGTGGAATGGCGACGGGATGACGGACGCACCATTAATGTGAATGGCGTCGAGTGTGAGTAGCTAGCAGTGAAAGCCAAAATGAGCCAGATTTTAATCTATTCTACTACCACTCCCCCTCCCCTCCCGCCATATATAGTAAGCTCCATTAGTGGCCAGTTTATAAAGTTCACTAACATAACGCGTCATCAAATGGCCGCCTATACTTGCCATGCCAACAATGGCATCGCCCCCGTAACCAACGCCACCTTTCTCGTGGAGGTTCACTGTGAGTAGATCGTTTTGGGAACTTTTCCTAACCATTTAGGAGTTCTTGATACAGTACAGTGAACCCTTTAATAACCAATTCCTTGCAGTTGCTCCAATGATATCGGTGTACAGGCAAATGATCTATGCGGAGTACCAGAGTAGTGCCACTTTGGAGTGCCAGGTGGAAGCTTTCCCGGAGGCCATACGCTACTGGGAGCGGGCCTACGATGGCAAAATACTCGAACCAAGTGATAAATATCGCATCGAGTCCTATCCAGATGGGTATGTAATCAAAATCAAAGGCTTCTCAGCTGTTGGTATATATTTTTCAATTTGTTCCCATGTAGCTTTAAGACCTCCATGCGACTGACCATTAGCAATCTGCGCAAGGATGACTTCGGCTATTATCACTGTGTGGCACGCAATGAGCTAAATGCAACCATGGTTAACTTTGAGATAGCACGTGAGTTAGATCGCAGGCTAAAATGGTCAAACAAAGCTAAACTAACCAACAATCAACAAACTTTAATGCTATTGCAGCTCAGGATCCGAATAGCGAAACACCCTATGTGGGCAACAATGTGAAGATCTATGGACAGCGACCTCCTGAAAGCGAATGTCCCGTTTGTGATCAGTGTCCAGATCCCAGGTAAAGTTGTACATCTTCAATAAGTGAATCCATACTCAGACTCAGCTATTGTTCTCGCAGCTTATATCAATGCAAGGATTCGATACTCAATAACTTTGAGATACAGCCCACGGGCAATCGCAGCTATCCAGGCTTGCCCAAGCGGGCTAAGAGTAAGTTCCACTTTTGCCCCTCCCTAATCGATTAATATAATATATCTCAAAATTGGGTAACTCCATTGCCAGCCTGTTACTTGTATGCAGTGGGTAAGCCAGTATTCAACAAGGTTGTCAATGAGAAATTTGGTTCTTGGCTGCGCGATGCCGCCCCCAAGGATGTGGATCGGGAGAAGACCTTTGTGACCAATGAGAATGATGCGTTTAATCTATTCGAGTTCTCCACACGCATACAATATCGGACGAACAGTGTGCCAAGGCACAAGTACGAAATATCCGAGGGTTTTCAGGTATTCGTACACACTGAAGCCATTTACGCCTCAACCCCGAAAGAGAAAACTAGAAAGATTTTTATTTATTTTATTATTAGGGCAATGCACACGTGGTTTATAATGGCTCATTCTACTATCATCAGAAGAACTCCGATATGGTTGTAAAGCTGGATTTGACGACATCCAAAAAAATTAGTAAGTACTAAAATATAATTGTAGGTATACAATATTGCTAAGGACTTCCTTCCTTGCAGGCATACAATTGCCATATGCAGGAGTTTCTACTGGCAATCGACTCTACGCCACGGACTACAACTTTATGGACTTCAATGTGGATGAGGTTGGTCTCTGGGTTATATACAGCACACACGACTCGAACAACACACTGGTAGCTAAGGTAATATCTTAGACATACATATATATTTCATATTTTTGTCACTTGGTGAATATTAACGCATATTTAAGCTTGATGCTGAGACACTGAGAATGCAGTACAACTTTAACATAACACTCGATCACAAGCAGTTTGGCGAAATGTTTATCGTCTGCGGCAATTTGTATGCCATCGATTCGGGCACCGATAGAAATACCCAAATACGCTACGTTGTCGATCTGTACAAGGGCAAGCTGCTTAATGCAAATTTGCCATTCTCAAATCCCTTCAGTCACACAACTACAGTCGGCTACAATCCCTTGACAGTGGTATGTATTAACAGTACTCAGTGCCCATTCATTCTAATCATTGTTTTCTTCACCACTCATTGCATGCAGGAACTTTACTCTTGGGACAAGGGCAATGCACTTACATATCCTATACGCTACAATGAGCATCGTTTGGCCGGCGATACCATTTAAGTTAAATGTTTCACAAATAAATTAATAATAGTCTTCTTTTTTCTTTTTTTTTTTTGTATGTACCAAACACTTGCAATTTTCTTAAAGGTGCTCAAAAATTATAATAGTATTATTGATTGCATTTCTTGTTTATATTGCACCGTCTAATTATACATACATGTGAAGCTCAAAATATCGAACTGCGTCGTGTAATTAAATATGAAATGCGATACGTTAACCGACAGACGACAGACGAATATCACAGTTTAACTAGGGCAAACAAAAGTCGCAGTAGACACAAATGCCACATAGCCAACAATTGGTACACACAGAATGGGTACAATTTATAATTATATATAACAAAAAGAAAAACATCAGATGCTAATGAGAAAAAATTACTAGTATTTTTTGTGTGTACATTAAAGGTAGGGGAACATATTTATATGTCCCACTCTGCTCCAATTTATTTTCTTTTCTGACAAAGTCTACAACTAATAGAAATTAGTTATAAATACATATTAGTCGAGTTCGGGAATATGGAACATGGTTAGGCACTCAAAGTCAATTTGCAACAATTGCCTGCCACCGGTTTTCGCCAACGACAATCTGATCTGACCTTATTAGGCTAAGCGAAGTGACAGCTTACCGCGCACTCAGCTGGCCCATGAATCATTTGCAATTAGCTGCAAAAATGTTGACATTATACCCGTCTACTTCATCAATTATGTGTGCCTTGCCTGCATCCGCTGCTGCAGCAACAAGTTCAGCTGCAGCCTCAAAGTGCCAAAACACATTCACAGCCAGCCAGCGGAAACTGCGCGAGTGCACTCAAAAAAAAAAATTGATTGGTCTGAAAGTTTTTCTGGTCGCAAGAAAAAAGGCTAAATAAAAAAAAAAAAAACGCAAGCCTCTTAAAATAAGAAACGTTTGTCCTGGATCGAAGAAAAGAATTTTAGAAGAATTTTCCGTGACATTAATGAAAAAAAACCGTGGTTTTTGACAGACATACCTTATACTCCCTCATACATATATACTCTCTGAAGTGAGCCAAAAATAATGTCGATTTTCTACACTGTAGGCCGTTTTTTTTAGTGTGGCAGACAAAGTTGCGCAATTGCAACTGCGACTCGAAACGACAACGGGATCAAAAAGCAGCACTGCCATCATGGCCGACAAAATTGTACAGCTCATACATTGTCAACAGACAAATTGTCAAAATGATTGACTAACAGACTGAGTGACTGACTGATTGACGGCTTGTCAATGTATTCGCTTTCTGTTCAGCGTCGAGCGCATTTTGTTGTTTGACAGATGCATTCAAACTAACCTGCTAGCTGGCTTCCATCTACACAGCCACACCACCCACACCACACAACACAACATTCCACACCACATGGCAACCACTGGGCAGCATGTTAGCCTAGCAACATTGATTGCTTTGTGCTCGACTTTGCATCCTGCCTGGGCACATTTCAATTTCGTTTTTCAGTTGCCTCGGGAAAGCCTCTCGATTCTCACTGTGTGTATGTGTGTGTGTGTGTGTGTGGGTGTGTGTGTGTGTGCTGCATGCTTGACAATTTGCATTTTTCGTTGCCTATTTAAATAGACAACTCCTGCTCGAAAAGCACCCTGCAACGTATTTGCCTTTGTAATTGCGTGTGCAATTTTCGACATGTTTTTTGGGGAAATTTCTTTAGCATTTGATGTAATCAGTGTCGACAAGCAGCTGACGGATTTGATTAAAAGATCATCAAATTGAACTTTCAAATAGCAAACAATTTCAGGACTGCTAAAATCCAAACAATCTGAAAATTCGTATCATTTGAACAGACAAATTGTTAAATGTCAGGTTCCGAATTTCTGTGTCCTGCCGTCTTGAGACAGGATATTCCACCTTCTTCTGACCAATATATGCTTTGTAAAAAGATCGACTGAATCTGATACTGATTATATATACTTGAGTTTAGCTTAGTGACCACTTAGTCCTTGGAAGCCTTAATGGAGCTCAAGCCACTCCACCATACAATAAGGCTCCAACAGAAAGTTGCGCTTCTACGGATGTCGTCAGAAGGAGTTGGGGGCAATCACATCCCAAGCCAAAAAGATGCCATACTTCTTTCAGATGTTAGCTGAATACATATTCGAGCAAAATTTCACAGTTCATATGAGTATCAATTGGGAATGGACGACTCTAGATGAAGTCCACCCCAATGGAACCGCACACCATATAATGGTACACCGATGGATCACTGACCAATCAGTGAACAGGCTTTGGAGTGGTGAGCCCTCCGATATCCTACTATGAATCTCTGCGATTGGGAGATGTGCGGAGGTCAACCTGAAATGTAACTATCGGAATACGGATATATCCATCCTATTCGATAGACACGCAGTAATAAACACAATAAGGGGGACGAAAATAACATCAAAAGTGGTCCATGAGGTACGATCCAAGCTTGACCAACTCGGAACACATAATAAGCTTATCCTAAAATGAACGAAGCAGTTGAGAATGGGGGCTTAGAGGCCCCCAACCAGAGCCAGAACCGATTTGTGCCACACAATACAACTGCTACTAAGAAAGGAAGCAAGTCAGAGGCGACAACGGAGCTGGGCAGAAACATCAGGACTCCGACAAGTAATAACCATGGGAAAGAACAGGCTTAGCATACTCAGCGGTCTACTGTCAGGACTTTGTGGACTAAGAAGTCACCTAACTAAACTAGGTATTTATAGTAGCGAACTATGCAGGTTTTGTGAACGCGAGGAAGAACCCTTGATGCACATCCTGCCAGAGTGTGTCGGCTTAACCAGGAAAAGATGCAGAAGCTCAGAGGGGGGCACAATAGATTTAATAGGTAGCAGTTCAGGTACGCCAATTATAATAATAAATTAATATTCAAGCACATTAACGTGGCTTGACCTAAAATGAACATAAAAAAGCACAGCAAATACAATTTGTAATGTCATTTATTGTGTAAATTGTCTGCAGGTTGCAGCATTAGATGGTAAATTCAAATTATCTATTTTGTATTAGTATGTGCTCGATGCTTTATATCAATTACCGTCCACTCATCAACCACTGGCTAATTAAGAGCCATCTGTCGCCCATTTGGCTCAATTAAATAAGTATTTGCAGAGGCGCTCGGTCGTCTCTGTGCGCGAACTGACCTTGAATTGATTTATGCACTTTTAAATATAACACGAAAATTTGGCAAAATGCCAACAGAAACAGCTGGACTTGCCACCGAATGTCCACAAATGTCCCCAAATCACCCCCTGCTATGCTCTGTCCATTCCCAATTCCCATTGCCCATTGCCCATCGTTCAAGTTCGGTTCACATCATTTTTCATATACATACATATATATGTTTTTTCTAAGCGCTTTCAGCTTTCAGCTTGTTCCGGACAGGCACAGCTGCTGTCCGACAGCCATTTGTAAGGATAATACGCCATTGTCAAATTGCCAAGAGTCTCGAGTAGTATGTATGTGTGTGTGTGTGTGTGTGTGTGTGTATTTGTACATAGAGTGATGCGAGTGTATTTTGGAAACAGCTGCTTAGCGCTTAAGCGTATTTGGCAGTTGCTTTCACTTTGGCTGACCATTTACATGCTTCAGTAGTGCTGGCAGCTGACCAATTCTCTGTCCACACCCGCGCCGCACGCTCATCCCCACCCCCACTTCCACCTTTTCCTCCCTAAGTCAGGTTATCAACAACAGTTGACCAAAACTTTGACCCAACCAGTTTGTCAGCAGTTCGCTATATCGCTTCATTATAAGGTTCGAGTCCAGCTATGTGACGGGACGACGGGGGAAAGTTTACTGTTTTAATCAAAATGCGAAATGTAATTGCAGATGTTTTTAATATGAGTATCGTTGTCTGTTAGTGTGTGTGTATGTGTCAGTATTCACTGGACCATGAAAACCAATACAATTTCATGGAACCGCTCCGCATTACAGCTATAAATGGCCACGCAAACAACAATAGCATTTACAAAAAAAAAAAAAAATACAAAAATAGCGCCAACTGCGAGTGCCAATAATCGTGGCAAAATATGCCAAGCCATCGAAGCGTTAAATTATTTCTTGTAATAATGCGACAAGTGGCCGGCAATAGCAAATCAAATGTGGGCGGAGTCGCGTATTAAAACAACGGATGCATGATGATGATGACAAATACGCACACACACTCAGCCCCAGGCAGTCATACATAAATGAGAAAAATGCAAATGATGTATGCAGAAATAGTTAATTACAAAGAGGTCAGTGCGCTAAGGTTGGGCCAAAATGAAAGAGCTCTTTTGCCATATACATGTTCAAGTTACGGGTCATTTTTAAGTAACTCCATTGAAAATGCGTTAAATGGGCATTATGAAGTAGTACATATCTGATTTGATAAGGTAAGGGCGACTGAGAGGAGAAGTAACACCCATCGACCTTGAGCTAATTTTCATAATGCTTACACATATTCTTGATATATGTACATCAACAGCCAGTCAATCTAACCATATCCGTCTGACTGTGTGATCTTGCGGATCTCAGAGACTATAACATAAAGAATTTGCAATTACCATACAATTATCATGTTTATTATTATCTGTTTTATCTATCGATATTTCCACATTTCGCAAAAGTCGATACAGATTGAACATTTGTAAAAATTGCATTAATATCGGTTGGAAAACACGAAAGACAATTCGATTTGCATACTGAACAAGCATTTTCATACACGTTTTTTAATTTATTTCGTGTGAATACCTAAGCAAAGTGCTTTACTTGTGAGCCTGACCGTGCAAAGTGCAAAATGATTAGGGGGATAAGGATAAGTCTGAGCAGAATAACGAATAATGCTTCTCACTGGCTTCATGCCGCTTAACTTTCGACTCTCCAATCTCGATTGCTGCTGCTCTGCACTCAGATTTCATTCTCCTGTGTGTGATTTCAGTTACCATTTGCATTTTGGGATTGGCTGTTTTTTTTTTATGCGCTGACTGCACTCTAAGCATCCTCTTGCTTTGGGGTGTATCTCAAGTGCTGGGTGCCATAGTCGTCATCTACACGGTGCCGCATTGTGTTGCAGACAATGGTGCAGGTTGCTGCTGATGCTGATGCTCTTGGCTGTTGGCTGTCGTTTGCTGCGTGCCACACACAAAAGCGGCAGGCACACAATACCTAGCAACAACAGCAGCAGCAGCAGCAGCGATTGCCACAGCTGAAATTAAACACTCACCCACCAAGAAAGCAAGTGGTGCCCCGCCCCACAACGCCCACATCCAAATTCAGCACTCGGCCAAGTGCAACGCCTACAATGGGAGATGCTTGTTTTATGTGGCAGTCAGCAGCTGCTGCCTTTCATTGTACTTTTAAATGCGTTAATTGAGTGCTGCCAATTTTTTCTTCTTATATATCTTTTTTTATCTTGCTATTTTTTGTTGTTTGTTTTTTTTTTTTTTTTCTTTTTTGGTTTTTTGTCGTCAATTTTCTTATTGCTGTTGTTGTTGTTTTTAATGGCTGCGCCAATTGAAATGTTAGCCAAAATTTGGTGACCAAGTTGTCACTTCTGTATGCCCTGTAGCCATTAAATGTGTGTGTGCCGTGAAGTGTATTCTAGAATTGTGTGAATGAATCTTAATTGTTACCATATGTATGGAGTCTGATACAAGTTCCTTCCTTGCCCTCCAATCTTAACTTATTAGTGTGGCATTTTTAAAAATATTCAAAATTTTGCAAACTTGTAAAATAAACACAGAAATGCAATATATGAATTAATATATATCTCTTTTGATTCGCGTATATAGATAGATGTAATTCACAACTATATCCAAAGAGAATCATAAGATTTAATCGATTAAAATGCAACAAATATTGTGGTCAACAATTTTGAATTCAAGCCCCACTGCTGGGTATCTTCTAGTCGAACTCTCCTAACCAGAATAATATCTCCTTCTAGAAAAGTAAGCAGTAATAAACACAACTAAATTATATGCCTCCGTCAAACAAGTCCGCTCACTTTACTTTATTCACAACAATTGAGCTCGTCCTCTTCAAGTTGTTGATCGATATCGATATCAATGTGTTATGTTACGGAAGTTATGTTACCTATATTATATCATTTAAAATAGATAACTAATACTTTTTAGGTATTTATGAGTCGAGCACTCTTGCTTCCAGAATTTAATGTACAGCATAATTTCTAGTCGAGCAGACTACATTGTCTTCTTTGGCTTTTTGGCGACATTTTCAATCGCTTCGCGCTGACACTTTGCGTTTTATGACCACCATTAAAATGGCGAATGACCAGCTCGCACACACACACACACACACCCACACACACAGACACACACACATAGACGTACACACACAGAGCATCCTCCCGTGTTGTTTGGCCCCCCCTGCTGATCCCAGTGGCATCCTCCCCTGCACCGCGCTGTTGTTCGCTTTAGTGCACTTCAGTGGACGACTCTCCCTCGGCGCGTGTTATGGCCATTGAGGCGCTTATGCGCTCATTAATTTCGCTTGAGTGAAGTTCAATGGAACTGTCTGACACCATCCCTATTACAACTCTGTACTCCACTGCCCACTGCTCCCCCGTCCACCTTTGCAGATAAAAGGCTTGCAAATTTCAACAGGCAAATGAGAAATGATTTTGCCGGCCCTAACAAATGTGGCCCAAAAAACTTGCTAACCCGCCCAGTTGCAACAGAAGCAACGTTAGCGTGTTACTCCTTCGATAAGCATGGCTGGATGAGGGACGTAAGGCGTAAAGGGAATAGCAGTTGCCTAATAAATGACCAGCAATTAAACAGCTGAAATACTTAGCAACAACTTAGCAACTGGAATGTATATGGAAATGTTCAAAGCTTAGCAAGCAGCACAAATCATTTACCACACAGATAGACCCACAACACCCCCTTGCCCCCAACTCCCACCCTTATCTTCGACATTAGCCCATTCCATTTCCTTAGCACCCAGTAAATCATTGGCATGTGTGTAGTCGAAATCAGGACCATATTTGCAAAGGTGTTGCTTCACAAACAATGATATCACTGAGTTACCGAATGTGGCAAGCTTAAGACATGGATTTCCCATAGATACAACTAAAGTATCTATGCATACATATGTGCCTAGTTCTTAATGCCTAGTTAATCTTAAAATGCTGTTAAGAATTTGTATAAATAGACTACTTTTCAACACTATCACGAAGCTAAAGCGGATAACTTTTCTTTGCGTCTCAAGTAGTTTGTATAGTACGAATCACCCAACAGGCTTGCCCTAATGCTGGACTTCGGTTCATAGGGATACAGCGTGGATAGAAGCAGCAGATAGGGCATAGAGAGGCCCCTAACAAGACCAGAACCGTATAAACACACAAGGCGGCTACAACGAACGAAGAAAGAAAGAACGAAGGAAAACTTCTGCGGCAATCAAGCTGGACAGAGGCGGTGGCTCTCAGAAAAACCAAATGTCGTTGAGGTGGCTATAAAGAAAAAAAAACAATTTAAGCAAGTATTGCGAATAAACTAAAAAAACACCTGTCTAAACTATGTAGACTCAGTAGAGAACTCTGTCGATTTTGTGATAATGAGAAAAAACAAAGCACATAATAGCAGCTTGTGTCACCTTAGCCAGGAAAATCTGTAGTTTACCAGGGAAATGTCCTTTAAACTCGAAGGACATAGAAACCCTTAATCTGACAATAATTCTTGCATTCGTGCAGGACAGAAGAGCTATAGGCTTAGATGGGGCACAATAGATCAGGTCTCACTACCTGAAGCTCCCCAATAATACTAACATCAATCATCTTTCAGGTTCAGATATGATGTGACTCTGATTTAGCTTAAAGCAGAAAGCCAAATGAACTTCATTTCTTCAAGGCCTTGTTAAGGCGTTGCCTCTAAGATTCTCTCAATATACTTTACTAAATACAAGTGCAACTGAATGAATAAAATTTAATGTTATTTGCTAGGCGAATAATTGCCAAGTATCCACGCAGCGTGAATGTAAAGTTGAGTGAGTGTTGTTGTTGCGTTCACAGCAGCAAAATTGACAAAGCTGCGGCAACTGCAATTGCAGCCAGTACGACAGTAATCGCAAATTGGCTTAAAGTTAGAGAGCGTGTTGGCAGCTTGCTTGGTTAGCTAGTCGAAAAAATTGTGCTTTCTATCACACTATGCGCACAGGCAGACATCTTGTCCACAGCTCTCCCCATTGCTACTTCAATGCAGCAACACAAACAACTAATGATTGGGCATAAAAGCTGCGAACATTTCAATTGCAATGCAAAATAGTTGACTGGGTGTTGCTACTGTGTAGCAATGTGTGTGTGTGTGTGTGTGTGCTTGTGTTTTCTATCTTGAAAGGTATTTCGTAGCGTTGACATTAAATATTACAACCATGTCAACTTTCTCCAACGCTACTGCTGCTGCTGTCTGCCACATTTACAGGGCGACCATTTGCATAAATAACGGCAAAACGCATATGCACACACACACACGCACACGTACAGCTACATGTGAGAGGCGTATAAAATATTCATATGCACATGGCAGCCTTTGAAGCTATCAACACACACAGCATGCACACATAAGCAATGGCAACGCCCAAGCAAATGGAAAAAGTTTTCGTACAAAATTCTATAAATTGAAAGTTTACCTACAAACACGCTACATGCTACGCGGCCAGTGAGGCATGTAACAAAATTTATGCAAATTTCGAAATGTTCAACTGTTGCACACTACACACCAATACCGAAACAAACAAATAAAAACACACACACAAACACACACACACACACACACACAGAAATGGCGTTGCCTACTTTGAGGCGCACATTTATATTGGGTGGAGTGTCAGCTGGTCGTGTGTCTGATCTCAAGTCCAATGTTCTAAGTGGTCGCCACGGTCCCCTTACCATTCCCACGCGCACCGTATCCACATAAAACCGGATGGGCGGGCAATGAAGCAAGGGGCAGCAACCCTTTCATGGCAGCCTCTTTTGACCTTCGTCGTGCTCATGCATAAAATGTGCCCATTGTTATTGTTGTTGCTTATTCTTGTTGTTGTTGCTTGTGGGCGTTTTCTCAGCTTGTGTTGTGCCACAAAATTATGACCACTATGATTAATACATGCTAAATATTGTGTAGTATTTGCAGTTGCTTTGAATTCCAACTAGAAACGTTTAGAGGAGCATTTATAATTTTTAAGCATTTTTATGGTCTAAATAATCATTATCAAACTTGTAAGAAGAGGATTTTATATTTTTAGGTTCGATCTGACCTTAATCAAGATAGCTACTCTTTAATTATTTTATAAAAATAATTTTTTTCATAAAAATTGTTTGTGAATTGCTATTGCTGTTAGTCCTATATTATTCCATCTTACCTCTCCCTTTCACTATATATATCCCTTGAATATATACACATATATTTGTTTTACATTTTGTCCCACCTTACTTCTCTCATTTCCAGTTATCAGCGACTAAAAACATTAAATGTGTGCTTTATATACATTTCCAGCTCAATTTGTCAGTCATTAATTCAAATAATTTTCTTTTACGTTTGCGCTTGAGTTTTGAACACTTTACTCTCATACGCACTTTCCATGATTCTCCTCAAATGCATCTGTTGTTCAAATTCAGTCCTTCTCTTTGCCATACAGACTTAAACGTTTAACTAGCTATGCTGTATACAGACAAGAGCATTGAGTGGGGACTCGTATTATTTAAGTCAATCCACTCAAACCACTCAATCGAACTCGAGGGCTGCCTTCCACACTCGTTTTCACTCATACATATTCATTGCCATTGCCGTAGGAACCTAACCAAGTTGTAAGCACTGAACCACTTCATGTGTATTGCCGCAAAGCACTTAAGGCCAACTCGTAACAAATTTCCAAATTCCGTTTCAACCGAATACTGAGGATGCTTTTGCCGTGCTTCAGGAAGTTATGGTACGTACGTTTAAAACATATGTATATATATATATATATATATTATATATAAATGAAAAAATTGCATTTATATATGAACATACATATGTATATATATATACATCCTTATGTTCATATATAAATGCAATTTTTTTCATTTATTATTTATTTTTATTTCAATTGGCTTTCAATTGCTTCATTATTAATTTGGAGAATAAATGTCGAATGAGCTCAATTCTCTGAAAAAAATATTTGCACTTCCACCTAATGGGAAACTTGTCCATAAATTTGGCTGCTCGTAATCGCTATGTGAAATGGAATTGAAGTCAGTCGAAAACTGGTACAAAAACTATTTAGCCTAAGACAATTGTTCCAATTGATTCTATTAGCTTTGTTTTAAATGTGAGTCGAGAGATATTCACGCTTCCATTGCTTTGGATACGTGTGGCAAGAAAAAAAAGTGAAACCACTACCATAATAATAATAATAATAACCACCTCAGAAAGTACCACATTTACCTGAAGGGCGCTTGTGGATGGAGGGAACGAGGTATACCATGACAATAACGGGGGGCGTGGCGTGATGGTTGCTTGTCAGTGCATGCAACATGGAATGGAAATGGATTGCAGTAACAAGCTGCATGTGTGTAAATCCATTTATGCATCAGCGCTTTTATAGCCAATTTTAAAAGCCCCTAGGGGCCACGGGTGGTGCGGTGGTGCGAAAGTGTTGTGTGGCAACTATACAAGACAGTCACCTTGATTTGTGTGTGCGGCATGTGCAGGCAGCCAGGCAGCCAGGCGCAGCTACAATTCAATATACTTGTTCAAGCCCGAAGGCTTCTTAACATTAATATTCGAAAAAAGCCAACTGGTGTTGATGCAAAAGGGATGGGCCACTTAATTGCGCAACTTGCCCATGTTTTACAACTACTCCCAGCACCCATGGCACACTCAAATAAAAACAAAACACAAAAAACTGCTACCCCGGCAGACCGAAGTCCTTATGTTTACTTCAACAATGCTCTAGTCCAGAGAGCCTGACGACGATATAGCCTGAGCACAACTGTTAAATGTATTATTCTATCAATAAAATGTTAAAGTATATTTTACATTAAATGGCAGACTAAGACTTTCAGATTTGGAATTTTATTGCTATCGAAAATTGATTTATATCGATAATTGAGAAACGAAGAGAGTTTTACAAAAAAATAAAAAGTATCTACATATGGCTTATGAGAATTTATATTGCAAATTTTAAGACATATTCTGACGGACGAGCAGATGAAAATGGCTTAGCCGAATGTTGATTCTGATCAAGAATATATTTACTTAATGGGGTCGGAGAAGCGTCCTTCTTATTTTCTTTACTTTTGCAAAACTTCTTTATACTCTCTTTAAACATTTTTAATTGGTTGAGAGTATAAAAACGGACGGATTGTTTTTATGTGAGCTATATGATATAGAAGTTCGATGTAAGTGATTTTCATAAAGTCTCAGAGAAAAGGTTAGAAAACTACTACTATTTTGTATAGAAACAGACAGACCCACATGACTATATCGGCTCGGCTAGTGTTGCTGATCAAGAACAGATATATTTTCTGGGTTCGGAGACGTTTCCCCAAATGCGTTAATTCACGAAAAAAGTTCGAAGTCCCCTTTGAAAATCAAACAAGAGAAGAAACCAGATTTCATTCCTTGCCGCACAAGCAGAATAAACGCGTGCCGGCACGTTCAAAAGTATTCCCTCCTAACCAGTAAGCTGGACGTTCACCAGCTATGCAAATTGTGGCTTATTGTCAAGATGGGAAGTCAAAGAACTATTCAATACTTTTTCTGTTCATATGCATATGCGGCAAATCAGTTGAAATATTCTTAGTCATTGCGATTGTGGGGAAAACATGAATATAATAAGACTTCCAGCAGTGGATCAAAATTTAGATATTGGCAGATCTGCAAGGCTATATATATATTTTATTTGCCCAAGTCCGTTTGCTCGTTGTGTGTGGCTTTTGAGCGGGAACTTCTGGTCTGCCATTTGCGTTTCGAATTAAATTTCTTCTTTAAATTTCTACTGAATGTTAATTGAGATCATGTTAATCGGTATACTTACTGATTCAAGTTCCGCTCGTTGGAGCCGCTCTGACTTTGCACATTCTCTGTATGGCGGCGCTCCTTGTGCACGATGCCCATCAGTTTCATCCATGGATTGTTCTGGGAGCCATGGCCTCCCATGCCGCCACTCTGCCACATGGTCATCTTGGCGGCTTGGGCGTTGCACTGGCAGCTTATCCAAAACGCGCGACTTGATTAGAAACCTGACGTAGAACGCGACGATAATTGCATAGGCTTTAGCTTTTGCTTTACTTGTTTTATATAGTGTTTTACAACTGTAGTATTGAAGATTTGCAGAAGAGAGAGACAGAGAGAGACAGCGATTGAGAGTGAGAGGAGAGAACACAAGAGCTCGGATGCTTTTTTGTTGTTATTGTGGGTGTTGCTGCTGCTGCTGCTGCTGCTGCTGCTGCTGCTGCTGCTGCTGCTGTTGCCGTTGCTGTTGCTAGCAGCAGCATTACAAATTCTGCTGCATACTCTTATGAGGCTGCACAATTATTTTGGCCGTTGCAATTTATAATATTGGATGGAATTCAACTCAGAGTTTATTGTGGTTTAGTTGTTGTTGGCGTTGCTGCGACTGTCTGTTGCTGTGCTTGTTGTTGTTGTTGTTGTTGTTGCTGTGGGCGGCTGGCGTTGCGTTCTCTGTTGTTTTGTGTTTGTGGTTTGCTGCTACTTCATCAATCTGCTTCTTCGTTATGTTTTGCAGTTTAGTTATGTTTTTGAGTTATTTCGTAAATATTTTGCCCATCAACTTTTGCGGCATTTATTTTGGTCATTTGTTTTTGGCGCGATTATTGTTTGTGGTTGCTTGTTTTTTATTAATTTGTTTTTTTTTTTGTTTTTTAAAGCTTCGGTTTTAGATCCGTTATTTATTGTGTGTTACAACTATTTGGTTTGATTTAAATTTAAGATTTTCTTTTAGCTTAAGCCTTATTTAGTTCTTGACGCATAATGTCTAAAATTAAGAATCACAATGGCGTAAATTGGTTTTATTTAATTTCAATTATTTTCTTATAATTTGATGCATAAATTTCTAATTATTAATTTATATGCTTCTTTTTTTTTAATGCTAATTATTGTTAAGTGTTTATTTTGTGTCAATTTTATTATTCAGCTAATAAAACTTAGTTTGCATTCAAGCTAATAAGTACGAGTTGCTCATTATGTATTATTTGTAATCTATTAGTTATTATTGCCTTGCATTATTTATTTATTATTTTTCTTTTGTATATTTGCATTTGTGTTTAGATTATTTGTTATTAGTTATCATATGTCTCTAGCTAAATTGCGGCTGGCCTCGATTTGCTTTTTGGGTTTTTATCCTTTATTATCATTTCTGAGTATTTATCAAAAAAAAAAAACGAATTACATTCAGGTTTCACAATTATTCGAAATTTTCCGCTTATATTTCTTTTCTTTTTTGTTTTTGATTTAATTTCTGGCGATATGAGTATGATATCCGGCATAAATAACAGCTGCAAAAGAAGAATCAGAATTTTTCTTTAAATTTTAGTTTACAATTTGAAATCTCAACATATTAACAAGGTGTATTCACAAATAACATAATAATACATATACGTGAAATGCATTTATAAAATTGTTGGTAAAACGATTACGGTCTACGATTCTGGATATAGTTCTTGTCGTGGCATGACACGGTAAAGGTAATGAATTTAAATTTTTAAATTATGTCGGTATTGGATTTCGTACCGGTACAAGACACGATCATTATGTTGTTCCGTTACGAAGGCTTTGTTAATAATCATAATAGTTAAGGGTTCTTAAAAATGTGTTAAATTTCCGGCTATTTTAATAAGTAATAATCACATAATCTGTATTACAGTCAGCCGTTCTTGGTTGGCTTAGATAACCACCTTAAAATTACTATTTGTAGCTACGGGAACTTTTATTGAGACAACTCCAAATAAATCCACAAACACGCAAACAATTTAATAAGAACAATTCTCTCTTTCTCTTTCTCTCTTTCTCTCTCTCTCTCTCTCTTAGTCTTAGAATATACATATTATATATATTACTTTCAATCAAGACCAATACTATTATATTCTGCTGAATTCTTCTTAATTTTTAATATAAATAACTGTAGACTATTTCTATTTCTCTTTAATTTCATGTAATATGTGTTAAATCTTGTATATCGCCTTTGTAGTGTTTAGTTGAGAAACTAATAATCGCACCTGCTGTTCTGTTATACAATTGTATTTCAAAGAGAAGAAATATGTGAGAAATGCTTAAATTGGTTTCCTCCTTTATTGGCATGCTAGAATTGAACCGTTGCCAATCAAAACTGACAGCTCCATCAGCATCCGATGGGATGGATATATAACGGCTAAAGGTGACAGAGAACGAGACAGAGGCAGACTCTTGCTGGGGACTAAGTTGCCCATAGTTGCAATGGCCAAAGGCAAAAATTGACAGCTGCTGCGACCAAAGCATAGTCGAAACGGTTGAGGAGTGTGCGGGAAATGGAGTGTGTTCGTGTTCTGACATTGCACATTGCAATAAACGTCGCACATTATGCACATTATTAGTGCTCCTAACGCACAAACGCGCTCTGCATGCGCAGGCCAAGAGCTGAGGATGGCATTGTGGGCTCCCCTCTGGGCAGCTAGTTGTCCACAGTCTTTGAAGGCATAATTAAAAGTCTGGCCAGAAGGCAACTCGCACACATAATCTCACTCACACACACACACATATGCATATTAAAATAAAATTGAGTGTAATTAATTTTCATTGCACTTGTCATTGTATGGTTGTATCTGTCTCTCATCCTTTTTTTCCTTATTTGCCCTTATGTGTTCGTGTGCGTTTGCAGCTCCATTTTGCTTTGGCAAGTTGCATGCCTAACTAGCTGGCAATTTTCCACGCCTGCAGCAGTCTCATCAGCAGCCTCAGAAGCATCTGAACAACGATGCGAGCAGCAATTTGTCACGAAGCTGGCAAAAAAAGCGCAAAGAAATAAGAGTACGCTGGTCGACACAGCTCGACTAGGTGATACCCTGAACCTAAGTTTACATCTATCATAAGTCAATCACGTCTTAGATATTGACACACAAGAACACTATGAATAAATTTTAACAGTGGATCAATACCTTTTTCGCTTGTATTCAAATCGGCAATACATTTTTATCGATATTTGAAATAAATTAAACTTGATCCACACGTAGCGTAAAGGAAATTAAGTTCCTTTAGATCTCTAGCTCTTATATTCTTTGAGATCATTGATGGACAAGAATTTGTATATATACTTTATGGGGTATATATATATATATGTTATACAAAACCAAATTTAACGAGAAATAAGGTTTTTTTCAGATACTAAGTTCATCTTCAAATTAAAAAATAAAGAATTTAGATATGTACTCTATGCACCACACAATTCAGTGCATAGCGAGAACACCCTCTACTTTAATATAGAGAAGAAAAAATAGAAAAAAATGACATACAAATTAAAATGAATCGGGCCCTGGGAGAAGCGTGTGGCAACTGCAACGTTTCTGTATTAACCCTACAGCAACTGCGAAATTGAGAAAATGTTCAAATGAAAATGGGAGTGAGTAACGTATGTGCTTTATCAGAATGCATTACTCATAAACACATACGTAACGCATGTGAATGTTCTCGCTTTCTCGCTCTTGTCAACATTTAATCTTGCAATTTTGCTTTGCAGAATGCAACGCTTCAACGGCTGCTTTGAGAAATGGTGTCAAATTTGCGACTTAGATCACAGATGAAAAAAATCTATGAAAGTCAGTGCATGTGGTTCCACCAAGTTATCAAGTTATCCGAAACCGGAACTGTGACTTCGCCGATTGAGATTGAGCACCGGAACATGAACCTTAGCCGCAATTCAACAACCAGTTACTTGAATGATATTATTGGAGCATATAGTACCATAGTGAAACGGAATTACTTACTGAGAAAAATGGCTAAACAAATAGAAAATTTGTCTGTTGAAAGAAATATGTTCAAATCCAATTTTTCGAGCTGCTGTAGTAGCTTTCAACACATTCAGTTTACTTGGGTTAAGGGCAGCAGCATCAGCGCCCTTAAAGGCAGTGGTTGAGGCAGAGCTCCGTTTAGCTCAGTTCAGTTGAGTTGCGCTGAGCTGAAGCTTAGTTTGCCAGCAGGACGCAAGCAGCGCAGCGGATTCATATTCACCAAATTTTTTGTCATATTGCAAAATGCGCTGAAGCGTGCCGCATTCAGTGAGAATGTGCCACCACATCACAACATCGCATCGCCCGAGCATGGCAGATGTCCTTCTCTTACTCCAACTTATCCTCCTACTCATGATTGTGACTGCTGTCGGGGCATGTCCTTTGTCCTTTTGTCGTTCGTCGCTTGTCGCTAGTCGCTAGTCGCCTGTCGGCATCGCTTCAGCTCAACGATCTGTCAACGTCAACGCTGCGTATGATAAATTTTTATTGTGCAGCCACTACTCAGCCAGCTTACGCTTGAGCAGCTCGCATCTTTGTATCAGGCACCACACAAAAGAGAAATAAAATGAATTGAAATAAACGGCAGCAGGAAAACCTCTTAAGTGCATGCCTAAAAAAAACGAAGCTAATTACGCATGCGGCTTTATCATTTATTGGCATGCCAACCAATTTTACTTACACGACTGAGGCCAAATAATATACAAACATATGTATATTTATACATGCATATATTACAATAAGCCAGCTGGCGCAGCTTTGCCACAGCTTACAGTAACGGCTTATATCATATACGAGCCATATACATAAGTGTATCACACAGTCACAGCTTCAGCTACAACATCAAGTTCCCGCAATAAATACCATTTTTAATGCATTTCTTTATATTTTTTTCTTGCAACTGTAAAATTAATAAAAAAAAGAAATTCTTTTGGCGGATTTTTTTTTGTATCCTATTTCGCTTCAGAAATAAAAATAAGCCGATCTGCTCCATCTTGCCAGCGTTCGAAAAAGGTAGAAGCGAGATATTCTCTGTCTCAGCAAGCTTGTATTCCATATAACCAGTTGGTTGGGTAACATTTTCAGACTTCGCTGGCAATGTTAATATTATTCCTCCGTGTTTCCACACTAAATTAAAATGGACACTCCCGAATCTGATTAACAAAACGATATGCCTGCTGTTGCAATCTGTAGTCGCTTTGCTCGCTGCCCCAAGAGGCTGCACATTGCCTCCGCATTCGGCAATTAGCCGAAAAGATTTTAAATGTGAAATGTGAGCTGACATCGCGGTTTGGCGGCACTGTTCAGGCTGCTATGACCTGCTATTTAAATTGCCTGGTAATTAATCGTCGTAGTCACCTGGCTACTGATACCTGCTTCCCAACCCCACCCCATCGCACCTCAGACAACCACACACCTCCACTCAACCAAAGCCTGCTCCAAAAAAAGTTTTTGCTATCTAAAGCGGCTAACATGGCAGAATGCGAGGGGAGCAAGGCAAGTGTCGTGCCAGATACTGGCAAACAAAAAACAAGTTCAAATTAGGCGTAAAATAGGAAACTGGTGAACTGGTAATACCATTAGAGCCAAAATCAGGACAAAGTTTTTTTTTTTTTGGACGCATAATGAAAAATGGAAGTAAATCGCGTGCATAGCATTCTGAATTTTCAATTGAAAAAAGAAAACACAATGAAAAACAAAATTTAGAAAAATGCACAAAATTTATTAGTTCAAAAAAGAAATAAATAGTATTGCAGAGCTTGATATAATATGACTTAAATCGCAATCAGCCATTAGGTGAACACTAAATGCTTAAGCAAAGTTCACTCAGTAGAATCAAATCGATATCAGTAATTGGAAATTATGATTGTGCCAATTTTGCTGGCAGAATGCATCATCAATATATTTTAATGGACTTTGAAGATATTTAAACTTAATGTAATCTCTCAAGATATGATAGAAGGGGCATAAATTATTTTCTACTCCCATTTTTCGATTTACGGCCAAGAGGGCTGGTGCCCCAAAATAATTGGGGTCGACATTTTCGTTCGTTACTCATCTTTAGGGCCGGCACATACTAATTAACATCAAATAACCATTTGTGGGCGTGACAAGGCCTCTGACACATTTGGCTTTGGAGTCATTGGGGACAAAAGCGAGAATAATCAGCGTTGTTAAGTTTATCGCTTGCAGCAGCAACAGCTCAACTATAATCCAGTCCAGTGACGCCTTCGTCATGGTAACCACAACCCACTTCACCCACTTCGCCTCTCAAACCCTGCTCTGGGGAGTTAAAAGTGCAAAAAGCGAGGGAAAAATCTGAAGTGTACTAAGCTGTGATCCCCAGTGGAATATTTAATTAAGGGACACCGTAGTTGCCGCTGTTGCAGCAGCTCAAGCTCAAGCAGATGCTGATGCTGAGCCTGAAGCTCAGGCGGCGGAAGCATTATAGTACCCGGGAGAGCGCGGGCAAAGGAAATAACTTGGCAACAACGCAAAAATGAGCAACAACAGGTAGTAGCCATAGTTGCCGCAAGTTGGATCAATACATTCCAACTGGTAGATTAGCTGGTGACTGGTGGCACATTGCACAGCTAGTTGCAACTGTGCGGCAATTGGCAATTGGCACTTGACAGCCAACGGAAACGCAAGTAAAAGGACAGCAAGCACACGATGGTAGGAGGGCAAAGGAGTTTGCTTTGCATCGAAGCTGTGTTTAAATACCGCTAATAAATAATACAATTTAATTACAGCCACCAAAGAAAAAGCTGTCAAAGAAGGAGAAGGCGCGTCTCGAGGCCGAACAGGCCGAGCTGCTCCGTATCGAAATGGAAAAGGAAAAGTTTGTGAAAACAGAATTAAATAATTTTTAACAAATAATAAAATAATGCCAATAACAAGAAAGAATGGATATCTTAGCCACGCCAAAGATTGCAAACCCTTACAGACCAGAGGTCAGCTTGGTCTGATTATCTTTTTATACAAGAACACATCTTTCGACTGATCGGTCCTTTAACAGCTTTAAGATATAGTGTAGTAGTAATTCATGTGAAGCTCATGTTTTAGCCAAGTGGAAGCTAGATGACATAGTGGTCGATTTTTTCTTTTTGTCTTAAGTCTCAGATATAGCTAACCATCCCTTCACACCTCTTCTCCGCATGCAGACTAAAAAAGCTGGAGGAAGCGCGTCAGCGCAAGAAATTGGAAATGGAGCAGGCCAAGCATCGGCAACAGCAGGAGGTAGCCGAGAATCGTCTGCGTCGCGCTCAGCTGAAGGATAGCATGAAGTTCTTCGACGCCGTGCACACCACCATAGAGAGCATTAAGGCGGGCGAGCGGCAGGAGTGCGACTGGGAGAAGTTCATGCGCTGCAATGGGCTGCCAAATGCGGCCAGTCCCAGTGATCTGCGCAAGTACATCCATCAGTGGCACGCGGACATTGCCCAGCGACAGCTCGAGGCACGCAACTGGCTGCTGCGCACCGATGAGCGCACCCTGCTCACCCAGGATGCCAATGTGCCGGATCTGACGCGCTCCTCGCTCCGCCAACAGCAGGGCAATCTCGGCGATGTCTATGCGCAACGGATCAAGGAGGTGCTCGGCGTGAGTACTGCAAACTAAACTCCATGACTATTATTGTTTGGCATCAAAGACTTCACAACTTGATTAACTTTCCACTAAATAAACTGTCAGATTCTCAACGAACTGGATGAATCCCTTTCGTACACCCGGTCGCGGTCTATTCACGTGGCCGCCGATCTAGTCAAGCTAAAGACGGAGATGCGAGTGTTCCTCAAGCAGCATCTGGACGAGTTCACCCACAAGACAATGTCGCACATTGAGCGCGACATGGAGTGAGTTGTTTGCACTTGGTTAGCACAGCAGACATATTTATTTAGAACTTTTCATTGCAGAATCGATAGGCCAGGCGTCTCCAAGCACATCTACAGTTCGCCTGTATTTCAAAGTTTTATTTGGACATTTTCCAAGGATGCTCAAATGTAATAGTCCTAGTCGATCACTATTGAATTAGCCGACCATTTATAATCTCAACGTAACAATCTCTCTGCTGGTTTCCATCTCTTCACCTTACTCTATATCATTTCTCCATCTCTGATTCGGATCTCTCCCGCTCTGCATTTAGAGCTGTCAATCCAAAGGCGCGCATTGGTGAGCAATCGTCTCACAACGAGATCGATTTTCCCACCATCGAGATGAACATCTCGCTGCCACCCACTGTGCTGCTGCAGAGCTCGGCACTGCGGGGCCTTTGGCTGAACTACGATCATTTCAGTGACTACTGCAGCAGCTTTCAACTAAAACATGCACGTTCCGAGAACGCCAGTAAGTGTCATCGAACTTAAATGCATTCAAGAAATATTCATTTAGTTTTTAAAGTGCATTTTTAAAGAAGTATTGGCAGTCATTACCCGGACAATAAACAGTAATAATGATTTGCAACAATAATCTGGCTTTGCAACAGAAACGATTTCAATCAAGCAATTAAATGATAAATACATTAACTAAGACTGCATACAATTTAGATGCTCTGAATCGATTACAGTGGCTCCCCAAATAATCTGTCCAAGCCAGGCTATGTTCGTTTATCTGCCATATTTTCAACTCTTCACTCTGTCTACTCTCAGCAATTCTGCGACAAACAAAACGCGAGTGGCGCAAACGGAAAGAGATTCTGCAATCGATGCTGGACGAATGCGCCCGCGACATTCCACTATCGGAACTGGAGCAGCTGACACAGGAACAGCACTCGGCCAGCTCACAGCCGCCGCGTGAGCGCAGCTACGATGTCGACAAGCTCTATGCCCAGTACGAAGATGAGCTGAATAAGGCGCGTCGTCGAGCCGTCGGACCGGATGCGTACGGCATGCTCGAAACAGATGTGAATCTGCGCAAGTATCGCATCATTGGCGGCGTCTATTGCATCGATTTCCTGGATACGCCGCAGCAGGACAAGCAGCTGAATGCTCGCTCTTTTATACGCGCCGGTGGGTCTCAGCCAGTTCAAGTCTGTCTGATCTGTTATTATGCTTGATTGCAGTTTCTGCGGCCAACAGTCTGGTGCATAAGGATTATTATCAGACGTACAAGCCACCGCCGCCGGTGTTGCCGGGCGTGCGGCGACTGCCCGAAGAGATTGAGGCCGAGATGCGCATGATTGAGGCGGCACTGGACAAACTCGCTCTGGTCACTCTGCAGTAAGTTGATTGCTTTTAAGCAAGCAGCAAGTCCAAATAATGTACTTGGCTTCCAGGCTGCCCGATTCTGTGATTTGGTTTGAGCCACCGATTGCCTGCCGCTGGGAGACGCACATCGAGACGCTCGAATCGGAGCTGGCGGATGGCGTTAAGCCCGATTTAGCTGCTGCTGCAGCTGCAACTGCAACTGCGACAGGAGCGGCTACCACAGCCACGCCCACCGAGGCGACACCACTCTCGACGAACGCACAGCCCAGTCCGCTCAAGAGTTCACCCCGTGCTCCACCCAAGAACCAGCTGCGTTCGCAAAAATCGGATCTGGCCGCCATACAAACGCAAGCGCTGCGTGAAATTGGCGATTTCGATTTGCGCGCGATACCCGCCAATGTAGATCTATATGGGCTGGTCAAGGATTTTGTGGTGCCGCGACTGCCACAGGGCTTCTGTGTGCGCCTCGAGCAACAGACGCCGCAATCAAGCAACGGACAGCCGCAGCGACAGGTGATGTTCCTGGCACGTCAAACTCATGTGCGACTGGGTCAGTGTTCAGCAGCCAAGCAGGATGTTGCAACAGGCACAGGAGCAGCAGCAACACAACAACAAACGGACACCACACAGCCATCGAGCAAGTCCACTGGCATTGGTGCTGAGTTTCTGGATTCAGCTGGGCCGGCAGAGTTATTTCCGCCACTCTGCTTTGACAAACTGCTCAAGTTTCGTTCACAGACCCGTCCACCGCCCGTAACGCCCAGCGGATGTTATCTGTTCTCGCAGCTGATCGAGGACATGGATAGGTTGTGGCGTATGCAGCTGCCCCGTGAGCAGCAGGAGGAGCTGCTGCATCAAATATCAGAGCAGCTCTCGGCCAGCGGCTCGCAGCACGATGCTACCGAGGAGGATCTAACAGAAGACGTGCGTCCACTTAGCCAGGAACTTGTCGAAGTTCTGCAGCCAGCTGCAGCTGCTGCCGCCTTTGCCTACTACACGGGTATCTCCTTTGTGCGGGACACACAGCTGAAGACCAACGAGACGGAGACGACGCCAAAGTCCGCTGCGGAAAGTCTGGACAGCAGCGAGGACGATGACGATAACGAGGACAGCCTCCTCGAGCTGCTCGCGGGCGGCGACGCCGGCGGGGGCGGAGGGTCCTCCACTGGCGGCACTTTACAACAGGTGCTGAGCAGAAACAGCAATAGTGACAACTGCGATAGTGAAGCGTATGTAAACCAGTATTAACTTATCCTTTCTTCTCTCTTCGTTGAAACCCTCTACCCATTCAAACCGGGAAAAGCAGGGCATCAAGAGCCGATTCGATCGGCCACCAGCCGTATATAGTCTTTATAGACTAGATGTGGTATATAAAATCTCGTAAGCCATGCGAAGAAGAAGTATATCGATAAGTATCGATTTCCGATATCAACAATAGCCACAATTATTACTGCTACTATTATTATCATTTCGATCAATCGTAACAATTTCATCAAGTTAATTTAAGAAATAAGGCTACAAGTTGTATTTTCATATTTACCAAAGCGCATTTTTTAATTCGTTTTATTTTTAATATGAAAGGTAAAAACTTGGGTGCAGGACTTCTGCATATCAATATATCTATGTGTATATCTAAACTAACCTATTCAAACTTGTTTCTCATTGTCTCCGCTTGGACCCACTAGTCGCCGACAAAAACTGAGCAGCACAGCGGCCATCACTCAGGGCAAGTGGAGCACACGGGATGTGCACGACACCAAGTTCAATGAGGACAAGCTGTCCATACAATTTCGTACGGGTCGACTGGGTAAGCAACGTCCCAAATAGATATTGTACACTTGCCCAAAATATTGTGCACATTTTGTGACTCAGTTTAAAGCAATTGGTATCGCCTAACAAATTAAACTACTCTACCACAACATAGGCATTTTTGGCTTCGCCCTGAATAAATACAGCAATATGCCATACCAAACTTGGGATCTGCGACCTGATTTGAAGAAGTAAGAGACAACCACTCTCAAATACCATCATTTTTCGTTATTTTGCTTTGCATTGCAGCCCGGGCACAATACTCTTTAGCTTCACCGCCTCGCTAATCAGTTTGGACATGACCATTACCGAGTCCGGCTACACTGTTAACAATTTCCAGGGTGGCAGCACTCAGGTCATTACGGATATGCTCGGGAAGACCCTGTCCTTGGCCGAGCTGAAGGCGACACTGATTCTCTCCGCTGTCGATATCTTTCCGGATGAGGATGCCTTCTGCTATACGGAGGGCTCGTGCGAGAAGAACTATGTGATGGAAATGCATACGTATGCCTGTATTTCCACACTGGCCCTCTCGCACAACTTTAGCTGGTCGCGATGGAATCTATTGGCTGGCTCACGGACCGCCGTGTTGCTCGTCAGGGAGCTCATGGAGGGAAAGAAGGTGCCGTACTATTCGACACTACTGGTAACCCCCATCAAGACCTCGATCATTGACTGTACCGAGGTATCGGCCAGTTTCAATGCGGTTGGCATCCCCGGCATGGAGTACTATGCGGACCTATACCAGCTCTCCCAAGCGCATGCACAGCCCGTCAATATGGAAAAGCAGCGAACGATGAGTCCTATTCTCAGAGACAATGTTGTCAGCATACTGATTGGCATTAGACCACTCAGTTTTTGCTGAGCAACAACTGACTGGTGCTTTTAACATCAGCTAATCGATTGATGCTTCTGAAATTTATAAATAATATATAAGCCATTTAACTGTCTCTTGTTAAATGCAATCGACCTGCACATCAATTAGTTAACACACTCTATGTTGAATCATTGATTTCATTTGCATTTTATGACTTTATGTTAGCTCTGGCAAAAATGTGTGCATTTCCCACATACTTCCCCATTTTGGCTAAAAATGTTGATTCAGCAAGAGTTGAAATTATTCATTCAAAAGCACTCGAACACTTCAACAAGATTTAACCGTTGACTTCTGAGTGACAAGGTTAGCTGGCTTGTTGACTGCCAATTGGCACACACCAGCACCAGTACCGGCAACGCTCTACACACATATACATAAGCACACTCACACACACACAAACACAAAATAAATATGGCTAAATTGCAAAAACTGTTGACCAAGTGCTCGTATTTTAGCCTCCTTGTTAATTTATGCAAAATGAAAGAAAAGGAAAGGAGCCGAAAGAAAGGACAAAAAGGGGGCGCAAAGGGATCACAACAGACCTGTACAACTTTTACACACACACGCACACATACACACACATCTATAGACAAACACACACATACATATACAGTTCAAATGAAAGTTTTTTGATATTTTGCGATTGCCCAACTCTCTGGACACTCTAGCTCAAAATTTATGCTCTGGCAGCTAAGCGGCTTCCAAAAGGTCACAAAAAGCCAAATGAACAAAAGGCCAGCTAAAAACAAAAAAAAAAAAAAAAAAACAATAAATATGGGAATAAAAACAACAGCCAAAGTGCGAAAAGTGCCGCCTGAAAGGGACAAACTAAGTACACAAGTACCAAGTGGGCGAAACTCCGTTGCGCAAATTTTCAGTGGCAATGAATTTAACCAGGAAATAAATAGCTTCAACTGGGCGACGGAAAAAAAAGGAAGCATTGAAACATATATACCAATTACACTCGCACTCACACTCCCACACACACTCCCACACACACCCCTAAAGTGAAAACTCATTATAAATACACGAGCTGTGGAAGCCAAATCACGGCACATCAGCTTTACACTTTCCCTGACAAATGTGTTATTTTGTGCAAAACTGAACTGAAATAATGTTGCAATGTTCTTTAGAACCCGAGAAATGGCCACTTTAAGTAACTAATGAATAACTAATGTATTCTTCTATGGTGATACTGCAAAACCTAGAAATCACACATTTGGAAATGTAATGTATCCCATACATCTTTCTAATCTATTCTCTCACAGACACTAAGCTTTGTATATGTCCATCATCTTTGTAGAATTTACTATGCATGAGTATATATTTCCATCATAATTCCATTTATATATTATTTAATAAGCTCATGAAACAAATTTTCCATCATCGGCAGTTCGACATTTTAGAAAATGTTGTATTCCTAAGGCTATAGTCTGTATGTGTCCCAAAGACTCATGCAATATTCCCACAATACACAAACGCATTGCCCCAATTCAACAAAAAGGTTGCCACATTTAGTTGCCCATGCGAAAGTTTGCGGTTTTAATGGGGATGAAGGGTTGGGGGCCATGCGTACAGAAGGTAAGCCTGGCCGAGCCAAGCCGCAGGTGTCAAAACGGAAACGGAAATGTAACTTGCACTTGGCAACCAAAAATTCAAATACCGCAAATTAACCGCTCCTAGCACTAATTCCTGTGCTGCTCTTCCACCACATTCGAGCAGGCAACCGGACAAACTATGTTCTGCGGTTTCAGGCGTGCTCTTCAACTAAACAACAAACACAAAAATAAGAGAGAAAAACAACAGCAGCACCAGCCATTGGAGGCTGCAGAGAAAGCTAAACCGCAGTTGAATAAATTTTGCAAAATTAATTGCCAAATATGTCAACCAAAAGCGGAACGTGCAAACCTGCACAATCTTGTCGGGATTCGTTGTTATTCCGTTTCATTTCGATAAGAATTTAAGAATAAACTCAATGGCAATTTGCAGTGGACTTTGCTCAACTCAACCAGAGGAACAAACACTTGGTTTTAATTATTTATTTTTATAGATGTGAGCCAGAGGCGGGCAAGGGGTGGGGCACTTGCTCATTAACAAAACAAACGACAGCCCAAAACAGCAGACAAACTGGCGCCGCGGGCATTGTGTGGCTGCGTGGGAGCAAAGAGAGGAACGAGTGGAGGGGGGAGGGGCTTGAGAGGAACGGAAAAAGGGCCACTGGTAGCTGACTCTCAGACAGCTGGGTGCCACACAGTTAACACAGTTGCTGGTGACCTTCACACACACACACACACAGGGCATTAAGTCGCGTATACGCCGCGTTTGGCTGGCAGAAAAAGGAACTGAAAGATGGGACGCCGCATTAAGGGATAACTCGCTTCAAATATGTTAATTTGCCAGTCAGAGCAGTTAACATGCATATATGTGTGGGTGTGCGTTAGTGGGTGTGTGTGTGTGTGGGTGTGTGTGACGACAGTTAATAGAGTTGTGTCGCTGTTGTGTGTGACACAAGCAACAGAAATGCGCCCCATCTGCATATTTGACGATTCACACATTTATATCTTGACAGATTGTTGTTTAGTGTTAAACAACGCTATAAATTTATATATACAGTTTGCAAACACACAGTTAAATGTTGATAGATCTCAATGATAGTTGTTGAACTGTTAAAATTGACATTTAGATAGATTTTGAAACCAAATAATCAATTGAAGATTATTCACCTATCTATGTATTGGTCTGTAATTAGTGCGTCTTATCATCGAAGCTTATAAAACTTATGATAAGAGCAAATCGTAAAAGCTATACTGATTACTAAGGCCTTCTGCTTTAAGGTCTCTTATTAACCAAATTTATCAAAATCGCTTTCAGGTTTCACTTATAATATTAATTATCCCTTAATATGTACACTTAAACACACACACATTTTTGCGAGTTAAAAAACGGTTCAATTAATTACACAGCACTTGAGGTCTATGGGAATGTGGTCGAGAACATGTGAGAGTGATGTATATTTAATTATCAACGACCAATTTGTTTTTGCTCAGCAAACACTGTTCAGTGCTGTCAAATGTGAAATGCAATCGAATCGTGTTTGCTTAAATATTCAACAGCTCAATGAAAATGTCAGGATTGTCTGACATTCAAAAGGAAAACCCTTGAATGGTCCGCCAGCAGCTGGACATATTAAACAAAGCGCATCCAATCTTTTTAATCGAGCGCTCAAAGTAATTGAGAATTTTAACTGTTGGTCTTTCAGCCAATGAATACTGCACTTAATTATAATGAAAAAAACTTTAAAACTGTTTTTTGCTGCTGCTCTTATATGTTGTTGCCAGAGTTGCCAGATCGTTTGTCAGCCTGTTTGTCGCTTAGGTAAAGTTAAAGATAACCACTTGCATTTAAGACTTGTGTGTGTGTGTGTGTGTGTGTGTGTATGCACATCAGCATATGTGTAGGTATCTATGTAAGTAAGCCATAAGGAGCATTCTTTGGGGCATTAGCATAGTGCCATAAAGGTAACGGTACATCCATTTTAACGCCACTCTTTTACACACACACACACACACACACATTACACTGAGAGTTGTTGTTGTTGCTGGCAGTCCAAGACTATGCATAACGCTTGAGCATCTTGTGGCATGTGGCATGTTGTTGTTGTTGCCATTAAATATTCGCGCATTTTCACAGCAGGCGGCCAGCAACAAAAGCCATTGGCGCGGCATTACATGTGTTAATGACAAACATAACTATGCATATACCCTAGGTTTGCGTGTGTGAGACTATATATTTACATATACACATATGTATATACGTGAGTGTGCAAATTTTTACTTTAATCAAAGTAAAGGCAACTGGCGCACTAAAAATGTTGCCCGGTGCAAACAATAAATTTAGCCGCCGCTACTCTAAGTGTGTCGGTGTGTGTGTGTTGGTGTGTGTGTGTGTGTGTAGGAAGCTGCGCGACTGTCGCACGAAGTGGTTTGGGGAGACAGGTGAATTTAATGCGCGGCTTTTGTAACATTTCCTTGCAGCTGGCATTAAATTCGTTCACGTGCAGCGCACAAAAGTATGCAGCGCATACTTATTTTTTTAAGTTAATAACAACTGAATTCGAGGCTAAGCTAAAACCCCGCTGCTACTCCCCACACCCTACAACCAACCCCAACCCCTTAGCCCAATGCACATCCAAGTTTGTTCAAATAACAATTCATTACGACTGTGTGTGTGTCGGTGTGTGTGTGTGTGTCGGTGTGTGTGTTTTGTCTCGGCTGCAGCTTGAGAACTTCCGCCTCGAAAGCATCACTTGAATTGCATTGTTGTTGCTGCTATTTGTCGCTGGCCGGCAATCGTCTGCATCCATCCCCCAACCCCTTCCCCCTCTTCTCTTATCCAAACTATGCCTTTCCACGCTTGAGAGGCAGCCGCCATTGTTGTTGCTGCTGCGCTTTGCGTTGTGCCTCAGAAATTCGCGTCAAATTTTGAGTTTAAGTGTCAATTACAACAAGCAAAACAAGGCGAACACTTTCGACGGCTGCCGCTGCTTTTACACCTGTCTGCCACACACATACACACACATACACACATACTAATTCACATACACACACGCACAGACATCCGCACATGGGACATGTGTGCTCGGCTCGCATTGCCCGGCACCTGTCAACGTTCGTCAAGCTGTCAGCTTTTCCTTTCCATTTTTTCCCTTCATTTCGTTGAAGTATGCCCTGTAAATTGGTGTTATGAGGGGTATATGGTGTTAGTTAGCGTGGGCTTTATTATTATTTTTGTTAATCTCCCTATTTTTTTAGCCCTGCGTCTAACTATCCACTTATCCTTCGATCTCTTAGTTCTCCTATCAATCTGCATCCAAGTATTGGATTATTTAGCTGATCTTACGTATTTTCATTGCTGTTTCATCAGTTTGTCTGACTATTTAATATCATTCGTCCATCTGTATGAACCTATCCTTCTCGCTAGCCGTTAATCTATTGCATTTTTTTTTTATTTATCCAATTTTGTCGATACATATATTCCATTATCTCCTCAAGGGATACAGGGTATATTTTGGTCACACACACCTTGCCCTTTAAGTTTTCTGCCTATTTTATTTTAGTTTGGTTTTCGCTTGGCTTTTACTTAGGGTTGTTTCCCTAGCGTTTGCCTCATTTTTAACCTCAATTTTTGTGCCTAGGATGCTGCTTGCCACCTGCCTTGAAATTTATGTCGTGTGTAGGCCGTTGTATTGGTGTGAGTGTGTGTGCGTGAGTGTGTATGTTATAATTTGACTTGCCTTCAACGTCGTTGACGTTGTTGTTGTTGTTGTTGTTGTTATTGTTGTTGTCGCAGTTGCCTCTTGACGACGACGTCGACGACTTTTGACTTTCTACGCTGGCAATTTGACACAGTTGATTACAGCGCCACCTAGCGACCGCACGCAACTATGCGGGAGCTCTATGTTTATTGTGGGTGTGTGTGTGTGTGTGTGTGTGTGTTTAAGGACTTAAAGGACAGGGCTGCTGGCAATATTTATGCAAATGGGGCATAGAGAACGCAGCTCAAGCAGCTGCACAAAGTTTGTCATTCATTTTAGTGATGCACATCCAAGCGCACTTCCACACACAGCCACAGACAACCACACACCCACATACAGCCACACAGCCATGACATTTGTGTGTGTGTGTGTTTATTAATTGCATTCCACAATTTATGCATTTCATTTGAAATATTTGCTCTGCGATTCTGAACTTTGCAGCGCACACATAGAATTTAAAAATTCCATCGCTTTGAAACAATTGAAAGAAGTTAAAACATTTTTTTATCGCTTTTTTAAATAGCTAGTTGACTACCTCCAGGTCAAATGTTTATAAGAGAGGCATCATCAATTACAAAGCGTCACTGATTTTGTATGCTTAAATATATTTCGAATGCATATTTGAAACACATCCAGAAAAGTCAAAAGCAGTTATCAGTATGAAATACGGCATAGCTTAAGCTTCTCTCATCGCACGTAAGCTTGTACACTTTATTGTAAAAATATGGAAATAGCATAGGCATTTGTCAGAACGTCTGTCAAAATCAGAAAATATCTGAAATTGACTTAGAACTCGACAATGATAAACGAGTTTCGGGAATGAATAAGCCATGCTTCAGTTTCTCTGTTAACTACGCATATATATTTACCTGTAAAGTGGCGTAGAAGAATTTTGCACTAATCAATAATGGTTGTCTTTCAATTATGTCGTCATAATACAAGCCGAAATTAAATTTAAACTTAGGCTTCAACAAGTACGGCAAGTGTTCAAAATTGCAAGAACGTAAACATTTTTGAGAATTTGAGCTACTTTCAAGTAGTAGATTGCCATCTGAAGGAATCGCACTTTATGTGGACACGATGGCGTATACCTAATTTCAGTAGATTTGACTTAGGCATTCAGGTATCCGGGTGCACAAGAACACGGCACCCAGAACACACAGAACACACCCACAACATGACCAGTAAAACACATCCACCACCCCACCCACACCAAATAGCCCAATGTGGGGCAATAGGGCGTGGCCTGACCTCAGACCAAAGCGAATGGAGTCAAAGCAGACGAACGAAGCAGCAGCAGCTGCGGCAGCTCACTGAAAAATATTTGGTCTAAAAGCAACTGCTTGAAAGCGAGCTACAAAAAATATTTATGCCCTCCTGTCTTATGAGTATGTGCGTGCGACTGTGTGTGTCTGTGAGTGTGTGCGAATGTTGTAATCTAAACATTCCTCAGAAGACAGCACATGTGTATGTCTGTGTGTGTGTGTGTGTGTGTGTGCGTAATTTGAGCATCTGCACGTACGCTGCTCAAGTTGCAGGAACCAGCAATAAAATAGAAAAATTTCACAAGCTGATGAAAAGGAAATGACCACAAATTGCCGCCGCTATGTGCACACAACACTCACACACACTCAGGCACACACACACACCACCTGCATAACACACAATAAACGATTGAACGTATTTAATATCCGAAACAAACACTTAGATATAGGTGGTATAAGCGTTGGTACTCTTACTAGAGACTCGCTTCCAAGCGGATGTAGGTATGTCTGTATGTATGTATGTATGTATGTATGTAGGGATGTATGTATGTATGTATATATGTAGGTATGTCTGTATGTATGTATGTATGTAGGTATGTATGTATGTAAGTATGTATGTAGGTATGTATGTATGTATGTATGTAGGTATGTAGGTATGTCTGTATGTATGTATGTATGTCTGTATGTATGTATGTGTGTATGTAAGTATGTATGTATGTATGTACGTATGTATGTATGTATGTATGTATGTAGGTATGTATGTATGTGTGTATGTAAGTATGTATGTAGGTATGTATGTATGTATGTGTGCCAGTATGTATATGAAATGGCATGCCTAGAAAAGTTCAGCAAACCCTAACAACAACCATCACACACATGCATATATACATACATATATACATACATACATATGTACATATGTATATACATATGTATGCACATATATGCTCTGCGTTGTCTCTTACTCCAACACACACACACACACACACACACACTGTCTCTCTTTCTCACCCATCCCCTTTACTTCTCCCCTCTTGCTATTGCGCTTTGTTTGCGTGTGTTTGCCTGTTAGAAAATAATTAAAACTTTTCGTGATTTCGTGCCAGTAGCTCCGATTTTTCTCAATTTAAAATGAATTCTACCAGCAACAATAGCGCACTGAAACGTGAGCATTGCAAATGCTCGACTGTGAAATACCCTGTAGCCAGGCATTGTGGAAATGTTTACATATTTCAAGTGATTGAAAGAGCTTTAGACCTGATTGAATACAAAAAAAAATGCCCGATATTAAATTGAAATTCTTGATCAATGATTACCATTTTAGCATAACGCACTTAGCCATATTTAATGGGTTTAAAAGGTATGTTACAATCGCTGCTTGCGAGCACACATGTGCTTGTATATGTGTGCTAGTGTGTGTGTGTGTGTGGGTGGGTGTTAGTACCTTTAACTTAGCTACACCCATGAACAGACCACCCACCCACCCCGCAGGCCGGGCCATCCACAATGCTCACTTTTGATTAGTGATTGCTGTTGATGTTAGTGTTCTTGTTGTTGCTGCTGGGTGCTTACAACATTCGTGCAGCTTTTGATTAGCAGCAAGTCCGTTGTTGTTTTTGCTTTTGTTTCTGTTTGAATAATCGACGCGCTTTCAAAATGCTTCCGCAACATTTTCGCCTCCAATTTGGTTCGTTCTGTTTTTATGTTTGTGCCAATTTCAATTGAATTATTGATTGTGCGTGTGGGTGTGTATTTGTTCGTGTGCATGTGTGTGTGCGTATGTGTGACCCTTAGGCTCCCGTCAATTAAAACGTTGTACACATTTTCTTTTTGCCAATTTGCACTCAATTTTTTGTCGCGTGTTTTTTTAGCTAAAAAGCTACATCAACTTGACGTCTCTGCCGCTGCTTCTGTCGCAGTCGCTATCGCAGACAACGCCGCACACCACACCTTGGCAAAGGTCTATAAATAAATAAATCGTCTAATGCTGAGACAAATAAAATGCGCTCAAAATCAAAATCAAATCTAAATCCACGCACCGTTACGCGACTTTTTATCAACGCAATGTTTCCAACTAAATTCCTAATAAAATAAAAAGTGTGTACACTTTGTAGTTAATATTGCAAATGTCATTAGGAGTCCCCTTTTTGATTTATTGCAATAATGATGCTTAACTCGTTGATATTGCGATTAACAACTTGTTGATCAATTATTAGCAACAAGAAGTCGTGACGTATTTTGCAGAAACCAATATCGCCACTCTCTCTCTCTCTCTCTCTCTCTCTCTCTCTCTCTCTCTCTCAATCTGTCTCTTTCTGTTTATCTCTCTCTGAACTGGCGAAATTACTCATGTATATAGTACAACCAAATGCTTGCATATGTTTATAATCTGTTTGATGACAGCATTAGATTCTTTGATTTTCTTTCACACTTAATACGTAAATGATTTACTGGCTGCAGACTCTGTCTTTCCCTCTCTCTCTCCCCCTGCCTCTTTCTATCTGTACAGATATATATCGCTCTTTCTGTTGTTTCATTCTTAGCTGATTTTATGTATTGCTTTTGTAAACGTTGAGTTACGCCGCCCTTTTTCTCTCTATCTCCCTCACTCTCTCTGTTATATTGGATTATTTTCATCTTTCCTTTTTGCTTTCGTATATATTATTTTTAAAATATGTATTTCGCTGGAAGCATTTAGTGTCTTCTGAATTTTACCAAGCGTGTGATATGAGAAAGGTTTTGTATAGTACATATTATTAAAAACAATTGTCTATTTCATAAATAAGATTGAGTTTTGGTCATCTGCTGTCCACAATACGGGTGAGTCGGTCGCTAAGATATAACCTCTTCAGGCGTCAGAGGGTCAGAGAGGCTGCTCAAAAATGCATTCGGGTGCGCAACCAGACTTAGCGGAGAACGAGTCGAATGTTTCTGCTGCCATGATCTGGGCAGATGGACACCCCGGTAGCAGTGCAAGGCGACGCCCCGTCAGCCGTCAGAGGAGCATTCAGGCCAGAGTGTGCTTACTTTGCGCAATTGAACGCGGTGTTCCACTCAAAAGCTCACCGCTCAACAACTTCCAACCAGGACTGGACAGCGATTGGAGCAAGCATGGCCATGTCGTCAACCTTATGGGAGGGCTTTCATCTGCATTCCGGGAGTATTTTGTATTTGCGAATTTGGTTTTTATTTTTCTGCTTTGCAAGCAACATTCTTAAACGTTTTACCAAATTCCGAAATTCGAATTGGGAAGTTCACTGCTCTTATCAGGAAACTTCCGAACTCTCCAAAATGGCAAACTTTATTTTTAACAATAAGATTTACATGTTTATCCTGCTGAAGGACCATAAAGTTTCACATAATTAAGTGGATTAGCTGAATAAGTGGGGCACGCGTTTCTAATGCAATTATTTGAGACTTTTTTTTTTGGTTTTTTTTTTTTAACTTTTTTTTAACAATGTCCGAAAATTCGCTGTGCCGGTCTAGTTGTCAACAATTATTTTAGCGTTTTCGCGATTTGTTAACGATTTATTGCGACAGTTTTATGACACTTTTTATGGCAAGGGGACTGTCGGCGTTCGAGTGGGGGGATGAAGGGTGTGTGGAGGGTGTGTGGAGGGTGTGCGTATGCAGTGTGCTTAGCTGCTGTTTATCAATTGACACGCGCCGACTATAAAAGTGTATCTCGGCAAAATGTTTCAATGGTCGCTGGTCGAGCTGCCGATTTAGGCCCTGAGGCCCACTTGACTGTGTCCTTCGGATTTGGGCGCGTCGACGACGAAACTCCTATAAATATCGTTGACGATTTATCAATATGTTTCTGCTCATATGTGTGCGTGTGTGTTTATCTATTTCGCGTGGGCCCATAAAATAGCTGAAATAATAATAACAACAACAAGCAGAGCAGCCGCTTGATCGCTTGTCGGCCCATTTTCAATTTGTTTAATTTCGTTTGCCAATTTTTTTTTGACTTGTTCTTGTTATATGTACACCCTGTTGCCCTGTTGCCATGAAATGTCTAAAAGGGGTATCATTATTTTTGTCTAAAAGCCGAAAAGGCAAGGCAAAGGAATCATTTCTTCTCCTTGAATTCATTTACTTAATTTTAGAATATTAAAGTGAATAATATTTTGTCAGCGTATCTCCAAGTGTTACACTCTCAAAAATATCATATTTTTACTAGTTTCGTTACTATGCCAAGTCATATATCCAACATCGAACCGCATCGCACCACACCGCATCCCCTCACCTGGCTGCTCCCACTAATGAGGCCTCTGAATCTAATAAGCAGCGAGCAAAGTCAACTGATCGTTGACCAAACTTTGGATACATCTGTACATCTGCTATGGTTTTCTTTTTTGATTTGCTATTGCCACCGTGTGAGCGTCATTGGTAAACGACTTAAATGTATGCATTAGCGGGAATACCAACAACATTTCATAATTATATTTGACGCCCAAATTTTCCAGTCAATGCTTTAATTCATTTGAGCTTCATCAGTGTGTATCTTGCATCAATCAATCAATCGTATAGGTAATATATGCATATATATATATATATATATATATATATATATATATATATATATATATATATATATACAAAGCAGACATATGTTCAGGCTTGCCTATTCCTTCCGTTTTTGCCATTCTTTCCCTTTATCTTTAGGTTATAACTCTTTTCAAAATTGATGCTCCTTGAAAACTGCCGCCTCTCTTCCTGGTCTCTCTACTTAATGGTTTTTGATGCTTTCTTTTCTATTTCGTCCACCCTCCTCTTTTCTGTCTCTCTTTCTCATTTCGCCTGTCTCCCTCACTATCTCTCTCTCTCTCTCTTTCTCACAGTGTACCTATATCTCCTTTAAACATCTTACAGAATACCATAAATTTATTTCCGCTGCCTTCTTCATCCCCATATCCTCAACTGTTCATCCTCTGCCGCTCGCAGTACCCGACGCGTCAAAAAGCTTTAAAATATGCGATTGGCTAAAAGAAATAATATTTTCATAAATAACTTCTTAATTGGATTATCTTCTCACCGTGATTTGAATAGCTAGCTGGAACCAGTCGTCGTGAAAGCCAACTGATTCGATTATACTGCACTTGCTGCATATCCGTCTGCCCACCGCACATCGCCCTATCGCGGGTCAGTGCAGTTGAGTCCACCCCTGGCAAGTTGGCTACTTTCATTTGACTTTTACACACTCACACACACACACACACACACATGCACACACACTCGCAAGCACAGCCGTTAAATATGTTAAGTTGCCTCAGCTTAAAGAACAAGAATGTAACTTGAAGTTCACAACCTGTTCTCAGCTTAGCATGGACGAAATAGAATATTATGCATCTGCATATATGGGGAAGAAGGGGTTGGAAAGTATAGCTGGAAAAGTCATAAATAACGGCTCTTTCTTGTTCGTTCTGTGTTAAAGTTTTGTCGTTGCGCGTGTATGTAACGCATTGAAGGAGATGTCTTCGATTCCATAATGAATATAAATTTTCAGTCAGTACATATCCATGTTGAAGTCGACCGACCGGATCAAACCGCTTTACATATGTAGCTGTTATGGAAACAATCGATGAGTTCTTATACTAAAAGTATACTAGGAGGTGAGCAAGAGAACTCCGATTTGCAAGGGTATATTCTACAATCTAATCTAATCCAACTTGCAATATATAATCCAAATATTTTTTGGCTCAACTATAAAGATTATCGTATGCAACTTAAACTCTTATTGCCTTTTGATGTTTATTTAGTCTCTCTTTGTTCTCACTCTCTCTCTCTTTTTTTCATTCACTCGGTCGCTCTGTGCCTCCTCAATTTTTAAATAAATTAGTTGTTTTAGCACAAAACTCATGCGAATATAATGCGAAAAATAAGAAAAACGGCACTCGTACATAAAAAACTCGACTGCAAACAAAAATAGAAAAGTGTAAAAATGTAGGCAGTGAAATGAATGCAGCTGGCAATGCGACTTTGCTGGCTGTTGCACCAACAACAACAACAATAACGACAACAAGAAAAAGCGGAACAACAACAACACGGCCATAGAATTAAAAATAAAACTTACATAAATTTAGTAGTGACGGCGGCAGCATCGCAGCAGCGCTATTTGTCGCACTGCTCCCAAAATGCTTTTATTTTTGGAAGAAACAGTAGCAGCAGCAGCAGCAGCAGCAGCAACAACAACTACAACAACAACTGTCACAGCTGCAACAACCCACAACTAACAGCAACAACATTGAGAAATTGCACTTTCAACTCATTTCGAATACAGCCAAATGACTTTGAACTTAATGTGAAAATTGAAGTGGAAATGGAAGCACAAAGAATTCGAAATTGAAATGCTTAAACAACTTAAAAGTGATTCAAGTGCTTAAAGTTTTAGCTGTTTTAATGCAATGTGGCAGACAACACACAACAGACAACACACAGCATACAGCATACAGCAAACAACTAAAAGCACCATTGACACAAACTCCTCGGTTTTAGTTCATATATTTGTTGCTGTAAGCAACTGGGCCCAGTTTGCAGATTCTCAAACAACTTGTTGTTGTCGTTGTCGTTGTCTTTGCCATTGACATGGCCGCAACAACAAACACAACAACAAACAAAATCAACAACAAATACAAGAAGAAGAACAAAAAATAAGAACCGCGTCTGCTATTAGCCAAAAAGAAAGAGTCGACACTTGTCGCAATGGCTAAAGTATGTAGGTTAGGGAGTTAAGGGGCCCACCAGCTGCAGCCTCTTTGTGGGTGAATATATGTGAGTGTGAGTGTGTGTGTGTGAGTGTGTGTGTGTGTGTGAGTGTGTGTGTGTGAGTGTGTGTGTGTGTGTGAGTGTGTGTGTGTGAGTGTGTGTGTGTGTGTGTCTTATTGCAGGCTTTTGCTGCCATTGGATGCTACTCTAAAATTCCAGGCACATACACACCATAAGCAGTTGGCAGCAACCAGCCAAAGACTTCAGCGAGTCATAAAATTCAGCGAACGGGGCTTGCGATACCCTCGAAATTGGCAAAGGGGTGTTTCCAGTTGATAATGGCAGACAAAGAGTCAGAGAGAGGGAGAGAGACAGAGAGAGACAGAGAGCAAGTGTTTGATTCTGAAGATTAAAAACTCGGTTTCTCAAAGGGTAAAAGATTTAGCATATTACCGATTACTGATAAGATAAGGAAATTTATAATTATTTACTATTAACTTATAATATTATATTATATTTTCATACAAAGCAGATTCGCAATTAAAACTTTTCGATTTCTTTTCTTTTCGATTTGAGGATAAACTTAGGACATTAGTAAACATAAGAACATTGCGCAGCAACTCTCTTTATTTCTCTCTCTCTCTCTCTCTCTCTCTATTTCTCTCTCTCTCTCTCTCTGCCTTCTCTCATCGCCAGCTCATTTGCCATTTAAGAATATTATTTTGTTTTTATAAACTTTAACTTTTTTAATTTTAATTTGGTTTTTCAATTTCACCTAAAAATTCCCATCAACACTCTACTTTAACATCTACACACATCCTTTTTCCAGGGTACCTTCCGTAGTCGGGCAGGTCACTGAATGGCCAAGCTCTCATTTATTATTGTTTCTCTTGGATAGGATGGTTGGGGGTTTGGGTGAGTGTATGTGTGTGTGTGTGTGTGTGTGTGTGTGTGTGTTGTGTGGGGAGTGTTGGAAAGTCGAGTTGGTTTCGTTTTTTTTTTTGGATTCAGTGCGACTCCAGCTGAGGCAAATTAAATACAGGAAGTTTGCGAAATGTAAGGCGAATGGAAGGCACAAGGCAAGAACGCATAATAATAGAAAAGGACGCAGCGTCAAATGTTTGGAGAATTCGCGAGTGGCAGCAAGACAGTGGGACGGAGAGATGGAGAGAGAGAGAGAGATACATTTTCCAAATGTTGTGTTAGAGTTTTCGGCGTTTGCGGCACAACAAATTTGCACACAAAGCGACTTTCATAAAACATAAGCAAAGCCACTGTTCATATAAGTGTATGTGCTTGTGTGTGGATGTATGCGCGTGTGTGTGTGTGTGTGTGTGTAATGTTTATGAGCACTTTAGCTGGCCACTGTCCGGTGTTGTGCGGTCCCCGTCTACCCATCACTAACATCATTCACGTTTACGACGCTGCCCCAAGGCTGGCTGTTGCTTTCACCATGTGCAGGAGATGCCCAGATACCCAGCAACCCAATAGCCTAACAATCCAGCTACCCAACAACCACCCACCATCTCACAAAAAAGAAAAAAGAGAGAAATCCAAGCAGCCGCTTGTTGGCCTTGGTCCAAGCCGCGTTGCCTCCGGGGCTTTCGCTTCTTTATTATTGTCAATGATTTGCTTTTGGGCTCATAAAATGCAAGCAAATTGAATATTTTTTTTTCAATGTTGCTGTTATTCCTTGTGCCTTTGTTGTTGTGTATGTTGCTGTTGTTGTCGTTGTTGTTGTTGTTGTTGTTTTGTTGGAACACGTGACGTATGCTTAATTATGTTATACATATTGCGCATAGGCCTAAATGCATATAACGCGACCTGGGATCAAAGCAGTTTTTTTTTTTTTTCGTAAGCTGACAGATAGGAAGGGAGTGAAAGCGAGAAAGTGGAGGGGGTGGTGGGCGTTGACATGGGTTTCCCTATTATTTATAACTCAAAGTATACATGCATGTGAGTTTGACTGAATTTTTCAAGTTTAGAATATCTTTCGCTTCAAGTTTTAAGCCACATTCGTTTTAGAGATTATCATTTTCTTTTAAAGGCCCTCCAACTTTTCCATACCAAATTTCCAATTTGCAAATCACAACATCCTCCATTAAATTCAGAGTTCGCTCTTAAACAAGAAAATTCAACTGAACGCTTTGGGATCAAACTAAAGCTCAAATTAAGTATATATGTAATTAAAAAGTAGATAAAGTAAAATAATTGAGTTTTTTCATGAAAATTTAAAGTTAAAGTAAGGAATTAAAAGACATATTTCGATAACTCACCTTAGTGCTTGATTTCTTGTGTCTTGTAGTTAAGTTCGTAGTATTATGATATCATATAGATTTGACAATTCGGATACGTAAGTATTACCAGCTATTATACATTGTAACTTAGTTTTGTAGAACGAAAAACGAAAGATAGCTGTTCTGTTTGTTCCGATATTCATATATGCTTATATACACACACTTATAGGATTGTTGTATATATAATTATACATATAAGGGATATTGCTCTCAAATTTCTTGTTGGCTCTCTTTGCTTTAGTTAGTTTTCACTTTGACTTTGGCTGGAAGTGCGGGCGAGATTATCAATTTCATCATCATCATCATCATCATCATCATCAGCAACATTTCAATGGGTATCATTTTCAAAATTATTACTTTCATTTTTATATTATCATATTATTATTATGTATTATAATCATAAATATATTTCTGCACGTCACTTTTGTTGGTTAGACAAACAAAATAAAATATGTAAAAAAAAATTAATTTCATATTGAATATAGACGAATCCGCGCTCTATACAAAGTGCCCAGACACACACGCACATACACACTCACGTACACATATCAGTCAAACACACACTCACTTACACACACACTCACACACACATACACACACACACACAGACACAGACACACACACGTACAGGGCACAAAATAGAGACACGTTGCCGTTCGCGTTCCCGTTTTCTTTGAGATACGTTTGAATGGATTTTTGAGTGTATTTGTATTCGATTCGAGACGCGTTCGATTTGCTGTTGTATTTCTTGTTGTTGTTCCTGTTGTTGTTGCTGTCACGTTTTGGCATAATTATTCAATTATCATTTATTGGCGCATTACTATTGCTTGCTAATCACTGCCGATGGCTGCTCATCCCTATGCCTCGCCTCCTGGCTGGATGCGGGAATGCGTGGGCACCTCATTGCGGCCACTTGGACAATTCCAGCTCATTGAACGCGTTTAGGCCAACTGGGAATTGGCTTTGACGGCGACTGCTTCTTTTTTGGTGTTGTTGTTGTAATACTGCAATGGCAACGGAAAGCAAAAAGGAAACGGAAATTCATATCGGTTCTTTTAATAAATTTGCCACAAAATATGGCAAATTGGGCACGCGCTATATTTACTTAATAAATATAAATATATACAAATATTGTATAAAAATTACTATTGTTTTTACTAAACACATCAAATTAAGTTATTTTTTTTTTTGCCTGTCAATTTTATTATTTTTCTAATTAAAGCTTTATTTCGCAAATATTTTCGTGCTCTTTTATTTCTTATTTTAATGTTGTTTTCCTCTCTGCTTCTAATTTGTTGCAAAACTGCCTCTCATCTCTACATTATTCTCTAAGCTGCACTTAATTTAATCTTATATTTTCTTTCTTTCCGTTGTTCTTCAAATTGTATTTATTTTGCTTACGTAGTTTTCGTAAACGTTTTACTGGCTGCATATACACATTTATTTAAATCTACAGATCTATGCGAAATTTGGTTCTCTCTTTACTTATGTCAGTTTCTCTCTCTCTCTCTCTATCTCTCCTTCACACACAGCTGTCTCCCTCTCTCTCTCTCGTTTCCCTTTTTAAATTATTGTAACTGCCTTATAATTCGTATTCAATGGCAATTTTCGATCATTTGCCAGCCCATTTTCAGCCCCTTTTTTGTGAATTCTAGTTGATTATTCTGGTTTCGCTTTCAATTTAGTAGTGTCTTCGCAAGTTTGGCTTCTGTACTCGAACTTTGCATTTAGTTAGCATTCATAGCTCCTCTTTTCACAATTTCTCCGCTATCTTGCTTTCCTCTGCTTCTTGCTCACCTTATTCTGTGTCCCACTTATCCTCTTTTTCGTTTAATGTTCTGCACAAGGCTTTTAAACTTGTCATGCTTATTGATATAAGTAAGTAGAATTCACACTGCGGATGTTTGACGCTGTCAGCACATTCAAAAGCAAAGAAGAGCTGAAACCAACCAACCACCCAACCACCCACCCACCCACTCACCCACTACTCCACTCCACTCCACTCCACTCCACTTCCATTCCCTCTGAGTTAAGCTCCATGCCCTACAGGCAGATGAGTACGAAATTTGCACATTAAACGAGAAATTCTCTGATTTTGTTAAGTTCGAGAATGCGTATCGTAATTTAAGTGAATTTTAGCTTTGACTTCAGATTTGACTTTGTCATTTCTACTTGCTATTATTCTCTTATTTCTTGTGCGTCTTTGATAAAGCAATTCATTTTGTTGCACTGATTGTTGCCTGCCATTGCACATTTTGGGTGGCGTCAGCTGAAAGTTAAACAACTTTTGATTGACAAAAATATATAATAAAAAAAATGCCAGAACTTGAAATTGTAACTTTTGGCTTAAGTTGTTTCTCACTCTCTGCAACAAAATGGCGAATTTAAGTGTTGCTTACCACCCACAAAGAACACACACACACATAAGCAAATTTCAAGGACATTTGACAGTGCGCAAATACTTGCTAGCACCCAGAGAATCTTTCCGAAATTAAAACCAAATTACACATTAAAGAACATTTCGAATAAAACCCAAATAACACCAACGAATTCACATGTGAAAAACATAAACGTAAAAAAACACTCACACACAAAAACATACACACAAACGAGAGAATGGTTTTATAGAGCTCCGATTCCCTGCAATGTTATGAATATGAAAATTATTTTAACGAGGCGACACGTCGAGAAACTTATGTATCTACAAGTATACAAGTATATATCTGAATATCTGAACATTTTGAACGCGTCTGAGGCAGATTTTTGGATTTACGTCACAACAGTTTTATGGCTCTTTAAATACTAATTAAAGCCAAATCAAAATCGAAAAAAAAAAATTCTATATGAATAAATAGATATTGGCTTATTTTTATTGTTATTCAAAGGTGGCCGCCAAATAATTATATAGGGAATGAAAACTCGAACGATTCGGGGGCACATACCTCATGTGGCACAGCAGCGCAGCATCAACAAGCAGTCACCAGTTAACAAAAAAAAAAAAAAAACAATATATTCCAGATTTGAGGAAAAAAAAAAACAGTAATACTTTTCACGACAATTGGAAAAAAACGAGTTTGAGATTTCGAAAAACAAAAGAAATGAAGCGGTCACGACGCGAAGCGGAGTAGGGCAAATAGGCAAAGAATCTGTGTTGAAGCACCAATAAAAAAAGTACAAAAAAAAAGGATTTCTTTATCTTTTTTTTTTTTTCTTTGTTTTTTTTTTTTTTTTTTTTGAGATAGTTGCTTTTTGAACCGTTAGGCGCTATGCAAATGAGCTTTCTTCCTCTTCCCCATGCGTTGCAAGCTCTATTGCACGACGGAGATAACAGCGACAGCGACGGAGATAGACGCTGGCGTTGGCTGCTGCCGCTACTAACGCAAACACAACGTCGACCGACGAGGAGCACGGCTCACAAATGGGCTCCACGAGGGCAACTGCTGCGTGGTGCGTGCGGCTATTGCTACTGCTACTGCTACTACTGGTGCTGCGTGCTGCTGCTGCGTACTACTGCTGCTGCTGCTGTTGCTGCTGCTGCTTGTGCTGCTGCTGCTGCTACTGCTTGTGCTGCTGCTGCTGCTGCTGCTGCGAAACGTTGCGTTCGTCGCGTTCGCGGCTCTTGACATCGCGGCGTATACCCAACGACTATTTGGCCATTGACGCAGCGGCCGTGCTGGAGACCTGCTGAGCGATGCGGCCACGCTGCAGGTTCGTTCGGCACGACGCACGACGCCGGACGCTGAGCGAGCGAAACCGAAACGTAAAATTGCCATCCGATTCGGCATCGGAATCCGAATGCAGTCGCTGTCGCTGTCGCAGTCGACGTCGCAACATTGGCTGATGATGCTTTCACCTTGAGCTTTTTTGCTAAATGCGATATTTTTTTTTGTATCTTCACCATCAGCAGCAACAACAGAAGTAGCAGCATTAGCAGCAGCAGCAGCAGCAGCACCAGCAGCAGCAGCAGCAGAAACATTCGATATCGAAAATTAAAAGCTTAACCGCCGCAGCGCCTGGCGACAACATCCGAATTTGAAGGTCAGCAGGCAGAATTTGAGCTTTTTTTATTTTGCGGTAGCCAGCAAGCGCAACAATCCGTTGCATGTAGACACAAAGTAAGTGTGTGTGTGTGTGTGTGTGTGTGTGTCTCAAAATGCCGGCAAAAGCTTTGTTTCGCCTATTTCCTGCTTCATTTGGTTCTTTTTGCGTTGCGTCGGTAATTAAATGGGTTAACGCGGCAAACGCAACCGACTCTAGCACATTTTCGAAATTCCAATTCCATTCCCAACAGGAAACGGAAAGCTTCCAGCAAAAGCTTACCAAAGCTTGAGTTCAATCTGAGATTAACACTCTACTTGCCCAAAATAATGGACGTTGGGGCAATGCAACTTTGGACATTAATTACAAACGTAATCAAAGCATTTTATTATATTTAAGAACTTATTTTATTTTTATTTACAAATTATTATTCGAAGCTAATTTGAAGCTAACTAAAATTATTATTATTATCAATTATTTGGATAAAGTTGTGCAAAAGTTACTAGAAATAAATGTAAATATTTTTCTACCTTTTTGGTGGCTTGGTCGATATGACCTAACTGATAATCTTTACATTTGAAAACGAAGCCAGTATCATTATAATTGTTAATTTCAAATAAGTAACGCGATACAAGGGGGAAGAATAAATTTATTTGCTGAAATTTGTACAGTTTGAATTCCTAAACAATATATGGGACAACAAATAATATTCTGATTTTATTAAGCTGACGCTGATTAAGGAGTTAAATGCTTTTGAGTGGTTCGAAAACTCTTCCATTTGATTTTTATATTATTATGAATCCTAAGTACGAAGTTTTTGGTTATTGATTGATTTAGCAACAGGCACGATTTTTCCAAAACTTTATAGCTGTGGAAAAAATTCTACGATGATAAACGATGAAATGAAATGACACTCAAATCGCTTCCGGGATTTCTTATGCTGGATTTCAAGCAAGAAAATTCGTCATCTGGAGCCATTTTCTAAATCATTTTGATGCACTCAGTAATAGTGAGATATTTTCGGCCCATCACCAAAATGTTGACAAATAAAACCAATGAATGCTAAAATTTGCCATAATATTATTTATTTATTTAAATTGACAAATAGCAAATAGTCGAATGCATTTTCCACAATTCATCTGGCTTTCACAAATTGTAATTAATTGTCCTTGGCTCTTCCGGCACAAAGTTACCTTCAGCTGCACATATATTCTGAAAATCGTTGTAACCGCCTTCTCATCAATTTCCTCGTCCTCGGTGTTTTTCGATTTCTATCTACATGTCCAAATTGACAATCAGATCTGGCAAGCAACAACAACTTCCAATTTAATAAAGGCATTTTCTTATCTGCGTATCTCAACATCACATTTTCCAATATTTTAATGTAAATATGTCAGTTTCTACACAACCAGCATTGTTAGCTTTGGCAAAAGCAAAAGCTGCTGAAGCTTTTTGGCTGCTATGACGCCAGGATATATGCTTCACTGACCAAAAAAAGAAAAAAAAAAAAAAAACAACTATAAAAAAAACACGCAACAAAATCAACAGTTGCCAGGCAAAGTAAATCAAAATAATATTTGTGTATATAGACTTTGCTAGAACTTACACCGTGCCCGAAGTTAACTATCGAACAGCCGCAGGATGCTCGTTAACCATAGCTCCCTGGATCAAAGCAGTCGGAGTACAATGGAGAAGAGCAACGATGCCGAAAATCCGGAGTCGGGCAGCGCCGTATATACAGCCGGGCAGCAGTTACGCAAGAGCCGCCAAGGGTCGAGGGGAGCGCGATTCACCAAATTTGGCGTTGAGCGCAATCTGAATATGAAAACGGGCGCCTCGCTCATACCCGATCTGAATCTGGTCATCAATCGAATGCGCAGCAAAAAGGACGACAGCTATGTGTATCTGGACTATATGCTGCCCAAGGATAGCGAATACTTTACGCCCTACAGCCTGCGCGAGGTGAAGTTTCAGAATTTGAACACGATTAAGCCATACTATACGATAACACGGCACGGCGTCACCTATTGGCGAGTCTCCGAGCACTTCTTCACACCGCTCAATCAGTGGCAGCAGGAGTTTCAGCAGTTCCTCAGCATTATACAGATACGCAGCTTCGCCATCTTTCGGCTGTGGAAGGGCTTCAAGGTGTGGGAGAAGACGATCAAGTGGCGCAAACTGAACATTGCCCGCAACTTTCTGCAGAACAATCTGTTCATCGCCATACCACAATTGGCCAAGGCCATTCTGCGTATGCGCTCCGATGTTGTTGTACTGGAGCGCCTCAGTTTTGCCAACATTGAGAATATCGAGGAATGGCATCCGTTCTACTATCTGGAGCTTCACATGCGCATCTACGAGCAGCTCAATCATCTCTTCCAAGACTTTCGCGCCTTCGTCGGCAAAACGCTATGTAAGTCGATTCTTTTACATACATATATTATGCATATCATTTGTTGCTTTTTATCCACACACACACACACACACACACATACACATACACGCCACAGATCGCGCATGCACGGATGCTATCATGGCGCGTGGCTTCTATCCGGACGATGAGATCAATTATTATCCCTCGGTCAAGAAAATGCGAGAGGCACACAGCTTCATGGATCGGGCTCGTAAGCGTTCTTTCTGCAAGACCCTTACCAAGTAAGTGCAGGCTGTCTGTTTCCCATTCTCTAAGGTGGAGATAGTCAGGGCAAATAGTCCTTAAAGTGAGCAGTCATCACTGCTTTACGCATTTAGTTGCTAGATATTGCTTAAGAGATTGAATACCCTTGCGGACCTATGGGCATCAGCTGACATTGAAATTTCATTATAAAAATAAAAAACAAGTGAGAGAGATGCAGTCGGTCGTAAGTAATCTGCTAACAATTGCCACAGAACCGCCAAGAAATACCGTTCCTTAAAGGAGCTTCCTAGAAATATTTCCTCCAAACTTGGCTTTAAATTTGCAGCAGTTATAGACTTCTAAAATTGTAGAGGAAATGTTGCTTTATCGATTTGCAATTATCGATTTTATCGATTTCCTAGCCTCCTAGTGGACGTAGCACTCCAATTTTAACTAGCTTTAAGGCTATCGAAAAAAGTTGCATTGCACAAAACCAAAAAATAATAGGGATACCTTCAATATCAGACATATTTACTTAATAAAGTTGAGATATGGTATTGGCAATAAGTACATGTAGCAACATAGGTTAGACAAGTTAGGATGGTTATCTGGGTTATCCAGTCGATCAGTGGATAAGGTATATAGCATTTCATTCCTTCATTCATTGACAGCTTTCTCACTTATTGCGACCTGATGTTGTATCAGACGCTCTATCGCGTAACCATTCAGAGTTACGATGATCTGAATCATGCATTCAATGAGCACCACCTGGTGGGGCCAACCGCAGCGGAGATCATGCGACACGATCGTTTGGATAAGAAAATTGAGAAGACGCGTCCGCCAAGCGCACCGCAGACTCCATTTTTCCTCGCCCAGCTGCGTCTGTTGCCCGATCGCATCGAGGTGGAGCCACAGGACGATATACTTAAGCTGATATTTCATCGTATAACGGGTTTGATATTGAAATCGGTGCTGAGTATACCACCCTTTACCAATGATGCGCAATTCAAGCAGTATACGGCGTAGGTTTCCGAACCACAAATCTGAAATCGAATTGAATCGTGTAATTTTTGTAATTTTTATAGGCCGTCGATAATGGGACGACAGGAGGAGTGTCTGTATGAAAGTGCGCCAGAGCTGACCTCATTGTTGAAACAAGATGAGAAATTCAACTTCAATCGGTGAGTGTTATGAGGTTATGGCATCATTCCCAGAATCGAAAATCTCTTACTATCCTCCACACAGGCGAAATATATTCGGACTGATGCACACGGCCTACGAGATGGCACGTCTTTATACCACACGCTTTCAATCCATACGAAAGAACTATGAGATTGATGCCGCCACAAATCCAGAAGATATCAGTAGCGAGCGGGGTACGCATTTTAACTATGACAGCTCTCTCTCTCTCTCTCTCTCTCTCATACACACTCTGTCTATCTCTCTCTCTGTCTCTCTCTCTCTCTCTGTCAAAATTGATGCAGATCTCACAGCGTTGCGCAACTATTGCGATCGGTATTGCAACAATTTGAGAGCCCTGGATGGTATTCTAGATCATGTCTTTTTGGGTCTATTGAAATTGGGCCAGAGTGGTTTTAAGGATGCGGTCACGCCCGTCTGCCAACGGCTACAAAACGTCCTGGCCATCTATTTGCCTAAACTGGCCGAGGAAGAGACAACAAAACTGTACGAGGATACACAGGATTTCTATGGCCGCATCGGCTATGAGCCGCAGGGGACACTTCAAATAGTCGATCACATTCGATTCCTGGACCACTGTCACGAAGAGCTGAATGAGCTATTTTTAGTTATTGATTATATACACGATCTGTTGCTGATCATCAAGGACTTTGAAATACCCATTGATGATGAACGCAAAGAGGACTACATGGACACGGAGGATTATATGAATCGCACCAAGGAAACGCTGGCCGAGATACTAGAAAAACGGCAGGACTTCATCAATCAGCTGGAGGAGGTTATGCAAGACGACATCAACGCCCTCAAGGAAGATATACATGAAGTGGCCATCGAGGCCGTCGAAGAATGGCTGCTCATGGTAAGTAGCTGAACGGGTTATTCTGATAGTCGAGTCAGCAATGTTATGCCATTTATATATGGATAGTTTGAATATACAAAAATACACTTGATAATTTTTATTGGAAAGGCTTTTACATTAAGTACAAAATGGTATCTGCTAAACTCTCATTTATTTTACTTTTATGTTGGTTGCGCGCAGAGCAAGTCGAATCGCACAACGGTAAACGATAAGCTGGACGATCTCCTAACCCGGATGACAGCGTGTCGTGAGAGGGCAGACGAGCTGATTGGCTATCAGAAGGAATTCCGCATTGATATGACCATGTATGAAGAGATGGACTCCGGCTTCTATGATATACGAATGCGACAAAATTTGTACAAAACGCTCATCGACTGGGAGGAGTCGTTATCTAGTTGGTTGTCGTCCGATTTTAATAGCCTCGTCGTCGCGACATTAATTGAACTAAATTCAAAGACTATCAAGAACTGTATGCAGTTCCAAAAGTATCTGCCGTTCAATGATATTGTGCCGGGTCTACAAAAGTCCGCCGAGGAATTCAAGGAGAAACTGCCAGTTATTGGCTACCTCCGCAATGCCAATTTGCGTGCGGTAAGTGCTTTCAAATGCAGTGAACTGTAATTAAACCTTTACCACTATTAACGCTTTTACCATTTTGCACAGCGCCATTGGACGGAAATCGAGGATCTGCTGATGCGAAAATTCTTCCAGGAGCCCAACATCAGGATTGCCACCTATGAGGAGGTGCACGCATTCGATGATCCGCACAATGCTGAGGCCCTCATGCAAATCTCGTCGCAGGCAACGGGTGAATCGCAGCTGGAGAACATGCTTAAGAATATCGAGAATATATGGAAGGAGACGGAGCTCTTCATTGTGCCGCATCATGATCAAAAGGATGTCTTCATCCTCGCTGGCACCGATGAGCTGCAAACGGTCTTGGATGATGCCAATGTGAACATAAATACAATAGCTGCATCCAAATTTGTGGGCCCCATCAAGGGACGCGTGGATGAGTGGATTGGACTATTAGATCAATTTGGTCGAACCTTTGGTAAGTCCACTGTGAGCACGTTGAGCACGGTAAGCGACGACGACTAACTCAAATCTATGGGTGTAATCTAATATATGTATGCACAAATGTACAGAAGCTTGGTCGGACTGCCAGGGCTCTTGGATCTACTTGGAGGCGATCTTTGCATCGGCCGACATACAGCGCCAGCTGCCCAATGAGGCCAAGATGTTCAACCAGGTGGACAAGAACTTCAAAGACATTGTGCGCCAGGCCAAAAAGGTGGCTCTGGCCCTGCCCACCATGTCCAGCGTAGAAATATACGATATGCTCATGGAGGACAATCGCCTACTAGACGCTATTTCCCGCGGCCTCGAAGCCTATCTAGAAGTGAAGCGTGTCGTCTTTCCCAGGTGCGTAATGAGCTCATAAGAGTTCCCACTTGATGACTCCTAGTTTATTATTATCCCAAGTATTGTTATAATTGTGCTCTCAAGTTTGCAAACAAAACTTAGATGCAAGTTTCACAGGAATCATTCGCATTCAGTCACACTAGTTGAATAGAATTTATTGTAGTGTTAATTTCATGGTTCTACAGATTCTACTTTCTGTCCAACGACGAGCTGCTCGAGATTCTCGCCCAGACGCGCATACCACAAGCAGTGCAGCCGCATTTGCGCAAATGTTTCGATGCCATTTATCGTCTGGAGTTTGGGCAGAAGGATGGCGGCGATGGTAAGATGATACCGACGAATGATATCGTTGCCTTCTTATCGCCCGAGGGCGAGAAGCTGCAATTTGGCAAGGGACTGAAGGCGCGCGGTGCCGTCGAGGAGTGGCTCAGCAAGGTGGAGGAAGCGATGTTTGTGACCGTCAAACGATGCATGCGCTTCGGGTATCAGTGCTATGCAGCGAAGGAGCGTGACGAATGGTTCCAGGATCATCCCAATCAAGTGGTGCTCACCGTCTCCCAGGTGCAATGGGCGACCGACATTCATCGCATCTTCGAAGGGAAGGACAGGACTCCAATTAGCATCATTGAAAAAATGACAAAATTTGAGCTGAAATGTCTCCAGGATCTAGGTGCACTGGCGGCGCTTACGCGCAAAAACATTACATCGCTGTTGCGAAAGATCCTCTGTGCGCTAATCACCATCGATGTGCACGCCAAGGACTCGGTCCGTATGCTCATCGAAAAGTGTGTCTGCCAAACGTAAGGAATCAACAACAACAAAAAAACTCCTTTTTAGATCGAATATTTTTGCTCAAAGTGATTCTCTCCAGGAACGACTTCAACTGGCTGAAGATGCTGCGTTTTTATTGGGCCATTGAAACGGAGACGGTCTTCTCGCGCATGGCCGCCGCTAATATACCGTATTATTATGAGTATCTGGGCGCTGGCGGTGTCCTGGTGCTTACACCGCTCACAGATCGCTGTTACCTGTGCCTCATGGGCGCCTTTCAGATGGACTTGGGTGGCGCACCCGCCGGTCCCGCTGGTACCGGCAAAACGGAGACTACCAAAGATTTGGCCAAAGCCCTGGCCAAACAGTGCGTCGTCTTCAACTGCTCCGATGGCCTCGACTACAAGATGATGGGACGCTTCTTCTCTGGCCTGGCACAGTGTGGCGCCTGGTGCTGCTTTGACGAGTTCAATCGTATCGACATCGAGGTGCTGTCTGTGATCGCCCAACAGTTGATCACCATACGGACCGCCAAGGTCATGAAAGTCAAGCGGTGAGTAAGACTCCCGACTCCATGCCCCTTGTAGATATTCGGCAAACATTTTCTATTCCTTTTTGCTTATCCTCCTGCTCAGCTTCATGTTTGAGGGTCGCGAAATCAAAATAAATCATTCGTGCTGTGTGTTTATTACCATGAATCCGGGCTATGCCGGACGCACAGAGCTGCCCGACAATTTGAAGGCACTATTCCGACCCATCTCCATGATGGTGCCCGACTATGCGCTCATATCCGAGGTCATCCTTTACTCGGAGGGCTTTGAGGATCCCAAGATTCTGGCGCGCAAAATGGTGCAAATGTACCAGCTGTGCAGCCAGCAGCTCAGCCAACAGAATCATTATGATTTTGGAATGCGAGCCGTCAAATCTGTACTGGTCATGGCCGGCGCCCTCAAGCGTGCCGCGCCCAATCAGCGGGAGGATATCACATTGATTGCGGCGCTACGTGACTCGAATATACCCAAGTTTTTGGCTGACGATTCGACACTGTTCCGTGGCATACTCAGCGATCTGTTCCCAGGTGTCGAGCTGCCCGATTCACAGCATCCCAAACTGGAGGAGAGTCTGCGCATCGGTCTGCGGCTGAAGAACCTTCAGCCAGTGCCAACCACAATACGCAAGTGCCTGCAGCTCTACGAGACGATGTGCGTCCGCTGGGGCGTCATGACGGTGGGGCCGACAGGTGGCGGCAAATCGGTGGTGCTGCATGCCCTAGAATTTGCCCTCTCCCATCTATTCGAGAACGAGGTAATCGATCCCAACTTCCGTCCCGTTGTCATACAAACGATGAATCCCAAAGCGGTTAGCATGAACGAGCTCTATGGCTACGTGGACCCCAAGACCCTGGAATGGCAGGATGGCCTGCTGGGTCTGGCAGTGCGCACCGCCACAAATGTAGAGGGTAAGTTGCAGGCGTATCCCAATTGCAGCTTTTAATATTATAAGCTTGGTATATGATAGAATCGCCTCTATTCCATATAAACATCGAGATTTTGTTTAGACTTTTCCACTTAACTTTCTCAAAATCTAAAGTTTACAATTAATAATAATTTAGTCGAAAATATGTTAGTTCCACAAAAATCTAGACTTTCAAAGACGTTCATTGAAAACCAAAATTGTCTAGTAAAAAGGTGCCCGACTAGGGGACACCATTTATCATTTAATCAGCAACAGCAATTTGAATCACTTTACACGTTTTTCACACAAAACAAACAAACAATTAAATGGAAAAAAAATAATATTTACTGTCGACGCAGCAAAAACACATTTTTCACTTCACACTTCTTTTAGCAAACAAAAAAAAAAGTACAAGAAAACACACAGAATTTCACACTTATTTAAAAGACTTTTGAAAACAATTACCCAATCGAATCGAATGGTATTTTAATTGGTTGCCATTGGTTGTCCATTAGCACAATTTGGGTATTTAAAAATATAAAACTGGGCATTTTATTGGATTTGCGTTCCATTGATCAGTCTACATCAATCAATTTATATTTCTGTAAATGTGTCCTTCGGGTTTGCCTTAAAATCATTTGCCATTTAATGATGGCGTTTTTTAATCAGCCAAATTCTGAATACGAAATAACGTTATAATAAAATAAATAAATCGATGCAATTTATTTATTTAAATAATTCAATTTAAACAATTTAATAAATAAATTACACGGATCCAGTAAGACGCCTACGCCGAAATGCAGAGCAAACCAATAAGTATTTATAAGACTAGGCTATCTTGGCAAGGATATTTACTGTTTGGCAACTGAAATATAAATTTTGTATTGTATTTACAGATGAGATCCATCAGTGGATCATGTGCGATGGCCCCGTTGACGCTGTGTGGATCGAGAACTTGAACACTGTGCTGGACGACAATAAGATGCTGTGCCTTGCCAACTCGGAGCGCATCAAGCTGACCGCCTGGATACATATGCTGTTTGAGGTGCAGGATCTGTTGCAGGCATCGCCAGCAACAGTTTCCCGCTGCGGCATGGTATACGTCGATCCCGGAGATCTGGGCTGGTTACCACTCGTCGACACGTGGCGCGAGATAGACATGAGCAAGAAGTTGAGCTCGTCCCTGGCTGAGTTTCTCTATCAGCTCTTCGTCGGCTACTTTGATAAGGCGCTGAAGATTGAACGGAAACGCGCCTCCTACACCATACACCAGGTGCTCGGCTCCAAGGTGCGTTTGTGCTGCGCACTGATCTCTTCCCAGCTGGAGGGCGTTAGCTGGAACACGCTGGGCGAGGAGCCGGCCAAGAATCTAATAACAAAAATCTTTACGTGGTGTGTCCTCTGGGCGATTGCATCAAATTTAAAGGATGCCGAAAAGATGTCATTTGAGGACTATTGGGGCAGGGCAATGGCCGTGCATCCCAATATGGAGTAAATATAAATAAATATTACTTGATTGGTTGGCCACAAAAGTAAAATTCATCTCGTTCAGCTTGCCGAATCGCACCCTGTGGAACTATCGCGTCGACCTTGAGACCAAAGATTGGGGCGGCTGGAATGATATAATGTCCACTTTTGTCTTCAGCTCTGATATATCCTACTACGATATGCAAGTGCCCACTGTGGATACCACCAAATACGGGTAAGCAATTGAAGTTAGCCAGCTGTGAATCTGTAGCTACTGAAGCTACTACTACTACCCTATCCAGGGTATGTTGTTGATCACCTTGTATCGCCAACTCTAACTCCGAGTCCGTTGTCCATAGATATGTTGCAGATCTGCTATTCAAACGGGACTTTCCGGTCATGTTCACGGGGGAGACAGGCGTTGGCAAAACTGTGCTGGCCATCAGCTGCATGAAGCGTTTGTCCGAGGGCAATGTAATACCCGTGGTACTCAACTTTTCGGCCCAAACGAGCAGCGTGCGCACGCAGGAGATGATCGAGGGACCGCTGGAGAAGCGCAAGAAGACACAATTGGGCGCACCGGTGGGCAAGACCGTTATCATATTCATCGATGACGTCAACATGCCCAAACTGGACACCTATGGCAGCCAGCCAGCAATCGAGCTGCTCAGGTTTGAATCGAAGATTTGGCAATGTTTTCTTATTATTTGACTTGGCTTCACATGCAGGCAGTACCTGGACTTTAAGGGCTTCTACGATCGCGAGAAGATGTTCTGGAAGGATATATTGGATGTGGTGCTAGGCTGTGCCTGTGCACCGCCAGGCGGTGGTCGCAATTTGCTTACGCCACGTTTTGTGCGTCACTTTGCCCTCTTTTCGCTGCCCAAACCCAATGAGGAGACGCTCACACAGATATTTAATGGCATCCTTTTCGGCTTTCTGAGTACGTTCTCCTCGGCGATCCGAGCTCTATCGGAACCGATGGTACACGCCTGCGTCGATGTCTATATGCGTGTGGCAAAAGTGATGCTGCCCACACCGGATCGCTCCCATTACATATTCAATTTGCGCGATCTGTCCAAGTGCATACAGGGCATCCTGCAGGCGAACAACATGTACTACCATGCCGAGAATCAAATCTTGCGATTATTTTACCATGAGACGACGCGCGTCTTTCATGATCGTCTGATCAATCTGGAGGACAAGGCGGTGTATCGTGGCCTGATGGATGATGTGTGCAAGCATCATTTCAATCGCGAAGTCGTCTCGCTCAGCGAGCCGGCCATACTCTTTGGCGATTTCATGGTGTTTGGCAAACCGAAGAACGAGCGTGTCTACGATGAGATCAGGGAGCATGGCAAGCTCGAAAGCGTGCTCAACGATTATATAATTGACTACAACTCGTTGGGCGGCACCAAGTTCATGAAATTGATACTCTTCCAGGATGCCATGGAGCATACGGTGCGACTGGCCCGCCTTCTGCGCAGCGATCGTGGCAATGGTCTTCTAGTGGGTGTGGCCGGCATGGGCAAACAATCGTTGACGCGCCTGGCCTCCCACGTCAACGAATACAATTGCTGGCAGATTGAGATGAGACGCAACTATGACTTAAACGCTTTCCACGAAGATCTGCGCGTCCTCTACCGCATCGGCGGGGTAATATGCTTCGAGCCCTGACAATGATGGCGATGAGTTTCATGAAATCTATATTCCTTATCCGCACACAGGTTGATAACCAGCCCGTTACATTTCTTCTGATCGACAGCCAGATCGTGGAGGAGGAATTTCTTGAGGACATTAACAATATACTAAACTCGGGCGAGGTGCCCAATCTATTTGAGGGCGATGACTACGAGAAAGTCATACTGGAATGTCGAGATGCGTGCTCTGCTTCCAAAAAGGATGAGGTGAGTGCCCTTCGATATCGTTAACCTACTCCTTCTTGTATTTGAATGTCGCCGAGGCACCGATTCCCTAAAATCTATGCATATATTTTTCATCAGTATTATTTGACGAGTGAGAACAATTAATTCATTTTATCAGATACATATATGCATATCGATCATCTTAAGTAGTTTTTTTGGTATTTTGATTAATATGATTGTTTCTGCTTCTTGCACAGAGCTGCATTCGGGATGAGATCTACAAGTTCTTCATCAATCGTGTGAGGAACAATCTGCACGTGGTCATATCGATGAGTCCGGTGGGCGATGCCTTTCGACGACGTTGTCGCATGTTTCCATCGCTGGTTAATTGCACCACGATTGATTGGTTTACCAGTTGGCCAACTGAAGCGCTATATTCGGTGGCTCTGGGACTGCTCACAAAGATCGCACCCAACATGGATCAACGTGTGGCGCTAGCCAGCACCACCGTCTTTATGCACAAGGTGCGTTTCAGCAATTTGCCCACTTTCCATTCATCATTCATTCCATTACGGTTTCATCTCGTCCTGCAGACTGTAGAGGATGCCTCTGTGCGTTTCTACAAGGAGATGAAGCGGCATTACTACACCACGCCCAGCAGCTATCTGGAGCTGCTGAAGCTCTACCAGAGCCTGCTCAAGCTCAAGACGCAGGAGATCATTGCCAAGCGAAAGCGCATTGCCAGCGGCCTCAACAAGCTGCTCGAGACCAACGAAGTGGTATGTGAAAAACAAAGTAGCCATCCAGACACACTCTCCACTTTTAATTGAACATTCAAATTTTTGGAATTCAGATAGCAGTCATGCAAAAAGAATTGGAGGTAATGGTGCCGCAGCTGGATGAGAAGTCGGCCATGATGAAGTCTCTCGTGGATAATTTGACCAAGGAAACCAAACAGGCGGACGCCGTCAAGCAGGGCGTCATGGAGGATGAGGCCAATGCCAAGGAGAAGGCAGCTATTGCCCAGGCCATATCTGAGGATGCCAGCAAGGACTTGGAGACAGCAATGCCGGCACTGCGCGACTCCGAGGAGGCGCTCAAGGGCTTGACCAAAGCCGACATCAATGAGCTGAAATCATTTACCACACCGCCAGCCCTGGTACAGTTCTGCATGGAAGCCGTTTGCATTCTACTGGGTGCCAAGTGAGTATCGAGCAAACAAACCAAATATATACATACATCTATATTTATCTACAATATAAACACTGATTATACGTTGTTCATCCACAGGCCCACCTGGGCCTCAGCCAAGGCCATTATGGCGGACATCAACTTTATCAAGCGGCTTTTCGAGTACGACAAGGAGCACATGAAGGACGATGTCGTCAAGAAGGTCAAAAAGTACATAGATCACAAGGACTTTGTGCCCGCTGTAAGTTTCAAAATAAACGCTAAAGCTCTGGAAAAAAAAAATAACAAAAACAAAAATCAAAATTCGCAGAAATTCGAGAAGGTGTCGAAAGTGGCGAAATCGGTGAGCATGTGGGTAATTGCCATGGACAGCTTCAACAAGGTGTACAAAGTGGTCGAGCCAAAGATCAAGCGCAAGGAAGCTGCCGAAGCGGAACTCAAGGATGTGATGCGAGTGTTGCGACAAAAGCAAAAGGAGCTCGCCGCCGTTGAGGCAAAGATCCAATCACTGCGCGACAGCCTCGAGGAGAAGCAACGCGAATTCCAACTCATCCAGGACAACGTGGACTTAACGTATGGACGCATCAATCGTGCCGGTCGCCTAACCTCCGCCCTGGCCGATGAGCAGGTGCGCTGGCGTGAGACGGTAAAATCGCTAACCGCCGATCTGGGATGTGTGCCCGGCGATGTGCTGGTGGCAGCCGCCTGTGTCGCCTATCTGGGCGCCTTCTCCAATCAGTATCGTCGCGACATGAGCCAGCTGTGGGTGGATAAGTGCCGGGAGTATAGCATTGCCTCCAGCAAGGAGTTCAATTTGCTCAAGGTGCTGGGTGATCCATACGAGATGCGACAGTGGAATGTCGATGGTCTGCCCAAGGATAACATATCGATTGAGAATGGCATTTATGCGACACGCGCCTTGCGCTGGGCGCTCATGATTGATCCGCAGGAGCAGGCCAATCGCTGGATACGCAACATGGAGCACGCCAACAATTTGCAGGTCATCAAAATGACAGACTCTCATATGATGCGCATACTCGAGAACAGTGTGCGCCAGGGTTATCCAGTGCTGCTCGAGGAGCTTGACGAGACCATCGATCCAGCATTGCGTCCCATTCTCCAGCGCGAGACGTACAAGTTCGAGGGACGCGTCTATCTCAAGCTCGGCGATATGGTTATTGACTACGATGACAATTTTAAGCTGTACATGACCACCAAGCTGCCCAATCCGCATTATCTGCCCGAGGTGTGCATCAACGTGACGCTGGTCAACTTTCTCGTCACTGAGAGTGGTCTGGAGGATCAGCTGTTGGCGTAAGCTGTTCGAAGACGCCACAAATACCTCTACCTCTAATTCTAATTCTACTTTTTGGTTTTTATTTTGGCAGCGACATTGTGGCCATTGAGCTGCCGGCAATGGAGGCGCAACGCAATGATCTGGTTGTCAAGATCAATGCGGATAAGCAACAGCTGCTGGCGCTGGAAGATAAGGTGCTCAAGCTGCTCTTCAACTCCGAGGGCAATATACTGGACGATGAGGAACTAGTGGAAACACTCAACGATGCAAAGGTGGGCTTACACGCAAAAAATCCTGGCTGATTGGCTGACCAGCACACTAATCTCCTACTCTCTCTCTCTCTCTCCGTCTGTCTTTGTCAGGAAACATCGTTGATTATTGCCGCACGTCTGATTGATACGGAGGAAACGGAGAAGGTTATTACCGCCTCACGGGAGCGTTATCGCATCCTATCGTCACGTGGCGCCATTCTGTACTTTGTGGTCGCTGGACTCGCCGAGATCGATCCCATGTACCAATACAGTCTCAAGTACTTCACTCAGGTCTTTTGCAATGTGCTGCGCAACGATCATCCTGTGATGGCCGTTGAGATTCGCATCTCCACGCTGATGGTGGATGAGCTGAAGGCCGTTTATGATAATATATCGCGTGGCCTGTTTGAGAATCACAAGCTGATCTTTAGTTTTCTGCTAGCGCTGTCTGTGGAGCGTCAGGAGGGTCGCGTTACCGAAGAGGAATTTGGTTTCCTTACCCGCGGTCCCTTGGGCAATATTCGCTCCAAGAACCAGCCGCCGGGCATCAAGCTCACTCAAGCCGAATGGGAGACGGCCATTTATTTGGAGGACACATTCAAAGACAGTTTCGCTGGCTTTACCAACGAGCTGAACCATCCATTCTTTCTACAACTGCAGGACAACAAGGAAGTGTTTGACTTTGCCAACACCAACGAGAAGCCCACGGATAAGTGGAACAAACGACTGCACGTCTTCCACAAGCTCATGTTTATCGGGGCATTCCGGAAGCCGCGTTTCCTACTTAACGTAGTCAGCTATCTACATGCCACGGTGGGCAAGTACTTCACAGAGGCATCCGCCACCGGCACACAGCTGAGCACAGTGTGAGTATTCGATATTGATAGTAGTATATTCTGCAGGTCAGGGCACTTCTTCCCAGACTATAATTGACTTGTCTTTGTTTTGCTTTTGGTCAGCTTTCTGGACACATCGGCCGTGACACCGCTGATCTTTGTGCTGTCCACCGGATCGGATCCGATGTCCGGCTTCCTAAAGTTCACCAACGAAATGAAGTACACGGATAAGTATTATTCGATATCCTTGGGTCAGGGCCAGGGACCGCTCGCTGAGAGTCTGATCGATAAGAGTTTGCGCATGGGTCACTGGGTCTTTCTGCAGAACTGTCACCTGGCCACCTCTTGGATGCGTGTGCTGGAATCTGTAGTACGTAATCTGACATTGGGCATTACCAAGGCGCATTCGGACTTCCGTTTGTTCCTCTCCTCCATGCCGACGCAATCGTTTCCCATCAGTGTGCTGCAGAACTCCGTGAAGATAACAAATGAGCCGCCCAAGGGCATAAAGGCGAATGTCCTTGGCGCCCTGGGTGATCTGAGGAGCGAGTTTTTCGAGCAGCACATCCAGAATGGCAACTGGCGTGCGATTGTCTTTGGACTGTGCATGTTCCATGCTGTGCTCCTCGAGCGTCGGAAATTTGGTCCACTTGGCTGGAATATCACGTACGAGTTCAGTGAGAGCGATCGCGAATGTGGCCTGAAAACACTGGACTTTTTCATCAATCGCGAGGTGCTCGGCGATATACCCTGGGAGGCCATACTCTATATTAATGGTGACATCACCTGGGGTGGTCGCGTCACTGACTATTGGGATCTGCGCTGCTTGCGAACAGTATTAACCATATTCTCATCGGAGCGCATCATACAGTCGGATTATAAATATTGTCGTGGCGATACCTACTATAAAGATCCGCGGGCCAAGACACTGGTCGAATATGCCAAATTTGTGCAAGGCTTTCCCGTGCTCGAGGATCCCGAGATCTTTGGCATGAATCAAAATGCCAACATTGTGTTCCAAACGAAGGAGACCCAATTCTTTATCAATACATTGCTGCTGGGCCAGCCGCGCTCCTCGGCCGATGAGGGTCAGGCGGTGGAGAATGATCTCTGCCAGCAGATAATCGCCCGAATACAGAAGGCGCTCACTAATAAGATACAACGTGAGCCTATCCACGACACACTCACTGTGGTAAGTGAGAATGAGGATCCATTGACTCATAATTCCACAAATCCCTAATTTATCGCAATTCCAGATGGACAACAAGGGTCAGATGCCATCGTTGACCACAGTTTTGGTGCAGGAGATCGATCGCTTCAACATTTCGCTGTCCATTATCCATGACAGCCTAAGCAATCTGTCTAAGGCTATCAAGGGTCTGGTTGTCATGTCCGAGGATCTGGAGCTGATCTTCCGTTCGCTCCTAGCTACCCAGGTGCCAGCGATGTGGGCCAAGCGCGGTTTCCTCTCCACCAAACCGCTGTCCAACTACATTGTTGACTTTCAGCGTCGCATCGATTTCATTCAGCAGTGGGCAGAGAATGGCGCACCGCGCTCCTACTGGATAAGTGGCTTCTTCTTTCCGCAATCCTTTCTCACCGGCATACTGCAGACATATGCGCGACGTCGTGTCCTGCCCATCGATTCGCTCAAGATCGATTTCCAGGTCATCGAACTGCAGCTGGTGCAGCAGGATTTCTTTGAGCTGCACAATGCCCACGCCAATGTACGTTGCCAGCAACTGAGTAACTCACTTTATACTTCATACAGAGTATAGATATTAGATGCAGACATTCTTGATCAGCATCTAATTCTAAATATTATATATGCATTGTAGATGCAGTCTAATTAGTTGCAGATGTAAACAAATTTCATGGTTTTCCACAATTTTTATTTAGACACATCGACTACACTTGAAACTTTATGTTAATAGTATTATTTTGCGATCTGTTGAACATTAAGTTATTGAGTGAAAAAACCTTCTTTTTTTTTAACATATACTAATACAGTTATATTGTATGGTTTCGTCTATGAGAACCTATATGGTTTTCAAGTTGTATCCAATGAAAACTTGGTATAGACACTTATATATCTCTAAATATAATATATAAGTATAGTGTATATATTATATATAGGTAGAGTAGATTCAGTCTGAATAATCAGGCAAACATTTAGCTGAATTTGTGTTTGTTTTTCAATTACTCTTCAATTTACCATTTCAGTTCAATTACTCTTGAGACTTTATATCAGTATTATTATTGTGTGATCTGACGAACATTATGTTATTGAGTGAAAATAATTTTTCTTTTTTTTGCTTACAACATTTGTGGTCTTTACATAAATGGTATTTAATATAGTTATATTGCATTGATTTCACAAGTTATCAATCTAACCAGTCTCTTATTGAAATTTGACATACATGTAGATTCATTTATTTCTATATATGATTTAGGTATAGAATAATCAGGCAAACATTTTGTTGTATATGCATATATTTTTCGACAACTTTTATTTAGACACGCAAATTACACTTGAGACTTAATATTATATTATTGTGTGATCTGTTGAACATTAAGAATTATTGAATGAAAAACATGTTGGCTTCCAAGATGTCCTATTACTATTATTGAGACATTTTCCATCTCTACAGAAATGCTATTTACTATAGTTATATATAACCTATATGGTTCAGCTATCGATCTGTACTTATTTTACATTATCAAATTTGAATTTATATTTACTGTCTGCAAAGGGAGGGAAGATTAATGCTTCCGTTTCTCGATCCATTTAATAATTGGTTTTCTCGTTGCAGGATGCACGCCTCTATGGTAATCTGCCGGAGTGCACCGATGCTTTGATCAATGTGCATGGCATCTTTGTGGAGGCCGCTCGCTGGGATCTGAGCCAAGGTGGTTTGTGCGATGCCCGATTTGGTGAGCTATATACACGCATGCCCGTCATACGCTTCATGCCCTGCCTGGAGGTCAGCGATACGTCGCGCTACGAGGCGCCCCTCTACAAGACACAGCAGCGTTCCGGCGTGCTCTCCACCACGGGCCACTCGACCAACTTTGTGCTATCCATATTGTTGCGCAGCAAGAGCGATCCAGAGTTTTGGATTATGCGCGGCACCGCACTCGTCTGTGGCGTCATGGAGAACGTCTCCTAAGAATGGGAAAGATCTATATACACCTACACAGACACATATGTATATATATATATATATGTGTATATATATGTGTGTTATTATATACGCTGCATGTAACAAGGTGTCTTTATTTCGTACAATTCGCTTCAAATGTGTTCTCTTTGAGGCATGACCCATCAAATACAATCGATATATGTTTGTGTATCATGTTATTTATGTATATAGGCGTTAAGTACTTATTCTCGAGTTTAAGAGTTGTGTACTGCGTATATGCAGTATATATATGTATGTATTTATTTTGTAGCTCACGAAGTACGTCTGTGTGCAATTTACAAATGTTCTAAGTTCAGTTCAGATCAATATAGTTAAGTAAGGTAAGGCATGTATGTACAACATTTAAATATTTTACGAAATCGTTACAAAAACACAATAAACGGCAAAAGGCAAAAATATATTACAAATTGTTTGATTTTTAAATTACGAAAAGAGCGTTTACTTAAACTTTATACTTGGTACTTAACGTTAAACGTCTGAAGTCTGATTTTAAATGTAATATAAAAAAAAAAAAAAAAACATATATATATATATATAAATATATATATATATCTATATAATAACAGCATGTTCTCCAAGCGAGCTTTACGAACTTATAGCGAAATCGGACTTGGACACATACTGGCATAAAGAAACATAAAGCACAACTCTACAAACTACTAAGTACAGTTAGTTGTAAACACAAATTGATGCTAGGACAACGAATAATTGTCTAAAGCTTAATTAAGGTTTTGTTTTTCATCATTTTTGTTTCGTTTTGTATGCGTATATATATATATGTATATATATATAAAGGAATGTGTTCTTGCTAAAGGTTCAGTGCCAATGTTTCGATTGTTTTTAGGGTTTCTTTTTTTTGTTAGTTTTTGTCTCGACTTTCTAAGTAATACTGCCCCCCTCAATGGGATTGATGGGAATTTTGTAAATTAGATATGTTTTGGGTTCGATTTGTGTTCGCTTTAAGGTTAATTGGTTACAAGGTAATTTTGCTAGATGCGTTAATGGAATGCTAATTTAGTATTTAGCGGAACTTAAGATCTAATTATTGCTGTGTTCTGTGGGACATAAATGTTTAAGACTTTAAGTACTTAAGTGACTATTTTGTAAACATTAATTAAAAAAAATCAAGAACAATTATTATAATGATGCCACACAAAAAAAAACAAAAGAAAAAGTTCATTAGGAAGCTCGTAAGGCGTGAGGAATGAGGGGAAATTGGCCACAAGAGGGTTGCGGTTGGTGTGGGGGGTGGGGATGGGGGAGGGGGAGCCTTGTATTATAGCTTTTTGCTATTCCCATCAATATCAATGCTGAGATCCTGCATCGAGCCGCGTGGATGCAATAGGCTACGCTTCTCCGGATCCTTGACCTTCTTTGGCTTGGGTCGGTTAGTTTTAGTATAGCGATTGATCACTCCGTCCGTCTCATCCATCATGCGAAGGATGAGCGTCTGATCGGACGAGTCCAGCGGTGCTATTGAGATATCTCGCACGGCACGGAATTTACCGCAATTGTTCAGATGCTCGTTCTCCAAACGAAAGAAGTTCCAAACGAAGCGTCTGCCAATTATAAATAAATATATGTATAATACAAGTATATAGTTGATGCTAAGTTTGCTCTACCGAAATACTTCCAGTATGCCGGTTATGGAGGTCATAATATCGCCGGTCACATATCGCATTTCTGTCAAATAGAATGAGAGTGCCCAGATAAAACGCAGCGCCAGATCCTCCAATATGGCAAAGTAGTAAAAGCCCTGTGTGAATCAAAGGAGATGAGAAGATATCATGAAATACGTCTGTTTCTTAATAGCTATGTGTAGCTATATATATATATATATATATATAAATACCGTTGATGAGTAGACCACTTCCTCTCGCAGAAACGTATTCTCGCCCGCATTCTTATCGAAGAGGCCCCAATCCATTTTGATGTCCCAGGTGTACGAATAGCAGGAGGAGACTATTGAGGAGACGATCCACAGCCAGGTGTACGGATTATCAAAGGTGCTCGCATAGTTGGCTGAAATGAAATAGAAAGAGATAGCAGAGAAAAGAGATAGAGAGAGAGAGAGAGAGAGAGATATAGAACTTTGCGATTGTGATTTCGTAGCTCAAAATTAATACTTACGACTGTTGAAGCTCTTCAGTGTGGCAAAGATGACAACCATAAAGGTGGTGGAGTATTTGCCGGCATTGACCAGATGTGGAAAGGCCTCACGCGTGTCACGATATCGCCGTAGACATTGGGCAAAGCGAAACCAGGCGGGCAGGCAATTAACAATGGGTCGCACTATGAAATCCTTTTCCATACAGATGGACGCATCCACAGCCTGTGACCAGTTGCCATTCGTAAAGTAGAAGCAGACGAGATACTCAAAGTCCAATATAGCGGTGGCCAGCGAATTCAGTTGATCGCCCAGCCAGAAATCGGCGAAGCCCACGTGAAAGAACGGCGCCGCCAAACAGCGTCCAGTAATGCGCAACAGCCAGAAGCGTGCATCGTGATGCAGCACATGAAATGGATTGACCAGGAACAGCACCATGATTAGAGTCAGCGTTAGCGGATTTATGAAGGCCGGTATGCTTAAACTGGCACTGAACAGAAAGCTCAGCATGCTCAGCGTCCAGACGACACCGAAAATGGCTGCCAGTTCCATGAGATGTTGCTCGGACAGATGATTGCGGGGATCCAGCTCAAAGATGAGCACATGATTAACGCCGGACGAACGCCAGCCGTAGATGTTGACGCCAATCAAAAAGATGAACTCGATGAGCAGCAGCGGACCGCGATACAGACGAAACGTGACCTTCAGATTCTCGCCGGTTATATCGTGGAAAATGGCCGACAACACAACAACAATGCCCAGTACAATAAAGCTGCCGGAGAAGAGACCCACTTTGAACGTTGTCCACGGACTCTGTTGCTCGCCCAGCGGCGGCACACGTAATCGCTTCATTGCACGCTGTCGATCACCACCCTCCAGTTCCCCCGTAACCGTTGTCTCCGTCTCATTGATAATGTTGTCAATGTCCTTGTTGATGAAGAAATGCGAAGCCTCCACATACTCCTGACGCCACTTGGCGCCGGTGTCGACACGCAACAGCTGCAATTACAAGCCACAAAATGATTTATAAGCAATCAAATGTAATTGAAGTAATTGAATTTAAATGTGTGTATAAATAACATATAAATATTTATGTATAATACATATAAATGTGTGTTTAAATAACAAATATTTATATTTATTTATACATCTAATTGATAATTACACATAAATATATTATTGTTGAGTAATCAAACAACTGATCTCAATTACAAGTTGCGTTTCGTAATTACAAACTTCTTGAATTATTTAAATTACTCAAATTAATAATTGATTACAAATGCAATTTTAATGAAATGAATTAAATTTATGTATGTACAAACAACAACTAATAAATAACTATTTTAATAACCAATTAATGATTAAACTTAAGTATACTATTATTGTTTATTGTAATAATAATGGCAAACAATAATTAAATTATGTACAACATAATTCTCGATGAATTATTTCAATTACTCAATTTAATCGTGAATGAAAAAATTAAACAAAATGACACCAATTCATTTCTTACGTTTCTTACCTTGTCATGCTTTTTGAGTATTTTGCGAAAGCCCGTATGATTCAGATTCTGATAGTTCTGCAACAGTATCAAACTCAAATAGAACTCACTGAACGCCAATTTGAGTTCGCGTGCCTTGCGATCGGGCAACGCTGCATGCCGCTTCTGCCCCTTGGACTTTTTTGCTGTACGTTCAGACTCCTCAATGCTTGACTTTAGCTCCGCATTTAAGGTGGCAAATTTGCGTGTGGCCTCCGCCAACTTTTCCGAATAGAATGTATTGATCTTTTTCAGCTCCTTGTCGCAGTAGTGAAAGAAGTTCTCATCGAAATTGGCAAAGTGACGCTTAAGCACCTCATCCTCTACGCTGTCCACGCTGGGCGCCTCCTCCACCGCCAAATATAGCATCGCCTTCATTTCCTGCAACACATAAACGGAATAATTAGTTAAATACATCAATTGGAGAATGCCGAAAATAAACCCAAGTGCCTCAACCAGAAATCGACAGTTATTTATACTACATATGTCTTATGTGCATATATAGTATATATAGAAGATGTCTCCCGATGTTCAAACCGGATTTGCAAAGTAATCTCTCATCCACATTGTATAACGAGAATATATATATAGACATATATCCAGGCGTGCATCAATTTGCAATTTTTAAAACGGACTCCAAAAAACGGTCAAGTTTTTCCCTTTGAAAAGGATGCTACCGCTTTATATGATATTTTTATTTATACAAATAAATATAAATTTTTATTAGGTTTTGAAAGTAAGTGCTGTCTTCGTCTGTTTTTGTTTTTTTTTTGCAAATATTTGGTATATACTCTGCTTTGGACTTATCAATGTGGATATTAGATATATATGGTGTGCGTGTGTGTGTGTGTGTGTGTGTGACAAGTCTCACCTCATAGTTGATGTACTGTTTGCGCCACTCGGGCGTTATGTGCGCCGACAGATGCTCCGCAAACTTCATGACGATGTTGTTGTGGTTGTTGCAATTGTTGTTGCTGTTGCTGTTGCTGTTGCAGTTGCAGTTGCAGTTGCCGTTGCTGTTGTTGATGTTATCGCTATCGCTGTCGTGTCCCTGGCTTGGTTCTTAACCAAGTTTAAGCGAACACTGCAAACAAAAAAAAAATAAACACAATACTCAATACCAAAAATAAACTTAACTGAGCTGCGGATATTAATATTTCACGCACGACTGATGCTGCTAATTTTGCCAAACCAGCCGACATGCAAAATCAATGCACATTCAGCAACTGTAAACTGTAAAAAGGTTGTTGGGGGTGTATGAGACGGAGGAGACGGACTTAGGTTGGGGTGATGGGCAATATCTAATCAGTTAAACAGCTACAAAAATACGAGTTTTATACAAATGTTGTCAGAAAACAGTTGACAGCTGATTCTGAGTATTTACCACCAACTACATATGTGATAAGGCACAAGACAGTTATTTTTATTAATATTATTTTTAATTAAACTGCCACTGCCACTGCCACCATGATAAATATTCAACTGATCGTCTTCAATCTTAGATTCGCATTTGGAACATAATTTTTGTGTGTAAAATATATAATATAGTCTGAAAAAAAAAAAACTATATAAATATTCTATCGCAAATCTGTCATATGTCTCTGCAAGGGTATTCCAACTTTGGCGTACCACAAAAAACAAATCACTTTTCATTTTTTTGTGCTTTATTTACTTATTTATATTTTTTTGTGTGTCTCTCTCGCTTGTTTATTTTCATTAGCGTAAGCCGCTTAATACGCTAAGCAAATTGGAAATTTTTTATTATTTTTTTTGTCACTGCGTTGTGTACACAAAGACGCTCACATTTTTATCAATTAATTGAGCAAATATTTGCCAAAAGACGCCAACAACTGCAATCAGAACGATGGCAATAAGGCAAATAGGCACTAAGCCAAGTTCTGGGTCTGCGTCTGGGACTTGGCCAACTTTCGTAGGACAACATTCATTGACTAAGACAACGCACACACACATACAGAGAGACACACACACACACATACAGAGAGACAGAGCAGGTGCTAATTGATAGTGTGGCATTGCGTCAATTGCGTGCATTCATTCATTCAATTAACGTCAACATTTATATCCAAATATAGACACTTCCAGTCTGACCAACCTGATGGATTGAGCCATTCAACTCATATCGCACATCCATAATTGATGGTCTCTTTGCATACCCTGCAAAAGACTTATCCAATGTGTCTGTATAGGGTAGACCAGGCAGCGTGAGAGATTTGTGACATATGTGCACATACATCCATATATATTTTTATTATATCGGGGCTGTCTGTCTGGAACTGGACACTTCGCATTCGATATGGGTTTGAATTCTTTTCGCTATATTTAAAAATATGTTCAGCAGTAGGAAGAAGAAGCAGATATATATCGGCATGGGTAATGAAATAAACAGGGTAATTTGTAGTTGAGCACTCGAGAGAACAGCAGTTTGACAAATTGTCTATGCCTCTTAAAACAAAATCAGAATTGTGTTAAACACTTGTTGACTTTACTTAGCTTATCGCTCAGCTCTTTGGTTCTCTCTACAGTGATTTCTCTGCTGGCTGATAAGGCAGCAGCAGCCGCAGCCGCAGCAGCAGCAGAAGCAGAAGCAGAAGCACCAGTAGTTAAGCACTTATGAGAAATACCAATACCAATACCAATACGAACGAACACACACACACACACACACAGCCAGTCACAAACACATACAAATAAAAGTGCAAATATTTGATCAATAAAGTTGTCAAGCTGAAAGAAGCGCAAAGCGCACCTCGAATCTGACTCAGAGCTCAAATTATGAAGAACTGAAAGCAGCGGGCAGTGTGTAGCAAGCAGCGGAGCAGCGCTGCATCTGAATGTCTCCTCAATGCTGATAACTGCAGCTGCTGCGCCCGCTGCTGCTTCTGCTGTTGTTGTTCTTGTTTGTGTTGATGCTGCGCAGCTTTTCAATCAAATGCGTTTATATCATAATTAATTATTAATTGAAGACATCACGAGATTAAGTTGAGCTACGTTGCTTTTCAATTACATAAAATTACATTACACATATATTTCCACATATATATAAATATATATATATAGATGCAGACCCCGCCACCACTCGATTCTTTTCTGTTGACATACAAACGATGGCTGCTGCTGCTGCATGCAGCGATGCTCCTGTGTATTATTATTTTTGTTGAAATATTGTGTGTTGATTTCTGTAGTTATTGCAGTTGTTTGATGGGATATGCGCAAGTTGCGTGAGTTGAGGTCGGCATTTAGGCCAAGACCTAATCATTACTAATTGATAACATCAACTACGGTATGTTAAGTACACTTTATCACAGAATTGCGCGCACGGAACAACAAAGAGCAAAACGCGAACGAAACAATAAACCAGGGCTACGACACCTCCACTCCTCGGCGGGGGCAGTGTTGGTTAATGAGCGAATCTAAGTGCTACCTATCGATATTTAATTAATTTCATAGAATTTTAACTTGTTGCGAAATATGAATTTATTGTTTTAAGAATGAATGAATAAATGAGTTGTTTAAATTTTGAACTAACCAATATTTGTAGCATGTTGTAATTATCTAAGGCAAAGGCCATGGCAGCAAGTTAAATTTATAGGATCACTAAGGACAGCTTGTAATCGTGTGCATAGAAAGCAAATACATTTGAAATTTATTTGCAGACGATCGTTCCATTGTGAATAGCGATTCACTCGCACACCGATAATTTGCAACTATCGATAGCGCCGATACTTTTCAGTTCTTGGTCTCACAGCCGACGCTCATCCGCAATTTGCTCTCCGAAATTTTGACGCGACGCGAATTAATTGCAACGAATTTTGCAAACAAAACGCACATGAAACTGCGCAGTTTCTGTTGCTGGAAATGAGTACAAACCTAAAGAATCTAAAAATGGGCCACTTTGCCAGCGGTGGCGGTAGCGGCGGCGGCTTTGGCATATCAGCTGGCAAATTGATTGCGCCCCATCACAACACGAACGGCTGCATGGGCGGTAATGCCGGCGGCAGTGGCAGTGGCGGAGGTGTCTCCACAACAAATGCTACCACCACCAGCAGCAGCAGCAACAACGCGAGCAGCAGCGCCAGTGGCAGTGGCAACAAATCAGCATCATCCCATGGGGCAACGGATGCGACGGAAGTGTTCGCAATGCCCAGTGGCACAGTTATACCGATAATACGAAGCCGAGATGTGCCTAAGCAGCTGCCGACGCTGGCTGCTGCACTGCAGCATGGGGCGGACGAGCATTTGGCTGCGGAGGACTTGGATGCCGTGCAGTTGGAACTGGAGCTGATGCTCTCGAATGTGGCGCTGCGTGCTCGTGTCTTGAAATCCGAATATGATAGTTTGGACAAGGATGAGAAGCGTCAGGATCGCCGCAAATTGGACCGGGTGCCGCCCGGCTCACCGCCAACGAATGGCCTGCTCAACGGCCTGCTCGGCATCAACAATGCTGCGAGCAACAGCAGCAGCGGCGGAGGCGGTGGCGGAGGTGGCGTCGGCAGTCCAGCAACAGCTGCCAAGCGAAAAATGCGAGAGGAGCCGACAGGCGTCCGCAAGAAACACTCCTCAATGACGATACTCAAACAGCAACAGCAGCAGGGGGCAGGGAGCAGCCTGGCCAAGCAGCTGGCCAAGAACAGTCCGCTCGCCGTGCACACCGATGACAGCAGCATGGACTACGTGTCGCTGCCCAATAGCAACTCACAGCAGCAACAGCAGCTGCCACAGCCGCAACATCAGTTGCCACAGCAGCAGCAACAGCAGCAGCAACAACAGTTGCCAAAGCTAGCACTGCCCAAGAACGATATGCCCAATAAATTTTGGCTATCGGTCGAGCCGTACTGTATGCCATTGACGAACGAGGATCTGCGACTGATCGACGATCTGCTGGAACAATATCGGGGACCACTGGTGCCACCGGTGCCCAGTTTGGGGCCGCACTACTCGACGGTGTGGGCGCAGGAGGATATGAAGGCGCTGCAGCCCGGAGGAGCGCGCCAGAAGTCACAAAATGTGAGCGCGATGCTGAAGAAGGCCGACAGCATGCTGGAGGAAAGCATAACAGGACCGTTGACACAGCGTCTGGTGTCCGCCCTGATGGACGAATCGCTGCCCAGCGAGGCGGCCGCCGTCGGCGAGCACAGCAGCAACAGCAGCAGCAACAACGAGAATACCCATTCCCAATCCCAATCCTCGTCGACGCAGAGCAATGGTGTGGGATCGAAGGCAACTTGTGCTGCTGCTGCCGCAGCTGCTGCTGCATCGGGTAACTTTCGTTCGCTGTCGATGCTGAAGCATGGCGTTGGCATTGAGCAACGCCTGCGGAAGGAGCTGATCGAGAGCGGACTGATCGAGGCCAGTGAGCTGGCCAAGCACGAGAATGTTGACGAGGTGCTGCTGGAAATCAAACGGGTCACCGCCGAAATTAGCGCTGTGGCCCAATTTAATAGCGATGAACTGAAGCGTCTGCGCTCGGCGGCCAGCGACGAGATCAAACGCATCGAACTGAAACGCAAACTGGACACCATCGACCAGGAGATACTTGAGTGCTACAAGCGGATGCTGCAGTATCGGGCCAAGCGCAAGGGGCACACGGCCGATGAGCGGCAGGAGATCATGCGGCTGACCAGCGAGCAGCGTGCGCTCGCCGAGCAACTGGAGCGCATGCAGCTGATGGGCGCCAGCAATTGCAAGTTGTAGGACAGGAGCCTGGCCTGGAGCTGGAGCCAATTAATGGCCCTGCATCGGGCGACTCTGCTACTGCAGCAGTGGCAGCGTCACAGCGTTTGGAGCGACATCAGCTCCCAACTTCAATGTGTATAAAGATGCCAGATGATGACAGGCGACGATGGCATTGATGGCGACGCCATCGATGGAAACGGGTCAAAAATCAAATCGAACGTTAACAGAATTCACTGCTTAAACTAGCTTAAACTTTTCTAATAGAGCTGAGCGCGTCTCACTTTTCTCTTATTATTTTTCATTTGTTGGCCGAGACACAAGTTTATTTTGAATAATTACATGCCTTATTTTTATTAATTTTATGTTTGTATAAAGATTAGAAGCTTACATTAATTGGCAGATAACAAATTATTATAAAAACATTTGTTTTTCTGTCTCATTTTTAATTTTTATTTGGCACACAACTCAATACTGTTAATAAATTTCAAAATTGAAAGCGTTTTTTGAAATCACTTTTTTCTTTTTTTATATATACAAATATTTTATTATTTTTCTCATTTTTATTTTTAATTGGCAGGAAAAATCGTTATTTGAAACTTTTTCATTTTTTTTTATCTTTTTAATTTTTATATACTTTTTTCATTTGTCTCATTTATACTTTTAACTACCAGGAAAAGGAATACTGATAATTAATTTCAAAATATAAGTCGTTATTCGGAACTACTTTTTTACTTATTTTATTTAGTTTTTTAATTAAAAAAAAAAAAAAAACACTGCTAATGAATCTCAAAATATAATTGAATATTTGAAATTAACTTATTGCTGTTTTTATATATTTGATTTATATAGTTTTTGATTTCTATGCATATGACACGCGCCCAACTCAAGTTTGTATATTAGCATAACATTAACTAAGTAGACACCAGCACGGACACTCACGCACACACACAACACCTTTGACTACATGTATACACATATAAACACACACACACACACACATATATATATATATATATATACATATATATATATAGAATACATACATACACTTTTTATATAGCTTAAGTTATTGTGCCAGGTGGGCAATAAAGTTGTCGCTGTCACCAAACAAAAAAAAAAAAATTACCAAAAAATTGAGCAATTGTTTATTATTGCAATTGTTAGAGGAGCAGACACCAACCGAGCACCACAAGCGTCCAGTGCGCTTTGAAAGTTAACCCAGCGGCTGCAGCTCATTCCAGGCACACAGCGGAAGCGGCAAGCTTTATATTTACCCTTCGATAAGGTTTAGAGGCCAGCGAATCCGGCGCCTCTGCTTTTTGTTTTCTATCGCCTAATTAAAATTAAACAACTAAACTCCATAAATTTAACATCCACACACGAACACACTCACACACACACGCACCGACTATTAAATACGCTGTATCGCTGTATCTGTTTGTGGGTTGCAATTTTGAGAAATTGCTTAGACAACTGATAGCTGCTGATAGCTGATGTGTGAACTTCGTCAACAGATAGCAAATTAAGTGGCACGCTGCTGCAGCGTAGTAAATGCATCTACTATTCGACAGCGTTACGGCCGCAGCTGTTTCAAGAATCGCATCTTATCATCTTATCGCATCGCCGTGTGCCATCTCGTTCTCTCTATCCGGAAAGCAACAAGCAAAGCAAACAAGTCTTACAAGGAAATTAAATCGCAGTCAATATCCAAATGGAAATGCCCCCCAATTGAAATACCCACTAAGATTTTGCCTTATCAAATTGCAAATAAAACTCGCTTGCTTTCTGATTAAAAACTATCTTCATTGTTTACATATCTCCATGATGTATTGTGTACAATATATATATACGTTTATATATGTGTATTTGGCAATACTTAGTATGTCCACCTGATTGACAAATGCCTATCACTATCTTCATTGTTTACATATTTCCATGATGTATGATGTACAATATATATATATTTTTTTTTTTTGTTATATCTATATATATTTATATCTTATTGAAACTATATGTACACCTCATTCACAAAAGCTGGAAACCCTTGCTGTTAGGGGCAAAGGGAAAAGCGATAACCCTTGCGATAATCCACAATAATCAAATGATCCGCCTCCTCCAGCGCTGATTGAGCTACAAAATCAAAACTCTCGTTTAGTTATTTTCTTTAAATGAATCGTTTGTATGGATTTATGTATACCCTGTAATTGTAAATTGTCATTGTTGTTGCGTCCATTCATGAGTTTGTCCAGTTCCGTGCCAAATGGCAGACATCCTCCACAAAGCCCAGATTATAAAGAAAGCAAATTAGAAATGATGTGGACAATTAATTTTACCGGTTTAGAACTTGTCTTTTTCCTTTTTTTTTCATGTCTTTTCGCGAATTGGCTCTACAATAACATTGAAAGAAAGCAGAGCTCTCTAATAATCGTAAAAAGTAAAAAACATAAAAAATTAAGGACTCGCTTCGTGTTGTTGGTTATAATAACAACGTAAAGGCCAGCTCGTTGTTGGGGGTGGGGTGGGTTTTGTGGGTGTTGAGTGCACGAAGTGAATCAGAACAAGAGAGAGAGAGAGAGAGAGAGAAAAGACAAAAAAAACACACACATACAGAGAAAGACACATTTTGCCAGTTTCTTTTGAACAAATTGATCAGCGTAAAGCATGCGCAGAGAACAGAACCGTTATTTGCGTTACGAAATGTAATACATAAATGACACACAAATATGTATACACAAACATACATACATATGTAAGTGTACAGCACAGTTGTGTTGTTAGATGAAAATATCATCCTTTTTTTCCAATCGATTCCTTATGGCAGTTTTTCTTGCTTTTGAAGTTGTGGTTGTTGTCCTTGCTGCTGCTGCATCTTCTTCTTTCTATTTATCTACCTATCTTATTTCTATTTATTCATTCATTCAACGACGCTGATTGCCAACGGTAAACACAAAAAAAAAAAAATATGAAAACAAAATTGTAAGTAGGATCAGCTGCTCACATATTTCTCAAGTTCTATCGAAATTACAAGTCACGATAGTTTGATAATAATTAATTAATAGGCTCATCACACAGAACGCCATCTAGTATTAAGGCGCTGCTTGAATTATGGAAAATGCATTTGAGATGCATTTAGCCATCTCTCAATTCAAATAAAAAATAGTAAATACTAATTTTGTACTTACATTCTTGTTTCGGTCATTTTGAAATTGTAAATCGAATGGCGGGCAGCGGGATAGCTTATATTTTCGCAGTGAATGTCAAATATTTCCAGTGCTTGAAAATGTCGTAAAAATAAATGACCTATGAACTTTCTCTGGTGATGCAGAAATGATGTACTACTTTTTATACGGCAAAACTTTACGGAGCAGCATCAAGAAAGATAGAGTTCTAATAATACACATAAATGTACAAAACTGTAGTAATCGATAACAGTCAAGCAATAACAATCGGTGTTTGATGGGACCAGTATAATCGCTTGCACAGCTGTTTGTCGTACGACCGCACGTGTTGGCAGAGCTGCATTTAATTTTTTCCCTTATTTGGTTGTTGTTTTGGTGTTGTTGCGCGGCGGCGTCATTTAACCGGTAATTCATATACAAACACACGAAGTTATTTGTGAAACAATTCACAATGGGCAAAAACAAACGCAACAACAACAAACAACAGCAGCAGCAGCACAAAAACACTCAGCAAGCAGCGACGACAGCAGCAACAACGACAACAACAACGCCTACGCCAAACGCCAAAAATGCGACTCCAAAGAGCAACAGCAACAGCGGCGCTTTGAGAATACCCAGCCTAAGCGAAAAGGATCGGCGGGCGCTGAATGCGGTCGCGCAGGCGATATTAGAACTGGTGCAGACACAGACTGCCAATCCCAACGAGGAGTGGAAGCAATATGTGGAATTGCAACGACTACTCGATAGCATGATGCTGCTCGAGAAGCCGTTGCAGCTGGCTACGCGCAGCCCGGAGGACAGCAGTGGGATGGAAAGCGAAAAGACGCGTATCGCCAAGGTGGCAGCCTTGAATGAGTGGGCCCATGCCGGCGGCGTGCAGAGCGATTGTGTGGAGATCACCACATTTCCCGGCTATCAGCTGGGCCTGCGCGCCAAACGTGATATCGCAGCCGGGGAGCTGGTGCTGAGTGTGCCGCGCAAGCTGATCTTCTCCGAGGAACTGCTGCCCGAATGGAAACGCGAACTGTTCCGCAATTTCCCCACCCACCTGAATGTCACCTACACTCTGATCATCGAGAAGATGCGCGGAGCAGCCAGCTCCTGGCAGCCCTTCATCGATACGCTGCCCAGCCGATACAGTACCGTGCTCTACTTCACCGTCGACCAGATGCAGCGACTCCGCGGCACATCCGCCTGCTCGGCTGCAATGCGTCATTGTCTCGTCATTGCCCGCCTCTACGCCTCCATGTATAAGTGCGCCTACATCCAGCCCGGCGAGAACGTTATGGCTGCCAAGGCCAATCTCTTCACCGAGTACGGCCTCTGCTACGAGCTCTATCGGTGAGTGTTTCCCTCTCTCTCTCTCTGTGTATGTGTGTGTGTGTGTGTGAGTGTACTCACAATATTTTCCAAACAAAGGAGAGCTTATTGATTTTTTGTCTGTCCGTCCATCCGCTGATATCTCAGCTGGCCCGATCTATTTATGTTCTTATTTCATTCTGATTCTTTACTTTCTAATTATGGATCGGCATCTGGAATTCGATTGGATTTAGCTAAGGGCTCTTATTGAGGAGAATGCGCAGAATGATGGGGCACAAATGTGACGGGGTTTCAAACAGAAATCGGAATCGATTACCGATTGAAATTCAGAATCGGAATTGGAATCGCAACCGATATTACACATTTTTTTAAGGAACTCATTAGTTGTTCCGAAATAAGTTTATCGGAATATGTTAGTGGAACACTATTGTAGTCATTAGCTGTATGTATGTGGATTTGCTTGTATCAGACAGACAGACTGCGGAATATATATATATATATATGTTTAAATTATGGGGTTGTAGATGTTTATTTCTGCCTTTTACATACTTTTGCACAACTTCATCAGCATACCGTAAAAATCAAGATATCAATACGTTAGCGGATACCTTAAAAAGGTTTGAAAAATGAAACCGGAAACTCGACTGGAATATTTCGGTTCTCTTTGACACCCTGTACAGTATGTATGTAAGTAGAGTATGCACCTAAACTGATGACACTGATGACCGACCTTGGAAGCCGAGTGAAAAGAAAGAAACCTGTACAACATGGAATTTAACTTTTTATTCAGATCAACTACTTTTAGGTAATACACTTTAAGTGTTATTTGAGCACAACTCTACTCAGATTTGAGTATATTCGATTTTATATTCCGCTGGCGTGTCGAATGCGTGTGTCCAATTAGAAAATGTTGCCGGACGTTTGTTGCATCTAATTTTCATCATATTTCATAATTACACATTTTTTTTACTACATTTTATTAAAAAAAAAAAAAAAAATTAAATAAAACGACCAAAAGTCAAAAACAAAACGTAACTTATTTACATGCTTACATTTCTGTATGTATATATATATATATAATTAGTATATATGTGTAGTTCAATATTTCGTATTTTGTGGGCACAGCAAAATTTTAGAAATTGGAAAAAAAATATAGAAATATATCTTGAAAGTGTTGTTAGATATTCTAATATACGCCAGTGTTGAGCAATTTGCAGTTTTACAGTGCACTAATCAGAACTACAGTTAGTGTTGTTGCTGTTCGTGTTGCTGTTCTTTCGAGTGCCAAATCCACTAATTTTGTTTATTTGTTGACTCTCGTGTCAATTGAAATATTTATTGTCCTCAAAAATGTTTTGAAATTCCAACCGATTTTGCATTGTTTTTCTTAATCATTTTTATACTTTGATACCGAAGGTCTCATAATATATTGGTTTTATGCAATGCCCCTCATGCTGTCTGTCCGTCTGTATGAACGCCACTTTTTTCGATACCCATGGAGATACAGACTTGAAACATATGCTAGGAAATCGATAACATCGATAGCTGCAAATCGATAGAGTCACATATTTTCCCCAACTTTAAGTCTACAGTCACCAATTTGGTTGGTAGGTTGTTGGTGATGTCCTTCAAAGATCGGCATATGCCATGCCGCCCCTATAAATTGTAAATGGCTATATCTTCTCCAGTTTTTGAGTTAGAGCCGTCGGATTTGGTAGGTATATTACTGGTAGCCGCATTTAGGAACCGATAACAAATTTGTATGGCCCCGCCCACTCCCGTCCCCAAAAACGATAAAAGCGCATATCTCCCGCAATTTAAGAGCTATAGTTAGGAAGCTTAGAGGGTAGATTACTTAAACCTTCTTTCAAAATTTGTTTCTCCCACACCCACTCCCGCCCCCAAAATTCACAAAAGCCTATATCTACCCCAATTTGAAAGGCAAACTTAGCCGGGATATCTTGACTAAACACCCTGTTCTTTGCTATCTGTTATCAGCTGGTATTATTTAGGGTATCAAAGTATTGCGCAGTCGGTTACGCCCGACTGCAACGTTCTCTCTTGTTGTTGGTTGTGTTTGTACAAAACAGACCCCACAAAATTAATTCAGCACAACTTTACTCGTGTGGCTCTTTCTGTGTTTTGTTGTTGTTGTTGTTGTGTGTGTGCGTGCGTGTGTGTCTGTGTGTGTATGTGTGTGTGTGTGTGTGTCTGTGTGTGTGTGAGCTAGTGCATTTATTTTGGTGTGCTACCGAAACCCATTTCTAATGCTGTTTGTGCTTCTGAAACGCAGTTTTTAAATTCACTTATCTTGGCCTTTAGGTTTCCTCTGTCTTTTTTTTTTCTTTTTCCTCAAAGGTTTTCAATTATATCTTATGATTTTTTTTTTTTTTTTGAAAGGTTATAGTTGTAAAATATCGTGCCACTCGATAGTTTATCGACGCCCGAGCGTACTGAGCTGTAGTTCGCATTTGGAATTGCGCTTAATATCTACGGTACGGTTCTATATAAATACGTTTCTGAAAGACAATATGACACTGGCCCACAAAAAACCACTGGAAGCGAGAGACGAGCGTTAAGCTAACAAAAAGATGTTGGTTGTGCGCAATTTATTAGTCAAAATGATGTTAATAACGTTTGCTTCTTCTTCTTCACTTCCGTTCGAAGCCTCTTTGATGATGAGGCATGTAGCATATGTACAATGCACTCGCTATCCAGAGGGTTCTCTACCCACTGGGAAGACGTTCAAGTGGGCAAATTTGGATTCCCATTCCCATTCCCAATTCAACTTCTCAATTCTTCTTCCTAATGCTTCTCGCTTCTTGTTGCGTTACTCGCTCAGTTTTTTTTTTGGCAATCAAATCTTTGTTGCTTTTCGCTTCTCATCTGCCTTCTCTTTAGTCTTCTCGCTTTTCTTATCTAACTTCTTTGAGCTCATGTGTAGTCCAGTGTCATGGGCTTCAGCTAGTTTTCCTTTCTTCTTTGTCCGCACAAAAAAAAAAATCTCCATCACTTATTAATAAACTATAACTTATAACTTATGCACTTTACGGTGTGTATATTTTTAATACATATATATATATATGTATATATATATTTGTTTATATAAAACTTGGCCTAAACGGAGCGATCCCACTACATGTCGTCTAGTGTTATCTAAAGTGTGTGTGTGTTTGTGTGTGTGTTGTAACTAGGGTCTAGAGCTTAATTATCGAATGATTTGCGCAATGTATCGAATAGATACTCCTGCACCTCCGGTGAATTGGGATCCATAGTGTTGAGCTTCTGATGTGCAGTGCGCAGTGTAAGAGCCAGTGAATTGACACCGCCACGCCCCCCGCCCCCCGATTTGGCTGTTGCTGTTGCAGTTGATGTTGTTGCTGCCACTGCTACTGTTGATTTTGCCGATGCCAGCTGCGAGCTGCATGTGGATCCCTCGCGATTGAACAACAACGAGCTCTGACGCTGCAACTGATGCTGATGATGATGATGATGATGCACTGGCGTGTTGCACGACACGGTTGCAACACTTATAGGCTTGTGGCAACTGTTGTTGTTGCTGTTGTTATTGTTGGTACTGCTGCTATTGCTGTTGCAGTTGCTGTTGCTGCTGCTGCTGCCAATGACCAGCTCCTCCATGTGCTCCCGCAGCGAATTGCGTCGCGATGCGTTCGCAGTTTGCGCCAACTGCGGCAATTTACTCTTCATTGCATTGTATGTCTTCAGATAGCTGGTCTTGCGCCGCCGATGCTGCTTCCAGCGGCACACAACAAATATGACCAGCAGTGTGGCCATCGAGGTTAGCACTATGGCAGCACTGGCAACAATTGCCGATCGTATGCCCGCTGGCATGCTGGTGTATAAATTGTTGCCACTGCCACTGCTGCTGCTGCCCAAATGCTGTTGCGACATCGATGTGGCGGCCGCAGCGGACGGACTACGTCGGAAGCCATGACCAGATAGTTCTAGATCCAACAGATCGTGTGCACGTGCCACTTCATTCTCAATATTGTCGATCACGTCGCTGTTGTCCTCGTTGCGGCCCATTCCTGCTGTCAGCCTTGTGGCATTATTTCCATTGCTGCCGTACGCATTTACGCTCAGATCAATGTCCATGCTGTTGCTGTTGTTGTTGTTCTCGCTATCGCTATCGTTGTCCAGTTCCTGCGAGCTGCCGGCGTTACCATTCAGCAGTAGGCGTGGCTGTGGCAAATAGTACGCATTCCGCTTATCCTCCAAGTTGCCGGCAACGGAGCCAGCCGAGCGTCCAGCGAGCGAGGCGAGCGCCAGCGTCTTCCATGATGGAAAGAAGCCCAGCGACTTCTCGGCGCGCTGTTGTTGTTGTTGCTGCTGCTGGGCTGTTAAGGTGGTTGCTAAGGATGTTTGGGCATAGGCGGGTCCTGTGTACCAGAGCGAGAGAGAGAGATAGACAGGAAGTTGGTAAGATAACTAATATTGCATGTGTGTGTGTGTGTGTGTGTGTGTGTGTGTGTGTGTGTGTGCGTGTGTGTGTGCGTGCGTGTGTGCGTGCGTGTGTGCGGCGGTTATAACGAGCTGTGGCATGTGTGCTAGATTACTAGTCGTTGGTTTGGCATATTTGTCTGTGTGATTTTATACAAATATCGGCTATCGATAAATATCGATATATCGATGTGTGAGTTATCGTAGTAGGGCACATGCCATGGCAAGCCGTGATCGTGACCACTTTCTATCGAGCTGCTGCTTTGTTTGCCATCGATAAAGTGCAATCGATAATCGATATATGCTATTGATACATACTAACGATATGCCGATTCACATTTGACAAATTTAAATGAGTTATTGTAATGATGATCAACTAGATCAACTTTTCGATAACTAACCGCTTGCACGCGCTTCGATATTAATCGATAGCCGCTAATATGCCGCCACATCCCCAGCTGTTACTTACGTGTGTGCATTTGGCCCGTGCTAAGTTGCTGCCGCATTGTTGAACACGAACACGAACAACAACAACAACAACACAGCAACAATAGAAAACCAATAATAACAATAATAAGAATAATAATGATAATCGCAATAATAATAATATTCATCGATAACACACACGGCAACAGCTCAGCACGGGCCAAATGCGCTCGCGTCCATCCGCACACGCTCACTGCAGCTGTCGCCGGCGCTGCTCGCGCTGGCGTTGACGTTGGCGTCGCAGCCGCAATGCTGTTATACCTCGATTGCGATTGCTGTCGTCGTCATCGTTATCGTTATCGTTAAAATGATCGCCATCCCTTTCGCTATTGGGCTCAATGTCAATGATCGATGTGAAATAGCTGGAGCCTTGCGAATCCGTTTTGATCTCATCCGGCTTCACGCTCTTCAAATCAATCAAATTGAAATGCGGAAAATTCTCGAATGCTGTCACAATATCCATATTATCCTGAAGCACAACCTTCTGGCCGGGATAGAAACGTGAATGCCCATCGCCGTTGCTGAGTATGGTGGATAGGTGCAGCTGACTGGAGCCGCGCTTGCGATGCTCGATCAGCTCCTCCAGCGTCATGTTGCGCTGCTCGAGCACCTTGAACAGGCGGTTGCCCGAACGGCGATCCTCAATGAGCTCTAAAAGATCGGTGCGATCATCCACATCATCCACTAAAGGCCCCAATAGTGGCACTGGCGATGATTGTTGCTGCGGTCGCGGCTTTTTCGGCTTGCCACGCTTTGCTGCTGCTTCTGCTGCAGTTGCAGTTGTTCTTGAGGCAGCAGCTGTGGATGTTGGGATCGGAGTCGAAGTTGGAGTGGATGCAGTCACTCGTATATGATGAGTATTGCTTTCGACCTCATCAAAAAAATTCTCCAGCTCATCGTTGCCATCGTTGTAATTGAGTTGCTCCTCGCTGCTGTTGCTGCTGCTGCTGCTGTTGTGTGTTGCTGCTATTGTGCTATGTGTCGCCTCGGAGCTGACCAGCTCTAGTTCCACATCTTCAATGCTCTCCACAGAGTTTCTGTCATAGTTGCTGCCTATAAAATTGTCACTAATACGTTTGGTTTGCTCTTTGCTGTTGTTGCTGTTGTTGCTGTTGCTGCTGTTGTTGCGTGTGCGATAACGCGTTGCTGCTGCTGGCGGCAACTCGCTACTGTATTGCTCCTCAGACACATCCAGCTCTGGCTCTGAAGCAGCAGCAACTGTTGCTTCCCCCGATGATGATGATGTTGTTGTTGTCTCCAGCAGCAACTCTTCCTCTGCTGATTCTATTGTTGCTGCTGCTGCAGCTGTTGTGCTTGTTGTTGTTGTTCTTGTTGTTCTTGTTGTTGTTGGTGTGGTTGAGGCTGTGGTTGTGCTGCTTGCTGCTGTTGCCTTGAACAATGCAGGCGGCTTAAGTGTTGATCGCATTTGCTGTCGCTTCTTGTACAATGGCAATCGTGTTGTTGTCACCGCTGTTGTCATTGTGCTGGCAACAGTTATTGGCGCTGTACTGCTGCGCCTGCTGCTGCTGCTTGAGCTGCCATCGCGCGAAGAGCTGCCAAATAATTTCAAGCGCTGCAACGCTGGCAACTTGTTCTGCTTGGGTCTAAATAGCTCTTCTCGTAAATCCTCCGAAGGGAACAGTTGCTGCTGCTGCTCCTCCTCACCTTGCTGCTGGTGGTGCGCATGGTCTAAGAAGGCAGCGGGTATACGCCGAACACTGTGCTTATTGTTTTGGCCAGCTGCCGTCGTCCTCAGGTCAAGGCTGGGCCCGGCATTGATGGCAGGCGCAGTGGCTGTTGTTTGGAGCGCCAACAGCGCATTCTGTTTACCCTTGAGCAGATCGTCCAGCGATAGATTTTTCTGCTGCAATATCTCACTGAGACTGAGTCCACCAGAGTTCTTCAATATATTCTTAAGATCGACGGGCGTCTTGTTGCCAACTGTTGGCATTGGCTGTTGCTGTTGCTGTTGTTGCTCCTGATCTTGTTTCTTTGCCTGGCCATAGGGTCGACGATATGACTTGCTGCCGCCAGTTGGTGACTCGGTCGGACGCTGTCGCGGTTTATTGTCGCGTTCTCGTTCTCGTTCCCGTTCCCGTTCCCGCTCCAGCGCTGCCATCGGTTCGCGTATGGGCAACTGTTTGCGCCTGGTCAACTGGTCATCCTCCACATGACCGCGCCAGTAGACATTGCCCCCATTTGGCGACTCATCCTCATTGGTGGCACCCATTGTCGCCAGCGGCAGCTGTGGCCGACGCTTGCGCTTACCACCACCACCAGCGCCATTGGCATTGACACTGCCTAGTGGACGACGACGCGTCAATGTTGCCTCCGGCGTCGGTTGGCCATCGTCTACAATAAGCGAGACGCCAGTTTGGAGCAGCTTCTGCAAGTACAAGTGAAGAAAGAGGGCAAGTGATTATCGCATACTATTAATAATGTTGTTTTTATGTTGAGAGTCAAACTGATTACGACGATATCCATACAGAATGCTATATACATATATCAGCCAGATCGAAAGATGAGTTGTGGCTTGAAGAGTGTCATTGTTTACCAACAACTATATCATATAGGAACAAGAGTTCAGTTCTTTATTTATTTAGCTATAACGACATTAAAGGTGGACGGCTAACGGACTAACAGACAAGCACTGCCATGCAAAACAAGGCACACATCGACCCCAAATTCATGATAAAACCGTGTGTGTGTGTGTGTTTGTGTGTGTGTGTGTGTGTGTGTGTGTGTGTGTGTGTGTGTGTGTGTGTGTGTGTGTGTGTGTGTGTGTGTGTGTGTGTGTGTGTGTGTGTCACTGTTATGAAGCTGTATTTGTGCTTGTGATTCTGCTGTTCAGTACATACTCAAATATTTACACACAAACATTTAACATTTTTATTTTTTTTTGTTTTTTTTTTAAATAAAAACATCTATGATAAAATATGAAAACAAAAGGGCGAAGTTAGAAGTAAACAGATGGGATTTTTGATTAGCCCTTTGAAGCCGCTTTCTTTTCCGTTACCATTTTAACCAATTTTTCTGTGTATATGGTGGAAAAAGTAGATTTATTGAGCCGTTTAGCACATGGTCAGCGCTTGACTTTCCTTGATTAATGAACACCATTGATTGATTGTGGCTCTGAATGATGCCAACAGAGTAATCACTGTTCACTCTGTCTCCCTCTCGCTCACTCTCTCTCTCCCTCCTCTCTCTCTCTCTCTCTCTCTCTCTCTCTCTCTCTCTCTCTCTCTCTCTCTCTTACACTCTCGCTGGCTGTGTGTGCATGTGAGTCTGTGTAATCAATGAAATATCACGCTCTACCTTTATGTTTCTTTACAAATCTGTAAATAAATAAAAACGTAAGGCAGAATGCGAATGTGGTGTGTAGTCAACTAGGCGATACCCTGTAGCCTGTAGATGTAGGAGAACGACTTAAGAAGACAAAATGGCTTAGAGAGAAAGAAAGAGTGAGAGAGAGAGAGAGAGAGAGAGAGAGAGGCAGAGCGAACAGTGATTAATCTGTAAGGAAATGAAGGAATTATAAAATAAAACAGAAAAGTTTCGACTGCTGCTGCATATTAGATGGGGGAGAAACGGAAAACGGAAGGAATTGAAAAAGAGAGATTCTTATTTGGTAATTTGCATTTATTTCTTCTCTTCTCTTCTTCACATCATATTAAATAGGTACATAACAAAAATAGTTATTAATAACTTGAAATAATATGTAGGAAAAAGGTTTTTGGTATAAAGTCAACATGCTTTGGTATCAATCAATTACTTTATACTTTTCGAAAAGTTAATTACATTTTTAGGCTTACTAATTGAATCTAGTAAGCCAATCAATATTTTCTACTTCCAGTCCAGCCTACATGGCACATCGCCCTTAAGCTGCTTGCCCCGTAATTAACTTGTGCATCTTGTTTAGCCAGCCAATTGCTGTTTGCCAGTTTAATGCAATTTAAGCGCTTCAAGCGCATGAACACACACCCACCCACACACACACTCACATATATATACACACACCCACATATATATACACACACACACACAATTTCGAAGCTGTCTTAACTTCATAAACTGCTCTCAAATGAAAATTGCGTGCTAGTAAGCTAGATAGCTTGAGCGAGAAAGTGCAGGCACTTTCCTGCTCACGTAATTAATTTTGAATTCATCGCCGTGTAAACTGCCGCGCCCCCTTCATGCCCCCTCCCCCCTTCCATTGTCATCGTATAGATAAAGGCCCGCATATTATGCTTTTGATGGATGAGAAGCATGGAACTGGGGATTATTCACCCTTGGATTATTATTATGCTGCTGTCTCTGCTGTTGTTATTGGCAACGAACATGTGCCTGGTTACCCCCCACCGCCCACCGCCCTCCAACCCCATCACATTGTTCTCATCATTTCCATGATTAGTCTGAGTAATTGACTTGGCTCAATGGTCACCCTTTCCCACTCTCTCTCTCTCTCTCTCTCTCTCTCTCTCTCTCTCTCTCTCTCTCTCTCTCTCTCTCTCTCTCTGTTTCTCCCTCTATCTATCTCTGTCTCTCAGCTGCAATCAGTCTAATGCAAATGCCGATTTGTGCACTTATGAACATTTTCCAGTTTCTGTGTGTGTGTGTGTGTGTGTGTGTGTGTGTGTGTGTGTGCATGTGTGTGTGTGAGTAAGTCTGTGCCTTAAAGCCACAAAAATAAAATTAGGATGGATTGCATAATTGTACTCCGAAATTAATCCGACTAGGTTCGCTGATTACTTTGAGATTGTATTGCCTCTTTCACTCTGGCGTGGTGGTTGTGTTCCGCTTTATAATCTGGGCATTAGGTAATGAAATCTGCCAATTACCATTAACTAATCAAACTTTCAATTTCTGTGCGACCTGTGCAAATAATTAAGCTTAAAGCTAATGACAAAACTAAATTGTTGACGAAAAAGTTTCACAAGCAAAGTACCGAAAGCTTGCTCAGATTTTTCGCCAAAACTCATTACACAACAAGACAAAGGGCGCAGGGCGAAAGAGAGAAAGTGAGAGAGAGAGAGAGAGAGAGAGGGAGAGGGGGGAGTGTGTAGAGGAAAACCGAGAAACGAAAACTTTTTGCGACAACTGCAAACAATGCAAAAATAATGTCAAATTGAAAACACAATCCACCCATTCCAAGCCTTTCCCCAATCCGTCTAGTTGTCACCCCCTCACCCCAGAGCAGGAAATTACGAAATAGGATAGAACAAAACGAAATGAAATGAAATGGAACAGAGTTCACCATGCAAACAAGAAATCCTTACAGAACCGAACCCAAGGCGATGCTCAATTTGGGGACTTCCTTTTACCATATAGAGATGGGCACGTGTTCTATTATCTGGTTGACTTTGAGAATCGCCATCCAAAAAGAGTAAATAATAAATATATAATATGAATAATGAGAATCTATAATGTTGTTCAATAGAATAAACAACAAACAGAAATTTGAAATGATTATATTTGCAAAATTTTAATTTCTCTTTCATTTAATTGGCAATTCGAATAAATAATTTTCAGTTGCTGGGCACACAATTTATTTTGAAGTTCCTCAAACGAAATGACATTTTCGACGGCGCATACTGTTCATCGATCTCAGGACGAGGCTTTAGTATTTCTGAACTATTCGGTAACATCGATATCAAAATGATTGAATACACGCTCATCTCAATCTCTGCGGCATTGTGTGCATTTCTCTGCTCCAGCTGTCTGACATGTTTTTGGTTGTTGTCTGCCAGTTTAAGATGAATGACTACCTGCCTGCTCTCCTGCTGCCCTGCTGCCCTGCTCTGTGGGCTTGGGTGAAGGGTGGTCTTTCAATTTGGCCAAGTTGCAGCTATGGAGGCTGCATGCATAATGAAGATGGACGTCAATGGCAATCGAATTGTTTCATTCAGTCAAAGTTTTAAACAAAGACACCTCCCTTCCCCTCCCCTCCCCTCCCCGTCCCACCCCAACCAACGCATTTAACCGAAACCAAGCCGCAAGTTGCATTCGATGGCGAACAAAAGCCGAGTAGAGCAAACAGGAAGTGGATGTGACTTTAAAATGGCACCCTGCGCGTGTTTTTGCACTGCTTTAAATCTAGATCCAAACACACGCAAGAGAAAGAGACAGAGAGAGAGAGAGAGAGAGAGAGAGCGAGTAAGTGAGTGGAAACGAGAGACTCTCACGTGGCATGTGTGTGTGCCTGTGTTGACAGCATTGGCAACACTCTGCAACTTGGACTGTCAGCAGCAGCAGCAGCAGCAGTAGCAGCAGTAGCAGTAACAGCAACAACCTTCAAAAGTTTGCAACGCGCTTCGCTTGGCTGCCATATGCGGCGTTTTTATAGCCACATAACCTCACTTTTTGCTATCCTTTTTTGTCCTTTTCGTTATTTTTTTGTGCACTTGTTGGCCTTGTTTTAAAAGCCAGCGGCCAGTTTATTGCCAAGCTGTTGAGCTGCAACGATTCCTTCTACTCTAAATGATTTGCTATTGTTGCTGTTGTTGTTGTTTGTGTATTTGTTCAAGTCTTGTACAGTCGATAAATGTCATCTTAGCGATAATATTGTCATCGACTGTGCAAACATTTTGTTTCACATTTCTTATATACATCTATATAAAATGTATTTTTTTATTTAACTGAAGCTTGTTTTTATTATTTCAATTTTTTCTTAAAGAGAACTGTGAAGTTGGCAGCATTTCAAAAACGGGTTGACAGCAAAATATTTAACATTCAGATCAAATACCAATCGTAATAGATTTTTTCATACTAGAACTCATCTTTCGACCGATTGTTCCTATATAAGTTATATGATATAGTGATTATATTCAGCCGGCTTCGACAGACCAAGAATATATAATATATATATACTTCATGGGGTCAGATATATCGCCTGCAATACGTCACAAACTGCACGAGAAAGTTATAATGCATTTACCAAGGCTATGCAAAAGTGCTTGTCAAAAAGTGCCGTAAAAAAGATTCTCGATTTGAATTCTAACGTTTAGCAAAAAGTTATATAGTATGTTAGTTACAAGTGAGTTATTGTTTAACGCTTAATTGGCTGTACTGGCTGGCACTCTGTTATGGTACTTTTGGACGACTTATACAGCAAACACTTTGATAAGTTTTATGCCTTTACAAATAATAATTCCGCCAAAAACACTTTGGCATGGCAACTTAGCCTGCTGCAAAAGGCAGCCCGAAACACATAATGGGCTTTCGAAAGGGGCGCAAGCAAAGTTCACAAGGGAGTGGTAGAGGCGTGTGGAAGGGAGAGGCTTGTTGGTTGCCGGAATACCACAAAAGTTGCTTAGCTGCTTGTCGTGATTTTTGCTTTGTTGCTGCTGCTTTTGCTGCTGATGATGATGATGATTTCTATTCCTACCTGCAACGCACTGCGCTTCAGCCCCGACCCCGCCCTGACCCCGACACTCAACTCTTTCGTCTATCCGCTGCACGAGCACTTTATGTTTTTTTTTTTTTGTACAACCACTTCAAACAAGTTGCTGCTTTTTATAATTAAATTGAAAAATTTATGAGCAATTAAATGGAAAACTTTGCTTTGTGGCCCAAAGCCATGCAAAAGCCAATGAGCATCAAATCTAATAAGCATGTTGGGAACAAGGGTGTGGTCAACTAGACTAGCCCATACTCTATTGCCTTACATCGTCGGTCATTCATTTTTGATACATTGAGTGAAAAAAGAACGATGCAATTTAAAACATTTCTGAAAGAGCTTACTTAATTTTCTGGCTCTAACTAGGACTAGGACTGTCTCTGTCATTTTAATATGCATTTTACGGGGGCATGCAACTAAATTGAAAATACACAATCTAAAAGTGAAAGAATTGCCATCGTAATATGCTTAAATTTTATTTTGTTTATTATTATTATTTCGCTTTCCCCCTCTCTCTTTCTCCCTGTGTATTAATCTCTTTATATATGGATATGTATTTGAATGGTCTAGAATTTTGAATATATTTTAGATGGGCCGTATCAACGGTAACGACACGTCAGAATCTGGTGCCGCGAAAGGAGTTACCGGTCGGCGAAGTGCTGTTGCAATTGGATGGCTTTGAGAGAACGGAGATGAAGAGTGATACGGAGACGGCTGCGAGAAATGCACCCATATCGGCATTGATACCCTATTGGGATATGACGAATCATCGTTGCGGCAAGATAACCTCATATTATGACGATGTCGCACAGCAGATGGAGTGCACCGCCCAGGAGGCATTCAAGGCTGGCGAGCAGTTTTTCATCTACTATGGCGATAGATCCAATGCCGATCGTCTGGTGCATCATGGGTAAGTGTTCAGCAGCACAGTTGCTCAATTCATCAATTTTGAATCCAAACATTTCGCTAACTAGTATATGAATTGATTAATTTGAAATGAATAAGTAATTAATAAAAAATTATAAATGATTGCATTCAATTATCAGATTTCTGGACATGCAGAATTTGAAGGACTATGTGCAGATACGTTTGGGTCTGAGTCCAACGGATCCGTTGGTCGAGCAGCGTTCGCTGCTGCTGGCGGAGCTGAACATTGAGCGGAAGGCGGATCTGCGCGTGCTGCCCGCACCGGAGCACATCTCCGGCGAGCTGTTGGCCTTTGTACGTGTGTTCAATATGAGCAAGGAGCAGCTAGAGCATTGGTGCAGCGATCTGGAGCGTGCCGTCGATCTGCTGCACATTGATTGTGCCCTCGAAACGGACCTGGAGACGCGCACATGGCAGTATCTATACCAGCGACTCAAACTACTGCTCGGTGTGCTCGAGGCGTCGCTGCACGAGGCGGATGAGCAACAGCAGCTGGAGGCATTGCAGCGGGAGCAAGTTGAGCAACCGTCGGCCAGTCGGGATATTGATATCATGGTGTTGCAGTATCGTCGCCTCGAACGTCGCATCCTCAACGATGCCCTGCAGTATGCCCAGGAGCGCCTCAAGGTCTAAGCGGTGGGGTGCACAAAACAAATAATACTAAATCAAGTGGCCATTTACACAAGTCACCATTTATCATTTTAGTCCCCACACAGAGACTACGATTGTCGCGAAGCTAAGAAATGAGCTGAAACGACAAATTCAAACACAAAAATTGGGTTTCCATTTTGTGTCTTAATGCCTGCGGTGTATTTCTTACATATTATTTATTTTTGCTAAGCACAAAAATGTTTTTTTTTTTCTATTTCTTAAATTACTATTATTTTTTTTCTTTAACTTGAACTAATTTTGGGCAATTTTAAAAAGATTTCAAAAAAATCTGCATATAATTGTTGCCTTTATTTTCATTTTCATTACTTTTAATTTTTTATTAAGATAATGTCAATTAATAATTGTTTTATGTTTGTTTTTTGAACCAAATGAAATAAAATAACAGTAGCCAAACTCATATCAAAAATGCCTAATTTATCAAATGTTAAGCTCGAACTTAAATTAAACAATCTTTGCAAGCTTCAAGAAGTGACGATTCAACTTAAAATTATTCTAATTATATGCCGTTGAACAAGGTACAATGATTTTATGCAAAATAATCAAATACGCGACTTTCTGTATTTCTGTTAATGGCATCAGCAGAGTAAGCAATTTGTTACAAGCTCGCATTAAAATATATAAAAATGTACTTAAAGTTTTAAAGTCGCATACAACTCCACACACACACACACACACACACACACACACACACACAAATGGACTTGCGTAGAGGCGTTAGAATTAAATCAAGCAAAGCATTCAACCACGTGCCCCGCTGTTAATGTTTGCATGCGGCATGCGGCATGCGGCATGTGGCGTGTTTGTGTCTGTGTGTATGTCAACACGCACTCCAAAAACGCTGATGAAATCAGTGCGTATATACATGCAAAAGTGATATCAGGAGAGATAAGCAAAATTATGTAGCAGGGAAAGTTAAAGTTATTAAGTTAATTCCACTGTCTCTCAGATAAAAGTCTATATGGCAGTTATTTGATATAGTGTTACGATCTGCGAATATAGTGCCTGTCCAAGTATGAACACGTGACGCTCTGCGGACTCATGCTGCATTCACTTGAGCCTGGCGAGAGGAGATACACTGCGGTCGCCTTACAGGCGGCTGCATTAGATAAGAAAAACATGTATTCTGGCTTAAGAATTTTGAATAAAATAAAGGGCTACTCGTCAGAGGCAGTCAGTTCGATTCCAAGCATCGTCTCGTCGTGTCGACTACACACAGTGGCCATACCAAAAACAGAATGCACTTCAGTTGGGATATTCAGATATTGTAATTATTTATTAAAATCAAAGAGTTCTAGTTTGCGGGCGACCACTTTATATTGAGGACTTGCACACACACACACAACACACACACACACACAGTATTAATAAGCGCTTACAGTTTTTAATAGCATTCTGCGCTTTTACGTCGATTGACGTGGCATAATTGGTAAGCCGCTTAGTTTTTGGGGGCCAGTGGGCAAGAACATTTGCTAATTGGTTGACAGTAACTAATTTGCCAGTCCAATTATCTATTTGGTGAGTGGGGCGGCGGGGAATTAATGGTGCACAAGCTTAAGTGATGCGGTTGCAATTTGGCGGTTTGCGTTCGGTCGAAAAAAAAAAAAAAAAAAAGAAGAAATGCAAAACTCAGCCAGACCATAGAAAACGCAGCAGCCGTGGCAATCGATGGCATAAGGGAAACTAAATTGCCAACAGAATGTGCACAGGATATGCACATACATATATTTCAATCAACTGCCTAAACACTTTTCAAATAGAGCAATTGAATTGCACACTCAAGAAAATCAGCTTGCAAGTTTTGTACTCTGGTTGGTAAATGGAAATGCGGAAGTTGGAAGTGGGAAGTGGGAATGGGAATGGGTGGCGATGGGATGGGATGTGATTACTCGCTGAAAATAGCTATTCAAGTGTCAAATCAAATGTCGCGCAAGTGAGTTGCAAATGGCTGCCTGGCGCTGGTTGCATTGCTGATGACTTTTGTCGCGCCACTTTAATGACATTTTCACAGAGTCTCAATTTGCAAATTTGTCAGTCAAGCAATGCGAATTGCGAGCCGTGTCAGACCATCGAGGGTGTTTTAAAATCTAATAAAATATGAATGCCGCTACAAGCTGAGGTAAAACAGTAACATCGACCATAAATAGTTTCAATCCTTTAATTGACCTTACGCATTTAAAGCTGTCACTGTTACTGGGTCGCGAATCCTATGTTAGAAATTACATGTCGTATTATATGAGCTGTGGGCAATTGGCAAATATGTGGAAGGGAAAATACTGCCTGCTGACCAAATAGAAATAGAAATGTAGAGAAATAATCAAATTCACAGACAGGTTTTACAACCTGGTTGATTTTGGAAGCCAAAATTCAGATAAATAATTCACAACTCCAAAAAAAAAGGTGGGCAACGTGCCTAATTGATTAAGTAGGAAACTTTTTTTTTTTTCCAATTGGCTCTATTTTTATCAAATAATTAGATGACAATATTTTGTTTTGATTCAGATAGAAATTGCTTTTTACGCAAAAGCCAAATGAAAGAAATACTCAATGTGCAAGCATATCAGTCAGCTTGTCCGTTAACTTATTAACTTATTAACATAGCCGATTGAAAGTGCACTTGCACACACAAGTACACGCACAGTGTAGTTAAGTACTGTTGCAATTGGTTGCGTGCATGCACTTGCACATATGTCTGTGAATATATATGTAAATATTGTTCATCAATTGCCGGACATCATTTGGTCAGCCACATTGCGTATACGTAACACAAGCAGCGCCGCATAACGTATACGCAGCATCGCCTCTCAAGGGTCATTAAAAGGAATAAATTATGCGCGGCATGCAAATATATATGTGTATGTATGTGTGTGTGTATGTGTGTGTGTGTGTGTGTGTATGCCTACAATATGATTACACGTATTATTCAAAGCGAAAGAAGCCAAAATGCTGCCCGCCCACACTTAAGGCTTTACTCGCTTTTGCAAATTCGTAGCAGGTGGCGGGGCGTTGTGTGTGGTTGTGTGCGGTTCAGGAATACCATAAAAACAGATTGTAATCTGTGTAAGTGGAAGTGGCCACATTTGGTTGCAAGTGTGCCATTGTCGGCGCCCCTTGATTGTTGCCCGTGCAACACAGTCGAGAGCAGAGCATGCAAAACAATAAACCACAGTACTTAAGAAAGCTATAGAGTGCTATGAGAGTGCTCTACAAAATATACTATTTTGCAATAGCAATAGCAGCACAAAATTCCAAATTATTTCGGCAAAGTTTCAATAATTTTGATAAATCAAAATGTGTCTGTTAGACTGCGAATATTTAAATAAAATATATAATATTCATGCAACTGATTGGATCTAACTGCCTCTTTGTTCGTAGATTGCGATAATAAGTAGACACCCACACCACCCACATTTCATAATTGCAGGGTATTCAAGGGTATACTGAAGACGGAAAATAGAAGCCCGGCAACTGCAAGTGCTCTTAAATTTCCTAGCTAGCCATATCAAGATATTCGCAAAAATTGTATGGGGCTTACTCTAATATTTAAATGAAGTTTATGTTTTCCTCTCCATTCCTTGCTTACACTCAGTTTTTCACTTGTTGTCTGTGGCAGTGGTAGTTGCGAAGTGACAACTGTCAGCAAACAGAAGCCAGCCGAAAGCGACTTGATGAAATTTCAAAAATTTGCAATATGCATGTGAGTTTCGGAAAAGCGCAAGCGGCACGAATAATAGAGTTGGAACTGTTAAGCACTGAAACCAAAGTAATCTAAAGCAGACTACATATTCCATTCACAAATTCTGTACAAAATCGCTTGTGAAACATTCTCCAACAATTTGCATCCCTTTCGATTAATGCCCAGAGCGGCCAAAGTTGACAAACAAAAATGCCGCAGTATCTCCTGCGTACAGAAAGCAATGCCGAGATTTGTAGGGATTTTTGCCTTGCCTGTTGCTCCATTTACAGACTGACTATTCGTTTGTGCGACTTCTTCCTTTGCTTCCCACTCTTCTGGCTTGTGTTTTGCGTTATGCTGCTCGCTGTTCTTCTCACAGTGCTTCTTTATTGGCTTCTCGCTGTGCTTCTTTCATTTGCCTCGGATATAGTTTTCTCAATTTTAATCTTCCGTTTTGGCTTCGCCTCTCACTTTTCATCTAGTTTCTCGATTAGCTTCTCTCTTCGATTCTCACTGCACTCTACACTGCCTTTGCTTCTACCATTTATTTTCAATTTGGATATTACTTTGCTTCTTTTTTACTATTTGCCTATTTTTTCTTGCTTCAATTCGAGGCGACGAGAAAAGCAATTCATTAAAAAAAAAAAAACTTTAACCATAACAAGGCTGTCGTACAATTGATTGAATTCGTTTTCTTTGATAGCTGCCAAAATTGTTAATTGAATAGAATTTGGTACTTTCTTGATCAAATTTCACATTTCACTTTGGCTAGGACAGGGATTTTAGCTTAGCTTTCTTGGCTTCCCTGTGAAATTCGACAGCGCACTTGCATATATGAGTAGCTGAGTAGCTGAGTAACTGAGTAACTGAGTAACTAGAGTGCTTCAGTGCTCGAGTTGATGGGATGTTGTTGCTGTTGATGTTGCCGCTGTGCCTAACAAGGTTACCCGTGCAACTAATTTGGATGGGACGTGACTGTACCTGGCTGCGAGATACTGTCACAGTGTTTGCTAGCAATTAACTGGGCCATTGTTGTTGTCAACATTCTTAGCCAATTGCAGCTGAAGCAGCAGTACCAAGAATTCTTGTACTTTGCATTGGCAACGGCAAGGGCAGCTGCTTATTTTATTTGCTAATTGCAACACTCACCGGCAAACAGCAAGGACGAGAAAAGAACGAGCCCTCGACAAGTGCTCGACAAGTTTCTAGCAGCAGCAACAGACAACGATGTCGCCAGAGGCCAGAGGGCAGGAGTTAGACGCAAGACGGCAGCGGGCAGAGGGCAGAGGGCAGAGGCGTATCTCCTTGTCTCAACGCATTCTGGCATCGTTCTTCTGGTAGCATGGCAAACAAATTAAAAGTGACGCATCTGTTTCATCTCCCCCACTTTTATCATTCTATGTTGCGTCTTTATCTTTTATATTTATATCGTTTTTTTTTCTTTTTTTTTTGCTTTAACTTTACATTTTTTGCACTCTTCACAGTGGGCTAGTTGTCTCAATCTCCACTTTGCTGACAGCCTTAGAGCAAGTTTCTTGGTCGTTGGATTTGTTCACCAGGTGTAAACAAAACACGCACCCAGGCTCGGTAACAATCCAGAAAGCCAAAGTAATTGCTTAACCCACAAGTGCACAACTATTTACATAATGGCTTGTAAGGGGTTTTATATATTGTTTAATCAATTCAAACTTTTGGCAGTTGCATTTATCACTGTTCTAATAAGTGCTGCTTTCAACATAATGAGTGCCCATTAAGCTTAATCGTTTTCCAGGAAATGTGTTTAATACGCTCTTTTTCCAAACGGAATTTAATTTTATTTTCAAATTACTTTCTAGTATTAAGAATTTGAAATTTTAATGTTACAGAGTATCCAGGAATTTGTTATTTGCACCTTAAGTGCAAACATTGCAGGTATTTTTTTTTTGCGTTTATCCCAATTGCAATTGGGACATTTTGAGCTTTCGAATATATCAGTTTCTGGTTCTGAATTCTCGATTTAATCCATTGCAGGGGAGGGATAAGCAAAGGCATAAGCTGATTACGTGTATGACAAAAGAATATGTCAAACAAGGTAATAACAAGCTTCCCAGCAGGACAGAGAGAGAGAGAGAGAGAGAGAGAGAGAGAGGGGGAGAGAGAGAGAGAGAGAGAGAGAGAGAGAGAGGGAGAGAGAGAGGGGGAGAGAGAGAAACAATGAATGATAGGCAAATGCTAGAGACGTTTAGATGACAGTTAAAATCAACACGCATACGCCATGTGTGCAGTAGCAGCAGCTGCAGCAGCAGCAATAAAAGGCGTTTTAGTTGGGGTATTCAATTGGGAGGGGTGTGGCAGAGGCAGTAATCCATACAAAATACTTGTACATGTGATGCATATTTCATTTGATATGACCAGGGCTCAAGCCAGCACTAGCAGGTCATGTCTGGCCATTATTTATTCATGTTTGCCTGTTCGCCATTCGATGGCAACACACACACACACGCAAATTGAATATGCCAAGAGTACTACTGTTGCTGGGTTGGGTGCCGACTATTTAATATGAATAATAAGTAATAAATGCATGTACTTACAATATAACAATGACCTGACTTGATTACTTCATAATGTTGTTGATGCTTAAAGTTAAAGCGATTTTATCTGTGCTGCTGTTGCTGCTGCATTCCAAAGGGAGATGATACCCGAGTATACGAACGACTCTTAAAAGTTTCATAAATTGTTCACTTATACGCTCAGAAGGAAAGAGATAGATGGACAAAGTAAACGAGAGGGACAGCAAGACACTTTAGTTTCATTTACCAAATCAGTCAAATGTACGCTCTTGTATGTGTGTGTGTGTGTGTGTGTGTGTGTGTTTGCAGTACCTAATCAACCGACAGCACAAAGTGTCCATGGGGAATGGCAGAAGCGGACAACAAATTGTGACAGACAGATGAAAAGCGCCCAAGTAAACCCCAGCCAAATACAGTTTGCCAGAGAATCTGGAGTGTGCCCACTGAAGGGTGGAGGAGGGTGAGGCCGGCTTGGGGGTTGCAGCAGCGGATTTGCTGGATCCCCCAGTGGACTTTTGGAATTCTGCTTCATCTGTAAATAGCCGTGCATAAGTGTGTGTGTGTGTGTGTGTGTGTGTGTGTGTGTGTGTGTGTGTGTGTTTGTATTAAATAGTGTCCCAATTCTCTTTTCACTCCTGATAAATTTACATAATTGCACAATTTTTCACAATACGACAGCTTCATAAATATTAAATTTAAATTAATTGAATGCCGTTAAGAGCATCAACCGATTTAAGTGTTTGCTTGTCTGTGGGAGTATATGTATTTGTGTTGGCAATTAACGGCTAGTCAACAGATTCATAAATATATCAAACAATTAATCAAAGTGCGACACGCCAACAAAATAAATATATAAAGGATGCGCAACAGCATCAGCCAAAATAAAAGCAAAAAAAAACAAAAAAAAACAAAAAAACTACAGCAAATGGCGGCTTACATTTCCGCTTTCGCTTCAAGGTGATGCAAATAAACCAAATTCGAGAGCTCGACTCGCAGATACCCTGCAACCAAGTCTTTATCTCTGAATAAATCATTTCTTTAACAATTTTTTTCTCATTACAAACCTTGAAAAAACTTCAACAGTCTATCAAAGTAAAATTTTGATGGATATATTTGTAAATTTGTGGAAACGAATTGTGTCAACACCATTTTTCAACCATTTTGCTCTTTAGTTGCCATGATTTACATCAAAGTACAATATATACTTATATGTATATGTAATATGTGTATGTTTTGTAAAATATTTTTGTTTTGTTATTTTTGTGTGTCTCTAGCATAAATATACGTGAGCGGATAAATATTTCAGCAATCAACTTACAACTTGTCTCATGTCTCATATATTATTTGGTGTTTGTACTTGATACAGCTTCCCGTTGAGAAGCTTACGAACCGAATAAATATTTGATGGAGATACTTATTTTAAATAATCTGTATTCGAATAGTAAGAGATATTAAATTACAGATAAGTGTGGCACAGTGATTATGACAGAATTGGAGTTGGGGAATCTATGGGATGTATATACTTTCCCGCCCTTGTTTTAAGGCGATGCAAATAAATCGAATGAGAGTGCTCTCGTTGAGAGAACCAAGATTGTACCTAAGAATACATAATTTCCTAAACAATTTATTGTAGTAACTTCTGCAGTTGACCAATTTAATGCCAAAGTTGATAACTGCCAAATTGGATGGATGTATCTGTATAAAGTTATGGATGCACTTGAAGGTATTGACAAACTTAAATAAACAAACAGACAAGGCATCCTCAAAAGCGTTACACGTGGCATGTTAAAGTCATAATAACATTTCAAATGGCATATACAGTGTCTCACAGCTTATTTCGGACAGCGTATATATAGTGTATATATTTATCAACAAACTGGTTTCACACGCATTGCTTTTATAAAGTGGCCATGCAGTGCAGGCAATCCTCTGGCACTGATATTCTCATGCTTATTTAAATATATTTACATATATACATACATATATATATATATAAATAGTATATATACTTATATGTCACAACATATAAATATGTGAGCACATATGTATGTATGTGATTTATAATTAAGTAATTTTAATTTGTATTATGTCATTCAATCATTTAATTTATGTGCATAACTTTGGCAAACGTATGAAATGTGTGTTTCATTTCCAACGATTGCATAATTAATGGTTTGAATATATCATAATATTCCACATGCTTTTTTCATAACACGTGCCATATACGCTTACAGTGACCAAAAAGCTGCTTTTGCAATTTATGACAGCAATTATTAGTGCACAACGATGGTAAAATTCTATCCAGAAAAGATCTCCCATTGATATGTGTGTTAGCCTTTCTAAGACTCTATAGTGTATTATTTCACAATTTTATTAATTAACCGAAATGCTTTAGACCCAAAAGCTCGAATTTTGTTTAGTGTATTTTTTTTTTTTATCTTTGGCAGTCATTTACTAAATGCAATTTCTGCAAATGCGTAGTCAACACAAGTTTAATCTTAACTAAATGTGTGAATAAATAAGGCAATAAGCAAGTGGGTATTTAGTTAACATGATCATCTTGTTTGGACAAGTGCATTTTCAGTAAGACTGACGTATTTTATTTAAATATTTAATATTTCAATTAACCGCAAACGATTACAATATTACTAATTACTAAATGACACAAGCTACACGTCAAAAGGCGTCAATTGTACATGTTATTGCATCTAAAACACACACACTCCACGGCATGGCATACTTTTCTGGTTGTGGTCTGAATTTTGGGTGCTCTAAAAATGTTGTCTCCAAGTAGCTACCTTCGTCGCTTATTTGAGGTACTGAATAATTTAAAAACATTTTTAAAATGAGGTAGGATATAAACCGCAAGCAAATTACTGGAAATTGACCGCACTTAAAGTACACACACACACTCATACACACAACAAGAAAAACAATTTTAATATTTAATTGGAAGCACAAAATTTTATACATCCCGTTGAAGCAAAAAATCCAGTGAAAATCATAAGAAACAGCGATAACAACAACAAAAGGAAACACAAAAATTTGTGTATGTGGACGCCATTTGGTTTGTCGTCGTGGCAGCCACTGTTGCAACACTCGTTCGTTTGCTGCACTTTTTGAAGTTTAGTGGTTATTTTGCGAGTGCCACGTTTTTTTAACAATACACTACAATATATGTACATGTGTTCATGTGTTCATTTTTATATAATTATCCAAGGAATTATGACTAACTGAAAACTTATAATTAGAAAGGTTTGTAAAGTTATGAGTTGCAATTGCTGATTATTTATAACATAAACGTGAGAATGCAAGAATAGTTGGAAACATCAATGTGAGAATACAAGTTGGACAATAGTTGGAAAGTTTACTCAAAAACTTAATGTTCAACTGCTTAATAATTTTTTTTAATTTTTTTGACTTGCATGCGTTTTACGGCCATTAGGAGAGACTTATTTAAAGTAAATTAGTGCCTAAAAATCATTACTTGAATAATTAAAGCTAAAAATTTGTAAAAATATTATCAAATAAGTTTGCAAAATTGAACTGACCTTGCCTGTAGACGTGTTGCCCCAGGCAGTGTGTGCGGCATACAGCCAAGAAGGTGACCTGATTGACCGAGCAAGGCGGCATTCGCATGCGATAACAAACACATACACACAACAAAGAATACAAGAAAGTTATGCATGTAAAAATATTAAGAAATATAAACTAAAAAAAAAGAGAGAAGAAAGAGTGCAGCTTAAAGCTGATAACATTGCCTCCCCTGCCTCGCGGGTGTGTGTGTGTGTGTTTGTGTGCATTTATCATAACGTTGTTTGCTGCAAGCTGTGCTGTAAGTTGTGCCACAATTTTACCGGCTCCGCATATTCATTTCAATTTCTATTTAAGTAAATACACACGAGTATGTGTGTAGGAGTGTGTGTAGGAGTGTGTGTAGGATGTGAAATCCGCAGCTAAGTGGCCGCAACAGTTGCACTCAACGTCATGTTGCCACGCTGCCAAAACGTGCGCACATCGTTTGAATAACTTGCAAATGTTCATAATGAGCTACTCATTACTTATGTAATAATGCTTACACGCCGTTAGACACGCATTCACCAAAACACTCAACACGCACTCACAACACACCAGCTGCAGTACCAGGCAGCAGCAACTCCCACAACAGTTTTGATGCTATTTTCGCGAAATGCTTGCCACAAACATTTGAGTAGACAACAAGTTCTCTCGAGTCTAGTATTTGTAATGTATTCCGATCAAAGTTAATTAAAGTATCTTATCGGTGTTTAGTCAAACAAATTCAATTTTCAATTAGAATTACTCGAGCGTATTTTTTATTATGTGTGTGTTAAATTATATTTTATGTACTTCATTATGACTTCGATATATGCTCAAGTTGACAGCATTCCTCAAGCTTCATTGAACTGAAAAATGTAATATTTAATTGCCAGATATACAAGACGTTGAAGTGTGACAACCAGACCATACGGGGTAAATCAAAAATTTGGCTTAGGTTCAGTAACTTCGATTGGCAGTGATCCCTGGTGCGTTTCCTAGTATTCAGATAGTAATAATATTAATAATAATATTAATTAAAATAAGAAATATGATAAAAAAAAGTATGTAAACTGTTATTAAGACCAAACAATATCAACAAACATATTGTATCATTTAAACAATTGCCTAAAAATGGAAATTACGTACCCATTATGTAGCCATAATTTTATTGCATCGAATTCCTGTATTCGATAGAAGTTAGAAAATTCTAATAAAACTCGTTCGAAGCTACAAAAAATCAATAATGTTTTGCACATACATGCTACACTTGAATATGGAATAGAATATTAAAATATTCTAGTTTGGCTTGGAATTTCCCTTTAAATGGAAATGGTAGTAAACAAAAAGCCAGTTACAAAATGCTTAGATTCCAAATTAAAAGTTGAAAGCTCCAAAAGACAACCAGCCGCAATGGATGCAAAAGTATAAATGTGTGTGTAGATATGCACATGTACCGTTACATGTGCGTATGGCATGCAACTAATTAATTGTCATGGCAGCAGATCACTGTGCGTATGAGTATTGTGTATATTGCGTTTGCGCACAATATTCACTCAGAAGTGGGCATAATGGGAATTTCTTTCAAGTAAAATGTCTTGTCAAAAGAATGCTGTTCGGCAATGTTGGAAATTGCATAACGAGCTGTTACAGTTGCTACTGTTTTGTATTTCTGTGTGTGGCAGTGGCAGTGGCAGCGGCAACAATTGACAGCGACACACATAAAAGCTTTTAAATCTTAATAAATCTTGCATACAATTTCAAAAAGTAAAAGCAGCAACCGCATCAGCCGCAGCCAAAGTTAAAGTTTCGTTACGCGGGGCGTGACCGAGTGACAACGATGTGGCATAGATTGTGGCAACACCACGGTTGGTGGTTGACTGTGTTAAGCTTCTGTGGCGCTCCTTCAACATTTTTGGCAGCTGTAGCTGACACGCAGCACATCGAACCTGGCAGCTTCTTCCTCCTATATGGCTGTGGGAGCCACGGAAATGGGGGAGGGGGGGGTGCGATGTAAATTTAGTAGGGGTATCACAAGTCAAAAGCAATGGCGACGCAGGTTTCACGGTTTGCAATGCGGACGCACACCTGGAGAAGTTCAAGGGAGCGACTTCTGCACTGTGTTTTGAACATTTTTCCCCATGTTGCTCTTTGGTTTGCTAAGATTTATGTCAAAGTATATACATATATAGAGTATATTTTGCATTAGTTTCTGAGCAAGCATTTTTTCTTATTTCTTGTGTGTCGTCTCTCTAGCATAGATGTGTGTAATCGGTTAAGTATTTCGTATCCCTCAGCATTCAACTTACAACTTGTCTCATGTCTCATATATTATTTGGTGTTTGTACTTGATACAGTTTCACGTTAAGAAGCTTGCGAACCTAATAAATACATGATGGAGCTATTAATTTTGAATAAACTGCGATCGAACATTAAGAGATATTAGATGACAGATAAGTGGAAGCGGTTCAGGGAGAGTTTGTCACAGAGACCATGAGAGATGAGGGAGTTGCAGTTAGAGAAATACTAATAAAATATGGGATACACAGCGAAATAGACCAACTAGCAGAATTGCCGATCAACGCATGAATGTACGATTTCGTACAGGAGATAAACAAACAAGAAGCGGTCAAAGATATCTGGCAACCTTGTTGCCGTTATCTCGATATTATTGAGAGCATGTAATCGAGTCAATAGGGATATCGGTAAAGGTATCGATATCTCATCGGCATCGATAGATTTGGTTGCAGCCAGGGTTGGAAGAAAGACGCATGAAGCGCAATTAAGCCTGAGTTCAACTTCAATAAGCACAAACAGACCAGTGAGTTGCTCAGATATCCATTATAACAGAATAAGTTAAATATAAAACTAAATATCTACATAAATAAAAAAGTAAGAACAAATACAAATAAGCAATATACATACATATATAGATAGACTTAAAAGATTTTATTCTAGATTTTGGATTTTAATCTAGATTGTAGATGGATACATCACTACATCGAGCAGATGTTTAAACTGACTTGGCTTGGTTACTCATAGAAAAAGAAGCTTACATTCTAAATAACGAAACTCGAAGCAGTTGCGTTCAATTTTGTGATCATATATCTAATAATAAATTCGATAAATTTCGTTTTAAGTCGCTTGCACAGCATTGAGTAGCTCTGTTGGCTGTTGCCTACTTTGTAGTGTTGTCATAAAAAAAAAAACCGCTAGAAAGAAAAACAGAACAAAAACAAATTGTAAAGCAAGCAAGTTGCTCTGCTTCTCAAGCGCCTTGGCTTCCAAACTGCTTTCTCTTTATTTTCTCGTCTTGCAATTTTGTATAAATCTGACACTGTTAGAAAGTGGCTGTTTTTGCTGTTGTTGTTATTGTTGTTGTTGTTGTTTTACTGCTGTTGCGATGCTTTTAGTTTTAAAAAGGGCCACACAATGTTGCCGCATACACAGACACAGACACAGTCACACATACATAGTCTGTGCTCTTACGTGTATAAATTTTGCACAACTAACTGCGTCACATTTTGCATAAGTAATGAGATCGATTTCCGGTGATGGTGCGTGATGATGATGGAGAAGAACACAACGTTGGCAACGATGTGAAAGTGGAAGCCGTGGCGGAGTCAACAGGGGCGGCTGAAAGCGTCACAGCAGCAATAGTAGCAGAGGCAGCAGCACCAGCAGCACCAGCAGCAGCAGCAGAAGCAGCAGAAGCAGCAGCTAAAAATCATCTGGGCCAACACAAGTCGCCTAAGATTGTCAACAGCTATTGCTTATGTCACGGCACTGCCATAGCATTTGTTTGTTTGTTTGCTTTTAGGTGTGTGTGTGTGTGTGAGTGTGAGTGTGCGTGCGTGTGTACGTTTAGGTGTTTGTGTGTGCGTGCAATGAACCGCTTCGCAACTTGCAACTTGAAGCGGCAGCTGAACAAAATAAACCAAAAGTGCCATAAAATGTTTGCACACAGTTTTTCAAGTAGAGCTTTTGGCGCTTGGCTTTTGGCTCCAGCAGCCAGCTGCCTCCGACTGTACGGTGCCCCATCCGGCCCCATTCCCCCACTCCCCGGCCTCCCTTAACCCACTGTCGGACCACCGAAAGCCACCGCATGGCCATTCATCCATTGCCAGAAATTCCGAGTCGCACCTTTGCTGCATGTTTTGTTGCTTATTTACGTCCGTTTTGCCCATTTTTATACACGCCATTTATTTGCGTTTCCTGTACTTTTTTCTTCTTCTTCCTCCTCTACTCGGCTTCCTTATTTATGTTTAGCAATAGCACGAACAGCAGTTTTTCTTCATTATACACTTACAATGGAAAAGTCTGTAGCCAGAAGAAGCATGGAATAGAGTTCAATTGATATAGTCTATATACAAACTTAGTTGGCAGTAGAGCCTTGTTCAATTAATACTTGCTAAATGAGCTTCATTTTCATTCACATTGAGTGGATCAAATCAAGCTTATTTCGTATAAGCTCACTGTAAATACAAAATTGTATTCTTTTGGATTTTTATAAATTGTTCATGAATATAAAACTCATTTAACTAGACGCCGATGTTAGCAGGACGAGATATTTCCAGTTGAAGATGTCTCCGAGCTGTAATTGCATATTCGATAAGAGGTATACCCGGACGGAGAGAAGAGTATCTTAAGCTTCGCCAAGCGTCTCAAATAAATGTTTTATTTGTGCAGTTATTTTTACTAGCGCTTAACAAGAAACAGACAAGTTCCCGCTAGTTGTGGGGTTGGGATATTCACTAAAATAAATCCTTACGAGCATACTAGTACACAAAAATATTTATTTAATATGTGATTTAAGACTAGTTTATGACTGACATCAGCATACTAAGGAAACCAAATGTCACTTGAGGTTATTTTTAGAGCCCTAAGAATGTTATTAAGTTTGATTGTCTAATTTACGAGAGGAAGAAGATGCAACAAAAATAGTGATGGAAACTTAAAAGTTTTGTTGGTCATGTGCCAAGGGCATTTTATGATGAGCATTTTGAATTTTGCATGAGCCGCAACAACAAGTTCAAGAAACTCTTGGCGGACAATGTTAAGAGTTGAGGCAGTTGGAAGAGGTGCTGTTGTTGAGTGGTGGGACAGTGGTATGAGTTGTTGTGGAGGCTGGAGACGAACACATGACACATAAAAACTGACATGAAACTGCCCTTAACGAGCGCATAAATCTTTAACTGGCCTGCAACAAAGCCGAGCTCCTCTCGGAGAGAAGGGAAGCAAGGGTCAGGGAGAGGGAGGGGGCTTTAATTTTGATTGTGCACACATTGCAATTGCGAATGTTTGAGTCTGTGTGTGTGTGTGTGTGTGTTTTGTTGCTGTGCACTTTTTTACTAAGTGTGTATGTGTGTCAGTGTGTGTGTGTGTTGTTTTCGCTTTGTGGCAGTCAGCACTTTTTGGGCTGTGCTTATTTTGTAGCATACTTTTTGGCAGGCCATTTAATATGCACCGAGCAAAGGGTGAAGAAGAGACAGAAAGGCAGTAAACGAGGAAAAGTACACAGTGTGTGTGTGTGTGTGTGTGTATGTGTGTGTGTGTGTGTGTGTGTGCCTATGTAATTGTGCGCACAGCACTTAAGTCATTTCGCTGGCAAGTGTGTGTGTGTGTTTGCAACTTTAAATGCTTATTTAATTGTGTTAAGTGTCATTTACAGTACAGCTCTGACTCACACACACTCACTCACACACACACACACACACACAAACACACATACATGGAAGCTTTTGCTTTGCGCCATTTTAACAGCAAAAACTTTTAGCTAACATTTTAATTTATGTTGTGCTGCCACGCCCCCATCCACAGATACACTTACACACATATGCGTAATATAAGCAACTCAGTTTTCAAAATTAGTTGCAGTGCAAAAGTTGCAACGTCTTCATTACGCGCAGATAGGCGACGTGGCACTCACACAGGCACAGACACAGACTGGCACACACACATACACATGCTTGAATAGATGTGTTGTCGAGTTCCTAGCAGGCTTGTGTGGCATTCGGAAAGTAGTGCAGAATGTGGGCGTGTCTGGCACTCACTCATACAACACTCATCCATTTGCCTTTGCTACCATTGCCAGCTGCACATCCTGTAGCTACAAACAACTTCTAATTGGGATATGTTATCACGAGCAACACGACGTAACAAGCAGCCATAGAAATATTATAATAAGGACATTCCACGTATTACCTTCTTCACTTCAATAAAAAATTATAACCCTTTTCTTGTAATTTTTGAGGTAAATAAATTTTTGACATTCGCCAAAGACTGGGAGTAGGGTAATCTGACAAATGCAGAATGTTTCTTGCCGTTTGTTTTTGTCCTGTCTCTTTGTATTGCTTACATATCAGCTATGCAGTTTCCCTATCCTATATTTACTGGAAAAGGGTATAATGAAGTTGTGCAAAAAATATGCAACAGCCAGAAGGAAGCCCCATAAATATTACATAAGTGTATTATTGGTAGGTACAAACTTGGGTTCAGGGTATCTCCTCGTCGAGCATTCTCGGTTAGAATCCTTCTTATTTGTCTAGCCATTATTTTTTTTACGTTCGATGCTTTTTTTGTGCTATTTAGCCACTTTGCATATATTTTTGTTTACTTTGGCTTCGGAATTTACTTAAATTTTTTTCTTTCTTGGAGGCGAGTGCATATTATTTTTAGTTAATGCCAAGTTTCCACATGGAAATTAAAATTTAGTCTCGAACACCCTCTCAAAACTAAAACGATTTCCATTTGAGAAAGAACAATTTGAGCTTGGTATGTGCTTTAAACTGATTTATTGTGTAAATTGTATGAACTTTTTAATTAAGAACTTCTATAGAAAATGTACGTACTCTTATCAGTTTTCCTATAAACAGAAAAAACAAAATTTAATCTTGAATCACAAAAAACAACTAACCATTTTCCAGTAGCTCTTGTGTATTGAAATAATAGTAAACGTTGTATTAATTTCAGTAATGTATAACCTTCTCCTAAATTCCAAATTTAAATTTATTTTGATAATAAATTTCACTTAAGCACAGAATCAAGCTCAGGCAGACAACAACATACACACACACACACACACATCGCTGGCAACTGTTTAATGATTAGCAGCAGCAAATTTGTTGCTGTGGCTGTTGCTCGTTTGCTCGACAGGTGGAGTGAGAGGAGCGTGCGGAGGAGGGGGGGAGAGGTAAGGCTTTCAATTTAAAATAACAAATAGTTTAAGCGCTTTCAGACTGGGCCGTCTAATTTGTTGCACACATAAATTAAAACGGCAAGCTAATAAATAACGGCTCATTAAACTCTCACACACACACACACACATACACACACCTATACAGCGTAAAGAAGAATAAAAGCATCACAGTGTGTGAGAGAGATGTTGTTGAAATTTTAGGGGCAAGAGCGGAGTTTACACTGAGCGGCGGTGCGTGGCTTCTTTTGAAATAAACTGCCCTTTGTGAACGGCAAACCTCAAACTCCGCATCTCACCACCTGCTCCGCATCACGACACCCCCCCCATTTGGCTGGTCAGACTCAAATTTGATTATGTAAATAGCGTGGATGTGGCACGGGCTAGTACGCGCAGCTTTAAAGCCGGGCTTGGTTGTGGCAAGTGTTGACAAACGCATTAAAACCGTAAATTTTGCCGCTAATTATAAATCCAGTACGCGTGTTGCCAAGCTAAATACATGTGTGTGTGTGTGTGTGTGTGTGTGTGTGTGTGTGTGTGTGTGTGTGTGCGTGTGTGTGTGTATCTGTGTGCTGTGTAAACGTTGCATTAATTAGCAATTAAAATGCATAAATTAGTAAGGCAATCAATTTAAAATGCAGCGCTAATAAATTTTAAAGTTGCTTTTGCCTCTTTTGTGTGGCACTTGGGCAAACAACACTAGTAATTTGCACCCTCGGGCACTTTCCTGGCTTTGTTTTCCCGCCAACCCGCACAACGCCGGCAAACAAATTTAACAACACAAACAACACTTGAAATTTCGTCAAATTAGCAGACCTATAAAAGATTTCGCAATGTCCTGCAAATGAATAAAGTGAATAGCACTCAAACAGTTTTTAATATGTTTTAAGCATGATGTTTCTCGATTCGTTCCATTAAAAGTGGCTTATAATGCCATTATGGCTTCGTGCAAGTTTATTTCATATTATCTCATTATTATTATTATTGGGATACCTGCCATGCCATATACTAGATCCATTGTGCCCCCTTCTGTGCCTATATGCCCTCCGTCAACCGCAGCTCCTGCACGACTGCGAGGATCCTTATTGGGTTGAGGGATTCTATATGTTTGAAGCACATAACAAGCATCCCTAGGATGCTGCATCTTTTTCTGATTAAGGCGACAAACTCAGCCTGGATGTGCGTTGAGGATTCTTGCTCGCCTTCACAAAATCTTCACAGTTCGCTACTATAAATACCTAGTTTAGTTAGGTGACTTCTTAGCCTATAATGTCCTGTCAGTAGACCGGTGAATATTCTAAGCCTATTTCTTCCCCATGGTTATTACTTGCTTAAATCGTTTATGATTATAGCCACCCAAAAAACATTTCGTCGGAGTCCTGCTCAGCTCCGTTGTGGCCTCTGTCTTTCTTCGTTTCTAAGTTGCAATCGTATTGTGTGTCTTCATATTTTCATATAATTATATTATTCATTATATTATCAATAACTACCTCCAGTTCGCGAATATCAATACATTTTGACAGCAACAAAAGCCACAGTCTTCTTTTTAATATATAAGTTTCATTGACATATTATTGCTCGGAATTCATCAAGATCGACAAATAAACACCCAAGTTATATAGTCCAAAATGTATTCACATATTGATCCTATTACTGTCAGCAGACGGAAGCATTCCCTTTATGCAGTTTTCCTTTCACACTTTTTTTACCTGTGCTGGCCATAAGAAATAAGAGCACTTGCACATCTGCTTACATTTGGATGTGCAAAATATTCAAAAGGGAAATTTGAGCTCACTCGACTACCGCATTGTTACTCGGTTTTTTTTTAATACATTGCTGATTGGTTTTCATCATTCAGTAACTTAATCTAAAGTTTCGCCCTTAAGATTTAAGTGAGGCATGGATTTATTATTTTAACATATATATACACATATATATAGATATATTTAAATTAAGTTGATGATATAATTCATTAATTACCATAAAATGCCAACTGACATCTTATACTGAGAAATGCGGTGAGTCAAGAAGTTTTGAAAATTTGCCTAATAATTCGTCGGTGTGTGTGTCCGGGTGTGTTTGTGTGTGTGTGTGTGTGTGAGTTGGGTAATCATAATTTCCGGTTAACATATGCTGATGAGTGTATGCGTGCTGTGCCTGAGAGATGTGTGTGTTTGTGTTTGTCTGTCTGGTGTATATACTGTGGCATTCAGATGTGCATACATAAATTAAAATTAATTGAGTGTATTTCAGCCACCCGAACTTCAGCTAAACATGTCAAATGGTGTGAAATAATTTGTAGTTTGTGGTCATTAATGTTACTAATGTTGTCGACATTTTACATGATATTAGCCACTTTCAAAATATGATATAATTTATGAAAGATCAGAAGTTATATTATAATTAACTCTTTTAATCGCCTTAATGACTAGAGACTGTTAGTTAACAGCCGTACTTATTTGATCATTAAAATTTGTGCAAGATCTGCATGTAGGTACTCCCTCTGCTTTCTCTTACTGACTGAAAAATATTTTCTTGTTGGTCCTTCAATTTGTCAACAAAAAATAAAAAGTACCCAATAAGTGCAGGGATTCTTCTAGATAATAATGTAAAGCATAATAATATTACTTGACGCATACGCGATGTTGTTTCATCCAGGCTAAAGGGTAGAGTGCTCTTATTCGTATAAGTGACCAGTTCAAGTGTTGGAGCAGTGCCGAGTGCTGTACACTGTGGAATGAGACTTTTGTCACGTTCATAATTGCATAATGTATTATGCAGATTTTGCATAACAAGTTGCCACAGCAGGGTACAGAAATCTGGCGATAGTCGTCTTTGGCTTTTGCCTTTCATTGCATTTGCTCGCAGGGTATGCGAGGGGTGCCGGATAGCAGCAGTGTCGAAGGCAAACAGCTCGCTGTAAAAACAAAGGCCAAAAGTGTAAAAGAACTATGCTAATAGCTTGGCTAGGCTGCCAGAGCTGCCTCCCCGTTGCCTCCCCAGAGCTGCCTCCCCGTCTGGCAATGGGGTGGTCCCTTCTACTTTGTTCTGGTCTTGCGCACATATTTATATATGTATATATATATATACATATATATATACGTATATCCATTTCTTGTGCTAACTTAGTTCAGTTGGGTTCAACTTAATGGCTAACTTAAGACTTTCACATTGATAGCATAGTAATTAGCTAAGATTTCCTATACAAATTTAAATTTAAGTCTTGCGCTATTCGAGCTTTCCACCAAAAACGAATTCAGGAATTCTCATAATCGATGGTTATTGAGTTTACAAGCTAATTTCAATACGTGATTGCCAAAGGTAGCGAGCATAATTTTTCCATTAGTTGATTCTATTTTAGCTTACACTTTAAATTCTTTTACTGTTTTATACGTAGAGTTAAAGCAAGTAATAATTACTCATTCTGTAACGTAATAATAATTTATTCTGTAACGTAAAAATAAATATATTAATATAGTAAACTGGTTCAAATTGTGCAGTTGTATGCAATTAATGAATTATTATTATTTTCCATCTGGCAGTACTCGTGCAGCATTCAGTGCCTCGTTATCAAACACTCAAAGTGCTTGTTTCGTTACGAAATTAACCTTAAGTAGCGTTACGTAACTTACTGTTTGTCGTTAAGCTTCAGAGTGCTGACTTATTCAATTGGTATCGCGCACACAACTCGTTGGTAACCGTTAGGAAAACCCTCGGAACTACCGTTGCACAATTCTCAGCGACAATGTGGAGAAGTGAAGAGGCATTGTGAGACGAAGGAAGGTAGAGTGGGATTGGGCACACTAAAAACAAAAATGTAAACGTGACAACAGAAAAAAAAGATTCGTGAAATTTGCATATTTTCAACGCTTCTGTGGTTAGTACCGGCGCTGCTGCAATGCACGACGCTCTTAGTGTCGTTTGCCAACACTGAATACGTAAGAAGAAGCACCAGCACCAGCACCAGCACCAGCCAGCAATAGACAAAGACAAAGACAAAGAAGAAGAAAAAGCAGCGGAAATATGCGACGACGAAGCCCTTTGCATATGCAAAGGCTGTGGCTAAAGCCGCCGCCCACGACGTGTCTTTGTTTTATTAAGTACTTCTTCTATTATTATTATTATTATTATTATTTTTATTTCTCCCTGCTGTTTTGTATGCCGGTAACAACCACCGCGAACGAACGACAACGTCGACATCGCTGCCAAGATGCAAACGTTGTGTAGACGACAGTAGGCAGATTTTATATTTTTTGCTTTTGTTTTTTGTTTTTGCCCTAACCGAAATGCATTTTTGATTTATAATGCAGTGTGTCACGCATTCAACGAAATTTATGGAAAAGATGATCTACATTGAATAAGTTTTTTTTTATTTTTATAAACTACTTGTTCGGATATTATGTTAACAAATTGAATTACTTGCCATTCAGATCAGTTGCTCTTCAACTAATATATGAAAGCAAGAGTATAAATTCGTTGGCACTACTAAAAATGAAGTGCTCTTAATGCTTTCTATTTATTCTCTTCCATGTATTTTATTATTTTTTTTCAGCGCGGCTTTTGTTGCTGAGCAGCAGCCCAAAAGTGAACATACAAAAGACAAAGTAGCACAAATTTCCATTCAGTCAAAATAGGAGAAGGAGAAGGAGATGGCGGCGGGGGGGTCTGGTCTGGTCTGTAGCAGAAGATCAGAGGATGGTGTTGTCGTGTCGTGTCTTAGAGACGATGTGCATGCCAGCAGGCAGTAAAGCAAAAGGCGCCAAAATGAAAGCCTTTTATGCCCAAGCGCCCCACGCTGCCACACCCAGCAGTGGCCACAACCCGGACCCCTACCCCTACCAGAACTAAAATCGACTCGAGGAAATGCCAAGAACAAAAGAATCAACGCTTAACACAATTTTTTCTTTTCTTTTTTTTTGCGTTTTTCATTTTTCATTTCTTTTTATACCCTGAACCCGTTAAAAATGGGTAAAGGGGTATAATAGTTTTGTGCAAATGTATGTAACAGGCATATGCATATTATTGATCAGCTGCCTAAATTTCATCAAGATCGGATATGAAACACCCAGTTATGGTCGAAAATATATTCTCATATTGATCTCATTTCTATCACAAGGAACAATAAATATACGAGCGCATGTGTGAAAGAGAGATGGCATGAAAGAGAAGAGTGCACTTGCAGATCTGCTCACATTTTGAAAGAGATATTTGCCAATTTTTAGAATATATATTTAACAGCTGGGTTCAGGGTATATTGTAGTCGAGCTCACTCGACTACAGCATTCTTACTTGTTTTTCTTTCGTTTTTTTGTCGGTTCAAGTGGATTGCGGCACACACCTACACATTACTGAGTAAGGGGGACGACTTACATATCCAAGTCTGCTAGGCTCGAGTAGGCTCCGACATCGTCTGCTTCACATGTAGGACAAGTCACCGTAGTCCTCCGCCCTAGTCCTGCGCTACTGCTGTTGTTGATAGAATTTATTTAGTTATGCACACCTTCATTTTAAGGCATTTTACGTGCTACACGAACACATTCTCACGTGTTCAAGTGTGTGTGAGTGTGTTTGTCTGTGTATTTGTGTGTGCTACAAAGTTTTTGGTGTCACGGCGCCGCATGAAATTATTACAACGTGGCCGACATTAGTGGGCAAAGTGGGCGTGGCACGTCCTAACCGGTTTATTGACATTTGCAAAGACAAATCGTGATTTTCATTATTATTATTGTTATTATTATTAATATTGAGTATTATTGATGCCGGTTTGTTGACATTGCCAAAGCGTTGACTAGCTTAGTGTGATTCCCGTTTGTATTGCATACTTTTGGGATTTCAAAGCATACATAAGTAAAGGTCCTAAACTCCATGACTTGACTAAATAGAAGCTTATAATAACAATCAGTAATTATCCCCTATAATCACGAGCTTAAGCCGGTTCAGCAAATATATGCCTAGTTTTGTGTTAGGGTTTGTTTGGCTGGCAAGCATAGATTAAATGGCTTCTTATTATTCTTCAACTGTAAACTTTTCATTTATTATTTTGGGAAAAGTTGCAGATATTCCCAAAGGAATGTTGAACCGAAACCCGTTTGTATTAAATACTGTTAAATAGTTTTCAGAATTACAAATATCTCAATAAATTCGAGAGTTTAACGAAACCAACTGGAAATCTATACAAATTTTTAACTGGCTTTTGTTAACAGAAATCGAATAGTTACCAACTCAGTTGCTTTAACTTTTTTTAAACTTTCAGTTATTCAAAGTGCGTTACAATTTAAGTCCAATGCTGGAACTGATGGCGAATTGCGCATTCGAGTCCGTGTAGGAACGTGTACCAGAAACAATCGAAAGCCGCAATGCGCTGAAATTTATACTGAGTTTATGTCCGTGGTTTGCGTGTGGGACGTGCTAAGGGAGACACGCTTACGAGTATCTGTGCGGCATGCCACAAATTGAGGTGGAAGCGTTGCAAGGATGCATGTGCGGTCGCCAACAAATGTGATTAGTCAATTGCCGAGCGTAAACAATGAGCACTCAATTATGGTTCAAGATGAATGCATTCCATGCCACCAGCTTGACTGTGGTTACAAAACCAAAAAGCCCAAATAGTGCAGTTTTGGGGCAGGGGTATGCATTTGGAGAGAAACGTTGCTAGATGCTTCAGCATCCGCAAGGACATCAAGCTTACTCGACAGCTGCAAAAATGTTTTATTCTATGTGTATTTAGTAGTTGAATACTTCAGTGAGGATACATGGGTATCATATATATACATATGTATATATATATAGCTTGAAATCACTTTGCATTTTCGTAATTGTTAAAAGCGTAATTTTTGTCTTGAGAGTATGAGAGGAGCCAAATGTTGAGCTGACTGGTATGCTCTGGGGTGTTAACAGGTTAGTCTGTGGCATTTGCGGTTGGCAACTGTTTACATAAGCTGAGTGCTCTGCTTTTCACTATCCATTTAACACCCTTTCATACTCTCTCTCTCTCTCTGTTTACATCTCTCGCTCTCTTTCTCTTTACTCTCTCTCTCTCTCTCTCTTTCCACAATTGCTCAGCTTCATTAAGATTGTAAGCCATGTCAAGCTGAAATGATGGACTCACTGAAACGATTATTGTTAGCAATTAGTTGTCGTCTCATAACTTGGTTAACCCATTCCGTGGTTCACTGATGACTAGAAAACCCTCCAATATAGTCCTTAACATACTGCAAGAAATATTTATAAGCATTTACCCCTCGACGTACTCCTACCTCAAATGTCGTCCCTTTAATTTTTACCATTTATGAATATGTCCCTTAATTTCTAACCGAAAATCCATTTGGCTTATTACAAATGTTTCACAAAAATTTGTTTGAGCCCGCAAGTTTCACGCAGTTTCTTATGCAACCCAAATAAAATCCAAGCCATTTGCAATCACTGAGATGAATAACAGCAAATAATATAACGGCAGTAACTTTTATCAAATTTGTCCAAAACTTTTACGTCAACCCTCTCGGGTTTTCTTTTTGGGATCAACCAAAAATCAATTGCAAAATGTGGTCGCACTCCATTTTTGGGGGTAGATGAATAAATAAACAGCCTGTCAAGGCGACGTTGTGACGTTACAAGCCCCACAGACAGCAACCACGAACATGACCATGCCAAACCCTTCCCCGCCACGGTCCATTTGGTAATCGTTACTGTTTCACAACAATTACAAAACTTGAATAAGAGACACGCAAACAAAAGATGTCCATTTGGTAGTCCTGTGAGTGACATAAGCAATTTACATTTTCAATTTAAATATTTAAAGAAATATGTGGATTTCTTAAAGATATTCCAGTATTCCATCTGCAAGCAATTTTTAGATCGCGCAAAAACAATATGGCAACAAAAGGCACATTTAAGTGGATGACGATGGAGACTAATAGCTATCATTGAATTTCTGGTCACCAGTAAGAAATACTGCATTTGCTTTGGCAATTTAGTCAACTGCTGATCAAAGAGCACTCGCCATGTGGCCATGGTGTCAATACAGCGCCACAGAGGAGGGTTGGAAACGAAACGCAATGACATTATGAAGCACTTTAAAGGAGGTCAGGTCGGTGCAGGTGCAGTGTGCACTTTAGCAACACTATTTCCGTCTCCATTCCGTTTTGTTGCCACCGGTGCAGCTACAAGTGTGGCCAGCGATAAGGCGCTGCTAGTAATAATCGTAAAACTAAGCGCGACAAAATGGCGTTGGCACAGTGGTTGCCACAGCATGTCGACATAATTGTCATTTCTTCTTCTTCTGTCATTCTTAATTCTCATTAGAATTATCGGTATCTTCTTGAATCGCCTGCGGCAGTGAGAAAATACGCTATTTAGCTGGAAAAGTGCAAATGCCTTTGGGACGCCTTTGGAAAACTTAACATTTTTTCGTGTCGCTTTAAAATTCAGCTCTTATTTGTTTGCTCTCTGGGATTGTTTTTATTTTTTTTTTTTATTATTAGTTCTTTAATATGTACAAAAGTAGAGCTAGCTAAATTAGGTATGCAGTTGATTGAATAGCTCGTAATAAAATGTGAAAGAAAGCATATATAATATCCAGTTCGACAATTCATACTATACTAGCAAATTTATACAAAATTCGAATTCATTTTTTGCAAAGCCAGAGACTTTCTGCCGGAAACGTAAAAAGAGTTGTCTAAAACTCATGTTGAAAATGTGTAGCATATTAGTCTGGCTTAGGAGACATCGCACAGAGTACTTTTGGCCCAATATGGTGCCAGAATATGTGGTTAATCTCGCACCAGCATCAAACTTGATAAGAGTCATAAAACCTACGGACAGCTGCCGTTGAGGCAATAAAACAGTTAACCAATTTGTTTGGCACGTCCAAAATGCCACATCAAAATGTCTGGCAAATACAGACGTACAGAGAGTGAAAGAGAAAGAGCAACTGAAAAGGATGGATATGTAGAGAGAAAGAGAGAAAGAGAGAAAAAGAGAAAGAGAGAAAGAGAGAGAGAGAGAGAGAAATGGAGGCAGTGGCAGATGCAGTCAAGCGCATCTATTATAAATATGCGCAGCTAGTGCCAATTTATGGCACAATTCAAAACCAGTAAACTAAAATCAAAATGTTTATAAACGAAACTGAAACTTAAACCAAGAACCAGAGCAGCCCAGCTTCTACACATAGATATATATATAGAGAAGGGTAGAACGGGGTAGGTTTTGGAATGCACAACAACAATAGCATAAAAACCTATGCCGGAAATACGTGCTTAGCGTGCAAACGCACAAAGCAACAACTAAGACAGACAGGCAGGCAGACAAGCGGACAAACAGACGGACATGTAGGCAGAGAGATAGGTAGCCAGAGGCTGGGCTCCATTGCTAGCATACATGCACACACACACACACACACACACACACACACACAGATATACACAGCAGACAGTACACACACTCATATAAACCGCCTAACAATGCCACTTCCGTTTTTGGCATGCGGTTTACCCCGCTCGGTTGCCGGCCTCATGGTTAGACATCAGTCTTTGGTCATTGTCGTTGTTTGCTCTTCTTGTTGCTGCAGTTGTTGCCGTTGTTGTTGTTGTTGTTTACGGTTTTCATACACACACACACACACACACACACACACAGAGACACTCGCACGGACACACAGTTTTGTAGGCAACATTTTCACAAGTTGAGCGCCTTCATTGTCTGGCCTAATGTCAGCTTAACTTAGTTTAGCTCAAAATGCACACTGCATTTACCCTTTACAGGATAAGGTATATATCAGTCGGTAGCAGGTATTAAAGAATATATAAATTAAAAAAAAAAAAAAATGAATTCAGTCTTTGCTAGGAAATTATTGTACAATTTGCAGAATGTTGAATTGCACATGAACAAGAACCGCGGTAAATCTGAACTAAGCTTTTCTGGGCAAACTTCATTGTGTATAGGGTGTCTTTTAGTTGAGCACGCTCTTACACAAAATAGTTGTTGGTATTGTTGCTTGTCTTGGGCGACGACTGCATTCATTTAGAAAGTGTTCACGTTGTGGTTGTTTGATGTTGTTTGTTGGCTCGTCTCATAAATAAGCATATTTCTTGATGTCAAAATGAAATTATTTCAATTACATTAGTAACTGAGCTAAATCAAAAGAAACCAGCTGTTGACTGACCGCCTACTTGCCGTCTGCCTGCCAAATAGCCATGCTCATTCTCATGCTCATCATCATTGTTGTGTAAATTCTTAGCTACATTCTTAGACACATTTTGGTTGGCACTTTCTCTCTATTTCTTATTCTCTATCTCGCATGTTGATTAGTCGTCGGCGCCTGAAAGTAAGCTATGAATTTCGTTCTGGCTGCAGTTGAGCTGAACGAACTGCCTGAAGGAAACACTCCTCAATCATTTGCAGCACATCTGCAAAATTGCAGTTTTCCAATTACTTTTTACTTACACATGTGTAAAATAACCAATTGTGCGCAGCTTTAAAGGGTTGTAATAAAAATATTGAAAGGATTGTTATATTATTTCTTAGAGCAAATTTAAAAAGGCAAAACTGAGAAAATTGACGAAAAAAACAAACGATTGTTTAATGAGAGTTTTGATTTATTTTAAATTCAGTAAGAAATGCTGTTGTGCCAACAATTTGAGTCGAGTATTTGGAGTATAAACCTTTTGGCTATTTCGTGCTATTAACCCTGCTCCACCTGTCAATAACTGTCTCGTTAAGAGCAAATGCCCTTAGAGTAAATCGCAGCTGAGCTCGGCACAAATGGCCAAGGCACAGGCGAAGCGAAATCTCGTGCTAACTAAATTCACACACTTAGTGCCTGCAGCACTGCAGAACTCAATACTATCTTAACAGTGGAGCGCAGCATGGTGTTGCAAGAGGAGGAGGAGGAGGAGGAGGAGGAGGAGGAGGATTGGTGGTTTGCGATTGGGGTTATTGTATGAGGGTATATCGTCTATCAGCTGTGATGTGGCGCTGAAATGCTTTGGCAGCCTTGGCAAGTGGCAAAAAGCTGCAAAACCCACTCGATTCTCGCCAGCTGCCAGCCTCGAAAAGAATTTATAGTCAGCCAAAAAGCCAAAACAAAATGCCAGCAAAAAAATTGGGAACAGCGCAAAAGACGGTATTCACCGACTATCTGAATACTCTCAAATATACTGCATATGCTTTTGAATATAGCAAAAAATAGCTTCATTCACACCATTCCTCTATAATATCTACTAAAAAAATTTCACCTAAACACATGTGAAATTTCGACAATAGAAATTTGTTACTAAAATAAATTTTGTGATCAAAATTTAAAATATACGCTTATTAAAATGAAAACGCAACGTCATGTCCGAGCTTTGATGGAGGGGCTTGGCTAGATTGACTTGGTACATAAAACTAATTAAGTGAATGTATACTTGTACTACCATAAAATTTACAGGGCAGTGAAAAATCATTCGATGTGTGTGTTTGTGTGTCTTAAATTGAGTTTCGAGTTTTGGTTTTCATCGTTCTACTCAGTTGTTTTTACGAACAAAATACTGCGCATTCGGATTTCAGTTTCAGTTCCATTTTCAGTTTTCAGTTGGCCTTCTTCTTCTGTTTGTTTTTTGCATTTTTTTTTTTTGTCGGCTTTTTAAATGCGTCATGGCAAGACAAAATTTCGTCAACTGAGCCATTGTGGAACGAGGCAAAAAGTATTTTCACGTGCTTGTCAGTCCCTGTCACTCGACCAGTCAATTAGCCAACGCTTTTCAATTATAACCAAATCGAAGCAATTGACACAGTTACCGTCTGAGACTATTGGGCAAGACGAGTTTGTGGAATGAAGTGGTGCAATCGCAGGGCTTTCTGTCAAAAGCCGAAATTTGCATTTTGGTCACCACCCCAAAAAGTAGTTCACAAATCGAAAATCGGATACCTGTCCACCGCCACCGCCACCGCCCCATCCTCAATTTCCAGCCCTTGAAAAGCAGTACTTCACAGGTTAAAGATAAAAAGGGAATTAAAATGAGCTGAACAGGTGGATTGGATGTATTGGTGTACACGGTTAAAATCTTTTGGGTTATTCACGGAAATAACACAATAAAGGCCATAAATTCATGCCATTTTAATATATCAATTCGAATAAAATTTAAGTATTCTGTAAAATGGCAAACCATAAAAGAACATTAATACCTTTAAATCATACAAAAATATTGCTAAAGATTTAATTCAATGTTGACCAAATTGAAATGAATTGAATTGACTTTGGCATATTTTAAGGCGTTGATGTAATCTAATAGTGGCCGCATTTAAATCAATTTAAATTACAATGTAAATCCTTTAATCATATGTAAATTAATTATAGTTATCCAATGTGCACATCACTAACCAAGTGGGGGGCCTGCCATCATACAAGGAAAAGGGGGCTGTAGGCAGGTGAGGCGAGGTGGGGCTGGCAGTATGTAAATGCATTCACCACAACTGAATGTCGCATTGGAAAAAAAACTGAAGTTCAGATTTCTGCTAGCCAAGTAGATGTGCGTGTATGCGTGTGTGCGTGTGTGTGTGTGTGTGTGTGTGTGTGTGTATGCACTCATATAGCACCCGGATGTCAAATGGCAATGCGGCACCTTTTGCCTGAGCGCTTTTCGCTGTCTGTCATTTCGAGATACTTTTCTTTTATTTCATTTCCTTATTATTTCCTTTTTTTAAGGGGAATTAATTGAAAATGATTTAATGTGTACCTTTTCACGTTGGTGTATTTCTCACGTGCCACTGAATTTGGCAACTCTGCTGAATTCACCTCGATGCGTTTAAGCTACACCTAATTTTATGGCAATCAATGCGTCTGTATAAAATCATACTCTAAAGTCGGCATTACATGCTTTGCCCAACTCCTTCCCAGATCGAATAATGAAGTATAAGTAGAAGCAGAAGTATAAGTAGAGGCAGAAGTAGAAGTAGAAGTAGAAGTAGAAGTAGAAGTAGAAGTAGAAGTAGAAGTAGAAGTAGAAGTAGAAGTAGAAGTAGAAGTAGAAGTAGAAGTAGAAGTAGAAGTAGAAGTAGAAGTAGAAGTAGAAGTAGAAGTAGAAGTAGAAGTAGAAGTAGAAGTAGAAGTAGAAGTAGAAGTAGAAGTAGAAGTAGAAGTAGAAGTAGAAGTAGAAGTAGAAGTAGAAGTAGAAGTAGAAGTAGAAGTAGAAGTAGAAGTAGAAGTAGAAGTAGAAGTAGAAGTAGAAGTAGAAGTAGAAGTAGAAGTAGAAGTAGAAGTAGAAGTAGAAGTAGAAGTAGAAGTAGAAGTAGAAGTAGAAGTAGAAGTAGAAGTAGAAGTAGAAGTAGAAGTAGAAGTAGAAGCAGAAGTAGAAGTAGAATAAGCGGGTACCCAGCCAGAACCAAAATGCAAAGCTCCAAAACTCCAAATCCTGTTTGCTCGCAGCAAAGTCGTTATGGTATTCAGAAAGTTTCTGCCACTAAGGAGTATTGCATTTAATGTGGCATTTGAATATCTATGCGAGTTGCATTCTTCTTCGCTTTGCCCGCCCAGTTTTTATTGTTGTTGTTGTTGTTGTGTTTGTTATTGTTGGATAGATCGTTTGCATAGGCAATGGAGAAGTTTGTAAGCGACATCGTTGGCCATTAAAACTTGGCACCGGTTCGTGTAATATGCTTATGATGTGCCATCAAAGCAGAACCGTAACCATCTACCACACAATCGAATATCCAACAGTCGCACACTTGCACACACACACAGCCAAGCCCCTAAGTGTTAGCACGTGCCAACTGCCCAAAGACTTGTAGCCGCATGGCTGCAATTGAATTTAAATGCAAAAATCATTTAATAGCTTTAATTAATGGCTGTATGTGGCACGCACTGAGTTCCGAGCATTACGTGTGCTCTTAACATTATACATACCCCAAATGTATCTATACCTAACAATCCATATCAATTCAAGCAAAATAATTCTATTTGTCCATCTGATCTTAAAGAATGTTTGAAATTAATAGATGAAATTATGCAATTAATTTCACAAGATTATTAATCGTGACATAATAACAGTGACAATCATCAAGATAGAACTTTAATATTAAATACATATACAGGATGTGTTGTATAGTGAAGGGCAGAGAAAGTATTGAAGCATACTGTAAGCCAGTCCAGTCCGTAGGGTATGCGCTCAGCTAAATACACTCAACTCGTGCATATTTGGTTTTATTATACACACAGTGTACTTTTTTTTGTTGAAGTGTTGCCCACGAAACCCAAAAACAGCATACGAAACCATATAAAAGAAACCACTGAATTTCAATTGAAAATCGATCAGTCAGTCGAAGTGTGTGTGTGTGTGTGTATGTGTGTGTGTGTGTGTGTGTGTGTCTATGTGTCAGTGTGTATGTATTGTGGCTGCTCGACTGCAGCTTCCGCTCGGCTCTTAAAAGTGTGCTATGAACTATGCATGATTTTAACTCCTCAGCCCGCTCCAACCCCTTACCGCATGCACCGCGTGTGTGGATATTAAATCTTATGTAATTTTTTTTATTTTTTGGACATATAAACAATGCATATTCATTGGACATGGGTGTTGTTGTGTGTATTTTTGTCGATTTGTCAGTGTGTACAAAATCTATCTATGCAAGAAATGGTCACGCTTATTGGCTCGATATGCTCGTGCTTGGCATTTTTGGCAATGAATTTCTGCATTTTTTTTGGTTCTGACTAAAAAACAATTTCAAGTAGAGTTATCAATGGCCGGATGTAAGGACTTTCGTTTTCAATTTAAGCAGGAAACAGCTATTGGGGGTGACAAGGAAGCGCAACGACTTACAATTTTCAAATTTATTTGTGCGCGTAAGCAATCCATTCAATTTAAATTTATGAGCAAAGCGGAAAATTACAATTTTTAAAAATATGAAACTCTGCGAAAAATGTTAGAATATTATAGAGAGCAGAAAATGAATAGTATTAAGATTGACAAAGTAAAAACAACCAACTATATTCTATTCAACTATTAAAGCCCCACTCAAATTAATTTATATTCATTTCATAATTGAGTATTACGAATTCTCGCCTTAATGTATATTCAGACTAAACTGGATTTTCAGAATATTAAATATTAAATATTAACTTCATAATTGATTAATGGAACTACCAGTATATTGCATCGCTATGATTTTATAGGCATTTGCCCATTCTCAATTGTAGCGCACTTAAATGATTCTTCTACGGCACTGAATTGAATATTGAACGTGTTATGGTCAAATTACTTACATGAAGCGGCTAACAACAACAAAAACAAGAACAAGAACTGTTTGGCTGAAGTTTATTGATGACCCACATGCGAACTGTGACTACAGCTGAAAAATGCTTCATTACACAGGACTACTCAGACACATACACACAGAGAATGGCAGATACAGAGCGATGGAGGTGGAAACGTGTAGTTGGGGGGGTATTTGCTGGAGTCAGTGGTTGTCACTCAATAATTCAATGGTTTCAGCTTCAGCTGGCACTTCTTCCTCGGATGACACTTGACTATGAGACTCAACCTCAAATAGCCGAGGCACTCAAACTTTACTCATGCTTGTATAAATCTTAGCTTAACCTCGTCTGAACTTTGGATAGCACACACACACTTATGCACTCAAATGCACACACACACACACACACATACACATACACACACAGAGAGGACTCTTTCCGAGCCAACACCTTTGCAGGTAAAATCAACTGTCATGCAGTTTTAAACAGTTTACGAGGCGTATGAGCGATATTTGCACAGGCATTGCTTTATTTTTCACACACACACACACACATGTCCCCAGCAACAACGTTTGTGTGTATATGCATATGTGTATTTAAGTGTGTCTGTTTGTGGGGGGGCCTTACTTTATTTGCTGGCATTTTTTTGTTTTTTTTTTGCACGGAGTTTTCATCGCGGTACGTAATTCAGCGTAACGTTTCTACGATTGATTCTACGCAGCTAAGTGAGTAGTGTGATTGTGAGCGAGTAAAGGAGAGTGTATGAGTGTAAATGAGTGAGTGCTCAAGTGCGTTTGTGAAACACTGTTGAGCTGCTGATGTTGTTGATAATTTAATTACAAGGCAATATGTAGACATATCACGTTATAAATACAAATGCAAACAGATGCAAACACCTACCTACAGGTGAAAGTGAGCGTTTGTGGATTTGAGTATTTGTGTGTGTGTGTGTGTGTTGCGGGGGTGTATATACATATGTATGTGTACATAAACAAACCGTTGCTTATGCCATTGGGGTCGGATATTTTGCTACAATATTACCAACTTTATGCGCTACAAACGCGCAAACAAACAGGCATGAACCATTACAACAAGTTTGAATACTTTAGCAAAAACCATTGACGAATACATACTCTTTTTTTATCGACACTTTCTTTTACGAACTTTGACAATTTGGTATATTTTTACTTATATTTACATAAAAAACATATAAGAAAAAAGCTGAATAGATGCGTAGGCCGTTTGCTATATCTACTTAAATGTGTGTACATTTGTCCTCCAAAATACCCGCTTTATTAATTTTCAGAATTACAGGGCACAACCGACAGCGAGAAGGACAGACAGACAGTGCACAATGCGCAGTTAGTTAGTTGCATCCCCGGGGTAAGGTAGCGGTGCTTATCGACTAGTTTTATGTAGTTAGCATATTACTGCAGTTGGCGCTACTGTTGAGCTCTCAGAATGACAACATTGCTATCATTAGGGAGCCACAAAGTTTTCAACGCCCTCAAGGATACTGTAATTGCGATAATTGCATGCCGAGCATTAAGTTGAACACAATTCGAGTGCACGGAACATCGTGAGATAGCAGTATTTCGAAACGTACATATTTACCGAAAGTGCATTGAAGTTATCGATTAAATATAGGTTGCTACTATCGATATGTCGTCGATAACGGACAATCGACTTACGTATTTCATTTTAATTGCCACAGGCATAAGCTAAGCCAAAAGAAAAAAATTTGTAATTATGTTTTCCGTTAATTGTGATATACAAATTATATTCGTATAGTTTTGAGTATGAATTGTATCGATATAAATGTTAATAACTCGCGATAGTAAAAAGAAATTGTTGACCAATACTGGTAGCGAAAGCAGGAAATTGAACGTATTTTGTTTGCAAGAATTAAATAAATAGACATAGTCGCCGGTTGTATGTGCACATGTCCATACAATTGAATACAACAATGCAGAATTTGTGTTCAGTTGCCGATAACAACGATAAGAACGGCTCTATGGAATGGGTTTCTTTTTTCGTTTCGTTTTCATAGTTGTTAATATTTATATTTACATTGCTCACTGGCCAGGCAGTGAAGCGTACAATCGCAACACTGCACACACAACACACACACACAACACACACACGCACATTCACACGTACCCGCAAACAACAACAACAACAGCAACATTGAGCAGCTCGGCCAACATTTAAGCATTTATCGGAGCTCTTAACTGGCCAGTTCACCAATCGAATCGAATTGGCCATCCAACGCACACAACAACACCTCACCCTGACCTCACCATCACCCTCACCCTCACCCTCGCCATCACCCTCCTTCATTATACGAATGCGTGTACACCACAAAGTGCCACACCAAAGTGGTAAATGGACATTTATTAGTCACCCTCTGGGAGCATCTATACAATTGCACATTTTATTTCACTAATTATTTAAATAGGCCATTCTAATGCCCTGTAAAATTGTTAACACCGACGGGTATGCCTATAAGCATAAGCTGCTTGTATATTTCTTTTTGTATCCTAGCTTTCATTAATTGTAATGAAATTTAGATGTCAGCAGTTGACTCCGATTAGCTGGGGTATGTAATATTCGTGCCTAATACAGCTCATTTGTATTTATTCTTATTTTTACTTATTTGTGTTTCAATATCTTCATTTAAGAAATAATTTAATAATTACAGCACATATCAAATATCGCTGCATCGTTGCCTTTTAATCGCAATTTCAGTTCATTTGTGAAATTTGTGCGCTTGCAAAGGATATCATTAATTTGGAAGCTTTCCCGCTAGTCTTTATGTCAATTTGATCTATTCGTTAAAGCTAAATTTTTCTTTTTATTCAGATGAGTTAGACGAGAAACAAATGAAACCATGACTAAGCAATATGTAATTCTCAATTTGAAGAAAAACACTTCTAAGACAATAAACATGGTTCTGATACTGTATGTATAAAATTAGTTTTGAGTTTTGGTATAACATGTTAGACAGGGTCTTCAATATGCGGCATCCAACAAAATATGTGCATTTTGCGCAATTTTGTGCTTGATTTTATTCATGGCAGCTTTGTGCAGCGGTTTACAATTTCGACGTTTGAAATTTAATCAGGCAGGCAAGTGTGTGTGTGTGTGTGTGTGAGTGTGTGTGTGTGTGTTTGTGTGCTATCTATTATATATTTATTTAGTCAAATATTTGCATTTGCACTTTAATTAGTTGAATTTATTTTGTTTTGTTTTTTTTTTTTTTTTTTTTTAATTGCTGCAGTTAAGCAAATATTTAACATTGAAGTCGAAAAATGTTTGCAAATTTTCAGCAGCACGCTTGTGTAAAGTGAAGGGTGTTTTTCACTATTTGTGCTAATGAAGCTGTTCCTTGATGCCATATTTACTCAAGCTGTGTGTGTGTGTGTGTGTGGGGGGGGAAACTGTGTGCTTACATGTGCCACAATTATAAATTGTGAAAACTAGTATGAAAAGCTTTCGAAGCCATTAAATATGATTTGCTTAAGAATTGTTTAATAGAAATTCTGTGTTAACGGATTTTCTCTTGTAATTTGCTGAAAAAATGCAAAATTTGGACAGTAGATTGCTAAAAATCGCACTTGTTTGTGAACACTTTCAGTAAAAAGCTGAAAAAGCATAACCAATTTGGAATAAGAAACTGATCTATAATCTGTATTATTTATTTAAGCTGATCGTATTCAATAGTTGTAAAGATTTTTTGAATTATGTTTTATGTTTGTGCCCTACACCAATTCTGATTTTTTGTATTACTTTTCCCTTATTTATAAAAAAAGAAAACAAACACATTTGATTTGGTGCCTCTAGTTTTTTTCACGTTGCAGTAAGCTTTGAATTTGTCCGTTTCAATTTTGTTTTCTAATTACGTTTTCATTTATATATTTATTGAATTCAGTCGGAATACTCTTCTTTTTTTTACCTTTTTGATTGTCTTTCCTCGGGCTTGTGCAGCTTTTGCGGTTCAAATTGTATCTTTACTGTCTATTTTGCCTTTCTGTTTCTGTTTGCTTTTACTCATACTAAATAAATTGCATTCGGCTTAAGCAAACTGGTCAAATTTACTGGTATCAAGACTCCATAGACATTCGAATTGCAACTGTGGAAAAACTTTGAGTGCACTATTTTCAACTTTTTACTGAATTGCGCTTCAAAGCATGCAACAACAATGTCGATGGCATCCAAACAATAACTTCACAAACTTTTCCGTGTTTCTTCTTCTCATTATGTCAAGGCCGAAAGCACAATAAAGGCTAAAAGTCCCAAGTCCCAGCCCCAAACACCAACCCCAACATCTAGAGCTTACACTCAGAAGAACAAAATCGCCATGAATTTTAGAAAATCGCCATATTTTTGGCGGCAACTTACCTTATTATTCAGCAGTTATAATTCTAAAACAAAAGGTTGTGTCTTTCTAAAAATCAGGATTTTAGTTTTTTATTTTTCTAAAATTGAGAAAAAATATGTCTAATATCTAGGACATTTTTTATATGTGAACGAATAAGTAACTTGGCGTCTTATGCAGATAACACCTAAACTCTAACATAACTGTAGATACAGTGCAAATTTCATTAATATCTTCTGACTTTCAGAAAAGATTTTTCTAAAAACAATGGTTTTCATTTCTACTTTTAAGAAATATTTTCCATTATTAAGAAAAATATTTCTGAACAATAGAAAAAAACAGTATTTGTTATTCAGTTTACTGACTAACTGCTTTTAGTATTAGATTTGATAAGCTAAAAAGAAACGTATATTGTATTGTATATAACATTTAATTATTGTTTTGATGACAGTGTCTTAGTTAATAGACCCGTTCGAACCGCTGCTGCAGGATGTTTTACACACTCAAATTCTTATTAAGTTGTGTAGCGACAGGAAGTGAAGCAACATTGGCCTGATAGGGATGTCTGCATAACATTAGGGAAGTGGATAAGACAATGAGAGGTCGAGGGCTGCCTAACCCAAGCAGTAATGTAATGGCCATGATTTTCTGCGGAGCGGATAATACCAAAAATTGGAGGATGAAGAGGTGAATAAATAAAATAAAAGATGACTGCAACAAAAGAGAAAGATATAAATATATATATATATATGTATATATATATAGGAGTGGACATATTTCTGCTCCGCTGACTGACCCCAAAATGAGGCAACAATGCAAAATTCAGTTGCAGCGCATCCTGCTTGCATCCAACAGAGACAGAGACATGGACATGACATATTTCTGCACTTGTCTGCTTCTATACCTTCTACTACCCTCTTCCTGCCTACCTCTCCATCCCTATTGCGTCACTTAATCCGCTGCGGGCTGTTGTTTGCTATTGTTGTTTTTGGATCTGTTATTATTGCAATTGTTGTTTTTAATGCCATGGGCTTAAAAAGCTTTCGGGACGCTTATCATTCACTCGCAGTCGCAGCAATCGCAATCGCAGCCAACGTCGCCGTCGCCGTCGCCGTCAACGTCTGCGTCGCTTTTCTTCACATATGCAAAAAAAAAAAAAAAAATCCAAAAGTTTTCGCTGGGCTAAGCAAACCGCACTAAAAAAATGTCCAAAGCCGAGCTCGTGAGGGGCAGAGCCTCTCCAACCACCGCCCTATATCCACACCAACAGGACGTCGTTAAAAACAAAAAAAAGAAGAAGAATACAACAACATAAAGTCAAAGGTAGTGGCGTAAAATTGTTGCAACTATTTTGTGGCAGGTTTATACACGAAATGCTGCAAATTGGTTTGGTCTTGATGCTGTTTTTTGAGGTTCTGAATTGGCTCTGAATTTTTAAGGCCTTCCACACCGAAATGCATACAAAAAAAAAAAGTGTAGTTTATATCGAAAGATAATAAAACAAAAATGTTGTATGTGGAATCTACAAAAACTGGTTATTTGTTTGAGGGTAGAGTTGATTATACTCCAAATCCGGAGGGAAATTCAGTTTTGGGTGATGCCGAAACACTACTCAGTTGCACTTGCAGATGAACTTTTCTACGATGTCTACAGTCAGCTCTAAAACCGAATGTATCTCAAGGGTGGCTGCAACTGTTCAGCTTAATTGTGTTTTCAAAATTCCTCACAATAAGATAACTGGCAGAGATCTCATAAAATTTCTTATGTGCGTACAGCGTTTTGGGGAGAATACTGCTTAGTTCATATTTACAACTGTGTTAACCATGTCCGTCACTCTCTGTCTGTTTCTATGCAAACTAATCTCACAGTTTTGATGCTACATTTCTGAAACTTGCCATATATCCATCCATTTTTCTGCAGGCAATTTATATGTATGTCAGAGGCGACGAGCTAAAAAACATTGTCAACAACGCACTACTATTTGATTGATTTCAATATAGATGTTGGCACTTTAGTTCCAGTTCAGAAGGGTATGTATTCTTTGGCGTTCCTTCAAAATATTATCAGGATCAATACAATTGTGCGGGTTGCCAACTCCTACGTTTGGCCCAAAAAAAAAAAAAAAGGGAAAAAAAAACACATTTATACATTGCGGAAACTTGGGTTTGGGTTCACATAATCCAGTTTAAAGCTCCTTACAATTATGAGGTAAAATCTGAAAATGAACGAGCTCGTTGTGGCGGCAGCTGCTAAGCCGTCATATAAATGTACACACTTAGTACATAGTTTATTAATATATCAGGCTTTAATCCTGTAATCTGGCAGTCGCCATCATCCAATGCTTAGCAAGCGTAAAACGCTTTTTAACGGAAACTTGTCAGCGCAACGCGCTAATTATTTTTCGCATGGCATGTAAAGGCGTTCCCCTAATCCCTACAATCCGCATGCAGCCCGGTTCCTTGCGCCGCTCCTCTGAATACTCGGAAGATGACTAAGGCTGAGCGCATAACATTTCTGTGTGCGCTGCTCTGAACCATTTGCAAAGTTTTGATTATGGCAGGGGGACGGGAGGGGGGGGTGGCGAAGACATGGCGAAGACTTTGTGCGCCATGGTATACAACATTTCATTTTGGCTTGGCAGCGAGCGTTTCTTTTAATTTTTACACAACAATTTCTGACTTGAGTGCCAAGACAAGAAGACAATTGTACAACAAGTTACTGTGAGAGTAGACATTTTATTTCCTTAACAGCTGTGTTATAGAAATATTTTTGATGGTAAAATCACATACATATATTTGGAATTTTATCAATATATGCATAATTAAGTACTTAGAGACTTGTTAACATTGAAATAGACAGAGGGAATCAGTATTTTATGCTGATCGAGAATATATACATGTAGACACATAAATCTGTAACCATGTGTAGGCATTACACATTTCAAGTTACCGCGTATTTTACCCACAGATCCAACAACGATGCATCGGCGTTGGCGATGCTGCTATTTCCAGTTCCGTTTCCGCCCGCACGGAAAGCACTTTAGGCCTATCTACTTCTTGCTACTTGTATAGAGCACACAGAGTGCTTTGGCATATCACACACATACACATACACACACACACACACACACACACACACACACCCACACTCCCACATTACTGGTGCTGTCGTTGTTGTTGTTGTTCAAGTTGTTGCCAGTTCGTTTTGGCTTGGCACTTATTGTGGTTAAGTTTAATGCCGCAATTTTCTTCCGCTTTGCGTGCTGCACGTATTGCCCTATCTAAATTCCCCTCTACTTCAGTGGACTCCTCTTCTGGGACATTGTTGATGTTGCTGTTTTTGTTGTTGTTGTTGTTGTTGTTCTGTGCGCTCTCAAGCGCCCTTGCACCTAATTCCATTTTCACTTTCTTTGATGATGCTCAATTTTTTGCATCATTAATCTTAAGCGATTTTCAGCTTTGACGCTGACACACAGAGCTACTTAACTAGCTCAATCTTTCTCGCTTCACACTGCTTTGCTTCCTGCCCCCTCTCGATCTACATACATACATAATTTGCACTCTTCCTTTCGGTTTACACTGTGGTGAACATTGAAGCATTGTGAGTATGTATTATGAAAAATGGGCATAGTTGTATTATTACGTTATTTATACGCAATATTGAATACTAATATATAGTTTGAAGAATAATTTATTATTTTTTGTACAGCCTACCCCCAACCACAATCAATTATTTAACACTTTTCACTTCGTAAAAACATAGATATGAGTGCAAGTTTCTAAGTTTCATATAAATAGTATTAGCATCGAGTTTTAGCATAAGCGTCACTTGAATACTCTGTGCTAATATTTTTTCATAGCTGCATATGTATATGTATGTATATGTATATATGTATGTATGGTTGGCATGTTGGTGGCAACTCTAACAATTTTACGCTCGATTTGCCGCTTAGTTTTGTCAGCTTACAGCGCCCTGTCGCTGACTTTTCATAGTTTGCACACAGCAAAACAATTTTCAATTTTTCGAACGGAAAAGAAGCTAAGCTAGCTGTCCGAGCCAAACGGAACTAAAGCAAACAAAACAAAACCAAACCAAACCAAAACAAAACAAAAGAAAACAAAGCAAAACAAAGCAAAACAGAACAAAAACGTTACACAGTGCAAAACGATACGATACGAAACGATACGAAACGAAACGAAACGAAACGAAAAGTAAGCGAAATGATTCTATGGCTCGGCTGGGTCGTTGCGCCAACGTTTTGTAGATTTTAAGAGCAATAAATTTTAAGTGTCAATATATAAAAACCGCATATGTGCGGCCAGCGGCGGCAACGAGTCGAAATTCATAAATTTTGCCATGGGATGGAATGGTAAAATAAATTCCATGCAGCAGCTTTCGCTGTGACTCACACACATGCACACTCCACTCACACATCCACGGACAATATATATGAATCGAGTTTTGCTTTATAGTTTTTGACTATGTGTGGGTGTGCCTCTATGCGTGTGTGTGTGTGTGCGTGTGTGTGTGTGTGTGTTTGGTTACCATGTCCATGTCCGTTGCATGTGACCGAAGGGCATTTTGCTACAGCTACAGCTACCCACCCATACAGCTATTGCTATGCGGCCACATAACGCTCTGGAGTCTGTGTGGATTTTATTTTATTGCAAACGTAAAGTGAAACAAGAAAAAATGGCCAACAAATATGATTGTACTTGATACGCAGATACCCTGTAAGTAGCACCGAACATTTGCATGCAGCTGCAATCAAATTATATCCTATATTAATCCTAATAGTTTATTGAGCAACGTTTTTGTGATTGTTCTAAGACTTTCTATATCTAGATATACAGAAAAAATATGGTTTTATGTTTGTATGGATACAATTTGATACAATTTGCAAACTATCTAAAACACAGAGTATAAGTGCATTTAGCTGAACTACTTTCTGCAACAAGATACTTTATTGCCATCAAGCTGATCGTTTAAAAAATTGTGCATTTTATTCTTATGCATGTTTGTATACGTGTATACATGAATATCGATACTTGTCAACTTTTAAGGGCTACTATTACTATTGGATTTTGCTTATTTACAAGTAATAAACTTGTGGCCTTTCCAAGCATTTATTGGTAACAGGGTACTGTGAAAACAAGAACAGCAGCCAAGTGGTTGAAAAAAAAAAAAAGATAAAGAGTGAAACGATATTTTTTGGAAATAAAAGAGACGACAATGGCAATAAGAAGAATCAGAACAAAAAGAAGAAGACAACGCCTGCAGTTCACTTTACGGGTGAGAAGGAACTGAAAGCCACTTGCAGAGCACTTGCACTGGCCAGATGCTCAAATGGCTAGCTGGCCAGTGTGCTGGCTGCAGACAACCGGCAATCAAAGGAGTCAGTCCTACTGTCAAGTATTGGCCAAATATCGTTCGCAACTTCCATATTTTTGTGTGCAAAAACATTTTTGTAAGCCACGCGAACTGCGAGTGGAAAGAAAAATGAAAAAAATAAACGCAATCGACCATCGACAATTGCCGATTGAATCAAACCGAAGCCGTTTTTGAACAAAGTGGTTTATGGAATCTCTTGTCTATTTGAAAGTGGCTACAGCTCTCTGTGGGCGTGATTGTTAATGGTGACAGCGAGTGTACAGCTGACATTGTTGGTTTCCGCTATGTGAAAGATATTTTCAATTTGAAATTTTTATTAGATCATTGAAAACCTTTTCGGCTAGCCCACTTAAATAAAAATATACCCCATACATAAGTATATTGCCTTGAAAGGATAGTCCCTATCAACTGTTAAATACAAAACATACTCACATTGACTGATTGATAGTCAACTGATTTTTGACTTCAAATTAAACAACCCTATTTGTATATTATTCATAAAAAGTTGTCTTAATAATAACAGCTACTTAGCATAGCTGTTACTAACATAAAAAAAAACATCGAATTTTGCAAGTGAAAAGTCATTAACATAATTAGTGTTAGCTTAGACATTAACAGGATGCAATTTACTAACATTTAAGCGACGCATCCTTTAACACATTTAACGACTTTTGCTTAACATTTGAAAACTATGTGACGCCTCTCTGTGCGCTTCTCAAATGCTAGCGCTGTCTTCATTAATATAAATGCCAAGCAACTTGCAAAATTTGTAACATTTCTGTGGATTTTCCAAAACTTTTGCAAATTAAATGGTTTTTGGCCTCGACTCTGGCTTTGGCAGCTGCACAAAAGATGGCCCACAAGAAAATTGCCTCTAATTAAATATAACTTAAAATCTATCAGAAACAAATTAATCACTAAGCGCCGCAAATTGGGGACCGAAAAAAAGAGGAAACAAAAAAACAAAAAAAAAACAAAAAAACAAGAAAACGGGGCAGGCAAAACGAAAGTCAAGGTTTTTTTGGTCCTTCGCCTGCAGATTTCATTTCGCTAATCAGCTTATTGAACTTTAGGTCCTTGAAGTGAGGAGAGCGGCAGCGGCAGCGGGAAAGGAAAGGAAAGGAAAGGAAAGGAAAGGAAAGCGTAAAGAAAAATTAAGTTGACGTAAAGTGAAGTTGTCATTGGGATTTAGGTCCACAAGCAGATACAGCTGCAAACTCGCAATCCCAAATTCAATTTATCGAGCTAAGCGAGCGAAATGTGGCCAAAAGCAAAAAGGGAGATGATGGCGAAAAACTATATTGTTACAAGCTGCAGCAATGTCGCCACATTAATGAATTACACATGGAGTTTATTAACTCCAAAACAAAGATGGCGAGAAAATTACGATAAGTGCCTGTAACTCAACCAGGGGCAGTCATCACTAATTTCAAACTGATTCCATCAATCTACAAGCGAATAAAAAACTTGATAACAAAAAAAACTAGAAAACATGTGTATTAAGCGAAGGGCAAATTTAGCTTGAAGTTAAGCCGAAAATTGTAAGCTATTTTTCTTTATATTAGCTCTGCTCAATCGTATTCAATACAAGAGGTATATCCAATTGCCACAATTTAATTGAATTATAGCTAAGTGCAGTAAGTTGCAAGTTGCTAACCACTTCAATCGGCGTCAATCGAAGCAAAATATATTTCAATTAGGTACTGAAATATTTATCAGAGCACTTACCTGAGATGGTTGCGTGGATAGCAAGTCGACGGGTTGTTCCGGTATTGCTTGTGCTGCTGTCGGCAACACTAGTTGCTGCTGTTGTTGCTGGAACTGCTGTTGATAGTGCTGCTGCTGTTGGTATTCATATTGCTGTTGCATTTGATATTGCAATTGCTGATATTTTAGTTGCTGCTGCTGCTGTTGCTGCTGCTGCTGCTGATGTTGTTGTTGTTGCTGCTGCTGCTGCCCCTGCACCAACAGCACCAGCTTAAATTGAGAGCAACAGCAAAAGGCGATTGCCAAGAATTGAACTATGTTAGCAAGTCGGCATGTTCTGGTTGTCCTTTCTCTTGTTATTGTTGTTAGTGTAGTTGCTGCTGTTGCCGTTGCTGTTCGTGATGCCGACAACAACGACATGTTGCCGCCGTATTTGTATGTTTTTTCTAACTGTCAAGCTATGCAACAATTCTTGGCTAGATCGAAGTTGCTGTCTCTTCCTGATGTGGTTGTTATTGCCTTTTGTGTCTCTTTTATTATTCTTGGCCGTTTCGCTTCAGTTGCCAGCGAGATGCAACTTTTCTCGCAAATTGTCTGACACTGCAAATAAAAAAGTCTTAAAAACAGTAGCAAAAGTCACTTCAAGTTGAATTTCCAACAAAAAGTTGTTGTCAATTGCAAGCGGATAGCAAAAAAAAAATATATATATAAAATATACAAGCATATATTGATTGCAAATAAAAGTATTTTTTGTTAATGTGACATTGACAGAAAAGAGTTCCGAAAAGAATCAATTACATTGTCAAGTTAAAAGCGCGTTAGCATATATCAGGCCTGTGGACTTTGCCAGAGCAGTTATAAATAATACAATTTTGCACATTTAATTATATATATAATATTATAGTAATTTGAGTTGAACTTTTTGTTTATTAACTTGTATAGGGTATACTAATATTGTCGAGAAGCGTGTCTGATTGTCCGTCTATCATATTTTTATTGGTCTTTAAGAGCAAAGCTCCATCAGTTGTAAATGTATCTTAAAGAAACATAATATGTACACGTATTGTTGCTTCGGTCACTGGTATGTAATGTCGGAGCCGACTACGTCGGATCACTGTATCATATATTTTGCTGTAGGACCATTGTTATTATCTTCCACACCTTTGGGCAACTAATCATCATCATCGGACCATTATGTCAGCTAGCTTCCATTGGAAAAATCTATATAAAAGTTCTGAAGTTAACCTGCCACTTTTTCGAATACAATAGAATATTATAATATAGAATATTCAATGCCCAGCCAAACTTGGAACAGGAAACATATATACAGAAAATGTATTTAAATCGTTCAAGAACATGATAATATTTCAAGCTTAGGACCAAAGTTTAGATGTCGGCAGGTTCAATCCGTTCAATAAAAGTATATAATCTTCGGCGTGCTTAAGATAGTTGTTCTGTCTGGTTAGTCTTTTAATATAAATAAGGGCAAAATTATGAAAAGATGACCTGGATGGTCTTTAGTTTTGGCTAAAGTAGCGGCTCGAGTGAAACCACACTCATAGGAAATCAAAAGACCAGCCAACATATTACAAATATTTATGAATGACGGTGATCTGTTTGCTGCTTTCCATGCTTTCCATTAATTTCCTCAACATTCTGCACTCCCCACTCTCAAAACCCACCCCAATGCAGCATATGCTGCACGCACTTAAGAGATTTTTTTTAATGATAGGTGGTATAACTGCTGGAGTCCTGAACAATTCGTGAATTTTAATGTTTTATTTGCGGAATTATAGCGCAATTAAAGCGGTAATTCAGAAGACGCACCAATGCCAGCCATTAAGAGCCACAGAGGGGGGGAGAAGCGTAAAGCGAAACGCAAGTAATGGAAAATCGTTGTGAAAAATAATGAGCAACAGCTGAAAGATTTTCCCCCGCAAATCTGAAAAGAAAATCTCTAAAACAAAAAAGGTGCATATGCATGCATATTAACTTGTATATAATTTTAATAAATAGATAGATGCACAAGAAAATAAGCAACAAAAGAAAAATCAGGAATAGCATTTTCACTTGCTATCAAAAGCAGTCGGTAAAAATCAATTTCACTTTTCAATTAAATGCGACGAGGAAAAGCAAAAGCCAAAACGAAGACAAGAGCAAAGCAAAATCCAAAAAAACAACTAAATTTCAAAACACAAAACTGACCAAAGATGATAAATTCCATGATGATGCTCGTAATGATGATAATAATGACATGATGTTTGCTTTTTTGTTGCTAATGTGCACCTAACAGCAATGAGAGCAAGTTGTTGCGGGGAGTCGGGCCAAGTTGGTAGGAACTGTTTTCGGGGTGTGCTGCATAGCAGCAGCAGCGAAATGAAAATAATGCAATAAAAACGTCAGCAAAAATTGCGCTTTTGATGTTGCTGTGCGGCACAGACGCTAACGCAGCGAGTCACTGGAACGTGCAACACGCGGCGCAAATGCGATGGTTGAGGCACCGGGGACCGATGGAAGAGGGGCTCGAAGTTTCGTTGCGGCAGTGCGCTGCAATTATAAAAGCTGCCAGCAACAAAATATAAAAAATTGTTTGCAATTACAGCGCATCCAAAGCGCAATACAACAGCAACAAAATCGCAACATTTTACTTGCGATCATTTCAATGCACCTCTTCCCGCTGTGGGACGGTGTTTTGTAAGGCAGACGCGAAGTGCCTGTGTCGAGAGTAAATGACTGAGTGATACCCTCTATTTGATATGTAAATTTAGAAAAAAAGACGAATGAACTAAAAAATAAATGATAATTAAGCTATATTCAAGGAAATGCAGCAGGAGAGTGCGAAGTACTGGCAAGTTTTTCACAGAAGCAGCCAGCAAAACAACTGACTGAATAAATATTTGTAAGAACTTGCTTTGGATAATAAGAGACAGGACATGCCGGGACATGCCAGGATACACAAGCTAAAAATGGTGGAGGATGCTGCCTTGAAGATGACGAGACTTCAGAGTACATTCTGAATGATTGCCCGCGCAATAAGATGACTCTCTAAAAGACTCTCTCAGCAAGAGACTTGCATCCCAAATGCCAATGAAAAGAGGAATCTAAGGCCAAGACAATCATTGCATTTCTGCTAATGATTGGGCTTGAACAAGAACTTTAACACATTTACAAAAGCGAGGCACAATAGTATACAATATACAGCAATAATAATAAAATGAATAACAACAGACACTTTTAGCAGTATTTATTCGTAATCATATTTTGATAAATACTTTACAAATCCTACCCCTGAAAGTTCCTTACTGACACAGGTACAAATATTGCCCTTATGGTCTCGGGATTAATATTGCATTTGCATTGAGAACCACAATTTTTGGTCAAAATTAGAAAGTCATTTCTAGCTCTGCATCATTATTTGCTTAGCAAGCTATTTGGTCTACAAGCAAAGACATCAATGCCCATTTCATTAAGATAGAGGCTTAAAAGCAAAATATTAAAATAAATTCACCAGCAAAATAAATTCACATACATATACACATACAGCCATTTCTACAATTTAGTAAAAATCACAAAATTAAATATCCTTCCCATAATGAATTGAGAGAGCATACAATCTGACAACATTCATGACATTTCCAAAATATAGAATGTGTCACTTTGATTTTAATCAATATTCAAAATAATATGAATGCTATTTAAGAAAATTCAAACACATACATATACACTCAGAATGTCGTATAAAGAGGGCAGTTTAAAACTGTGTTAAAATTTGGAGCAGAATTGTCAGCAAATATTTTGCAATTTCTGAACTGTGTTAAGTATTCGCGGGTTGACGTTGTTGCAGCTCTTGTTTGGTGGCAATGATAGCGTGAATGATACTTTGTATAAACAGCCACACATACACACCCACTCATACACATACACATAATCTCACACATCGGTTTTGGGGTCGTTTGCATAAGTGGGAAGCTTGTTTCCGGCAAGCACTGCGTATACACAATATGCAATACAAATTCAGAACAAAAAATGGAAAAATGAAAAAAAAAAAAAAACCAAACTCAAACCCATATAAGTACATACGTATACATATGTACACATGTATGTATGTACGTGAAAGCTGTAAAGTTTATGGGCACTCAATGACCTTTCAGCGTTCAACGGCGCGGCCGAGGTTGGTGTGGCGGGGGGGGATACAAAGTGTGAGGTAAAAAGTGTGAGAATCAGCATCAGGAATCTGGACATCAGCCATGAAGTATACGGTATACGTTATGTAAAGTATGAGATATATATATATGTATAAACATAGTCCAGAGGCAGAGGTATCAGAATACGATGGCAATCGGCGCATTTCATTGCATTCATGTGGGACTCATAATGTAAGCCTCGTACGGCCATAAATTTGTTGAGCTCAGACTCAACTCTGTGAAACTAAGTGACAGTTCAGAGTGAGTGAGAGAGAGAGAGAGAGTTTAAATTAAAAGTATAAGTTGGCAAAGAACCAGAGAATAATGGGAACATTTTGGTTATGGGTTGCTCTCTAAATGAATTGAATTAAAAAACTTGCCTACCAAGAATTTAAGAAATGTCTGGACATGTTCTAAGAACAGAAAACAACTCGATATTTTATCAGAAAACAAGAATTTAAATTTAAATTAAAATTCTCTTATTATTTCTGATTGAAAAAATATTAGGCACATATTATTATGGCTGATTACCATATTAAAGTTTGGCTCGGCTGCACTCTAAAATTCTTTGCGGAATCAACCACAATTTCCATTCACATTTTTCGTTACCCCATCCACTTTTTTTTATTACCGTACTTTGATTTTTTGTATTTGATTCTCAAACTTCCTGGCAGCACTTTATGGCCAAGCTCATAAAATTGATAAACAATAACGAGATGTCAGAGTCCGAGTGGCATCCGGTTACATTTATAACCCTACCGCTCGCAGGACTTATAAAAGTATTACGTATACGTGATATACATATATACATATATACAAAATGTACATCGATCCATATGTATATGTGGAAATGTCGCTTTATAATGCATTTTAACGGCTCATTGGACCCGACTGCCAAAACAACTTCACATTTTATGTCCAGGCCAATCATTTTAGTTTCATATGTATATTTATTTATATATATATATATATATACATATATATACCATCTGTATATATCGCTTCCACCTGCAACTTACGGCCACAAAAATGAGCGAAAAATTGTAAAATTTATGATAAAAACGTGCGACGCTGATAAGAATGGCAGTTGTGGTTTGGTACGGTGTGGGAATTTCATGGAATGGGAATGGGGCAGCGCATAAAAACTTGAGAGGAAGCAGAAGCAAGTGCACGGCTTGGTCAGACGTCGAGTGGTGTGGCAGGGGGAGGGGGAGGGGGAGGCGTAGGTGTGTGGGCGCTGCATCTTGTTGCTCGTTAGGCTAATGGCGAGCACTTGGGGCACTCTTAAAGGCTAGCGAGCTGGAGAGCATGCAGATTTACGGCGATGATAGAGCCCCGAAATTGCATTGCACGGCAAAACGTGGTGAGGGGCTCACAGAGAAAACAAGTTAAGGTGTCGTATAGATGTATAAATGATCGCCTTAGCGACTCCCTTCCTAACTCTATATATGCACATATAATTTATATATTAACATATTTATGTAAGTATGGTAAAAAAAAAAGTGCATATTACAGAAAAAGAAGACATTCACAATTTTATTTTTACGAATCGCCATCATCTCATTGCGCGCATGTTTTGTGTATAATTTTTTTTTATCGATATATATATATACCTGAGAAATATTGTGGCATAATAGAGATCGATCAGCAATTATTTAATACCTTGTTGCTTTACTAATCCTATCTCTCAAAGGTCCCTCGGCAGTCCTACATTGGGAGGCTATCCACTGTCGTGTTGGTACAACAAGGTATGCAAAAAACAAAAGAGATTGAACTGGTTGAAAAGAGCAGGTGGTAATTGGCCTCGTCAAACCGACCCCGCGGACAATGCACTCATCAAGCGAATGCATCGCCTCCCGACTTCAATTGGGCTTTTTCATTGTTGTTGGCCAGGCGCCTGTTTCTGCCTACAGGCATTTGTGTTGGTCTTTCGATTAAAAGCGTTGGAGCCTTTGAAGTGCGATAGAGCTGCAGCATCTAATTTGATTTGCATCGAGTGCCAAATTCAATCACATGCCAATTGAGGCTGGGCAATTCAAATGGACTTTTGGCCAGGCTAATCAAACGAATTGAAAGCGTAACTTATTGAAGATCTCCTGAGCCGTATAGCATTGATGATTCAAGGAGACACGCAAGTCTCACAGCTACTTAATGAACACTTGTAACCAATTAACCTTTTGGCCCAACACCCAAGGGATGGAAACCGACAGCTGGCCAAGCTGAATGTTAAATACAAAGCGCATCTATTTCAATATTTGACAATCGAGGCCAACGAGCTCAAGAGTCCAGAGCGTATAATTCCCAAAACTAATCAGCACGAAAAACGTGGCGAACCCAACGACATGTGCAAAATGAATCAAACTCGCACACACACACACACACACACACAAACCCCCTTTCATGCAGATATATACATATATAAAATCATATGGCATACCACATAGGACCGCTTGTCAGTTGGCTATTGGGTAACAGGGACAGTTACAGCTACAGCTACAGTTACAGCTACAGCTACAGTTACAGCTACAGTTACAGTTACAGATACATTTACAGTTACAGTTACAGTAACAGTTACAGCTACAGCTACAGTTACAGTTGTAGTTAAATTTACAGCTACAGCTACAGTTACAGTTACGGTTACAGTTAGAGTAGGTGGTACAACTACAGAGCTGAGTAGCCGCTGCCGGTTCGGGTACCGAGCTACAACACGCATATTCGATGGCAACACTGCTGTTGTACACTTGCCACATAAGCGCAACGCTCCGAGCCGAAGTGATGCATAAAAACCATTAATCAAATGTCTGCGCGCATACCCCAAGCGGCCAGTCTGTACATAAATCGGCCAGTCCGCTTAGCGTTGGGATGCGCGTGTGTGTGTGTGTGTGTGTGTGTGTGTTGATGCTTGTACGAGACACGTGCAGGAAACGGAAGTGTTACACTAAGCCACTTTATCTGTAGCGTTTGTCAACTGTCAGCTGAGCTGTGCAGTAAGTAGCAGCTATCTGTTATAAACTTGAAGTAGAAGATGCTCGTTCAGTCTCTAAATAGTTTTCAAATTTACATGTGTATACAGTAACATAGCATCAAAAACATGGACTGACAAATTAAACTACCGGAAACATTCTTTATATTCTCAAATAATTCTCAAACATCGATGTTAAATCATTAAAAATCGTGCTTAAAGATAGTGCTAAGGTCGACTTTAAAAAAAAAACTCCTTTTACTACGACTTTGAAATATTGATTATTGCAGGCGGAAAATATGCGAAGAACTCAGTTATGGTATTATTTGGTATTTTGAACATAGGTGATCAACTGAGTTAAGCTAATATTTGGTGATTGGAAAATAGGTAATGAGCTGAGTTAGGCTATTAGAAAGTGCACTCCAGTCAGACAAGGCCAGGTAATATGAGTATTAGTATATCATATATTGTGTGCCTCAGCTTATTTGATGCCCCAAGTTTGCGCTAAGTGTTGTTCTAACTTATTTGCATCGCATATCAGTTGAATTGCGGC